>CAJZBX010000416.1:0-1200000 GCA_914767735.1 Anoplius nigerrimus | reverse complement strand
ACAAATTGCTATGTCGCAGATTTGCATACGACGAATAGAGGCGGAGTTACAGTTGTTTATATCTGTGAGGCCATGAATCACCATTGACGGCAGGATTGCCTACCACTCGGAACGATCGACGGTTGACGAAACTATGCAAGTTCTTCGCAGATCGGTATAAGATGGGTCGATGTGTCGTGTTTTAAGCTACAAATTGCTATGTCGCAGATTCGCATAGGACGAATAGAAGTGGAGTTATAGTTGTTTATATCTGTCAGGCCATGAATCACCATTGACGGCCGGATTGCCTACCACTCGGAACGATCGACGTTTGACGAAACTATGCAAGTTCTTCGCAGATCGGTATAAGCTGGTTCGATGTGTCGTGTTTTAAGCTACAAATTGCTATGTCGCAGATTCGCGTACTACGAATAGAAGTGGAGTTATAGTTGTTTATATCTGTGAGGTCATGAATCATCATTGACGGCCGGAATGCCTACCACTCGAAACGACCGATGTTTGACGAAACTATGCAAGTTCGTCGCAGATCGGTATAAGGTGGGTCGATGTGTCGTGCTTTAAGCTACAAATTTCTATGCCGCAGATTCGCATACGACGAATAGAAGCGCAGTTATAGTTGTTTATATCGGTCAGGCCATGAATCACCATTGACGGCAGGATTGCCTACCACTCGGAACGATCGACGTTTGACGAAACTATGCAAGTTCTTCGCAGATCGGTATAAGATGGGTCGATGTGTCGTGTTTTAAGCTACAAATTGCTATGTCGCAGATTCGCATACGACGAATAGAAGTGGAGTTATAGTTGCTTATATCCGTCAGGCCATGAATCACCATTGACGGCCGGATTGCCTACCAGTCGGAACGACCGACGTTTGCCGAAACTATGCAAGTTCGTGGCAGATCGGTATAAGGTGGGTCGTTGGGCCGTGTTTTAAGCTACAAATTGCTATGCCGCAGATTCGCATACGAGGAATAGAAGCGGAGTTATCGATGTTTATATCTGTGAGGCCATGAATCACCATCGACAGCCGGATTGCCTACCACTCGGAACGATCGACGTTTGACGAAACTATGCAAGTTCTTCGCAGATCGGTATAAGGTGGCTCGATGTGTCGTGTTTTAGGCTACAAATTGCTATGTCGCAGATTTGCGTACGACGAATAGAGGCGGAGTTATAGTTGTTTATATCTGTGAGGCCATGAATCACCATTGACGGCAGGATTGCCTACCACTCGGAACGATCGACGTTTGACGAAACTATGCAAGTTCTTCGCAGATCGGTATAAGATGGGTCGATGTGTCGTGTTTTAAGCTACAAATTGCTATGTCGCAGATTTGCATACGACGAATAGAGGCGGAGTTATAATTGTTTATATCTGTGAGGCCATGAATCACCATTGACGGCAGGATTGCCTACCACTCGGAACGATCGAGGTTTGACGAAACTATGCAAGTTCTTCGCAGTTTGGTATAAGATGGGTCGATGTGTCGTGTTTTAAGCTACAAATTGCTATGTCGCAGATTCGCATACTACGAATAGAAGTGGAGTTATAGTTGTTTATATCTGTCAGGCCATGAATCACCATTGACGGCCGGATTGCCTTCCACTCGAAACAATCGATGTTTGACGAAACTATGCAAGTTCGTCGCAGATCGGTATAAGGTGGGTCGATGTGTCGTGTTTTAGGCTACAAATTGCTATGTCGCAGATTTGCGTACGACGAATAGAAGCGGAGTTATCGATGTTTATATCTGTGAGGCCATGAATCACCATTGACGACCGGATTGCCTACCACTCGGAACGATCGACATTTGCCGAAACTATGCAAGTTCGTCGCAGATCGGTATAAGGTGGCTCGATGTGTCGTGTTTTAGGCTACAAATTGCTATGTCGCAGATTTGCGTACGACGAATAGAAGCGGAGTTATAGTTGTTTATATCTGTCAGGCCGTGAATCACCATTGACGGCCGGATTACCTACCACTCGGAACGATCGACGTTTGCCGAAACTATGCAAGTTCTTCGCAGATCTGTATAAGGTGGGTCTATGTGTCGTGTTTTAAGCTACAACCTGCTATGTCGCAGATTTGCATACGACGAATAGAGGCGGAGTTATAGTTGTTTATTTTTGTGAGGCCATGAATCACCATTGACGGCAGGATTGCCTACCACTCGGAACGATCGACGTTTGACGAAACTATGCAAGTTCTTCGCAGATCGGTATAAGATGGGTCGATGTGTCGTGTTTTAAGCTACAAATTGCTATGCCGCAGATTCGCATACGACGATTAGAAGCGGAGTTATCGTTGTTTATATCTGTGAGGCCATGAATCACCATCGACGGCCGGATTGCCTACCACTCGGAACGATCGACGTTTGACGAAACTATGCAAGTTCTTCGCAGATCGGTATAAGATGGGTCGATGTGTCGTGTTTTAAGCTACAAATTGCTATCTCGCAGATTCGCATACGACGAATAGAAGTGGAGTTATAGTTGTTTATATCTGTCAGGCCATGAATCACCATTGACGGCCGGATTGCCTTCCACTCGAAACGATCGATGTTTGACGAAACTTTGCAAGTTCGTCGCAGATCGGTATAAGGTGGGTCGTTGGGCCGTGTTTTAAGCTACAAGTTGCTGTGTGGCAGATTCGCATACGACGAATAGAAGCGGAGTTATCGATGTTTATATCTGTGAGGCCATTAATCACCATTGACGACAGGATTGCCTACCACTCGGAACGATCGACGTTTGACGAAACTATGCAAGTTCGTCGCAGATCGATATAAGGTGGCTCGATGTGTCGTGTTTTAGGCTACAAATTGCTATGTCGCAGATTTGCGTACGACGAATAGAAGCGGAGTTATAGTTGTTTATATCTGTGAGGTTATGAATCATCATTGGCGGCCGGAATGCCTATCACTCGAAACGATCGATGTTTGACGAAACTATGCAAGTTCTTCGCAGATCGGTATAAGGTGGGTCGATGTTTCGTGTTTTAAGCTACAAGTTGCTATGTCGCAGATTCGCATACGACGAATAGAAGTGGGGTTATAGTTGTTTATATCTGTGAGGCCATTAATCACCATTGACGACAGGATTGCCTACCACTCGGAACGATCGACGTTTGACGAAACTATGCAAGTTCTTCGCAGATCGGTATAAGATGGGTCGATGTGTCGTGTTTTAAGCTACAAATTGCTGTGTCGCAGATTCGCATACGACGAATAGAAGCGGAGTTATAGTTGTTTATATGTGTCAGGCCATGAATCACCATTGACGGCCGGATTGCCTACCACTCGAGTAGTAATACTATGTTGGTTCTGGATCAATGACGTCACAATCAGCTGTGACGTCACTGATAACGTTATCTGTGACGTCACAATCAGCTGATCAGCTGATTGTGACGTCACTGATCCAAGTCATTGACACTTAAGTTGGTGTTAGGTTACATTGTAGTACGGTGGGTACATGACCTAGGTGACCACGTTCATTCATTAATTCATTCATACGTTGGTTATACTATGTTTCTTCTGGATCAATGACGTCACAATCAGCTGTGACGTCACTGATCCAAGTCATTGACACTTAGGTTGGTGTTAGGTTACATTGTAGTACGGTAGGTACATGACCTAGGTGACCACGTTCATTCATTAATTCATTCATACGTTTGGGTACATGACCACGTTCAAGGTCGTCGGTCATACGTCGCCTTGTAGATTCACCGTGTTGTAGACCTAACCGCTGACGTTGCAAGGACGTCGGTGTTAGGTTACGTTATTGTACGGTATGTACATCGCCACATTCATTCATTCATACGTTGGGTGTCGCCTTGTTCTACGGTGGTACGTGATCACGTTCAAGGTCGTCGGTGATACGTCGCCTTGTAGCTTGACCGTGTTGTAGACCTAACCGCTGACGTTGCAAGGATGTCGGTGTTAGGTTACGTTATTGTACGGTATGTACATCGCCACATTCATTCATTCATACGTTGGGTGTCGCCTTGTTCTACGGTGGTACGTGATCACGTTCAAGGTCGTCGGTGATACGTCGCCTTGTAGCTTGACCGTGTTGTAGACCTAACCGCTGACGTTGCAAGGATGTCGGTGTTAGGTTACGTTATGGTACGGTAGGTACATCACCACGTTCATTCTTTCATACGTTGGGTGTCGCCTTGTTCTACGGTGGTACGTTACCACGTTCAAGGTCGTCGGTGGCACGTCGCCTTGTAGCTTCACCGTGTTGTAGACCTAACCGCTGACGCTGCAACGTTTCTCGCAGGAGATAGGCGCATTGAATAAGAACACATAGAATCATAATTCAATTGTTTCTTTATTTCATTTTATCGAAGCGGGTACAATAATAATGGTGATAAGTCGCAAAATAAGATGTCTTATAAGCAATACACGAACAATCGCTAAATCGAGGCGTGTACAATAATAATAATGATAAGTCACAGAATAAGATGTCTTATAAGTAATACACCACGAACAATCACTAATACTAAACAATTATAATTATTCATCGCGGGGCGTATTAGCCATTTTTATGATATCTGGCAATGCCAGCGCCAATAATTCGCAATCAATAATATCATTACTGTCATAATCAGTACTGTCGCGAATTGCAGCGATCGCTTGCTCCTCATCAATAAATTGATTGGTTTGAATTTGTTTGGCTCGAACAATCTCTACAAAGTTGTCGAACTTGGTACTAAGGCTACATACAACACCATTTAATTCTTCATACCGCAAAGCAATACATTCTTTCAGTTCGAGCATAGATTGAAATGTTGACGGTTTCATGAGTATAGTATTATCGCCAACCGTAAATTTATACATCTTTGACGCATACATAACGCAAGTCCGTATCGTCAACTCGAATATTTTTACCTCTGCGGTCGATTGTCGTTCCCAAAACATGTTTTCTATTTCAGCTCGTTTCCGCAGTATTTTTTTCCAAACATTGTATTGAAGCATTATTTTGTTCCCCCGATTGTCACCGAGCACCAATTGAACGACAGCCGGTGGTCCGACGGCAATGCAAATTTCCAAGTGTTTGAAACATGATGCAGTTAGTGGATATCTTCGTGCCAATACAAGCGTCATGTAGGAGGGTGAACGCGAAGCGCTGAGAAAGAAATTAATGGTGCAAATACAATATTGAATTCTGTAATAGATATCATAGACAAAAAAAGTAATTACTTTATTCGTTTATGAGACTCACCGTTCACGTTCACGCTCGCGTTTCATGAAGTGCTTAACTTCTCCAGTATTGTCTGATTCAATGGGATTGTAATATCTTGCACCAACATGTAGATTCATGTTTCTCTCAATATACAAGTCCAAAAACGTGACAAAAATGTAGCTTACACTTTGCGACCTACACCAGTCTCTCTCAAAAACTCGACTAATGCAACAGGCTCTTCACTCATCGCAACGATCATACCATATCCCTTCCTATGACAAATCCCCCTCCATCGACGAATTAGCAAATTAAGCAAATTAAGCAAATTCATACTATATCTTCTTCTGCGAATATGCAGAGATATCAACACCATACGTGACTATGTAAGGGATATGCAGAGATATGTATTACGATGTGAATTAACGAATTAAGCGATTCGCACCATATCTTCTTCTGCGAATATGCAGAGATATCAACGCCATACGTGACTATGAAAGGGATATGCAGAGATATCAATTACTATGTGAATTAACGAATTACGCAAATTCACATCACATATTTTTTCTACGATTCTAATTCCTGCTAGCACATGAGTTTCCAAGGAAATACATCCTATACATTTTTTCCCCCACTGCGAAACATGTTATAAGAGAGTCCTGCGAATCCTCCTCATTATGAGTATAGAAACATTGTTCTAGAAGTTCATATCGGTTTTAGCGTTTTTTTTGTCAAGTTTAGTATCCTTAATATCAAGTGCAACAATGGCTGACATATCCGCGGAACGTGAACTATTGAATCAGTCCAAACACGTGACATCACTGGCCGAATATAATGTTTGGGTTAACAAGTATGACGAATGTCTTAAATTATTACAAGAAACCGGACGAAATAAAATTCCACGTTTATCTGTTGGAGCCAGGACCTCATTGGTTGCACGTATCGCACGTCTCGAAGGAGTGAAGTGTTTATTAGATAGGCGATTCATACAGACTTCCATAGTTTGGCGCGAGATCGAAACAGCTTTCGCAAGGCGTATTCTGACAGCGATTGTGGTAAATTTTAATCATATAGAACCTCGACATTTTTTTGAAGATGCCAGGAACACAGTGATTGAAAATGTGCGAAACATTTTAAGTATTCATAATACTATTAAAGTGAATACCGTGTTTACTGGTGAATTTGTGGCTGGTGATAAGCAAATGGACAAGACCATTAATACAAAAAATTTTGAAATGTATCAAACTTCTGATATTTCGGAGTGGTACGATACACATGTCATCGAATCCACGATGTCATTGCTGGAGGAATTTCAAGAACGTGACAGTGGGTGGGCATTATCACGTATACTTCATTTAATGATTAATGTCAACAAGCACAACCCACTTCGTGCAGGGTGTGATATTAAGTTACCACGTGAAATATTGCTAAAACACGCGGTGGTTAATGTTAAATCGAGCGATAATGCATGTTTCGCATGGTCTGTGGTTGCTGCGCTCTATCCGGCCAAACAAAATGTCCAGAGGATAAACCAATATCCTCACTACACCACAGTATTGAATCTTCAAGACATTGAGTTTCCCATGACACTGAATCAAATATCAAAATTTGAAAAATTAAATAATGTATCTATCAACGTATATAGCTTCGAAATGGGGGAGGAGAGAGGAAGAACATGTAAGATATTTCCAATACGTATTTCAAGTTGTAATAATGATAGACACATTGATATCTTGTATGTGCAAGATCAACAAAATGTGGGGCATTTCATGTGGATCAAGAATTTGTCCCGACTTGTAAGCTCTCAATTAAGCAAACATAACAATAAAAAGTATATCTGCAAACGGTATGTTAATACTATGAAAACAAATTTGAGTAAGTAAGTAATTTACACAATTGCATAACTCACACTTTTATATTTTTTAGCTGCTTACACTACTTCCATACTAAAGAGAAACTGGAACAACATGCAGCAGACTGCATTGAGTTAAACGATTGCGCTATACGTTTGCCTGACGAGTCTAACAAATGGTTAAGTTTCACAAACCATAGTAGGAAGGAGCGTGTTCCATTTGTAATTTATGCAGACATTGAATGCATCTTAGAGAAGACTATAGAGGACAATGATGAAATAACGTTAAAATCATATTCATATCAGCATCACAAAGTATTTAGTATAGGATATTATATATGCTGCTCGTATAATGATTCATTATCCGAATTCCGATATCAGCGCGGTACAAACTGTATTTCATGGTTTGTTGAAGAACTAAATCAAATAGCACACCGAGTAGAAAACATCTTATCCACAATCACACCCATGGTAAAAATGATGGAAGAAGAGTGTAAAACGTTTCGTGATGCAACACATTGTCATGTATGTGAAAAACCGTTTCAATCACAGGATTCGAGGGTGCGCGATCATTGCCATCTTACTGGACGATACAGAGGTCCTGCACATTCAAATTGTAATTTGAATCACAAAGATTCTTATACTATTCCAATAATATTCCATAACTTATCCGGTTATGACGCACATTTTATAATAACTGAAATAGCCAGTGCAATTAAGGGTGCAATCAACGTACTACCAATAACGAAAGAAAAGTATATATCATTTACAAAGATTGTAGAGGACACGTGTGACAATCCTAAGAAACACATAAAATTACGTTTCATTGACTCATTTAAATTTCTTAACTCCAGTCTTGACAAATTGGCATCTTTCCTAAGCAGAGATAAATTCAAAATTCTACATTCACAATTTCAAAATTTGTCCACAGAGAAAATTGAATTATTAATGCGGAAGGGTGTTTTTCCATATGAATATTTAGATAGTCCGGATAAACTTCAGGATCGGTGTTTACCATCACGTGAAATGTTTTATAGTTCGCTAACGGGGGACACGGTGTCTGAAAACGATTATGCGCATGCATTGGATGTATGGCAAAGATTCGACATTAAAACATTAGGTGAATATAGCGACTTGTATTTAAAAACAGACATTCTTTTATTGAGTGATATTTTTCAAAACTTTCGCGATAGCTGCATCACAAGCTATGGACTGGATCCCGCACATTATTATACATTGCCAGGATTCACGTGGGATGCTATGTTGAAACATACAAAAATTACATTTGAATTGCTCACCGACATTGACATGGTCATGGTTATCGAGCGGGGAATCCGAGGTGGTCTGAGCCAATGTTCTAATAGATACGCACGTGCTAATAATAAGTACATGCAGTCTTACGATCCCACAAAATCCTCAACTTATCTCATGTACTACGATGTAAATAATTTGTATGGGTGGGCAATGTGTCAACCACTACCGTATGCTAAATTTGAATGGGTCAATGACATATCAAAATTTGATGTATCATCGATCGCTCCAGATTCATCCATCGGTTATATTATTGAAGTTGACTTGGAGTATCCGCAACATTTGCATGATCTGCATGCCGATCTCCCATTCTGTCCAATACGTGACAAACCGGTGGGTAAACGAAGTGTAAAACTTCTAGCAACCCTGTTCAATAGGAAACGTTACGTGTTGCACTATCGCAATCTGCAACAATGCATACGCCACGGCCTTCAAATAATAAAAATTCACCGTATCTTACAATTCGTTCAAGCGCCATGGCTTCGGAGTTACATTGAACTAAACACCCAGTTTAGAACACAAGCCACAAACAATTTCGAAAAAAATTTGTACAAATTAATGAATAACGCGGTAATTGGTAAAACTATGGAGAATGTGCGTAATCACGTTAACGTTAAGCTTGTAACTAAATGGGAGGGGAGGTACGGTGCAGAGACACTGATATCTAAGCCAAATTTTCATAGTAGAAGCATTTTTTCAGATAAATTAACAGCTATAGAATTGCGTAACGTTGAGATTAAATTCAATAAACCGATTTATGTAGGAATGTCTATTCTGGACATATCGAAAACATGCCTATACGATTTTCATTACAATTATATTAAACCCCTCTATCAGGAAAAATGTAAAATAATGTATACGGATACCGATAGTTTAATTTATCATTTTGAGTGTGATGACGTTTATGAGCTAATGAAACGTGATATTATTAAATTCGATACCAGTGATTATCCTATTAATAATGTATATGGAATACCCCTTATGAATAAGAAGGTACCTGGACTGATGAAAGATGAAAACAATGGGATGATAATGCATGAATTTGTTGGTCTGAGATCCAAGATGTATTCGTTCAAGGTGTATGGGCAAAACGATCAGAAAAAAATTAAAGGTGTGAAGAGTAATATTGTTGCACGCACAATAAGTTTTGACGATTACATAAAACCTTTGAGAGACTCAATTGAAATAGTGCGCCGCCAATCATGCATAAGGTCAAAGCTGCATGAAGTTTACACTGTTTCCGAAGCGAAGATTGCGTTGAGTCCATACGATGACAAGCGATACATCACACCTGGTTCTACAGAAACGTTACCATGGGGGCATTATAGGATACCAACAGAAAACACATAAATAATAAGTCAATACATTTATTATTGTAAATACATATATAAATTGAAAAAAAAACAATTATTTAACAATAAACATGGTTTATAAGATATTACTCTTATGTATCCACGAATTATGCGATTTGTCAAAGCCTAACCATTTTACATAAACTTTATCATTTTTCCTTCGCAACACCTTTTCAACCAGATGAATGTTAGGATCAGCAGTAAGACGCAGTTCATGTTCATAGAATCCTCCCGCGACAGGTTTTCCGTTAGAATCCTTGAGGAGATAGGTTACAGGATTAGTTATCTGCACTTTGTCGATGGAAAATACCTCTGTGCTCCAATTCGGTGTATAACCCTTATCGAAAACTGTTTTGAACTTGCTCACACGTACAGAATCGCCGACTTTGAACTTTGCAGGTGCGGCAATCTTTATATTATTGTACACCGTTTTTAAGAGTTTATTGGCAATGGTTGGAGTAACATCCACAGGGCGCATACCAATAGTTCGATGCTTTTGCTTATTATAATCCATAATTAAACGTGGTAGCACATCGATCCATCTGTAGGTTCCATTGAGTGTAAAAAGTTTCCACATTTTATTCTTCAGCGTACGATTGAATCGTTCAACAACAGATGCCTTCATAACCGAATATGTTGAGTAATGGTTAATATTATGTTTCTTCAAAACTGTTTGCATAGTGATGTTATAAAATTCCTTTCCTCTATCAGTTTGCAAATTTTTTGGACATCTTCCATCGTTTTGAATTATTCCAGAAAATGCATCGGCTACATCTTTTCCACTCTTACTTTTTAATGGTGCAGCCCAGGCATACTTGCTCAACACATCAATAACCGTAAGTATGTAGTGGTAACCCTTGTTGAGTTGTGAATACGGACGCATCTCAACAACATCTGCTTGCCACAGATCGTCATATCCTCGCACTATAACTCTTCTACGGGGGAATGATCTTCTCGCTGAGGAATGCAATTCATCCACCAGTCTGCGCTTTTCGATACTGTAATGCTTCTCCTCTCTATACATTTTTTTTACTGCACACATATTTTTTTTTACTACAGATTATTCGTTTTTTTTCTAAATAAATGTAATACGATTGGGGCACGCAATGATTTTACATGACAACGCCCGCCCTGTTTCAAAACAATACTGACAGACTGATATTTATCAACACAATATAAAAACATCTCAATCCGATATCATATATGCGGCTCTAGTTTATATCGAGATGATTATCTTCAATTATTGAAGTCGAAGTAGATAATGTGTCTACATTATGGACATCATTTCGCAGTGACAGCATTTCTTGTTCGATGAAACTTAATCTGTTCTCAATGGTTTCCAGCCGCTCTCTAAAAATGCGCATATTCCTTTCCACATATGATTTATTAGCTGCATCGCTATCAAACTGTGGCTCAGCCACATGTTGAATCTTGCATGATCTCGCATCAAAACCGCGTGATGTTAGACAAAGTGCGTTACTGCGCACATAATTTCGAAGTATCCCACTCCATTTATAATAGTCCATTGATAGTCTACTTTTGTCTCGCGAGGATCCAAATTTATTGATCGACATTTCCATGAGAACTGACACATTTTGTTGAAGCTTAATTCAATTTATAATGAAACCAGCCTCTCGAAGTTCCTCGATGATCGATTGAAATTCATTGCTGTGAGTATTATTACCAGCATGGCGTGAAGCTTCGAGCAGCCGCAAACGGTCCACTAACTCGTTGGGATCGTTCCAATAAATGTAATCGATTGAATTATTGTTTAGCATCATTGTAGACGGTTCTGCGAAACCTCGGCCTACCTTTCTTTTAGATAGTAAGGGGCCAATTATATGTTTGTACTTGTGTCCCTTATTACCTAATACAGGATTTTGCACATTGTGTTCACGTCTGTGAGCATTCGTTGCCAGCAATATGTCTCTATATTTTTGTTTGTCAGTTTCGGTGTAGATGGTATCGTCGGGGATTCTTTTGAAAATAAGTTCATAAATACCAGGTGTTCCCACATATCGTACATCTCCTATTAATAAATTATCATCTTTATCCACATCAAAACGCTTATCTCCAAGCATCATTCCGTTACCGTCAAAATATACTCCATAAACGTAATCTATCTGATTATTTTTATCACTGCGCAGAACTTCCCCCACATATTTTTGTCCCAGTTTTCCAAAATGGGTACGCAACATTTCCTGCCCATCAAATGTTTGGAGTTCACGTCTAATTGATGTTGCTAATGGTTCATTTGAGATTTCGAAGACCTCTTCATCGACATGCGGTGAATGTGCAGACGAGGGTTCACATGACTCGGAAATTCCGCTGTTTGTGATAGGCGCAGAACTTCGCATATTTATGCGCTGTCTCTTTGCCGCAATTGGTGTAGATGTTAACAGGGAATGGTCTATGACATCGTGTGAACGTTTCCGATTTGTTTGACATAATTTCTTTCGCATTGACACGTTTCTTTCAGGAGCTGGCGTAACATTCGCTGACTCCACAGCTATTTCCTCCACCGAGGTGTTAGATTTCTCACCGCTGACGTTCTCCGCAATCTGTTTTAGAGGATTGATGATAGGTTTCAGTTGTCGCTCTAAGGTCATATCTTCTTCAATCCGACCAGTTTTCAAAGCGCGATATTTTTTGCGAATCGATTCACTGGTTTTAGCAATCTCCCTTACAACTTTTTCATGATCTTTGATCTCTATACCGGCACCACTTGTTTTCGTCATAGCTGCGAAATGATGCTCTAACACATCAATGAACGTTTTTTACGATAGCGCAATGAACACTAACTGATTCACAGCATTGCAAAGTCGTTAAATCCTTTCCTATATCGTCCATGCGTCATGGAACTGTCCTTATCTATCACAACAAAACCATATTTGCCCTGCCAACATTTATTGCATAATCCACAAAAGTCCTGGTATGACATATCAGTGTTTACATGATCATTATATAAATGTTTTAAATTAGTACCATCCTGTTTAAAGATAATCAATAGATTTGCATTATCACATATGAGATGTTTAGGTATTTTCGCATACGTCTGACAAAGATAGAAACAGTCAACGTTTGAGTGGCGACCCATGGCGAAGTATTCTCTTATCGCATCTTGCTTGTCACATGCTACGTCATCGAATACAAAGATCGAATTTGGAAGAGCTTCAACAGAAGGAATTACCTCGCTATTATTAGAAAATGTGAAGTATCCAATTTCATCAATTGTCGACATTAAATTCTCCAAATAGCGATATTTTGGTTGTTGTAGCGATTTCGAGTACACGTATAAGTTTTCAAAATGCAATCCCTGCGGACTTTCCAATAAGCTCATCAGCACGTTGGTCTTACCACAATTCGATGGACCGCAAATGATGCCTCGTATGGCGCTAGGTAGCATGTTTCCATGTTTGCGTGATTCATTTTTTGATATTAACTGAGTCTTTTCATCAAAATTTTTTACACAGATCGTCATAGGTTGTCGGACGAAACGCATGTTTTCACCAATACTAAACTCAATTCAATAAACGCTATTTTAACACCGGAGGATTATATATATATAGGGGGTACACAACCTAAATACGTTTAGTTTCTAAAATGTTTTTGCATCTGACTGCTCAAATGAAGATATGAGTACATCTAATATTCCCCCTCGGATAATTATTGATTTTTCAAAACTCATTGTTTGATTGTGATAAATGTCATCGACTAATGTGAAAATTGGCGGTGGTTTGTTAAATCGCATGATAAATGCACTACCCTTCGAGTTGCATATTCCAGGATATCAATTTTGTGGTCCTGGTACTCATTTGAGAAAACGGTTAGTCAGAGGCGATCGAGGCATCAATCCGTTGGATGCGGCGTGTCGCGAACACGATATTGCATACTCTGTGAGCAACAACTTAGATAAGAGACACGTCGCAGATAAAATACTTGCTAACAAAGCGAAAGAACGTATTGTTAGCAGAAATTCTACGCTCGGTGAGAGAGCTGCCGCTGCAGCCGTATGGGCAGCAATGAATGCTAAGACGAAAGTGGGTATGGGCTTAAAGAAAATGGTGAAAAAACGTGTCAAGAAAGCATCTAAAAAAATAAAACGGATACTTCCAATAGCAAAACGTGGTGGTATTTTGCCATTTTTTCCAATATTAGGAGCTCTGGGTTCGCTTATTGGTGGAGCTGCGGGGGTTGCGAAGGCGGTGAATGATAGCAAGGCTGCCCAACGCCAGCTACTGGAGCTACAACGTCACAATCGTTCCATGGAAGGTCGAGGGCTTTATCTCGAACCATATAAGCGTGGGAAGGGCATTGGTAGAAAAAAAATAAAAAAAAAAAATCTCAGGCGATAATGAAATTACCGGCAGGTGTCACTACTAACATACAATTGAAACACTTGGCTAAGCGTATGCGTATCCCATTCTTTAGAGGTATTTTCATGCGCAACACACTGCCTGCATCACCGTGGATGAATGAAAACGCTATAATAAATTTAGATGATGCCGAAGGACCTGGCACTCACTGGGTAGCCTATGCGAAGAGAGGTAATCGTGTGCTATATTTTGACAGTTACGGAAATCTCCGACCTCCTAAGGAATTTGTTGACTATATACAAAAATATGTGACACAGATTGAGTACAATTATTCATCTCATCAACGTTACAATCAGAACATTTGTGGGCAACTCAGTTTACAATTTCTGCAGACTTGTGATAACAAATTTAAACATTGACATTCAACTATTGGTGTTTGCGATCAATCGTTAGCATTGAACATGTCATTTACGTTTACACTGACAGGAAAGAGCAGCACATTGGTGGGAAACTACTTCCCAGCTATTGATCTGAATGATGGTGACTATGAACTCGGTTTGATGGCGCTTGAAACTTATAATACAATACCAAATGTAACAGCATTAAATAATAAGTTCTATTTTGATCACGATGATAAAGAAATTACTATCCCTGAGGGGTCTTATGAATTGCATGATATATATCAGTATCTGAAACATAGAATATTGGAAATATCTTCCGGCGTCGATCTGACAATTAAAAGCGATGTGACTGCAACCGGTATTGATAACGGTGACGAGGATGGACAAGATCCTCTGATTATTCGTGCCAATCCGAACACAATGCGATGCGAGATCAAAAGTGTCTATAGTATAAACTTCGCCAAGCCAAATACCATTGCATCGATTTTGGGATTTTCGCCTGGTCGCATATTACAGAAACATCAATGGCATAAATCTGATTTGTCGATTAACATCTTCGATGTGAATATTATTCGACTTGATTGTAACGTTACAACTGGAGCATACTGCAATGACAAATCTGTACATACAATACATGAATTTTCACTCAGCGTACCACCGGGATATAAAGTATCGGAAACGCCAGCTCAGATCATTTACCTCCCAATCTTTGTGCGAAACATTACAAATTTAACAATTCGCGTTGTTGATCAGGACGATCGACTGATTAATTTTCGCGGGGAAGAGATCACAGTCAGGTTGCATGTGCGACGACGATAACGTTTGGAGACATATCAAATGATATGCTTGTGCTGAACGTAACAGATCAGTTTAAAAGCGTGGGGAATAATTCGCCTGGAAACAGCGCTGTAAACGCTGTCAACAAGTCGTGCAGTTGTACTGTGAGGAAGAAGAAGAAGACTCTCACTGCTGAAAACATCATATTTTTAAAATCGTTAGGATTTATCGTTTCGGCTGAAGCGCAACTATCAACATGATTGATGTTCTGAATATTCAGAGTGAGCCCATCTTCGACGATCGCATCGTCAGGATTGAGTCTCACACTTACAATCCTTATGCAAATGCAACTTTCGGCCATAACGATGAAATACGAATACCCATACAACAACAGGATCTGTATACACTCCCATGTGAAAGTTTTCTCTACATTGAAGGTAAATTGGAACAACCTATGACTGCTGCAGAGGATGCAGGTTCTGTTTTGGGTCTAGTCAGCAATTGTGTAGCATTCATGTTCGACGAAATCCGTTATGAACTGGATGGTGTGGAGGTTGATCGCTGCAGAAACGTGGGTATAACAAGTACTCTAAAAAATTATGTATCGCTAACACCTGACAAAGGAAGAATGTTGAAGAATGCTGGATGGGATATTAATGATAATCTACCGAACGGATATTTCAATTTCTGCGTTCCACTGAACACATTATTAGGGTTTTGCGAGGATTACAAACGGATCGTTATTAATGCGCGACACGAATTAATTTTAATACGGTCGCGGAATGATTATAACTGTGCTATAGGAAATGCTGTGTCAGATCCGAAACTTGAATTATTTAAAATTCAGTGGCGAATGCCTCACGTTGTATTGAACGATGTAAACAAATTGGCTATGTTGCGAACATTGGAAAGCGGTCGATACCTAGCTATGAGTTTTCGTTCGTGGGATTTGTATGAATTTCCTCTCCTGCAAAGTATAACCAAACATTCATGGGCTGTCAAGACTGCGACACAAATTGAGAAACCTCGTTATGTCATCTTTGCTCTGCAGACCGATAGAAAAAATAATCTGATAGCTAATGGTAGCATATTCGATGAATGTAAATTAACAAATGTTAGGCTATGTCTGAATTCAGATTTTTATCCATATGATGCTATGAATATGGATTTTGACAAGAAGAGATGTAGTATTTTGTATGAGATGTATGCCCACTTCCGCAAGTCATATTACGGATCCGACGACGGTGGAGCGCTGCTCGATGCCGATCAACTCCTTAAGTTTGGGCCTATTGTGGTAATTGATTGTTCTAGGCAGAATGAGTCTATAAAAAGCGCAACAGTAGACGTAAGGATTGAATTTGAATGTAAAGAAAATGTTCCACCAAATACTACGGCCTACTGCTTGATACTACATGACCGCTTAATTGAGTATAGTCCGCTAACGAATGTTGTACGCAAAGTAAGCTAAACGACTTTATCTAAAACATGTATAAAAATATGTTTTTGAATTATATTATCTGTAGAGATATAAATAAAACAATTACAAATAATTTTTTGTAGATGTTTACTATTCCCCCCCCCCCCCCCTTTTTTATTTATTTTTTTCCCCTCCTCTTTTGTATTTGAAATTCCGCTAGGCGAGAACTATTTTCCGCACTGCGTGTGGGATGTGGAGATAAGGGGATATAAATATATATTCTTTTTAATATAATTAATTAGTTTATTTATTTATATTAATAATTATCTAATAGCCATTTCCGGAACACCGATACTTCCACTGCTGGGCAATGTATCGGTGTTCCCTTTCCAGTCATCTCCTTCTGGTGCAAATAACAGTTATCTACATGTGTATTCGAATATTTATTGTTGCACATTAGTGTGCTAAACTTTGGACATCCAAAGTTTTCCAAATTACAATTCTTCACACACATTACATCTAAAATTCTTTTTTCTACTATACCCCCCTTGTACGCTACCACAGGATTTTCATATTTCGATATAAAATCTTCTATCACCGCATATATCTCATGTTGCTCATAGCCTTCCTGGCCATAGTCCATGAACCTCATGCCGTGTATATTATGGTATGTATATGTTGCGCTTTTTTTGTCTTTTATTGGTAAAAAATCGAATACTCTGCGCAAATAAAATTCGGCTTTCTTCATCGCCCCGTCCATGGCCACAATCGCCATATCCTTCGCCATGAAATGGCCTTCCACCATAAATCCATCAATATCGATTATGTGGGTAACTTTTGAACACTATGAAAAAAAATAAAAAACAGTTTCTTAAAATAGTTGTAACACGGGTTTGAATTAGTAACATACACAGACCGCATCTAACCCATTTGAATAAATGTCTTACCTCCATCTTCTCAGATATTGATGTCGATTTATAATATCTTTTCGACAACTCTAATGTTGATGCAGCGTGAACTTCTCAAGCAATGATTCTGTTGCCGCCACGGAGATGAAGTAGAGTCCAGCCAAAAACCCCCTTCCTCAGCATATGTTTCACAGTGGGGATAAACGCAAGAGTAGCATAATATGCATCTTCGTGCACTGCTAGTTAGATTGTATTTTTTTTTTCATCACCTCCGGAGGTGCGGGAGGGTCCCAGCGTGCCTCCGGAGGCGCGTGAGGCCGCGTCATCCGACTTCGCGGACGGACGCCTCCGAAGGGGAGGTGATCGCAACCTTCGGAGCCGCGTATCACAAAGGTGCGGGAGGGGGCCCCAGCGTGCCTCCGGAGGAGCGGGAGGACGCGTCATCCGACTTCGCGGACGGATATCTCCGAAGGGAGGTTCGCAACCTTCGGAGCCGCGTTCCGCAACCTTCGGAGTCGCGAAGAGTCATGACTTCCGCGACCTTCGGAGCCGCGAATTCTCGAACCTTCGGAGGCTCGAATTCTGCAGTCGCCCTCCCCGTTATTTAGAGTTATTTATTTTTATGACAGGCGAAATCTATTTATCGCGCCGAGTGTGGGATGATGCGGTAGGAGGATATAAATATAAATTCTTTCAATGTAATAAATTTTTTATTTTTGGAAAAAATTATTCTAACTGTGATATTACACTATAACCTAGTCTGCTGCCTCGGGCGTCGGCAGTGCTTCTTCTTCTTCTTCTAACGGTTGATGGGTGGGTGTTTGCGATTCATGTTCTTCGGTCGGTAGGTGCCATGTGGTATGGTTATTGAGAGGGGCGATGAATGGTGCAAGTAGTAGCCTTAATGGCACGCATGAAATTCGCTGCTTCCGCACGCGATTAACTTTCACACCGCTTCGCCTCAGTCTTCGGGGTGTCGATGTAGTGGTTGCTGGAAAAAAAAAGCTGTTAGTGAGGTCACCTTATTAGATATTTGCCTTGGGCAGGAACTCTCACTAACCTTCCATTTCTAAGTTGGGTGGATCTAACTTCTTTTTTCTTGCGAATTGTTGCGCTCAGTCGGTTAAGGTTGTGCAAGCTTCAGATTGTGGATGTGAGCTTCTGGTTGTGGATACTGTTGCGCTATCACTCAAGGTTGATGGGAGAGTTCCCCGAGACCTCTCTCTTGTCACATGATTCGGATTGGGGGAGAGATGCAAGGGTAGCATAGATTGCATATTCAATTCTGTATAACCCTATCATAGCCACACCTGCGGTGTATCTACGTTTACACTTTGGTCAGCATTTCGAGCGTGGGAAGACTTGTTATAGGGATGGCGGATGTGGTATGATCGTTGCGATGAGCTAAGAGTCTGTACCAACCTGCGTCGTAGCTATGGTTATACACTAGTCAGCATTTCGAACGTGGGAGATTTGTCATAGGAAGGGGTATGGTGTGATGATTGCCATGAGCAAAAGAGTCAATGTCAACCTGCGACGTATCTATGGTTACACACTAGTCAGCATTTCGAATGTGGGAAAGAGATTTGCCATAGGAATGGGGGATGCAGTATGATCGTAGCGATGAACTAAGAGGCTGTACCAACTTGCGTCGTAGCTGCGGTTACACACTAGTCAGCATTTTGAACGTGGGAGATTTGTCATAGGAAGGGGTATGGTATGACTGTTGCGATGAGCGAAGAGTCTGCTGCTGCATTAGTCGTGTTTTTGAGAGAGACTGGTGCAGGTAGCGAAGTGCTAGGTACGTTTTTTGTCGCGTTTTTTGGACTTGTGTCTCGATAGAAAGATGGATGTATGTGGCAGTGCAATATATTATAATCCCACTGATCCAAATAATGATGACGAAGTTAGACAGTTTGCAGAACGCGAAGGGTGAGTCTCATAAACGAATAAAATAATTAATTTTGATCTGTGATATCTATTACAGATTTCAATATTGTATTTGCTCCATTAATTTCTTTCTTAGCGATTCCCGTCCATCCAACATGACGCTGCTATTGGCACGAAGTTATGTATTGGATGAATATTCATGCAAAGCATTTAGTAGATATTCTTACAAACATTTGATAATTGGTATTGCTGTCGGACCACCACCTGTCGTTCAGTGGGTGCTACGCGACCATCGGGGGAATAAAATAGCGTTTGATCACAATGTATGGAAACAGCTACTGCAGAAACAACAAGAAATTGAAAACGTATTTTGGGAACATCTAACGGACTCTGACAAGTTTTGGGATCAGCATTCAACCTCAGAGATTAAAATTTGTGAGTTAACGATTGGGATTATCGTCAGGTATCCACACAAGTTGTTTAAACTTTCCATTGCGGATATTAGTATACTTCTAAAACCATCAACACTCAAATATATGTTTGAATTGAAAGACTGTGTGACTTCGCGGTATGAGCAGTTGAATGACATTACATCTAGGGTTAGTACCAAGTTTCACAACTTTGTAGAGATTGTGCGAAACAAACAAATTGTTGATGAAGAGCAGGCGATAGCTGCGATTCGCAGCAGCGCTTATTACGACAACACTGATTTTATTGATTGCGAATTATTGGCGCTGGCATTGCCAGATATCATAAAAATGGCTAATACGCCCCGCGATGAATAATTATAATTGTTTAGTATTAGTGATTGTTCGTGGTGTATTACTTATAAGACATCTTATTCTGTGACTTATCATTATTATTATTGTACACGCCTCGATTTAGCGATTGTTCGTGTATTGCTTATAAGACATCTTATTTTGCGACTTATCACCATTATTATTGTACCCGCTTCGATAAAATGAAATAAAGAAACAATTGAATTATGATTCTATGTGTTCTTATTCAATGCGCCTATCTCCTGCGAGAAACGTTGCAGCGTCAGCGGTTAGGTCTACAACACGGTGAAGCTACAAGGCGACGTGCCACCGACGACCTTGAACGTGGTAACGTACCACCGTAGAACAAGGCGACACCCAACGTATGAAAGAATGAACGTGGTGATGTACCTACCGTACCATAACGTAACCTAACACCGACATCCTTGCAACGTCAGCGGTTAGGTCTACAACACGGTCAAGCTACAAGGCGACGTATCACCGACGACCTTGAACGTGATCACGTACCACCGTAGAACAAGGCGACACCCAACGTATGAATGAATGAACGTGGCGATGTACATACCGTACAATAACGTAACCTAACACCGACGTCCTTGCAACGTCAGCGGTTAGGTCTACAACACGGTGAATCTACAAGGCGACGTATGACCGACGACCTTGAACGTGGTCATGTACCCAAACGTATGAATGAATTAATGAATGAACGTGGTCACCTAGGTCATGTACCTACCGTACTACAATGTAACCTAACACCAACCTAAGTGTCAATGACTTGGATCAGTGACGTCACAGCTGATTGTGACGTCATTGATCCAGAAGAAACATAGTATAACCAACGTATGAATGAATTAATGAATGAACGTGGTCACCTAGGTCATGTACCCACCGTACTACAATGTAACCTAACACCAACTTAAGTGTCAATGACTTGGATCAGTGACGTCACAATCAGCTGATCAGCTGATTGTGACGTCACAGATAACGTTATCAGTGACGTCACAGCTGATTGTGACGTCATTGATCCAGAACCAACATAGTATTACTACTCACTCGGAACGATCGACGGTTGACGAAACTATGCAAGTTCTTCGCAGATCGGTATAAGATGGGTCGATGTGTCGTGTTTTAAGCTACAAATTGCTATCTCGCAGATTCGCATACGACGAATAGAAGTGGAGTTATAGTTGTTTATATCTGTCAGGCCATGAATCACCATTGACGGCCGGATTGCCTTCCACTCGAAACGATCGATGTTTGACGAAACTTTGCAAGTTCGTCGCGGATCGGTATAAGGTGGGTCGTTGGGCCGTGTTTTAAGCTACAAGTTGCTGTGTCGCAGATTCGCATACGACGAATAGAAGCGGAGTTATCGATGTTTATATCTGTGAGGCCATTAATCACCATTGACGACAGGATTGCCTACCACTCGGAACGATCGACGTTTGACGAAACTATGCAAGTTCGTCGCAGATCGATATAAGGTGGCTCGATGTGTCGTGTTTTAGGCTACAAATTGCTATGTCGCAGATTTGCGTACGACGAATAGAAGCGGAGTTATAGTTGTTTATATCTGTGAGGTTATGAATCATCATTGGCGGCCGGAATGCCTATCACTCGAAACGATCGATGTTTGACGAAACTATGCAAGTTCTTCGCAGATCGGTATAAGGTGGGTCGATGTTTCGTGTTTTAAGCTACAAGTTGCTATGTCGCAGATTCGCATATGACGAATAGAAGTGGAGTTATAGTTGTTTATATCCGTCAGGCCATGAATCACCATTGACGGCCGGATTGCCTACCACTCGGAACGACCGACGTTTGCCGAAACTATGCAAGTTCGTTGCAGATCGGTATAAGGTGGCTCGATGTGTCGTGTTTTAGGCTACAAATTGCTATGTCGCAGATTTGCGTACGACGAATAGAGGCGGAGTTATAGTTGTTTATATCTGTGAGGCCATGAATCACCATTGACGGCAGGATTGCCTACCACTCGGAACGATCGACGTTTGACGAAACTATGCAAGTTCTTCGCAGATCGGTATAAGATGGGTCGATGTGTCGTGTTTTAAGCTACAAATTGCTATGTCGCAGATTTGCATACGACGAATAGAGGCGGAGTTATAATTGTTTATATCTGTGAGGCCATGAATCACCATTGACGGCAGGATTGCCTACAACTCGGAACGATCGAGGTTTGACGAAACTATGCAAGTTCTTCGCAGTTTGGTATAAGATGGGTCGATGTGTCGTGTTTTAAGCTACAAATTGCTATGTCGCAGATTCGCATACTACGAATAGAAGTCGAGTTATAGTTGTTTATATCTGTCAGGCCATGAATCACCATTGACGGCCGGATTGCCTTCCACTCGAAACAATCGATGTTTGACGAAACTATGCAAGTTCGTCGCAGATCGGTATAAGGTGGGTCGATGTGTCGTGTTTTAGGCTACAAATTGCTATGTCGCAGATTTGCGTACGACGAATAGAAGCGGAGTTATCGATGTTTATATCTGTGAGGCCATGAATCACCATTGACGACCGGATTGCCTACCACTCGGAACGATCGACATTTGCCGAAACTATGCAAGTTCGTCGCAGATCGGTATAAGGTGGCTCGATGTGTCGTGTTTTAGGCTACAAATTGCTATGTCGCAGATTTGCGTACGACGAATAGAAGCGGAGTTATAGTTGTTTATATCTGTCAGGCCGTGAATCACCATTGACGGCCGGATTGCCTACCACTCGGAACGATCGACGTTTGCCGAAACTATGCAAGTTCTTCGCAGATCGGTATAAGGTGGGTCTATGTGTCGTGTTTTAAGCTACAACCTGCTATGTCGCAGATTTGCATACGACGAATAGAGGCGGAGTTATAGTTGTTTATTTTTGTGAGGCCATGAATCACCATTGACGGCAGGATTGCCTACCACTCGGAACGATCGACGTTTGACGAAACTATGCAAGTTCTTCGCAGATCGGTATAAGATGGGTCGATGTGTCGTGTTTTAAGCTACAAATTGCTATGACGCAGATTCGCATACGACGATTAGAAGCGGAGTTATCGATGTTTATATCTGTGAGGCCATGAATCACCATCGACGGCCGGATTGCCTACCACTCGGAACGATCGACGGTTGACGAAACTATGCAAGTTCTTCGCAGATCGGTATAAGATGGGTCGATGTGTCGTGTTTTAAGCTACAAATTGCTATCTCGCAGATTCGCATACGACGAATAGAAGTGGAGTTATAGTTGTTTACATCTGTCAGGCCATGAATCACCATTGACGGCCGGATTGCCTTCCACTCGAAACGATCGATGTTTAACGAAACTTTGCAAGTTCGTCGCAGATCGGTATAAGGTGGGTCGTTGGGCCGTGTTTTAAGCTACAAGTTGCTGTGTCGCAGATTCGCATACGACGAATAGAAGCGGAGTTATCGATGTTTATATCTGTGAGGCCATTAATCACCATTGACGACAGGATTGCCTACCACTCGGAACGATCGACGTTTGACGAAACTATGCAAGTTCGTCGCAGATCGATATAAGGTGGGTCGATGTTTCGTGTTTTAAGCTACAAGTTGCTATGTCGCAGATTCGCATACGACGAATAGAAGTGGAGTTATAGTTGTTTATATCTGTCAGGCCATGAATCACCATTGACTGCCGGATTGCCTTCCACTCGCAACGATCGATGTTTGACGAAACTATGCAAGTTCGTCGCAGATCGGTATAAGGTAGGTCGATGTGTCGTGCTTTAAGCTACAAATTGCTATGTCGCAGATTTGCATACGACGAATAGAAGCGGAGTTATAGTTGTTTATATCTGTGAGGTCATGAATCATCATTGACGGCCGGAATGCCTACCACTCAAAACGATCGATGTTTGACGGAACTATGCAAGTTCGTCGCAGATCGGTATAATGTGGGTCGATGTGTCGTGCTTTAAGCTACAAATTGCTATGTCGCAGATTTGCATACGACGAATAGAAGCGGAGTTGTAGTTGTTTATATCTGTGAGGTCATGAATCATCATTGACGGCCAGAATGCCTACCACTCGAAACGATCGATGTTTGACGAAACTTTGCAAGTTCGTCGCAGATCGGTATAAGGTGGGTCGATGTGTCGTATTTTAAGCTACAAATTGCTATGTCGCAGATTTGCATACGACGAATAGAGGCGGAGTTATAGTTGTTTATATCTGTGAGGCCATGAATCACAATTGACGGCAGGATTGCCTACCACTCGGAACGATCGACGGTTGACGAAACTATGCAAGTTCTTCGCAGATCGGTATAAGAAGGGTCGATGTGTCGTGTTTTAAGCTACAAATTGCTATGTCGGAGATTCGCATACGACGAATACAAGTGGAGTTATAGTTGTTTATATCTGCCAGGCCATGAATCACCATTGACAGCCGGATTGCCTTCCACTCGAAACGATCGATGTTTGACGAAACTATGCAAGTTCGTCGCAGATCGATATAAGGTGGGTCGTTGGGCCGTGTTTTAACCTACAAATTGCTGTGTCGCAGATTTGCATACGACGAATAGAAGCGGAGTTGTAGTTGTTTATATCTGTGAGGTCATGAATCATCATTGACGGCCAGAATGCCTACCACTCGAAACGATCGATGTTTGACGAAACTATGCAAGTTCGTCGCAGATCGGTATAAGGTGGGTCGTTGGGCCGTGTTTTAAGCTACAAAGTGCTATGTCCCAGATTTGCATTCGACGAATAGAAGCGGAGTTATAGTTGTTTATATGTTTCAGGCCATGAATCACCATTGACGCCTGGATTGCTTTCCACTCGAAACGACCGATGTTTGACGAAACTATGCAAGTTCGTCGCAGATCGGTTTAAGGTGGCTCGATGTGTCGTGTTCTAGGCTACAAATTGCTATGTCGCAGATTCGCATACGACGAATAGAAGTGGAGTTATAGTTGTTTATATCTGTCAGGCCATGAATCACCATTGACTGCCGGATTGCCTTCCACTCGAAACGATCGATGTTTGACGAAACTATGCAAGTTCGTCGCAGATCGGTATAAGGTAGGTCGATGTGTCGTGCTTTAAGCTACAAATTGCTATGTCGCAGATTTGCATACGACGAATAGAGGCGGAGTTATAGTTGTTTATATCTGTGAGGCCATGAATCACAATTGACGGCAGGATTGCCTACCACTCGGAACGATCGACGGTTGACGAAACTATGCAAGTTCTTCGCAGATCGGTATAAGATGGGTCGATGTGTCGTGTTTTAAGCTACAAATTGCTATGTCGGAGATTCGCATACGACGAATAGAAGTGGAGTTATAGTTGTTTATATCTGCCAGACCATGAATCAACATTGACAGCCGGATTGCCTTCCACTCGAAACGATCGATGTTTGACGAAACTATGCAAGTTCGTCGCAGATCGGTATAAGGTGGGTCGATGTGTCGTGCTTTAAGCTACAAATTGCTATGCCGCAGATTCGCATACGACGATTAGAAGCGGAGTTATCGATGTTTATATCTGTGAGGCCATGAATCACCATCGACGGCCGGATTGCCTACCACTCGGAACGATCGACGTTTGACGAAACTATGCAAGTTCTTCGCAGATCGGTATAAGGTGGCTCGATGTGTCGTGTTTTAGGCTACAAATTGCTATGTCGCAGATTTGAGTACGACGAATAGAAGCGGAGTTATAGTTGTTTATATCTGTCAGGCCATGAATCACCATTGACGGCCGGATTGCCTACCACTCGGAACGATCGACGTTTGCCGAAACTCTGCATGTTCTTCGCAGATCGGTATAAGGTGGGTCGATGTGCCGTGTTTTAAGCTACAAATTGCTATGTCGCAGATTTGCATACGACGAATAGAAGCGGAGTTATAGTTGTTTATATCTGTCAGGCCGTGAATCACCATTGACGCCTGGATTGCTTTCCACTCGAAACGACCGATGTTTGACGAAACTATGCAAGTTCGTCGCAGATCGGTATAAGGTGGGTCGATGTGTCGTGCTTTAAGCTACAAATTGCTATGCCGCAGATTCGCATACGACGATTAGAAGCGGAGTTATCGATGTTTATATCTGTGAGGCCATGAATCACCATCGACGGCCGGATTGCCTACCACTCGGAACGATCGACGTTTGACGAAACTATGTAAGTTCTTCGCAGATCGGTATAAGGTTGCTCGATGTGTTGTGTTTTAGGCTACAAATTGCTATGTCGCAGATTTGCGTACGACGAATAGAAGCGGAGTTATCGATGTTTATATCTGTGAGGCCATTAATCACCATTGACGACAGGATTGCCTACCACTCGGAACGATCGACGTTTGACGAAACTATGCAAGTTCGTCGCAGATCGGTATAAGGTGGCTCGATGTGTCGTGCTTTAAGCTACAAATTGCTATGTCGCAGATTTGCATACGACGAATAGAGGCGGAGTTATAGTTGTTTATATCTGTGAGGCCATGAATCACCATTGACGGCAGGATTGCCTACCACTCGGAACGATCGACGGTTGACGAAACTATGCAAGTTCTTCGCAGATCGGTATAAGATGGGTCGATGTGTCGTGTTTTAAGCTACAAATTGCTATGTCGCAGATTCGCATAGGACGAATAGAAGTGGAGTTATAGTTGTTTATATCTGTCAGGCCATGAATCACCATTGACGGCCGGATTGCCTACCACTCGGAACGATCGACGTTTGACGAAACTATGCAAGTTCTTCGCAGATCGGTATAAGCTGGTTCGATGTGTCGTGTTTTAAGCTACAAATTGCTATGTCGCAGATTCGCGTACTACGAATAGAAGTGGAGTTATAGTTGTTTATATCTGTGAGGCCATTAATCACCATTGACGACCGGATTGCCTACCACTCGAAACGATCGATGTTTGACGAAACTATGCAAGTTCGTTGCAGATCGGTATAAGGTGCGTCGTTGGGCCGTGTTTTAAGCTACAAATTGCTATGTCGCAGATTTGCATACGACGAATAGAAGCGGAGTTGTAGTTGTTTATATCTGTGAGGTCATGAATCATCATTGACGGCCAGAATGCCTACCACTCGAAACGATCGATGTTTGACGAAACTATGCAAGTTCGTCGCAGATCGGTATAAGGTGGGTCGATGTATCGTGCTTTATGCTACAAATTGCTATGTCGCAGATTGGCATACGACGAATAGAAGCGGAGTTATAGTTGTTTATATCTGTCAAGCCATGAATCACCATTGACGGCCGGATTGCCTTCCACTCGAAACGATCGATGTTTGACGAAACTATGCAAGTTCGTCGCAGATCGGTATAAGGTGGGTCGTTGGGCCGTTTTTGAAGCTACAAGTTGCTGTGTCGCAGATTCGCATACGACGAATAGAAGCGGATTTATCGATGTTTATATCTGTGAGGCCATTAATCACCATTGACGACAGGATTGCCTACCACTCGGAACGATCGACGTTTGACGAAACTATGCAAGTTCGTCGCAGATCGGTATAAGGTGGCTCGATGTGTCGTGTTTTAGGCTACAAATTGCTATGTCGCAGATTTGCGTACGACGAATAGAAGCGGAGATATAGTTGTTTATATCTGTCAGGCCATGAATCACCATTGACGGCCGAATTGCCTACCACTCGGAACGACCGACGTTTGCCGAAACTATGCAAGTTCGTCGCAGATCGGTATAAGGTGGCTCGATGTGTCGTGTTTTAGGCTACAAATTGCTATGTCGCAGATTTGCGTACGACGAATAGAAGCGCAGTTATAGTTGTTTATATCGGTCAGGCCATGAATCACCATTGACGGCAGGATTGCCTACCACTCGGAACGATCGACGTTTGACGAAACTATGCAAGTTCTTCGCAGATCGGTATAAGATGGGTCGATGTGTCGTGTTTTAAGCTACAAATTGCTATGTCGCAGATTCGCATACGACGAATAGAAGTGGAGTTATAGTTGCTTATATCCGTCAGGCCATGAATCACCATTGACGGCCGGATTGCCTACCACTCGGAACGACCGACGTTTGCCGAAACTATGCAAGTTCGTTGCAGATCGGTATAAGGTGGGTCGTTGGGCCGTGTTTTAAGCTACAAATTGCTATGCCGCAGATTCGCATACGAGGAATAGAAGCGGAGTTATCGATGTTTATATCTGTGAGACCATGAATCACCATCGACAGCCGGATTGCCTACCACTCGGAACGATCGAGGTTTGACGAAACTATGCAAGTTCTTCGCAGTTTGGTATAAGATGGGTCGATGTGTCGTGTTTTAAGCTACAAATTGCTATGTCGCAGATTCGCATACTACGAATAGAAGTGGAGTTATAGTTGTTTATATCTGTCAGGCCATGAATCACCATTGACGGCCGGATTGCCTTCCACTCGAAACAATCGATGTTTGACGAAACTATGCAAGTTCGTCGCAGATCGGTATAAGGTGGGTCGATGTGTCGTGTTTTAGGCTACAAATTGCTATGTCGCAGATTTGCGTACGACGAATAGAAGCGGAGTTATCGATGTTTATATCTGTGAGGCCATGAATCACCATTGACGACCGGATTGCCTACCACTCGGAACGATCGACATTTGCCGAAACTATGCAAGTTCGTCGCAGATCGGTATAAGGTGGCTCGATGTGTCGTGTTTTAGGCTACAAATTGCTATGTCGCAGATTTGCGTACGACGAATAGAAGCGGAGTTATAGTTGTTTATATCTGTCAGGCCGTGAATCACCATTGACGGCCGGATTGCCTACCACTCGGAACGATCGACGTTTGCCGAAACTATGCAAGTTCTTCGCAGATCGGTATAAGGTGGGTCTATGTGTCGTGTTTTAAGCTACAACCTGCTATGTCGCAGATTTGCATACGACGAATAGAGGCGGAGTTATAGTTGTTTATTTTTGTGAGGCCATGAATCACCATTGACGGCAGGATTGCCTACCACTCGGAACGATCGACGTTTGACGAAACTATGCAAGTTCTTCGCAGATCGGTATAAGATGGGTCGATGTGTCGTGTTTTAAGCTACAAATTGCTATGCCGCAGATTCGCATACGACGATTAGAAGCGGAGTTATCGATGTTTATATCTGTGAGGCCATGAATCACCATCGACGGCCGGATTGCCTACCACTCGGAACGATCGACGGTTGACGAAACTATGCAAGTTCTTCGCAGATCGGTATAAGATGGGTCGATGTGTCGTGTTTTAAGCTACAAATTGCTATCTCGCAGATTCGCATACGACGAATAGAAGTGGAGTTATAGTTGTTTATATCTGTGAAGTTATGAATCATCATTGGCGGCCGGAATGCCTATCACTCGAAACGATCGATGTTTGACGAAACTATGCAAGTTCTTCGCAGATCGGTATAAGGTGGGTCGATGTTTCGTGTTTTAAGCTACAAGTTGCTATGTCGCAGATTCGCATACGACGAATAGAAGTGGAGTTATAGTTGTTTATATCTGTGAGGCCATTAATCACCATTGACGACAGGATTGCCTACCACTCGGAACGATCGACGTTTGACGAAACTATGCAAGTTCGTCGCAGATCGGTATAAGGTGGGTCGTTGGGCCGTGTTCTAGGCTACAAATTGCTATGTCGCAGATTCGTATACGACGAATAGAAGTGGAGTTATAGTTGTTTATATCTGTCAGGCCATGAATCACCATTGACTGCCGGATTGCCTTCCACTCGCAACGATCGATGTTTGACGAAACTATGCAAGTTCGTCGCAGATCGGTATAAGGTAGGTCGATGTGTCGTGCTTTAAGCTACAAATTGCTATGTCGCAGATTTGCATACGACGAATAGAAGCGGAGTTATAGTTGTTTATATCTGTGAGGTCATGAATCATCATTGACGGCCGGAATGCCTACCACTCGAAACGATCGATGTTTGACGGAACTATGCAAGTTCGTCGCAGATCGGTATAATGTGGGTCGATGTGTCGTGCTTTAAGCTACAAATTGCTATGTCGCAGATTTGCATACGACGAATAGAAGCGGAGTTGTAGTTGTTTATATCTGTGAGGTCATGAATCATCATTGACGGCCAGAATGCCTACCACTCGAAGCGATCGATGTTTGACGAAACTTTGCAAGTTCGTCGCAGATCGGTATAAGGTGGGTCGATGTGTCGTATTTTAAGCTACAAATTGCTATGTCGCAGATTTGCATACGACGAATAGAGGCGGAGTTATAGTTGTTTATATCTGTGAGGCCATGAATCACAATTGACGGCAGGATTGCCTACCACTCGGAACGATCGACGGTTGACGAAACTATGCAAGTTCTTCGCAGATCGGTATAAGATGGGTCGATGTGTCGTGTTTTAAGCTACAAATTGCTATGTCGGAGATTCGCATACGACGAATAGAAGTGGAGTTATAGTTGTTTATATCTGCCAGGCCATGAATCACCATTGACAGCCGGATTGCCTTCCACTCGAAACGATCGATGTTTGACGAAACTATGCAAGTTCGTCGCAGATCGATATAAGGTGGGTCGTTGGGCCGTGTTTTAACCTACAAATTGCTGTGTCGCAGATTTGCATACGACGAATAGAAGCGGAGTTGTAGTTGTTTATATCTGTGAGGTCATGAATCATCATTGACGGCCAGAATGCCTACCACTCGAAACGATCGATGTTTGACGAAACTATGCAAGTTCGTCTCAGATCGGTATAAGGTGGGTCGATGTGTCGTGCTTTAAGCTACAATGTGCTATGTCCCAGATTTGCATACGACGAATAGAAGCGGAGTTATAGTTGTTTATATCTGTGAGGTCATGAATCATCATTGACGGCCGGAATGCCTACCACTCGAAACGATCGATGTTTGACGAAACTATGCAAGTTCGTCGCAGATCGGTATAAGGTGGGTCGTTGGGCCGTGTTTTAAGCTACAAGTTGCTGTGTCGCAGATTCGCATACGACGAATAGAAGCGGAGTTATAGTTGTTTATATGTTTCAGGCCATGAATCACCATTGACGCCTGGATTGCTTTCCACTCGAAACGACCGATGTTTGACGAAACTATGCAAGTTCGTCGCAGATCGGTATAAGGTGGCTCGATGTGTCGTGTTCTAGGCTACAAATTGCTATGTCGCAGATTCGCATACGACGAATAGAAGTGGAGTTATAGTTGTTTATATCTGTCAGGCCATGAATCACCATTGACTGCCGGATTGCCTTCCACTCGAAACGATCGATGTTTGACGAAACTATGCAAGTTCGTCGCAGATCGGTATAAGGTAGGTCGATGTGTCGTGCTTTAAGCTACAAATTGCTATGTCGCAGATTTGCATACGATGAATAGAGGCGGAGTTATAGTTGTTTATATCTGTGAGGCCATGAATCACAATTGACGGCAGGATTGCCTACCACTCGGAACGATCGACGGTTGACGAAACTATGCATGTTCTTCGCAGATCGGTATAAGATGGGTCGATGTGTCGTGTTTTAAGCTACAAATTGCTATGTCGGAGATTCGCATACGACGAATAGAAGTGGAGTTATAGTTGTTTATATCTGCCAGACCATGAATCAACATTGACAGCCGGATTGCCTTCCACTCGAAACGATCGATGTTTGACGAAACTATGCAAGTTCGTCGCAGATCGGTATAAGGTGGGTCGATGTGTCGTGCTTTAAGCTACAAATTGCTATGCCGCAGATTCGCATACGACGATTAGAAGCGGAGTTATCGATGTTTATATCTGTGAGGCCATGAATTACCACCGACGGCCGGATTGCCTACCACTCGGAACGATCGACGTTTGACGAAACTATGCAAGTTCTTCGCAGATCGGTATAAGGTGGCTCGATGTGTCGTGTTTTAGGCTACAAATTGCTATGTCGCAGATTTGAGTACGACGAATAGAAGCGGAGTTATAGTTGTTTATATCTGTCAGGCCATGAATCACCATTGACGGCCGGATTGCCTACCACTCGGAACGATCGACGTTTGCCGAAACTCTGCATGTTCTTCGCAGATCGGTATAAGGTGGGTCGATGTGCCGTGTTTTAAGCTACAAATTGCTATGTCGCAGATTTGCATACGACGAATAGAAGCGGAGTTATAGTTGTTTATATCTGTGAGGCCATGAATCACCATTGACGGCAGGATTGCCTACCACTCGGAACGATCGACGGTTGACGAAACTATGCAAGTTCTTCGCAGATCGGTATAAGATGGGTCGATGTGTCGTGTTTTAAGCTACAAATTGCTATGTCGCAGATTCGCATAGGACGAATAGAAGTGGAGTTATAGTTGTTTATATCTGTCAGGCCATGAATCACCATTGACGGCCGGATTGCCTACCACTCGGAACGATCGACGTTTGACGAAACTATGCAAGTTCTTCGCAGATCGGTATAAGCTGGTTCGATGTGTCGTGTTTTAAGCTACAAATTGCTATGTCGCAGATTCGCGTACTACGAATAGAAGTGGAGTTATAGTTGTTTATATCTGTGAGGCCATTAATCACCATTGACGACCGGATTGCCTACCACTCGAAACGATCGATGTTTGACGAAACTATGCAAGTTCGTTGCAGATCGGTATGAGGTGCGTCGTTGGGCCGTGTTTTAAGCTACAAATTGCTATGTCGCAGATTTGCATACGACGAATAGAAGCGGAGTTGTAGTTGTTTATATCTGTGAGGTCATGAATCATCATTGACGGCCAGAATGCCTACCACTCGAAACGATCGATGTTTGACGAAACTATGCAAGTTCGTCGCAGATCGGTATAAGGTGGGTCGATGTATCGTGCTTTAAGCTACAAATTGCTATGTCGCAGATTGGCATACGACGAATAGAAGCGGAGTTATAGTTGTTTATATCTGTCAGGCCATGAATCACCATTGACGGCCGGATTGCCTTCCACTCGAAACGATCGATGTTTGACGAAACTATGCAAGTTCGTCGCAGATCGGTATAAGGTGGGTCGTTGGGCCGTTTTTGAAGCTACAAGTTGCTGTGTCGCAGATTCGCATACGACGAATAGAAGCGGATTTATCGATGTTTATATCTGTGAGGCCATTAATCACCATTGACGACAGGATTGCCTACCACTCGGAACGTTCGACGTTTGACGAAACTATGCAAGTTCGTCGCAGATCGGTATAAGGTGGCTCGATGTGTCGTGTTTTAGGCTACAAATTGCTATGTCGCAGATTTGCGTACGACGAATAGAAGCGGAGATATAGTTGTTTATATCTGTCAGGCCATGAATCACCATTGACGGCCGAATTGCCTACCACTCGGAACGACCGACGTTTGCCGAAACTATGCAAGATCGTCGCAGATCGGTATAAGGTGGCTCGATGTGTCGTGTTTTAGGCTACAAATTGCTATGTCGCAGATTTGCGTACGACGAATAGAAGCGCAGTTATAGTTGTTTATATCGGTCAGGCCATGAATCACCATTGACGGCAGGATTGCCTACCACTCGGAACGATCGACGTTTGACGAAACTATGCAAGTTCTTCGCAGATCGGTATAAGATGGGTCGATGTGTCGTGTTTTAAGCTACAAATTGCTATGTCGCAGATTCGCATACGACGAATAGAAGTGGAGTTATAGTTGCTTATATCCGTCAGGCCATGAATCACCATTGACGGCCGGATTGCCTACCACTCGGAACGACCGACGTTTGCCGAAACTATGCAAGTTCGTTGCAGATCGGTATAAGGTGGGTCGTTGGGCCGTGTTTTAAGCTACAAATTGCTATGCCGCAGATTCGCATACGAGGAATAGAAGCGGAGTTATCGATGTTTATATCTGTGAGGCCATGAATCACCATCGACAGCCGGATTGCCTACCACTCGGAACGATCGACGTTTGACGAAACTATGCAAGTTCTTCGCAGATCGGTATAAGGTGGCTCGATGTGTCGTGTTTTAGGCTACAAATTGCTATGTCGCAGATTTGCGTACGACGAATAGAGGCGGAGTTATAGTTGTTTATATCTGTGAGGCCATGAATCACCATTGACGGCAGGATTGCCTACCACTCGGAACGATCGACGTTTGACGAAACTATGCAAGTTCTTCGCAGATCGGTATAAGATGGGTCGATGTGTCGTGTTTTAAGCTACAAATTGCTATGTCGCAGATTTGCATACGACGAATAGAGGCGGAGTTATAATTGTTTATATCTGTGAGGCCATGAATCACCATTGACGGCAGGATTGCCTACCACTCGGAACGATCGAGGTTTGACGAAACTATGCAAGTTCTTCGCAGTTTGGTATAAGATGGGTCGATGTGTCGTGTTTTAAGCTACAAATTGCTATGTCGCAGATTCGCATACTACGAATAGAAGTGGAGTTATAGTTGTTTATATCTGTCAGGCCATGAATCACCATTGACGGCCGGATTGCCTTCCACTCGAAACAATCGATGTTTGACGAAACAATGCAAGTTCGTCGCAGATCGGTATAAGGTGGGTCGATGTGTCGTGTTTTAGGCTACAAATTGCTATGTCGCAGATTTGCGTACGACGAATAGAAGCGGAGTTATCGATGTTTATATCTGTGAGGCCATGAATCACCATTGACGACCGGATTGCCTACCACTCGGAACGATCGACATTTGCCGAAACTATGCAAGTTCGTCGCAGATCGGTATAAGGTGGCTCGATGTGTCGTGTTTTAGGCTACAAATTGCTATGTCGCAGATTTGCGTACGACGAATAGAAGCGGAGTTATAGTTGTTTATATCTGTCAGGCCGTGAATCACCATTGACGGCCGGATTGCCTACCACTCGGAACGATCGACGTTTGCCGAAACTATGCAAGTTCTTCGCAGATCGGTATAAGGTGGGTCTATGTGTCGTGTTTTAAGCTACAACCTGCTATGTCGCAGATTTGCATACGACGAATAGAGGCGGAGTTATAGTTGTTTATTTTTGTGAGGCCATGAATCACCATTGACGGCAGGATTGCCTACCACTCGGAACGATCGACGTTTGACGAAACTATGCAAGTTCTTCGCAGATCGGTATAAGATGGGTCGATGTGTCGTGTTTTAAGCTACAAATTGCTATGCCGCAGATTCGCATACGACGATTAGAAGCGGAGTTATCGATGTTTATATCTGTGAGGCCATGAATCACCATCGACGGCCGGATTGCCTACCACTCGGAACGATCGACGGTTGACGAAACTATGCAAGTTCTTCGCAGATCGGTATAAGATGGGTCGATGTGTCGTGTTTTAAGCTACAAATTGCTATCTCGCAGATTCGCATACGACGAATAGAAGTGGAGTTATAGTTGTTTATATCTGTCAGGCCATGAATCACCATTGACGGCCGGATTGCCTTCCACTCGAAACGATCGATGTTTGACGAAACTTTGCAAGTTCGTCGCAGATCGGTATAAGGTGGGTCGTTGGGCCGTGTTTTAAGCTACAAGTTGCTGTGTCGCAGATTCGCATACGACGAATAGAAGCGGAGTTATCGATGTTTATATCTGTGAGGCCATTAATCACCATTGACGACAGGATTGCCTACCACTCGGAACGATCGACGTTTGACGAAACTATGCAAGTTCGTCGCAGATCGATATAAGGTGGCTCGATGTGTCGTGTTTTAGGCTACAAATTGCTATGTCGCAGATTTGCGTACGACGAATAGAAGCGGAGTTATAGTTGTTTATATCTGTGAGGTTATGAATCATCATTGGCGGCCGGAATGCCTATCACTCGAAACGATCGATGTTTGACGAAACTATGCAAGTTCTTCGCAGATCGGTATAAGGTGGGTCGATGTTTCGTGTTTTAAGCTACAAGTTGCTATGTCGCAGATTCGCATACGACGAATAGAAGTGGAGTTATAGTTGTTTATATCTGTGAGGCCATTAATCACCATTGACGACAGGATTGCCTACCACTCGGAACGATCGACGTTTGACGAAACTATGCAAGTTCTTCGCAGATCGGTATAAGATGGGTCGATGTGTCGTGTTTTAAGCTACAAATTGCTGTGTCGCAGATTCGCATACGACGAATAGAAGCGGAGTTATAGTTGTTTATATGTGTCAGGCTATGAATCACCATTGACGGCCGGATTGCCTACCACTCGGAACGATCGACGGTTGACGAAACTATGCAAGTTCTTCGCAGATCGGTATAAGATGGGTCGATGTGTCGTGTTTTAAGCTACAAGTTGCTGTGTCGCAGATTCGCATACGACGAATAGAAGCGGAGTTATCGATGTTTATATCTGTGAGGCCATTTATCACCATTGACGACAGGATTGCCTACCACTCGGAACGATCGACGTTTGACGAAACTATGCAAGTTCGTCGCAGATCGATATAAGGTGGCTCGATGTGTCGTGTTTTAGGCTACAAATTGCTATGTCGCAGATTTGCGTACGACGAATAGAAGCGGAGTTATAGTTGTTTATATCTGTGAGGTTATGAATCATCATTGGCGGCCGGAATGCCTATCACTCGAAACGATCGATGTTTGACGAAACTATGCAAGTTCTTCGCAGATCGGTATAAGGTGGGTCGATGTTTCGTGTTTTAAGCTACAAGTTGCTATGTCGCAGATTCGCATACGACGAATAGAAGTGGAGTTATAGTTGTTTATATCCGTCAGGCCATGAATCACCATTGACGGCCGGATTGCCTACCACTCGGAACGACCGACGTTTGCCGAAACTATGCAAGTTCGTCGCAGATCGGTATAAGGTGGGTCGATGTTTCGTGTTTTAAGCTACAAGTTGCTATGTCGCAGATTCGCATACGACGAATAGAAGTGGAGTTATAGTTGTTTATATCCGTCAGGCCATGAATCACCATTGACGGCCGGATTGCCTACCACTCGGAACGACCGACGTTTGCCGAAACTATGCAAGTTCGTTGCAGATCGGTATAAGGTGGGTCGTTGGGCCGTGTTTTAACCTACAAATTGCTGTGTCGCTGATTCGCATACGAGGAATAGAAGCGGAGTTATCGATGTTTATATCTGTGAGGCCATGAATCACCATCGACAGCCGGATTGCCTACCACTCGGAACGATCGACGTTTGACGAAACTATGCAAGTTCTTCGCAGATCGGTATAAGGTGGCTCGATGTGTCGTGTTTTAGGCTACAAATTGCTATGTCGCAGATTTGCGTACGACGAATAGAGGCGGAGTTATAGTTGTTTATATCTGTGAGGCCATGAATCACCATTGACGGCAGGATTGCCTACCACTCGGAACGATCGACGTTTGACGAAACTATGCAAGTTCTTCGCAGATCGGTATAAGATGGGTCGATGTGTCGTGTTTTAAGCTACAAATTGCTATGTCGCAGATTTGCATACGACGAATAGAGGCGGAGTTATAATTGTTTATATCTGTGAGGCCATGAATCACCATTGACGGCAGGATTGCCTACCACTCGGAACGATCGAGGTTTGACGAAACTATGCAAGTTCTTCGCAGTTTGGTATAAGATGGGTCGATGTGTCGTGTTTTAAGCTACAAATTGCTATGTCGCAGATTCGCATACTACGAATAGAAGTGGAGTTATAGTTGTTTATATCTGTCAGGCCATGAATCACCATTGACGGCCGGATTGCCTTCCACTCGAAACAATCGATGTTTGACGAAACTATGCAAGTTCGTCGCAGATCGGTATAAGGTGGGTCGATGTGTCGTGTTTTAGGCTACAAATTGCTATGTCGCAGATTTGCGTACGACGAATAGAAGCGGAGTTATCGATGTTTATATCTGTGAGGCCATGAATCACCATTGAAGACCGGATTGCCTACCACTCGGAACGATCGACATTTGCCGAAACTATGCAAGTTCGTCGCAGATCGGTATAAGGTGGCTCGATGTGTCGTGTTTTAGGCTACAAATTGCTATGTCGCAGATTTGCGTACGACGAATAGAAGCGGAGTTATAGTTGTTTATATCTGTCAGGCCGTGAATCACCATTGACGGCCGGATTGCCTACCACTCGGAACGATCGACGTTTGCCGAAACTATGCAAGTTCTTCGCAGATCGGTATAAGGTGGGTCTATGTGTCGTGTTTTAAGCTACAACCTGCTATGTCGCAGATTTGCATACGACGAATAGAGGCGGAGTTATAGTTGTTTATTTTTGTGAGGCCATGAATCACCATTGACGGCAGGATTGCCTACCACTCGGAACGATCGACGTTTGACGAAACTATGCAAGTTCTTCGCAGATCGGTATAAGATGGGTCGATGTGTCGTGTTTTAAGCTACAAATTGCTATGCCGCAGATTCGCATACGACGATTAGAAGCGGAGTTATCGATGTTTATATCTGTGAGGCCATGAATCACCATCGACGGCCGGATTGCCTACCACTCGGAACGATCGACGGTTGACGAAACTATGCAAGTTCTTCGCAGATCGGTATAAGATGGGTCGATGTGTCGTGTTTTAAGCTACAAATTGCTATCTCGCAGATTCGCATACGACGAATAGAAGTGGAGTTATAGTTGTTTACATCTGTCAGGCCATGAATCACCATTGACGGCCGGATTGCCTTCCACTCGAAACGATCGATGTTTAACGAAACTTTGCAAGTTCGTCGCAGATCGGTATAAGGTGGGTCGTTGGGCCGTGTTTTAAGCTACAAGTTGCTATGTCGCAGATTCGCATACGACGAATAGAAGCGGAGTTATAGTTGTTTATATGTGTCAGGCCATGAATCACCATTGACGGCAGGATTGCCTACCACTCGGAACGATCGACGTTTGACGAAACTATGCAAGTTCTTCGCAGATCGGTATAAGATGGGTCGATGTGTCGTGTTTTAAGCTACAAATTGCTATGTCGCAGATTTGCGTACGACGAATAGAAGCGGAGTTATAGTTGTTTGTATCTGTCAGGCCATGAATCACCATTGACGGCCGGATTGCCTACCACTCGGAACGACCGACGTTTGCCGAAACTATGCAAGATCGTCGCAGATCGGTATAAGGTGGGTCGTTGGGCCGTGTTTTAAGCTACAACTTGCTATGTCGCAGATTCGCATACGACGAATAGAAGCGAAGTTATCGATGATTATATCTGTGAGGCCATGAATCACCATTGACGACCGGATTGCCTACCACTCGGAACGATCGACGCTTGGCGAAACTATGCAAGTTCGTCTCATATCGGTATAAGGTGGGTCGATGTGTCGTGCTTTAAGCTACAAATTGCTATGTCGCAGATTTTCATACGACGAATAGAAGCGGAGTTATAGTTGTTTATATCTGTGAGGTCATGAATCATCATTGACGGCCGGATTGCCTACCACTCGGAACTACCGACGTTTGCCGAAACTATGCAAGTTCTTCGCAGATCGGTATAAGGTGGGTCGATGTGCCGTGTTTTAAGCTACAAATTGCTATGTCGCAGATTAGCATACGACGAATAGAAGCGGAATTATAGTTGTTTATATCTGTCAGGCCGTGAATCACCATTGACGGCCGGATTGCCTACCACTCGGAACGATCGACGTTTGCCGAAACTATGCAAGTTCCTCGCAGATCGGTATAAGGTGGGTCGATGTGCCGTGTTTTAAGCTACAAATTGCTATGTCGCAGATTTGCATACGACGAATAGAAGCGGAGTTATAGTTGTTTATATCTGTCAGGCCGTGAATCACCATTGACGGCCGGATTGTCTACCACTCGAAACGATCGATGTTTGACGAAACTATGCAAGTTCGTCGCAGATCGGTATAAGGTGGGTCGTTGGGCCGTGTTTTAAGATACAAGTTGCTATGTCGCAGATTCGCATACGACCAATAGAAGCGGAGTTATCGATGTTTATATCAGTGTGGCCATTAATAACCATTGACGACAGGATTGCCTACCACTCGGAACGATCGACGTTTGACGAAACTATGCAAGTTCGTCGCAGATCGGTATAAGGTGGCTCGATGTGTCGTGTTTTAGGCTACAAATTGCTGTGTCGCATATTTGCGTGCGACGAATAGAAGCGGAGTTATAGTTGTTTATATCTGTCAGGCCATGAACCACCATTGAGGGCCGGATTGCCTACCACTCGGAACGATCGACGTTTGACGAAACTATGCAAATTCTTCGCAGATCGGTATAAGATGGGTCGATGTGTCATGTTTTAAGCTACAAATTGCTATGTCGCAGATTTGCGTACGACGAATAGAAGCGGAGTTATAGTTGTTTGTATCTGTCAGGCCATGAATCACCATTGACGGCCGGATTGCCTACCACTCGGAACGACCGACGTTTGCCGAAACTATGCAAGTTCGTCGCAGATCGGTATAAGGTGGGTCGTTGGGCCGTGTTTTAAGCTACAACTTGCTATGTCGGAGATTCGCATACGACGAATAGAAGTGGAGTTATAGTTGTTTATATCTGCCAGGCCATGAATCACCATTGACAGCCGGATTGCCTTCCACTCGAAACGATCGATGTTTGACGAAACTATGCAAGTTCGTCGCAGATCGGTATAAGGTGGGTCGATGTGTCGTGCTTTCAGCTACAAATTGCTATGCCGCAGATTCGCATACGACGATTAGAAGCGGAGTTATCGATGTTTATATCTGTGAGGCCATGAATCACCACCGACGGCCGGATTGCCTACCACTCGGAACGATCGACGTTTGACGAAACTATGCAAGTTCTTCGCAGATCGGTATAAGGTGGCTCGATGTGTCGTGTTTTAAGCTACAAATTGCTATGTCGGAGATTCGCATACGACGAATAGAAGTGGAGTTATAGTTGTTTATATCTGCCAGGCCATGAATCACCATTGACAGCCGGATTGCCTTCCACTCGAAACGATCGATGTTTGACGAAACTATGCAAGTTCGTCGCAGATCGATATAAGGTGGGTCGTTGGGCCGTGTTTTAACCTACAAATTGCTGTGTCGCAGATTTGCATACGACGAATAGAAGCGGAGTTGTAGTTGTTTATATCTGTGAGGTCATGAATCATCATTGACGGCCAGAATGCCTACCACTCGAAACGATCGATGTTTGACGAAACTATGCAAGTTCGTCGCAGATCGGTATAAGGTGGGTCGATGTGTCGTGCTTTAAGCTACAAAGTGCTATGTCCCAGATTTGCATACGACGAATAGAAGCGGAGTTATAGTTGTTTATATCTGTGAGGTCATGAATCATCATTGACGGCCGGAATGCCTACCACTCGAAACGATCGATGTTTGACGAAACTATGCAAGTTCGTCGCAGATCGGTATAAGGTGGGTCGTTGGGCCGTGTTTTAAGCTACAAGTTGCTGTGTCGCAGATTCGCATACGACGAATAGAAGCGGAGTTATAGTTGTTTATATGTTTCAGGCCATGAATCACCATTGACGCCTGGATTGCTTTCCACTCGAAACGACCGATGTTTGACGAAACTATGCAAGTTCGTCGCAGATCGGTATAAGGTGGCTCGATGTGTCGTGTTCTAGGCTACAAATTGCTATGTCGCAGATTCGCATACGACGAATAGAAGTGGAGTTATAGTTGTTTATATCTGTCAGGCCATGAATCACCATTGACTGCCGGATTGCCTTCCACTCGAAACGATCGATGTTTGACGAAACTATGCAAGTTCGTCGCAAATCGGTATAAGGTAGGTCGATGTGTCGTGCTTTAAGCTACAAATTGCTATGTCGCAGATTTGCATACGACGAATAGAGGCGGAGTTATAGTTGTTTATATCTGTTAGGCCATGAATCACAATTGACGGCAGGATTGCCTACCACTCGGAACGATCGACGGTTGACGAAACTATGCAAGTTCTTCGCAGATCGGTATAAGATGGGTCGATGTGTCGTGTTTTAAGCTACAAATTGCTATGTCGGAGATTCGCATACGACGAATAGAAGTGGAGTTATAGTTGTTTATATCTGTGAGGCCATGAATCACCATTGACGGCAGGATTGCCTACCACTCGGAACGATCGACGTTTGACGAAACTATGCAAGTTCTTCGCAGATCGGTATAAGATGGGTCGATGTGTCGTGTTTTAAGCTACAAATTGCTATGTCGCAGATTTGCATACGACGAATAGAGGCGGAGTTATAATTGTTTATATCTGTGAGGCCATGAATCACCATTGACGGCAGGATTGCCTACCACTCGGAACGATCGAGGTTTGACGAAACTATGCAAGTTCTTCGCAGTTTGGTATAAGATGGGTCGATGTGTCGTGTTTTAAGCTACAAATTGCTATGTCGCAGATTCGCATACTACGAATAGAAGTGGAGTTATAGTTGTTTATATCTGTCAGGCCATGAATCACCATTGACGGCCGGATTGCCTTCCACTCGAAACAATCGATGTTTGACGAAACTATGCAAGTTCGTCGCAGATCGGTATAAGGTGGGTCGATGTGTCGTGTTTTAGGCTACAAATTGCTATGTCGCAGATTTGCGTACGACGAATAGAAGCGGAGTTATCGATGTTTATATCTGTGAGGCCATGAATCACCATTGACGACCGGATTGCCTACCACTCGGAACGATCGACATTTGCCGAAACTATGCAAGTTCGTCGCAGATCGGTATAAGGTGGCTCGATGTGTCGTGTTTTAGGCTACAAATTGCTATGTCGCAGATTTGCGTACGACGAATAGAAGCGGAGTTATAGTTGTTTATATCTGTCAGGCCGTGAATCACCATTGACGGCCGGATTGCCTACCACTCGGAACGATCGACGTTTGCCGAAACTATGCAAGTTCTTCGCAGATCGGTATAAGGTGGGTCTATGTGTCGTGTTTTAAGCTACAACCTGCTATGTCGCAGATTTGCATACGACGAATAGAGGCGGAGTTATAGTTGTTTATTTTTGTGAGGCCATGAATCACCATTGACGGCAGGATTGCCTACCACTCGGAACGATCGACGTTTGACGAAACTATGCAAGTTCTTCGCAGATCGGTATAAGATGGGTCGATGTGTCGTGTTTTAAGCTACAAATTGCTATGCCGCAGATTCGCATACGACGATTAGAAGCGGAGTTATCGATGTTTATATCTGTGAGGCCATGAATCACCATCGACGGCCGGATTGCCTACCACTCGGAACGATCGACGGTTGACGAAACTATGCAAGTTCTTCGCAGATCGGTATAAGATGGGTCGATGTGTCGTGTTTTAAGCTACAAATTGCTATCTCGCAGATTCGCATACGACGAATAGAAGTGGAGTTATAGTTGTTTACATCTGTCAGGCCATGAATCACCATTGACGGCCGGATTGCCTTCCACTCGAAACGATCGATGTTTAACGAAACTTTGCAAGTTCGTCGCAGATCGGTATAAGGTGGGTCGTTGGGCCGTGTTTTAAGCTACAAGTTGCTATGTCGCAGATTCGCATACGACGAATAGAAGCGGAGTTATAGTTGTTTATATGTGTCAGGCCATGAATCACCATTGACGGCAGGATTGCCTACCACTCGGAACGATCGACGTTTGCCGAAACTCTGCAAGTTCTTCGCAGATCGGTATAAGATGGGTCGATGTGTCGTGTTTTAAGCTACAAATTGCTATGTCGCAGATTTGCGTACGACGAATAGAAGCGGAGTTATAGTTGTTTGTATCTGTCAGGCCATGAATCACCATTGACGGCCGGATTGCCTACCACTCGGAACGACCGACGTTTGCCGAAACTATGCAAGATCGTCGCAGATCGGTATAAGGTGGGTCGTTGGGCCGTGTTTTAAGCTACAACTTGCTATGTCGCAGATTCGCATACGACGAATAGAAGCGAAGTTATCGATGTTTATATCTGTGAGGCCATGAATCACCATTGACGACCGGATTGCCTACCACTCGGAACGATCGACGCTTGGCGAAACTATGCAAGTTCGTCTCATATCGGTATAAGGTGTGTCGATGTGTCGTGCTTTAAGCTACAAATTGCTATGTCGCAGATTTTCATACGACGAATAGAAGCGGAGTTATAGTTGTTTATATCTGTGAGGTCATGAATCATCATTGACGGCCGGATTGCCTACCACTCGGAACTACCGACGTTTGCCGAAACTATGCAAGTTCTTCGCAGATCGGTATAAGGTGGGTCGATGTGCCGTGTTTTAAGCTACAAATTGCTATGTCGCAGATTAGCATACGACGAATAGAAGCGGAGTTATAGTTGTTTATATCTGTCAGGCCGTGAATCACCATTGACGGCCGGATTGCCTACCACTCGGAACGATCGACGTTTGCCGAAACTATGCAAGTTCCTCGCAGATCGGTATAAGGTGGGTCGATGTGCCGTGTTTTAAGCTACAAATTGCTATGTCGCAGATTTGCATACGACGAATAGAAGCGGAGTTATAGTTGTTTATATCTGTCAGGCCGTGAATCACCATTGACGGCCGGATTGTCTACCACTCGAAACGATCGATGTTTGACGAAACTATGCAAGTTCGTCGCAGATCGGTATAAGGTGGGTCGTTGGGCCGTGTTTTAAGATACAAGTTGCTATGTCGCAGATTCGCATACGACCAATAGAAGCGGAGTTATCGATGTTTATATCAGTGTGGCCATTAATAACCATTGACGACAGGATTGCCTACCACTCGGAACGATCGACGTTTGACGAAACTATGCAAGTTCGTCGCAGATCGGTATAAGGTGGCTCGATGTGTCGTGTTTTAGGCTACAAATTGCTGTGTCGCATATTTGCGTGCGACGAATAGAAGCGGAGTTATAGTTGTTTATATCTGTCAGGCCATGAACCACCATTGAGGGCCGGATTGCCTACCACTCGGAACGATCGACGTTTGACGAAACTATGCAAATTCTTCGCAGATCGGTATAAGATGGGTCGATGTGTCATGTTTTAAGCTACAAATTGCTATGTCGCAGATTTGCGTACGACGAATAGAAGCGGAGTTATAGTTGTTTGTATCTGTCAGGCCATGAATCACCATTGACGGCCGGATTGCCTACCACTCGGAACGACCGACGTTTGCCGAAACTATGCAAGTTCGTCGCAGATCGGTATAAGGTGGGTCGTTGGGCCGTGTTTTAAGCTACAACTTGCTATGTCGGAGATTCGCATACGACGAATAGAAGTGGAGTTATAGTTGTTTATATCTGCCAGGCCATGAATCACCATTGACAGCCGGATTGCCTTCCACTCGAAACGATCGATGTTTGACGAAACTATGCAAGTTCGTCGCAGATCGGTATAAGGTGGGTCGATGTGTCGTGCTTTAAGCTACAAATTGCTATGCCGCAGATTCGCATACGACGATTAGAAGCGGAGTTATCGATGTTTATATCTGTGAGGCCATGAATCACCACCGACGCCTGGATTGCTTTCCACTCGAAACGACCGATGTTTGACGAAACTATGCAAGTTCGTCGCAGATCGGTATAAGGTGGCTCGATGTGTCGTGTTCTAGGCTACAAATTGCTATGTCGCAGATTCGCATACGACGAATAGAAGTGGAGTTATAGTTGTTTATATCTGTCAGGCCATGAATCACCATTGACTGCCGGATTGCCTTCCACTCGAAACGATCGATGTTTGACGAAACTATGCAAGTTCGTCGCAAATCGGTATAAGGTAGGTCGATGTGTCGTGCTTTAAGCTACAAATTGCTATGTCGCAGATTTGCATACGACGAATAGAGGCGGAGTTATAGTTGTTTATATCTGTTAGGCCATGAATCACAATTGACGGCAGGATTGCCTACCACTCGGAACGATCGACGGTTGACGAAACTATGCAAGTTCTTCGCAGATCGGTATAAGATGGGTCGATGTGTCGTGTTTTAAGCTACAAATTGCTATGTCGGAGATTCGCATACGACGAATAGAAGTGGAGTTATAGTTGTTTATATCTGTGAGGCCATGAATCACCATTGACGGCAGGATTGCCTACCACTCGGAACGATCGACGTTTGACGAAACTATGCAAGTTCTTCGCAGATCGGTATAAGGTGGGTCGATGTGTCGTGTTTTAAGCTACAAATTGCTATGTCGCAGATTTGCATACGACGAATAGAGGCGGAGTTATAATTGTTTATATCTGTGAGGCCATGAATCACCATTGACGGCAGGATTGCCTACCACTCGGAACGATCGAGGTTTGACGAAACTATGCAAGTTCTTCGCAGTTTGGTATAAGATGGGTCGATGTGTCGTGTTTTAAGCTACAAATTGCTATGTCGCAGATTCGCATACGACGAATAGAAGTGGAGTTATAGTTGTTTATATCTGTCAGGCCATGAATCACCATTGACGGCCGGATTGCCTTCCACTCGAAACAATCGATGTTTGACGAAACTATGCAAGTTCGTCGCAGATCGGTATAAGGTGGGTCGATGTGTCGTGTTTTAGGCTACAAATTGCTATGTCGCAGATTTGCGTACGACGAATAGAAGCGGAGTTATCGATGTTTATATCTGTGAGGCCATGAATCACCATTGACGACCGGATTGCCTACCACTCGGAACGATCGACATTTGCCGAAACTATGCAAGTTCGTCGCAGATCGGTATAAGGTGGCTCGATGTGTCGTGTTTTAGGCTACAAATTGCTATGTCGCAGATTTGCGTACGACGAATAGAAGCGGAGTTATAGTTGTTTATATCTGTCAGGCCGTGAATCACCATTGACGGCCGGATTGCCTACCACTCGGAACGATCGACGTTTGCCGAAACTATGCAAGTTCTTCGCAGATCGGTATAAGGTGGGTCTATGTGTCGTGTTTTAAGCTACAACCTGCTATGTCGCAGATTTGCATACGACGAATAGAGGCGGAGTTATAGTTGTTTATTTTTGTGAGGCCATGAATCACCATTGACGGCAGGATTGCCTACCACTCGGAACGATCGACGTTTGACGAAACTATGCAAGTTCTTCGCAGATCGGTATAAGATGGGTCGATGTGTCGTGTTTTAAGCTACAAATTGCTATGCCGCAGATTCGCATACGACGATTAGAAGCGGAGTTATCGATGTTTATATCTGTGAGGCCATGAATCACCATCGACGGCCGGATTGCCTACCACTCGGAACGATCGACGGTTGACGAAACTATGCAAGTTCTTCGCAGATCGGTATAAGATGGGTCGATGTGTCGTGTTTTAAGCTACAAATTGCTATCTCGCAGATTCGCATACGACGAATAGAAGTGGAGTTATAGTTGTTTACATCTGTCAGGCCATGAATCACCATTGACGGCCGGATTGCCTTCCACTCGAAACGATCGATGTTTAACGAAACTTTGCAAGTTCGTCGCAGATCGGTATAAGGTGGGTCGTTGGGCCGTGTTTTAAGCTACAAGTTGCTATGTCGCAGATTCGCATACGACGAATAGAAGCGGAGTTATAGTTGTTTATATGTGTCAGGCCATGAATCACCATTGACGGCCGGATTGCCTACCACTCGGAACGATCGACGTTTGACGAAACTATGCAAGTTCTTCGCAGATCGGTATAAGATGGGTCGATGTGTCGTGTTTTAAGCTACAAATTGCTATGTCGCAGATTTGCGTACGACGAATAGAAGCGGAGTTATAGTTGTTTGTATCTGTCAGGCCATGAATCACCATTGACGGCCGGATTGCCTACCACTCGGAACGACCGACGTTTGCCGAAACTATGCAAGATCGTCGCAGATCGGTATAAGGTGGGTCGTTGGGCCGTGTTTTAAGCTACAACTTGCTATGTCGCAGATTCGCATACGACGAATAGAAGCGAAGTTATCGATGTTTATATCTGTGAGGCCATGAATCACCATTGACGACCGGATTGCCTACCACTCGGAACGATCGACGCTTGGCGAAACTATGCAAGTTCGTCTCATATCGGTATAAGGTGGGTCGATGTGTCGTGCTTTAAGCTACAAATTGCTATGTCGCAGATTTTCATACGACGAATAGAAGCGGAGTTATAGTTGTTTATATCTGTGAGGTCATGAATCATCATTGACGGCCGGATTGCCTACCACTCGGAACTACCGACGTTTGCCGAAACTATGCAAGTTCTTCGCAGATCGGTATAAGGTGGGTCGATGTGCCGTGTTTTAAGCTACAAATTGCTATGTCGCAGATTAGCATACGACGAATAGAAGCGGAGTTATAGTTGTTTATATCTGTCAGGCCGTGAATCACCATTGACGGCCGGATTGCCTACCACTCGGAACGATCGACGTTTGCCGAAACTATGCAAGTTCCTCGCAGATCGGTATAAGGTGGGTCGATGTGCCGTGTTTTAAGCTACAAATTGCTATGTCGCAGATTTGCATACGACGAATAGAAGCGGAGTTATAGTTGTTTATATCTGTCAGGCCGTGAATCACCATTGACGGCCGGATTGTCTACCACTCGAAACGATCGATGTTTGACGAAACTATGCAAGTTCGTCGCAGATCGGTATAAGGTGGGTCGTTGGGCCGTGTTTTAAGATACAAGTTGCTATGTCGCAGATTCGCATACGACCAATAGAAGCGGAGTTATCGATGTTTATATCAGTGTGGCCATTAATAACCATTGACGACAGGATTGCCTACCACTCGGAACGATCGACGTTTGACGAAACTATGCAAGTTCGTCGCAGATCGGTATAAGGTGGCTCGATGTGTCGTGTTTTAGGCTACAAATTGCTGTGTCGCATATTTGCGTGCGACGAATAGAAGCGGAGTTATAGTTGTTTATATCTGTCAGGCCATGAACCACCATTGAGGGCCGGATTGCCTACCACTCGGAACGATCGACGTTTGACGAAACTATGCAAATTCTTCGCAGATCGGTATAAGATGGGTCGATGTGTTATGTTTTAAGCTACAAATTGCTATGTCGCAGATTTGCGTACGACGAATAGAAGCGGAGTTATAGTTGTTTGTATCTGTCAGGCCATGAATCACCATTGACGGCCGGATTGCCTACCACTCGGAACGACCGACGTTTGCCGAAACTATGCAAGTTCGTCGCAGATCGGTATAAGGTGGGTCGTTGGGCCGTGTTTTAAGCTACAACTTGCTATGTCGGAGATTCGCATACGACGAATAGAAGTGGAGTTATAGTTGTTTATATCTGTCAGGCCATGAATCACCATTGACGGCCGGATTGCCTTCCACTCGAAACGATCGATGTTTGACGAAACTATGCAAGTTCGTCGCAGATCGGTATAAGGTGGGTCGATGTGTCGTGCTTTAAGCTACAAATTGCTATGCCGCAGATTCGCATACGACGATTAGAAGCGGAGTTATCGATGTTTATATCTGTGAGGCCATGAATCACCACCGACGGCCGGATTGCCTACCACTCGGAACGATCGACGTTTGACGAAACTATGCAAGTTCTTCGCAGATCGGTATAAGGTGGGTCGATGTGTCGTGTTTTAAGCTACAAATTGCTATGTCGGAGATTCGCATACGACGAATAGAAGTGGAGTTATAGTTGTTTATATCTGCCAGGCCATGAATCACCATTGACAGCCGGATTGCCTTCCACTCGAAACGATCGATGTTTGACGAAACTATGCAAGTTCGTCGCAGATCGATATAAGGTGGGTCGTTGGGCCGTGTTTTAACCTACAAATTGCTGTGTCGCAGATTTGCATACGACGAATAGAAGCGGAGTTGTAGTTGTTTATATCTGTGAGGTCATGAATCATCATTGACGGCCAGAATGCCTACCACTCGAAACGATCGATGTTTGACGAAACTATGCAAGTTCGTCGCAGATCGGTATAAGGTGGGTCGATGTGTCGTGCTTTAAGCTACAAAGTGCTATGTCCCAGATTTGCATACGACGAATAGAAGCGGAGTTATAGTTGTTTATATCTGTGAGGTCATGAATCATCATTGACGGCCGGAATGCCTACCACTCGAAACGATCGATGTTTGACGAAACTATGCAAGTTCGTCGCAGATCGGTATAAGGTGGGTCGTTGGGCCGTGTTTTAAGCTACAAGTTGCTGTGTCGCAGATTCGCATACGACGAATAGAAGCGGAGTTATAGTTGTTTATATGTTTCAGGCCATGAATCACCATTGACGCCTGGATTGCTTTCCACTCGAAACGACCGATGTTTGACGAAACTATGCAAGTTCGTCGCAGATTGGTATAAGGTGGCTCGATGTGTCGTGTTCTAGGCTACAAATTGCTATGTCGCAGATTCGCATACGACGAATAGAAGTGGAGTTATAGTTGTTTATATCTGTCAGGCCATGAATCACCATTGACTGCCGGATTGCCTTCCACTCGAAACGATCGATGTTTGACGAAACTATGCAAGTTCGTCGCAAATCGGTATAAGGTAGGTCGATGTGTCGTGCTTTAAGCTACAAATTGCTATGTCGCAGATTTGCATACGACGAATAGAGGCGGAGTTATAGTTGTTTATATCTGTTAGGCCATGAATCACAATTGACGGCAGGATTGCCTACCACTCGGAACGATCGACGGTTGACGAAACTATGCAAGTTCTTCGCAGATCGGTATAAGATGGGTCGATGTGTCGTGTTTTAAGCTACAAATTGCTATGTCGGAGATTCGCATACGACGAATAGAAGTGGAGTTATAGTTGTTTATATCTGCCAGGCCATGAATCACCATTGACAGCCGGATTGCCTTCCACTCGAAACGATCGATGTTTGACGAAACTATGCAAGTTCGTCGCAGATCGGTATAAGGTAGGTCGATGTGTCGTGCTTTAAGCTACAAATTGCTATGTCGCAGATTTGCATACGACGAATAGAAGCGGAGTTATAGTTGTTTATATCTGTGAGGTCATGAATCATCATTGACGGCCGGAATGCCTACCACTCGAAACGATCGATGTTTGACGGAACTATGCAAGTTCGTCGCAGATCGGTATAATGTGGGTCGATGTGTCGTGCTTTAAGCTACAAATTGCTATGTCGCAGATTTGCATACGACGAATAGAAGCGGAGTTGTAGTTGTTTATATCTGTGAGGTCATGAATCATCATTGACGGCCAGAATGCCTACCACTCGAAACGATCGATGTTTGACGAAACTTTGCAAGTTCGTCGCAGATCGGTATAAGGTGGGTCGATGTGTCGTGTTTTAAGCTACAAATTGCTATGTCGCAGATTTGCATACGACGAATAGAGGCGGAGTTATAGTTGTTTATATCTGTGAGGCCATGAATCACAATTGACGGCAGGATTGCCTACCACTCGGAACGATCGACGGTTGACGAAACTATGCAAGTTCTTCGCAGATCGGTATAAGATGGGTCGATGTGTCGTGTTTTAAGCTACAAATTGCTATGTCGGAGATTCGCATACGACGAATAGAAGTGGAGTTATAGTTGTTTATATCTGCCAGGCCATGAATCACCATTGACAGCCGGATTGCCTTCCACTCGAAACGATCGATGTTTGACGAAACTATGCAAGTTCGTCGCAGATCGATATAAGGTGGGTCGTTGGGCCGTGTTTTAACCTACAAATTGCTGTGTCGCAGATTTGCATACGACGAATAGAAGCGGAGTTGTAGTTGTTTATATCTGTGAGGTCATGAATCATCATTGACGGCCAGAATGCCTACCACTCGAAACGATCGATGTTTGACGAAACTATGCAAGTTCGTCGCAGATCGGTATAAGGTGGGTCGATGTGTCGTGCTTTAAGCTACAAAGTGCTATGTCCCAGATTTGCATACGACGAATAGAAGCGGAGTTATAGTTGTTTATATCTGTGAGGTCATGAATCATCATTGACGGCCGGAATGCCTACCACTCGAAACGATCGATGTTTGACGAAACTATGCAAGTTCGTCGCAGATCGGTATAAGGTGGGTCGTTGGGCCGTGTTTTAAGCTACAAGTTGCTGTGTCGCAGATTCGCATACGACGAATAGAAGCGGAGTTATAGTTGTTTATATGTTTCAGGCCATGAATCACCATTGACGCCTGGATTGCTTTCAACTCGAAACGACCGATGTTTGACGAAACTATGCAAGTTCGTCGCAGATCGGTATAAGGTGGCTCGATGTGTCGTGTTCTAGGCTACAAATTGCTATGTCGCAGATTCGCATACGACGAATAGAAGTGGAGATATAGTTGTTTATATCTGTCAGGCCATGAATCACCATTGACTGCCGGATTGCCTTCCACTCGAAACGATCGATGTTTGACGAAACTATGCAAGTTCGTCGCAGATCGGTATAAGGTAGGTCGATGTGTCGTGCTTTAAGCTACAAATTGCTATGTCGCAGATTTGCATACGACGAATAGAGGCGGAGTTATAGTTGTTTATATCTGTGAGGCCATGAATCACAATTGACGGCAGGATTGCCTACCACTCGGAACGATCGACGGTTGACGAAACTATGCAAGTTCTTCGCAGATCGGTATAAGATGGGTCGATGTGTCGTGTTTTATGCTACAAATTGCTATGTCGGAGATTCGCATACGACGAATAGAAGTGGAGTTATAGTTGTTTATATCTGCCAGGCCATGAATCACCATTGACAGCCGGATTGCCTTCCACTCGAAACGATCGATGTTTGACGAAACTATGCAAGTTCGTCGCAGATCGGTATAAGGTGGGTCGATGTGTCGTGCTTTAAGCTACAAATTGCTATGCCGCAGATTCGCATACGACGATTAGAAGCGGAGTTATCGATGTTTATATCTGTGAGGCCATGAATCACCATCGACGGCCGGATTGCCTACCACTCGGAACGATCGACGTTTGACGGAACTATGTAAGTTCTTCGCAGATCGGTATAAGGTTGCTCGATGTGTTGTGTTTTAGGCTACAAATTGCTATGTCGCAGATTCGCATAGGACGAATAGAAGTGGAGTTATAGTTGTTTATATCTGTCAGGCCATGAATCACCATTGACGGCCGGATTGCCTACCATTCGGAACGATCGACGTTTGACGGAACTATGTAAGTTCTTCGCAGATCGGTATAAGATGGGTCGATGTGTCGCGTTTTAAGCTACAAATTGCTATGTCGCAGATTCGCATAGGACGAATAGAAGTGGAGTTATAGTTGTTTATATCTGTCAGGCCATGAATCACCATTGACGGCCGGATTGCCTACCATTCGGAACGATCGACGTTTGACGAAACTATGCAAGTTCTACGCAGATCGGTATAAGCTGGTTCGATGTGTCGTGTTTTAAGCTACAAATTGCTATGTCGCAGATTCGCGTACTACGAATAGAAGTGGAGTTATAGTTGTTTATATCTGTGAGGCCATTAATCACCATTGACGACCGGATTGCCTACCACTCGAAACGATCGATGTTTGACGAAACTATGCAAGTTCGTTGCAGATCGGTATAAGGTGCGTCGTTGGGCCGTGTTTTAAGCTACAAATTGCTATGTCGCAGATTTGCATACGACGAATAGAAGCGCAGTTGTAGTTGTTTATATCTGTGAGGTCATGAATCATCATTGACGGCCAGAATGCCTACCACTCGAAACGATCGATGTTTGACGAAACTATGCAAGTTCGTCGCAGATCGGTATAAGGTGGGTCGATGTATCGTGCTTTAAGCTACAAATTGCTATGTCGCAGATTGGCATACGACGAATAGAAGCGGAGTTATAGTTGTTTATATCTGTCAGGCCATGAATCACCATTGACGGCCGGATTGCCTTCCACTCGAAACGATCGATGTTTGACGAAACTATGCAAGTTCGTCGCAGATCGGTATAAGGTGGGTCGTTGGGCCGTTTTTGAAGCTACAAGTTGCTGTGTCGCAGATTCGCATACGACGAATAGAAGCGGATTTATCGATGTTTATATCTGTGAGGCCATTAATCACCATTGACGACAGGATTGCCTACCACTCGGAACGATCGACGTTTGACGAAACTATGCAAGTTCGTCGCAGATCGGTATAAGGTGGCTCGATGTGTCGTGTTTTAGGCTACAAATTGCTATGTCGCAGATTTGCGTACGACGAATAGAAGCGGAGATATAGTTGTTTATATCTGTCAGGCCATGAATCACCATTGACGGCCGAATTGCCTACCACTCGGAACGACCGACGTTTGCCGAAACTATGCAAGTTCGTCGCAGATCGGTATAAGGTGGCTCGATGTGTCGTGTTTTAGGCTACAAATTGCTATGTCGCAGATTTGCGTACGACGAATAGAAGCGCAGTTATAGTTGTTTATATCGGTCAGGCCATGAATCACCATTGACGGCAGGATTGCCTACCACTCGGAACGATCGACGTTTGACGAAACTATGCAAGTTCTTCGCAGATCGGTATAAGATGGGTCGATGTGTCGTGTTTTAAGCTACAAATTGCTATGTCGCAGATTCGCATACGACGAATAGAAGTGGAGTTATAGTTGCTTATATCCGTCAGGCCATGAATCACCATTGACGGCCGGATTGCCTACCACTCGGAACGACCGACGTTTGCCGAAACTATGCAAGTTCGTTGCAGATCGGTATAAGGTGGGTCGTTGGGCCGTGTTTTAAGCTACAAATTGCTATGCCGCAGATTCGCATACGAGGAATAGAAGCGGAGTTATCGATGTTTATATCTGTGAGGCCATGAATCACCATCGACAGCCGGATTGCCTACCACTCGGAACGATCGACGTTTGACGAAACTATGCAAGTTCTTCGCAGATCGGTATAAGGTGGGTCGTTGGGCCGTGTTTTAAGATACAAGTTGCTATGTCGCAGATTCGCATACGACCAATAGAAGCGGAGTTATCGATGTTTATATCAGTGTGGCCATTAATAACCATTGACGACAGGATTGCCTACCACTCGGAACGATCGACGTTTGACGAAACTATGCAAGTTCGTCGCAGATCGGTATAAGGTGGGTCGTTGGGCCGTGTTTTAAGATACAAGTTGCTATGTCGCAGATTCGCATACGACCAATAGAAGCGGAGTTATCGATGTTTATATCAGTGTGGCCATTAATAACCATTGACGACAGGATTGCCTACCACTCGGAACGATCGACGTTTGACGAAACTATGCAAGTTCGTCGCAGATCGGTATAAGGTGGCTCGATGTGTCGTGTTTTAGGCTACAAATTGCTGTGTCGCATATTTGCGTGCGACGAATAGAAGCGGAGTTATAGTTGTTTATATCTGTCTGGCCATGAACCACCATTGAGGGCCGGATTGCCTACCACTCGGAACGATCGACGTTTGACGAAACTATGCAAATTCTTCGCAGATCGGTATAAGATGGGTCGATGTGTCGTGTTTTAAGCTACAAATTGCTATGTCGCAGATTTGCGTACGACGAATAGAAGCGGAGTTATAGTTGTTTGTATCTGTCAGGCCATGAATCACCATTGACGGCCGGATTGCCTACCACTCGGAACGACCGACGTTTGCCGAAACTATGCAAGTTCGTCGCAGATCTGTATAAGGTGGGTCGTTGGGCCGTGTTTTAAGCTACAACTTGCTATGTCGGAGATTCGCATACGACGAATAGAAGTGGAGTTATAGTTGTTTATATCTGCCAGGCCATGAATCACCATTGACAGCCGGATTGCCTTCCACTCGAAACGATCGATGTTTGACGAAACTATGCAAGTTCGTCGCAGATCGGTATAAGGTGGGTCGATGTGTCGTGCTTTAAGCTACAAATTGCTATGCCGCAGATTCGCATACGACGATTAGAAGCGGAGTTATCGATGTTTATATCTGTGAGGCCATGAATCACCACCGACGGCCGGATTGCCTACCACTCGGAACGATCGACGTTTGACGAAACTATGCAAGTTCTTCGCAGATCGGTATAAGGTGGCTCGATGTGTCGTGTTTTAAGCTACAAATTGCTATGTCGGAGATTCGCATACGACGAATAGAAGTGGAGTTATAGTTGTTTATATCTGCCAGGCCATGAATCACCATTGACAGCCGGATTGCCTTCCACTCGAAACGATCGATGTTTGACGAAACTATGCAAGTTCGTCGCAGATCGATATAAGGTGGGTCGTTGGGCCGTGTTTTAACCTACAAATTGCTGTGTCGCAGATTTGCATACGACGAATAGAAGCGGAGTTGTAGTTGTTTATATCTGTGAGGTCATGAATCATCATTGACGGCCAGAATGCCTACCACTCGAAACGATCGATGTTTGACGAAACTATGCAAGTTCGTCGCAGATCGGTATAAGGTGGGTCGATGTGTCGTGCTTTAAGCTACAAAGTGCTATGTCCCAGATTTGCATACGACGAATAGAAGCGGAGTTATAGTTGTTTATATCTGTGAGGTCATGAATCATCATTGACGGCCGGAATGCCTACCACTCGAAACGATCGATGTTTGACGAAACTATGCAAGTTCGTCGCAGATCGGTATAAGGTGGGTCGTTGGGCCGTGTTTTAAGCTACAAGTTGCTGTGTCGCAGATTCGCATACGACGAATAGAAGCGGAGTTATAGTTGTTTATATGTTTCAGGCCATGAATCACCATTGACGCCTGGATTGCTTTCCACTCGAAACGACCGATGTTTGACGAAACTATGCAAGTTCGTCGCAGATCGGTATAAGGTGGCTCGATGTGTCGTGTTCTAGGCTACAAATTGCTATGTCGCAGATTCGCATACGACGAATAGAAGTGGAGTTATAGTTGTTTATATCTGTCAGGCCATGAATCACCATTGACTGCCGGATTGCCTTCCACTCGAAACGATCGATGTTTGACGAAACTATGCAAGTTCGTCGCAGATCGGTATAAGGTAGGTCGATGTGTCGTGCTTTAAGCTACAAATTGCTATGTCGCAGATTTGCATACGACGAATAGAGGCGGAGTTATAGTTGTTTATATCTGTGAGGCCATGAATCACAATTGACGGCAGGATTGCCTACCACTCGGAACGATCGACGGTTGACGAAACTATGCAAGTTCTTCGCAGATCGGTATAAGATGGGTCGATGTGTCGTGTTTTAAGCTACAAATTGCTATGTCGGAGATTCGCATACGACGAATAGAAGTGGAGTTATAGTTGTTTATATCTGCCAGGCCATGAATCACCATTGACAGCCGGATTGCCTTCCACTCGAAACGATCGATGTTTGACGAAACTATGCAAGTTCGTCGCAGATCGGTATAAGGTAGGTCGATGTGTCGTGCTTTAAGCTACAAATTGCTATGTCGCAGATTTGCATACGACTAATAGAAGCGGAGTTATAGTTGTTTATATCTGTGAGGTCATGAATCATCATTGACGGCCGGAATGCCTACCACTCGAAACGATCGATGTTTGACGGAACTATGCAAGTTCGTCGCAGATCGGTATAATGTGGGTCGATGTGTCGTGCTTTAAGCTACAAATTGCTATGTCGCAGATTTGCATACGACGAATAGAAGCGGAGTTGTAGTTGTTTATATCTGTGAGGTCATGAATCATCATTGACGGCCAGAATTCCTACCACTCGAAACGATCGATGTTTGACGAAACTTTGCAAGTTCGTCGCAGATCGGTATAAGGTGGGTCGATGTGTCGTGTTTTAAGCTACAAATTGCTATGTCGCAGATTTGCATACGACGAATAGAGGCGGAGTTATAGTTGTTTATATCTGTGAGGCCATGAATCACAATTGACGGCAGGATTGCCTACCACTCGGAACGATCGACGGTTGACGAAACTATGCAAGTTCTTCGCAGATCGGTATAAGATGGGTCGATGTGTCGTGTTTTAAGCTACAAATTGCTATGTCGGAGATTCGCATACGACGAATAGAAGTGGAGTTATAGTTGTTTATATCTGCCAGGCCATGAATCACCATTGACAGCCGGATTGCCTTCCACTCGAAACGATCGATGTTTGACGAAACTATGCAAGTTCGTCGCAGATCGATATAAGGTGGGTCGTTGGGCCGTGTTTTAACCTACAAATTGCTGTGTCGCAGATTTGCATACGACGAATAGAAGCGGAGTTGTAGTTGTTTATATCTGTGAGGTCATGAATCATCATTGACGGCCAGAATGCCTACCACTCGAAACGATCGATGTTTGACGAAACTATGCAAGTTCGTCGCAGATCGGTATAAGGTGGGTCGATGTGTCGTGCTTTAAGCTACAAAGTGCTATGTCCCAGATTTGCATACGACGAATAGAAGCGGAGTTATAGTTGTTTATATCTGTGAGGTCATGAATCATCATTGACGGCCGGAATGCCTACCACTCGAAACGATCGATGTTTGACGAAACTATGCAAGTTCGTCGCAGATCGGTATAAGGTGGGTCGTTGGGCCGTGTTTTAAGCTACAAGTTGCTGTGTCGCAGATTCGCATACGACGAATAGAAGTGGAGTTATAGTTGTTTATATCTGCCAGGCCATGAATCACCATTGACAGCCGGATTGCCTTCCACTCGAAACGATCGATGTTTGACGAAACTATGCAAGTTCGTCGCAGATCGGTATAAGGTAGGTCGATGTGTCGTGCTTTAAGCTACAAATTGCTATGTCGCAGATTTGCATACGACTAATAGAAGCGGAGTTATAGTTGTTTATATCTGTGAGGTCATGAATCATCATTGACGGCCGGAATGCCTACCACTCGAAACGATCGATGTTTGACGGAACTATGCAAGTTCGTCGCAGATCGGTATAATGTGGGTCGATGTGTCGTGCTTTAAGCTACAAATTGCTATGTCGCAGATTTGCATACGACGAATAGAAGCGGAGTTGTAGTTGTTTATATCTGTGAGGTCATGAATCATCATTGACGGCCAGAATTCCTACCACTCGAAACGATCGATGTTTGACGAAACTTTGCAAGTTCGTCGCAGATCGGTATAAGGTGGGTCGATGTGTCGTGCTTTAAGCTACAAATTGCTATGTCGCAGATTTGCATACGACGAATAGAGGCGGAGTTATAGTTGTTTATATCTGTGAGGCCATGAATCACAATTGACGGCAGGATTGCCTACCACTCGGAACGATCGACGGTTGACGAAACTATGCAAGTTCTTCGCAGATCGGTATAAGATGGGTCGATGTGTCGTGTTTTAAGCTACAAATTGCTATGTCGGAGATTCGCATACGACGAATAGAAGTGGAGTTATAGTTGTTTATATCTGCCAGGCCATGAATCACCATTGACAGCCGGATTGCCTTCCACTCGAAACGATCGATGTTTGACGAAACTATGCAAGTTCGTCGCAGATCGATATAAGGTGGGTCGTTGGGCCGTGTTTTAACCTACAAATTGCTGTGTCGCAGATTTGCATACGACGAATAGAAGCGGAGTTGTAGTTGTTTATATCTGTGAGGTCATGAATCATCATTGACGGCCAGAATGCCTACCACTCGAAACGATCGATGTTTGACGAAACTATGCAAGTTCGTCGCAGATCGGTATAAGGTGGGTCGATGTGTCGTGCTTTAAGCTACAAAGTGCTATGTCCCAGATTTGCATACGACGAATAGAAGCGGAGTTATAGTTGTTTATATCTGTGAGGTCATGAATCATCATTGACGGCCGGAATGCCTACCACTCGAAACGATCGATGTTTGACGAAACTATGCAAGTTCGTCGCAGATCGGTATAAGGTGGGTCGTTGGGCCGTGTTTTAAGCTACAAGTTGCTGTGTCGCAGATTCGCATACGACGAATAGAAGCGGAGTTATAGTTGTTTATATGTTTCAGGCCATGAATCACCATTGACGCCTGGATTGCTTTCAACTCGAAACGACCGATGTTTGACGAAACTATGCAAGTTCGTCGCAGATCGGTATAAGGTGGCTCGATGTGTCGTGTTCTAGGCTACAAATTGCTATGTCGCAGATTCGCATACGACGAATAGAAGTGGAGATATAGTTGTTTATATCTGTCAGGCCATGAATCACCATTGACTGCCGGATTGCCTTCCACTCGAAACGATCGATGTTTGACGAAACTATGCAAGTTCGTCGCAGATCGGTATAAGGTAGGTCGATGTGTCGTGCTTTAAGCTACAAATTGCTATGTCGCAGATTTGCATACGACGAATAGAGGCGGAGTTATAGTTGTTTATATCTGTGAGGCCATGAATCACAATTGACGGCAGGATTGCCTACCACTCGGAACGATCGACGGTTGACGAAACTATGCAAGTTCTTCGCAGATCGGTATAAGATGGGTCGATGTGTCGTGTTTTATGCTACAAATTGCTATGTCGGAGATTCGCATACGACGAATAGAAGTGGAGTTATAGTTGTTTATATCTGCCAGGCCATGAATCACCATTGACAGCCGGATTGCCTTCCACTCGAAACGATCGATGTTTGACGAAACTATGCAAGTTCGTCGCAGATCGGTATAAGGTGGGTCGATGTGTCGTGCTTTAAGCTACAAATTGCTATGCCGCAGATTCGCATACGACGATTAGAAGCGGAGTTATCGATGTTTATATCTGTGAGGCCATTAATCACCATTGACGACAGGATTGCCTACCACTCGGAACGATCGACGTTTGACGAAACTATGCAAGTTCGCCGCAGATCGGTATAAGGTGGCTCGATGTATCGTGCTTTAAGCTACAAATTGCTATGTCGCAGATTGGCATACGACGAATAGAAGCGGAGTTATAGTTGTTTATATCTGTCAGGCCATGAATCACCATTGACGGCCGGATTGCCTTCCACTCGAAACGATCGATGTTTGACGAAACTATGCAAGTTCGTCGCAGATCGGTATAAGGTGGGTCGTTGGGCCGTTTTTGAAGCTACAAGTTGCTGTGTCGCAGATTCGCATACGACGAATAGAAGCGGATTTATCGATGTTTATATCTGTGAGGCCATTAATCACCATTGACGACAGGATTGCCTACCACTCGGAACGATCGACGTTTGACGAAACTATGCAAGTTCGCCGCAGATCGGTATAAGGTGGCTCGATGTGTCGTGTTTTAAGCTACAAATTGCTATGTCGGAGATTCGCATACGACGAATAGAAGTGGAGTTATAGTTGTTTATATCTGCCAGGCCATGAATCACCATTGACAGCCGGATTGCCTTCCACTCGAAACGATCGATGTTTGACGAAACTATGCAAGTTCGTCGCAGATCGATATAAGGTGGGTCGTTGGGCCGTGTTTTAACCTACAAATTGCTGTGTCGCAGATTTGCATACGACGAATAGAAGCGGAGTTGTAGTTGTTTATATCTGTGAGGTCATGAATCATCATTGACGGCCAGAATGCCTACCACTCGAAACGATCGATGTTTGACGAAACTATGCAAGTTCGTCGCAGATCGGTATAAGGTGGGTCGATGTGTCGTGCTTTAAGCTACAAAGTGCTATGTCCCAGATTTGCATACGACGAATAGAAGCGGAGTTATAGTTGTTTATATCTGTGAGGTCATGAATCATCATTGACGGCCGGAATGCCTACCACTCGAAACGATCGATGTTTGACGAAACTATGCAAGTTCGTCGCAGATCGGTATAAGGTGGGTCGTTGGGCCGTGTTTTAAGCTACAAGTTGCTGTGTCGCAGATTCGCATACGACGAATAGAAGCGGAGTTATAGTTGTTTATATGTTTCAGGCCATGAATCACCATTGACGCCTGGATTGCTTTCCACTCGAAACGACCGATGTTTGACGAAACTATGCAAGTTCGTCGCAGATCGGTATAAGGTGGCTCGATGTGTCGTGTTCTAGGCTACAAATTGCTATGTCGCAGATTCGCATACGACGAATAGAAGTGGAGTTATAGTTGTTTATATCTGTCAGGCCATGAATCACCATTGACTGCCGGATTGCCTTCCACTCGAAACGATCGATGTTTGACGAAACTATGCAAGTTCGTCGCAGATCGGTATAAGGTAGGTCGATGTGTCGTGCTTTAAGCTACAAATGGCTATGTCGCAGATTTGCATACGACGAATAGAGGCGGAGTTATAGTTGTTTATATCTGTCAGGCCGTGAATCACCATTGACGCCTGGATTGCTTTCCACTCGAAACGACCGATGTTTGACGAAACTATGCAAGTTCGTCGCAGATCGGTATAAGGTGGGTCGATGTGTCGTGCATTAAGCTACAAATTGCTATGCCGCAGATTCGCATACGACGATTAGAAGCGGAGTTATCGATGTTTATATCTGTGAGGCCATGAATCACCATCGACGGCCGGATTGCCTACCACTCGGAACGATCGACGTTTGACGGAACTATGTAAGTTCTTCGCAGATCGGTATAAGGTTGCTCGATGTGTTGTGTTTTAGGCTACAAATTGCTATGTCGCAGATTTGCGTACGACGAATAGAAGCGGAGTTATCGATGTTTATATCTGTGAGGCCATTAATCACCATTGACGACAGGATTGCCTACCACTCGGAACGATCGAAGTTTGACGAAACTATGCAAGTTCGTCGCAGATCGGTATAAGGTGGCTCGATGTGTCGTGCTTTAAGCTACAAATTGCTATGTCGCAGATTTGCATACGACGAATAGAGGCGGAGTTATAGTTGTTTATATCTGTGAGGCCATGAATCACCATTGACGGCAGGATTGCCTACCACTCGGAACGATCGACGGTTGACGAAACAATGCAAGTTCTTCGCAGATCGGTATAAGATGGGTCGATGTGTCGTGTTTTAAGCTACAAATTGCTATGTCGCAGATTCGCATAGGACGAATAGAAGTGGAGTTATAGTTGTTTATATCTGTCAGGCCATGAATCACCATTGACGGCCGGATTGCCTACCATTCGGAACGATCGACGTTTGACGAAACTATGCAAGTTCTTCGCAGATCGGTATAAGCTGGTTCGATGTGTCGTGTTTTAAGCTACAAATTGCTATGTCGCAGATTCGCGTACTACGAATAGAAGTGGAGTTATAGTTGTTTATATCTGTGAGGCCATTAATCACCATTGACGACCGGATTGCCTACCACTCGAAACGATCGATGTTTGACGAAACTATGCAAGTTCGTTGCAGATCGGTATAAGGTGCGTCGTTGGGCCGTGTTTTAGCTACAAATTGCTATGTCGCAGATTTGCATACGACGAATAGAAGCGGAGTTGTAGTTGTTTATATCTGTGAGGTCATGAATCATCATTGACGGCCAGAATGCCTACCACTCGAAACGATCGATGTTTGACGAAACTATGCAAGTTCGTCGCAGATCGGTATAAGGTGGGTCGATGTATCGTGCTTTAAGCTACAAATTGCTATGTCGCAGATTGGCATACGACGAATAGAAGCGGAGTTATAGTTGTTTATATCTGTCAGGCCATGAATCACCATTGACGGCCGGATTGCCTTCCACTCGAAACGATCGATGTTTGACGAAACTATGCAAGTTCGTCGCCGATCGGTATAAGGTGGGTCGTTGGGCCGTTTTTGAAGCTACAAGTTGCTGTGTCGCAGATTCGCATACGACGAATAGAAGCGGATTTATCGATGTTTATATCTGTGAGGCCATTAATCACCATTGACGACAGGATTGCCTACCACTCGGAACGATCGACGTTTGACGAAACTATGCAAGTTCGTCGCAGATCGGTATAAGGTGGCTCGATGTGTCGTGTTTTAGGCTACAAATTGCTATGTCGCAGATTTGCGTACGACGAATAGAAGCGGAGATATAGTTGTTTATATCTGTCAGGCCATGAATCACCATTGACTGCCGAATTGCCTACCACTCGGAACGACCGACGTTTGCCGAAACTATGCAAGTTCGTTGCAGATCGGTATAAGGTGGGTCGTTGGGCCGTGTTTTAACCTACAAATTGCTGTGTCGCAGATTCGCATACAAGGAATAGAAGCGGAGTTATCGATGTTTATATCTGTGAGGCCATGAATCACCATCGACAGCCGGATTGCCTACCACTCGGAACGATCGACGTTTGACGAAACTATGCAAGTTCTTCGCAGATCGGTATAAGGTGGCTCGATGTGTCGTGTTTTAGGCTACAAATTGCTATGTCGCAGATTTGCGTACGACGAATAGAGGCGGAGTTATAGTTGTTTATATCTGTGAGGCCATGAATCACCATTGACGGCAGGATTGCCTACCACTCGGAACGATCGACGTTTGACGAAACTATGCAAGTTCTTCGCAGATCGGTATAAGATGGGTCGATGTGTCGTGTTTTAAGCTACAAATTGCTATGTCGCAGATTTGCATACGACGAATAGAGGCGGAGTTATAATTGTTTATATCTGTGAGGCCATGAATCACCATTGACGGCAGGATTGCCTACCACTCGGAACGATCGAGGTTTGACGAAACTATGCAAGTTCTTCGCAGTTTGGTATAAGGTGGGTCGATGTGTCGTGTTTTAGGCTACAAATTGCTATGTCGCAGATTTGCGTACGACGAATAGAAGCGGAGTTATCGATGTTTATATCTGTGAGGCCATGAATCACCATTAACGACCGGATTGCCTACCACTCGGAACGATCGACATTTGCCGAAACTATGCAAGTTCGTCGCAGATCGGTATAAGGTGGCTCGATGTGTCGTGTTTTAGGCTACAAATTGCTATGTCGCAGATTTGCGTACGACGAATAGAAGCGGAGTTATACTTGTTTATATCTGTCAGGCCGTGAATCACCATTGACGGCCGGATTGCCTACCACTCGGAACGATCGACGTTTGCCGAAACTATGCAAGTTCTTCGCAGATCGGTATAAGGTGGGTCTATGTGTCGTGTTTTAAGCTACAACCTGCTATGTCGCAGATTTGCATACGACGAATAGAGGCGGAGTTATAGTTGTTTATTTTTGTGAGGCCATGAATCACCATTGACGGCAGGATTGCCTACCACTCGGAACGATCGACGTTTGACGAAACTATGCAAGTTCTTCGCAGATCGGTATAAGATGGGTCGATGTGTCGTGTTTTAAGCTACAAATTGCTATGCCGCAGATTCGCATACGACGATTAGAAGCGGAGTTATCGATGTTTATATCTGTGAGGCCATGAATCACCATCGACGGCCGGATTGCCTACCACTCGGAACGATCGACGGTTGACGAAACTATGCAAGTTCTTCGCAGATCGGTATAAGATGGGTCGATGTGTCGTGTTTTAAGCTACAAATTGCTATCTCGCAGATTCGCATACGACGAATAGAAGTGGAGTTATAGTTGTTTACATCTGTCAGGCATGAATCACCATTGACGGCCGGATTGCCTTCCACTCGAAACGATCGATGTTTAACGAAACTTTGCAAGTTCGTCGCAGATCGGTATAAGGTGGGTCGTTGGGCCGTGTTTTAAGCTACAAGTTGCTGTGTCGCAGATTCGCATACGACGAATAGAAGCGGAGTTATCGATGTTTATATCTGTGAGGCCATTAATCACCATTGACGACAGGATTGCCTACCACTCGGAACGATCGACGTTTGACGAAACTATGCAAGTTCGTCGCAGATCGATATAAGGTGGCTCGATGTGTCGTGTTTTAGGCTACAAATTGCTATGTCGCAGATTTGCGTACGACGAATAGAAGCGGAGTTATAGTTGTTTATATCTGTGAGGTTATGAATCATCATTGGCGGCCGGAATGCCTATCACTCGAAACGATCGATGTTTGACGAAACTATGCAAGTTCTTCGCAGATCGGTATAAGGTGGGTCGATGTTTCGTGTTTTAAGCTACAAGTTGCTATGTCGCAGATTCGCATACGACGAATAGAAGTGGAGTTATAGTTGTTTATATCTGTGAGGCCATTAATCACCATTGACGACAGGATTGCCTACCACTCGGAACGATCGACGTTTGACGAAACTATGCAAGTTCGTCGCAGATCGGTATAAGGTGGGTCGTTGGGCCGTGTTCTAGGCTACAAATTGCTATGTCGCAGATTCGCATACGACGAATAGAAGTGGAGTTATAGTTGTTTGTATCTGTCAGGCCATGAATCACCATTGACTGCCGGATTGCCTTCCACTCGCAACGATCGATGTTTGACGAAACTATGCAAGTTCGTCGCAGATCGGTATAAGGTAGGTCGATGTGTCGTGCTTTAAGCTACAAATTGCTATGTCGCAGATTTGCATACGACGAATAGAAGCGGAGTTATAGTTGTTTATATCTGTGAGGTCATGAATCATCATTGACGGCCGGAATGCCTACCACTCGAAACGATCGATGTTTGACGGAACTATGCAAGTTCGTCGCAGATCGGTATAATGTGGGTCGATGTGTCGTGCTTTAAGCTACAAATTGCTATGTCGCAGATTTGCATACGACGAATAGAAGCGGAGTTGTAGTTGTTTATATCTGTGAGGTCATGAATCATCATTGACGGCCAGAATGCCTACCACTCGAAACGATCGATGTTTGACGAAACTTTGCAAGTTCGTCGCAGATCGGTATAAGGTGGGTCGATGTGTCGTGTTTTAAGCTACAAATTGCTATGTCGCAGATTTGCATACGACGAATAGAGGCGGAGTTATAGTTGTTTATATCTGTGAGGCCATGAATCACAATTGACGGCAGGATTGCCCACCACTCGGAACGATCGACGGTTGACGAAACTATGCAAGTTCTTCGCAGATCGGTATAAGATGGGTCGATGTGTCGTGTTTTAAGCTACAAATTGCTATGTCGGAGATTCGCATACGACGAATAGAAGTGGAGTTATAGTTGTTTATATCTGCCAGGCCATGAATCACCATTGACAGCCGGATTGCCTTCCACTCGAAACGATCGATGTTTGACGAAACTATGCAAGTTCGTCGCAGATCGATATAAGGTGGGTCGTTGGGCCGTGTTTTAACCTACAAATTGCTGTGTCGCAGATTTGCATACGACGAATAGAAGCGGAGTTGTAGTTGTTTATATCTGTGAGGTCATGAATCATCATTGACGGCCAGAATGCCTACCACTCGAAACGATCGATGTTTGACGAAACTATGCAAGTTCGTCGCAGATCGGTATAAGGTGGGTCGATGTGTCGTGCTTTAAGCTACAAAGTGCTATGTCCCAGATTTGCATACGACGAATAGAAGCGGAGTTATAGTTGTTTATATCTGTGAGGTCATGAATCATCATTGACGGCCGGAATGCCTACCACTCGAAACGATCGATGTTTGACGAAACTATGCAAGTTCGTCGCAGATCGGTATAAGGTGGGTCGTTGGGCCGTGTTTTAAGCTACAAGTTGCTGTGTCGCAGATTCGCATACGACGAATAGAAGCGGAGTTATAGTTGTTTATATGTTTCAGGCCATGAATCACCATTGACGCCTGGATTGCTTTCCACTCGAAACGACCGATGTTTGACGAAACTATGCAAGTTCGTCGCAGATCGGTATAAGGTGGCTCGATGTGTCGTGTTCTAGGCTACAAATTGCTATGTCGCAGATTCGCATACGACGAATAGAAGTGGAGTTATAGTTGTTTATATCTGCCAGACCATGAATCACCATTGACAGCCGGATTGCCTTCCACTCGAAACGATCGATGTTTGACGAAACTATGCAAGTTCGTCGCAGATCGGTATAAGGTGGGTCGATGTGTCGTGCTTTAAGCTACAAACTGCTATGCCGCAGATTCGCATACGACGATTAGAAGCGGAGTTATCGATGTTTATATCTGTGAGGCCATGAATCACCACCGACGGCCGGATTGCCTACCACTCGGAACGATCGACGTTTGACGAAACTATGCAAGTTCGTCGCAGATCGGTATAAGGTGGGTCGTTGGGCCGTTTTTGAAGCTACAAGTTGCTGTGTCGCAGATTCGCATACGACGAATAGAAGCGGATTTATCGATGTTTATATCTGTGAGGCCATTAATCACCATTGACGACAGGATTGCCTACCACTCGGAACGATCGACGTTTGACGAAACTATGCAAGTTCGTCGCAGATCGGTATAAGGTGGCTCGATGTGTCGTGTTTTAGGCTACAAATTGCTATGTCGCAGATTTGCGTACGACGAATAGAAGCGGAGATATAGTTGTTTATATCTGTCAGGCCATGAATCACCATTGACGGCCGAATTGCCTACCACTCGGAACGACCGACGTTTGCCGAAAGTATGCAAGTTTGTCGCAGATCGGTATAAGGTGGCTCGATGTGTCGTGTTTTAGGCTACAAATTGCTATGTCGCAGATTTGCGTACGACGAATAGAAGCGCAGTTATAGTTGTTTATATCGGTCAGGCCATGAATCACCATTGACGGCAGGATTGCCTACCACTCGGAACGATCGACGTTTGACGAAACTATGCAAGTTCTTCGCAGATCGGTATAAGATGGGTCGATGTGTCGTGTTTTAAGCTACAAATTGCTATGTCGCAGATTCGCATACAACGAATAGAAGTGGAGTTATAGTTGCTTATATCCGTCAGGCCATGAATCACCATTGACGGCCGGATTGCCTACCACTCGGAACGACCGACGTTTGCCGAAACTATGCAAGTTCGTTGCAGATCGGTATAAGGTGGGTCGTTGGGCCGTGTTTTAAGCTACAAATTGCTATGCCGCAGATTCGCATACGAGGAATAGAAGCGGAGTTATCGATGTTTATATCTGTGAGGCCATGAATCACCATCGACAGCCGGATTGCCTACCACTCGGAACGATCGACGTTTGACGAAACTATGCAAGTTCTTCGCAGATCGGTATAAGGTGGCTCGATGTGTCGTGTTTTAGGCTACAAATTGCTATGTCGCAGATTTGCGTAGGACGAATAGAGGCGGAGTTATAGTTGTTTATATCTGTGAGGCCATGAATCACCATTGACGGCAGGATTGCCTACCACTCGGAACGATCGACGTTTGACGAAACTATGCAAGTTCTTCGCAGATCGGTATAAGATGGGTCGATGTGTCGTGTTTTAAGCTACAAATTGCTATGTCGCAGATTTGCATACGACGAATAGAGGCGGAGTTATAATTGTTTATATCTGTGAGGCCATGAATCACCATTGACGGCAGGATTGCCTACCACTCGGAACGATCGAGGTTTGACGAAACTATGCAAGTTCTTCGCAGTTTGGTATAAGATGGGTCGATGTGTCGTGTTTTAAGCTACAAATTGCTATGTCGCAGATTCGCATACTACGAATAGAAGTGGAGTTATAGTTGTTTATATCTGTCAGGCCATGAATCACCATTGACGGCCGGATTGCCTTCCACTCGAAACAATCGATGTTTGACGAAACTATGCAAGTTCGTCGCAGATCGGTATAAGGTGGGTCGATGTGTCGTGTTTTAGGCTACAAATTGCTATGTCGCAGATTTGCGTACGACGAATAGAAGCGGAGTTATCGATGTTTATATCTGTGAGGCCATGAATCACCATTGACGACCGGATTGCCTACCACTCGGAACGATCGACATTTGCCGAAACTATGCAAGTTCGTCGCAGATCGGTATAAGGTGGCTCGATGTGTCGTGTTTTAGGCTACAAATTGCTATGTCGCAGATTTGCGTACGACGAATAGAAGCGGAGTTATAGTTGTTTATATCTGTCAGGCCGTGAATCACCATTGACGGCCGGATTGCCTACCACTCGGAACGATCGACGTTTGCCGAAACTATGCAAGTTCTTCGCAGATCGGTATAAGGTGGGTCTATGTGTCGTGTTTTAAGCTACAACCTGCTATGTCGCAGATTTGCATACGACGAATAGAGGCGGAGTTATAGTTGTTTATTTTTGTGAGGCCATGAATCACCATTGACGGCAGGATTGCCTACCACTCGGAACGATCGACGTTTGACGAAACTATGCAAGTTCTTCGCAGATCGGTATAAGATGGGTCGATGTGTCGTGTTTTAAGCTACAAATTGCTATGTCGCAGATTTGCATACGACGAATAGAGGCGGAGTTATAATTGTTTATATCTGTGAGGCCATGAATCACCATTGACGGCAGGATTGCCTACCACTCGGAACGATCGAGGTTTGACGAAACTATGCAAGTTCTTCGCAGTTTGGTATAAGATGGGTCGATGTGTCGTGTTTTAAGCTACAAATTGCTATGTCGCAGATTCGCATACTACGAATAGAAGTGGAGTTATAGTTGTTTATATCTGTCAGGCCATGAATCACCATTGACGGCCGGATTGCCTTCCACTCGAAACAATCGATGTTTGACGAAACTATGCAAGTTCGTCGCAGATCGGTATAAGGTGGGTCGATGTGTCGTGTTTTAGGCTACAAATTGCTATGTCGCAGATTTGCGTACGACGAATAGAAGCGGAGTTATCGATGTTTATATCTGTGAGGCCATGAATCACCATTGACGACCGGATTGCCTACCACTCGGAACGATCGACATTTGCCGAAACTATGCAAGTTCGTCGCAGATCGGTATAAGGTGGCTCGATGTGTCGTGTTTTAGGCTACAAATTGCTATGTCGCAGATTTGCGTACGACGAATAGAAGCGGAGTTATAGTTGTTTATATCTGTCAGGCCGTGAATCACCATTGACGGCCGGATTGCCTACCACTCGGAACGATCGACGTTTGCCGAAACTATGCAAGTTCTTCGCAGATCGGTTTAAGGTGGGTCTATGTGTCGTGTTTTAAGCTACAACCTGCTATGTCGCAGATTTGCATACGACGAATAGAGGCGGAGTTATAGTTGTTTATTTTTGTGAGGCCATGAATCACCATTGACGGCAGGATTGCCTACCACTCGGAACGATCGACGTTTGACGAAACTATGCAAGTTCTTCGCAGATCGGTATAAGATGGGTCGATGTGTCGTGTTTTAAGCTACAAATTGCTATGCCGCAGATTCGCATACGACGATTAGAAGCGGAGTTATCGATGTTTATATCTGTGAGGCCATGAATCACCATCGACGGCCGGATTGCCTACCACTCGGAACGATCGACGGTTGACGAAACTATGCAAGTTCTTCGCAGATCGGTATAAGATGGGTCGATGTGTCGTGTTTTAAGCTACAAATTGCTATCTCGCAGATTCGCATACGACGAATAGAAGTGGAGTTATAGTTGTTTATATCTGTCAGGCCATGAATCACCATTGACGGCCGGATTGCCTTCCACTCGAAACGATCGACGTTTGACGAAACTATGCAAGTTCGTCGCAGATCGATATAAGGTGGCTCGATGTGTCGTGTTTTAGGCTACAAATTGCTATGTCGCAGATTTGCGTACGACGAATAGAAGCGGAGTTATAGTTGTTTATATCTGTGAGGTTATGAATCATCATTGGCGGCCGGAATGCCTATCACTCGAAACGATCGATGTTTGACGAAACTATGCAAGTTCTTCGCAGATCGGTATAAGGTGGGTCGATGTTTCGTGTTTTAAGCTACAAGTTGCTATGTCGCAGATTCGCATACGACGAATAGAAGTGGAGTTATAGTTGTTTATATCTGTGAGGCCATTAATCACCATTGACGACAGGATTGCCTACCACTCGGAACGATCGACGTTTGACGAAACTATGCAAGTTCTTCGCAGATCGGTATAAGATGGGTCGATGTGTCGTGTTTTAAGCTACAAATTGCTGTGTCGCAGATTCGCATACGACGAATAGAAGCGGAGTTATAGTTGTTTATATGTGTCAGGCCATGAATCACCATTGACGGCCGGATTGCCTACCACTAGGAACGATCGACGGTTGACGAAACTATGCAAGTTCTTCGCAGATCGGTATAAGATGGGTCGATGTGTCGTGTTTTAAGCTACAAATTGCTATCTCGCAGATTCGCATACGACGAATAGAAGTGGAGTTATAGTTGTTTATATCTGTCAGGCCATGAATCACCATTGACGGCCGGATTGCCTTCCACTCGAAACGATCGATGTTTGACGAAACTTTGCAAGTTCGTCGCAGATCGGTATAAGGTGGGTCGTTGGGCCGTGGTTTAAGCTACAAGTTGCTGTGTCGCAGATTCGCATACGACGAATAGAAGCGGAGTTATCGATGTTTATATCTGTGAGGCCATTAATCACCATTGACGACAGGATTGCCTACCACTCGGAACGATCGACGTTTGACGAAACTATGCAAGTTCGTCGCAGATCGATATAAGGTGGCTCGATGTGTCGTGTTTTAGGCTACAAATTGCTATGTCGCAGATTTGCGTACGACGAATAGAAGCGGAGTTATATTTGTTTATATCTGTGAGGTTATGAATCATCATTGGCGGCCGGAATGCCTATCACTCGAAACGATCGATGTTTGACGAAACTATGCAAGTTCTTCGCAGATCGGTATAAGGTGGGTCGATGTTTCGTGTTTTAAGCTACAAGTTGCTATGTCGCAGATTCGCATACGACGAATAGAAGTGGAGTTATAGTTGTTTATATCTGTGAGGCCATTAATCACCATTGACGACAGGATTGCCTACCACTCGGAACGATCGACGTTTGACGAAACTATGCAAGTTCTTCGCAGATCGGTATAAGGTGCGTCGATGTGTCGTGTTTTAACCTACAAATTGCTGTGTCGCAGATTCGCATACGACGAATAGAAGCGGAGATATAGTTGTTTATATGTGTCAGGCCATGAATCACCATTGACGGCAGGATTGCCTACCACTCGGAACGATCGACGTTTGACGAAACTATGCAAGTTCTTCGCAGATCGGTATAAGATGGGTCGATGTGTCGTGTTTTAAGCTACAAATTGCTATGTCGCAGATTTGCGTACGACGAATAGAAGCGGAGTTATAGTTGTTTGTATCTGTCAGGCCATGAATCACCATTGACGGCCGGATTGCCTACCACTCGGAACGACCGACGTTTGCCGAAACTATGCAAGTTCGTCGCAGATCGGTATAAGGTGGGTCGTTGGGCCGTGTTTTAAGCTACAACTTGCTATGTCGCAGATTCGCATACGACGAATAGAAGCGAAGTTATCGATGTTTATATCTGTGAGGCCATGAATCACCATTGACGACCGGATTGCTTACCACTCGGAACGATCGACGCTTGGCGAAACTATGCAAGTTCGTCTCATATCGGTATAAGGTGGGTCGATGTGTCGTGCTTTAAGCTACAAATTGCTATGTCGCAGATTTTCATACGACGAATAGAAGCGGAGTTATAGTTGTTTATATCTGTGAGGTCATGAATCATCATTGACGGCCGGATTGCCTACCACTCGGAACTACCGACGTTTGCCGAAACTATGCAAGTTCTTCGCAGATCGGTATAAGGTGGGTCGATGTGCCGTGTTTTAAGCTACAAATTGCTATGTCGCAGATTAGCATACGACGAATAGAAGCGGAGTTATAGTTGTTTATATCTGTCAGGCCGTGAATCACCATTGACGGCCGGATTGCCTACCACTCGGAACGATCGACGTTTGCCGAAACTATGCAAGTTCCTCGCAGATCGGTATAAGGTGGGTCGATGTGCCGTGTTTTAAGCTACAAATTGCTATGTCGCAAATTTGCATACGACGAATAGAAGCGGAGTTATAGTTGTTTATATCTGTCAGGCCGTGAATCACCATTGACGGCCGGATTGCCTACCACTCGAAACGATCGATGTTTGACGAAACTATGCAAGTTCGTCGCAGATCGGTATAAGGTGGGTCGTTGGGCCGTGTTTTAAGATACAAGTTGCTATGTCGCAGATTCGCATACGACCAATAGAAGCGGAGTTATCGATGTTTATATCAGTGTGGCCATTAATAACCATTGACGACAGGATTGCCTACCACTCGGAACGATCCACGTTTGACGAAACTATGCAAGTTCGTCGCAGATCGGTATAAGGTGGCTCGATGTGTCGTGTTTTAGGCTACAAATTGCTGTGTCGCATATTTGCGTGCGACGAATAGAAGCGTAGTTATAGTTGTTTATATCTGTCAGGCCATGAACCACCATTGAGGGCCGGATTGCCTACCACTCGGAACGACCGACGTTTGCCGAAACTATGCAAGTTCGTCGCAGATCGGAATAAGGTGGGTCGATGTGTCGTGTTTTAAGCTACAAATTGCTATGTCGCAGATTTGCATACGACGAATAGAGGCGGAGTTATAGTTGTTTATATCTGTGAGGCCATGAATCACCATCGACGGCCGGATTGCCTACCACTCGGAACGACCGACGTTTGCCGAAACTATGCAAGTTCTTCGCAGATCGGTATAAGGTGGGTCGATGTGCCGTGTTTTAAGCTACAAATTGCTATGTCGCAGATTTGCATACGACGAATAGAAGCGGAGTTATAGTTGTTTATATCTGTGAGGCCATGAATCACCATTGACGACCGGATTGCCTACCAATCGAAACGATCGATGTTTGACGAAACTATGCAAGTTCGTTGCAGATCGGTATAAGGTGCGTCGTTGGGCCGTGTTTTAAGCTACAAATTGCTATGTCGCAGATTTGCATACGACGAATAGAAGCGGAGTTGTAGTTGTTTATATCTGTGAGGTCATGAATCATCATTGACGGCCAGAATGCCTACCACTCGAAACGATCGATGTTTGACGAAACTATGCAAGTTCGTCGCAGATCGGTATAAGGTGGGTCGATGTATCGTGCTTTAAGCTACAAATTGCTATGTCGCAGATTTGCATTCGACGAATAGAGGCGGAGTTATAGTTGTTTCTATCTGTGAGGCCATGAATCACCATTGACGGCAGGATTGCCTACCACTCGGAACGATCGACGTTTGACGAAACTATGCAAGTTCTTCGCAGATCGGTATAAGATGGGTCGATGTGTCGTGTTTTAAGCTACAAATTGCTATGTCGCAGATTCGCGTACTACGAATAGAAGTGGAGTTATAGTTGTTTATATCTGTCAGGCCATGAATCACCAATGACGGCCGGATTGCCTTCTATTCGAAACGATCGATGTTTGACGAAACTATGCGAGTTCGTCGCAGATCGGTATAAGGTGGGTCGTTGGGCCGCTTTTTAAGCTACAAGTTGCTGTGTCGCAGATTCGCATACGACGAGTAGAAGCGGAGTTATCGATGTTTATATCTGTGAGGCCATTAATCACCATTGACGACAGTATTGCCTACCACTCGAAACGATCGATGTTTGACGAAACTATGCAAGTTCGTCGCAGATCGGTATAAGGTGGGTCGATGTATCGTGCTTTAAGCTACAAATTGCTATGTCGCAGATTGGCATACGACGAATAGAAGCGGAGTTATAGTTGTTTATATCTGTGAGGACATGAATCCTCATTGACGGCCGGAATGCCTACCACTCGAAACGATCGATGTTTGACGAAACTATGCAAGTTCGTCGCAGATCGGTATAAGGTGGGTCGATGTGTCGTGTTTTAAGCTACAAAGTGCTATGTCGCAGATTTGCATACGACGAATAGAAGCGGAGTAATAGTTGTTTATATCTGTGGGGCCATGAATCACCATTGACGACCGGATTGCCTACCACTCGAAACGATCGATGTTTGACGAAACTATGCAAGTTCGTCGCATATCGGTATAAGGTGGGTCGATGTGTCGTGCTTTAAGCTACAAATTGCTATGCCGCAGATTCGCATACGACGAATAGAAGCGGAGTTATCGATGTTTATATCTGTGAGGCCATGAATCACCATTGACGACAGGATTGCCTACCACTCGGAACGATCGACGTTTGACGAAACTATGCAAGTTCTTCGCAGATCGGTATAAGGTGGGTCGATGTGTCGTGTTTTAACCTACAAATTGCTATGTCGCAGATTCGCATACGACGAATAGAAGCGGAGTTATAGTTGTTTATATGTGTCAGGCCATGAATCACCATTGACGACCGGATTGCTTTCCACTCGAAACGACCGATGTTTGACGAAACTATGCAAGTTCGTCGCAGATCGGTATAAGGTAGGTCGATGTGTCGTGCTTTAAGCTACAAATTGCTATGTCGCAGATTTGCATACGACGAATAGAAGCGGAGTTATAGTTGTTTATATCTGTGAGGTCATGAATCATCATTGACGGCCGGAATGCCTACCACTCGAAACGATCGATGTTTGACGGAACTATGCAAGTTCGTCGCAGATCGGTATAATGTGGGTCGATGTGTCGTGCTTTAAGCTACAAATTGCTATGTCGCAGATTTGCATACGACGAATAGAAGCGGAGTTGTAGTTGTTTATATCTGTGAGGTCATGAATCATCATTGACGGCCAGAATGCCTACCACTCGAAAAGATCGATGTTTGACGAAACTTTGCAAGTTCGTCGCAGATCGGTATAAGGTGGGTCGATGTGTCGTGTTTTAAGCTACAAATTGCTATGTCGCAGATTTGCATACGACGAATAGAGGCGGACTTATAGTTGTTTATATCTGTGAGGCCATGAATCACAATTGACGGCAGGATTGGCTACCACTCGGAACGATCGACGGTTGACGAAACTATGCAAGTTCTTCGCAGATCGGTATAAGATGGGTCGATGTGTCGTGTTTTAAGCTACAAATTGCTATGTCGGAGATTCGCATACGACGAATAGAAGTGGAGTTATAGTTGTTTATATCTGCCAGGCCATGAATCATCATTGACGGCCAGAATGCCTACCACTCGAAACGATCGATGTTTGACGAAACTATGCAAGTTCGTCGCAGATCGGTATAAGGTGGGTCGATGTGTCGTGCTTTAAGCTACAAAGTGCTATGTCCCAGATTTGCATACGACGAATAGAAGCGGAGTTATAGTTGTTTATATCTGTGAGGTCATGAATCATCATTGACGGCCGGAATGCCTACCACTCGAAACGATCGATGTTTGACGAAACTATGCAAGTTCGTCGCATATCGGTATAAGGTGGGTCGATGTGTCGTGCTTTAAGCTACAAATTGCTATGTCGCAGATTCGCATACGACGAATAGAAGCGGAGTTATCGATGTTTATATCTGTGAGGCCATGAATCACCATTGACGACAGGATTGCCTACCACTCGGAACGATCGACGTTTGACGAAACTATGCAAGTTCTTCGCAGATCGGTATAAGGTGGGTCGATGTGTCGTGTTTTAACCTACAAATTGCTATGTCGCAGATTCGCATACGACGAATAGAAGCGGAGTTATAGTTGTTTATATGTGTCAGGCCATGAATCACCATTGACGACCGGATTGCTTTCCACTCGAAACGACCGATGTTTGACGAAACTATGCAAGTTCGTCGCAGATCGGTATAAGGTGGCACGATGTGTCGTGTTTTAGGCTACAAATTGCTATGTCGCAGATTTGCATACGACGAATAGAAGCGGAGTTGTAGTTGTTTATATCTGTGAGATCATGAATCATCATTGACGGCCAGAATGCCTACCACTCGAAACGATCGATGTTTGACGAAACTATGCAAGTTCGTCGCAGATCGGTATAAGGTAGGTCGATGTGTCGTGCTTTAAGCTACAAATTGCTATGTCACAGATTTGCATACGACGAATAGAAGCGGAGTTATAGTTGCTTATATCTGTGAGGTCATGAATCATCATTGACGGCCGGAATGCCTACCACTCGAAACGATCGATGTTTGACGAAACTATGCAAGTTCGTCGCAGATCGGTATAAGGTGGGTCGTTGGGCCGTGTTTTAAGCTACAAGTTGCTGTGTCGCAGATTCGCATACGACGAATAGAAGCGGAGTTATAGTTGTTTATATGTTTCAGGCCATGAATCACCATTGACGCCTGGATTGCTTTCCACTCGAAACGACCGATGTTTGACGAAACTATGCAAGTTCGTCGCAGATCGGTATAAGGTGGCTCGATGTGTCGTGTTCTAGGCTACAAATTGCTATGTCGCAGATTCGCATACGACGAATAGAAGTGGAGTTATAGTTGTTTATATCTGTCAGGCCATGAATCACCATTGACTGCCGGATTGCCTACCACTCGAAACGATCGATGTTTGACGAAACTATGCAAGTTCGTCGCAGATCGGTATAAGGTAGGTCGATGTGTCGTGCTTTAAGCTACAAATTGCTATGTCGCAGATTTGCATACGACGAATAGAAGCGGAGTTATAGTTGTTTATATCTGTGAGGTCATGAATCATCATTGACGGCCGGAATGCCTACCACTCGAAACGATCGATGTTTGACGGAACTATGCAAGTTCGTCGCAGATCGGTATAAGGTGGGTCGATGTGTCGTGCTTTAAGCTACAAATTGCTATGTCGCAGATTTGCATACGACGAATAGAAGCGGAGTTGTAGTTGTTTATATCTGTGAGGTCATGAATCACCATTGACGGCCGGATTGCCTTCCACTCGAAACGATCGATGTTTGACGAAACTATGCAAGTTCGTCGCCGATCGGTATAAGGTGGGTCGATGTGTCGTGTTATAACCTACAAATTGCTGTGTCGCAGATTAGCATACGACGAATAGAAGTGGAGTTATAGTTGTTTATATCTGTGAGGCCATTAATCACCATTGACGACAGGATTGCCTACCACTCGGAACGATCGACGGTTGACGAAACTATGCAAGTTCTTCGCAGATCGGTATAAGATGGGTCGATGTGTCGTGTTTTAAGCTACAAATTGCTATGTCGGAGATTCGCATACGACGAATAGAAGTGGAGTTATAGTTGTTTATATCTGTCAGGCCATGAATCACCATTGACGGCCGGATTGCCTTCCACTCGAAACGATCGATGTTTGACGAAACTATGCAAGTTCGTCGCAGATCGGTATAAGGTGGGTCGTTGGGCCGTGTTCTAACCTACAAATTGCTGTGTCGCAGATTTGCATACGACGAATAGAAGCGGAGTTGTAGTTGTTTATATCTGTGAGGTCATGAATCATCATTGACGGCCAGAATGCCTACCACTCGAAACGATCAATGTTTGACGAAACTATGCAAGTTCGTCGCAGATCGGTATAAGGTGGGTCGATGTGTCGTGCTTTAAGCTACAAATTGCTATGTCGCAGATTTGCATACGACGAATAGAAGCGGAGTTATAGTTGTTTATATCTGTGAGGTCATGAATCATCATTGACGGCCGGAATGCCTACCACTCGAAACGATCGATGTTTGACGAAACTATGCAAGTTCGTCGCATATCGGTATAAGGTGGGTCGATGTGTCGTGCTTTACGCTACAAATTGCTATGCCGCAGATTCGCATACGACGAATAGAAGCGGAGTTATCGATGTTTATATCTGTGAGGCCATGAATCACCATTGACGACAGGATTGCCTACCACTCGGAACGATCGACGTTTGACGAAACTATGCAAGTTCTTCGCAGATCGGTATAAGGTGGGTCGATGTGTCGTGTTTTAACCTACAAATTGCTATGTCGCAGATTCGCATACGACGAATAGAAGCGGAGTTATAGTTTTTTATATGTGTCAGGCCATGAATCACCATTGACGACCGGATTGCTTTCCACTCGAAACGACCGATGTTTGACGAAACTATGCAAGTTCGTCGCAGATCGGTATAAGGTGGCTCGATGTGTCGTGTTTTAGGCTACAAATTGCTATGTCGCAGATTTGCATACGACGAATAGAAGCGGAGTTGTAGTTGTTTATATCTGTGAGATCATGAATCATCATTGACGGCCAGAATGCCTACCACTCGAAACGATCGATGTTTGACGAAACTATGCAAGTTCGTCGCAGATCGGTATAAGGTAGGTCGATGTGTCGTGCTTTAAGCTACAAATTGCTATGTCACAGATTTGCATACGACGAATAGAAGCGGAGTTATAGTTGCTTATATCTGTGAGGTCATGAATCATCATTGACGGCCGGAATGCCTACCACTCGAAACGATCAATGTTTGACGAAACTATGCAAGTTCGTCGCAGATCGGTATAAGGTGGCTCGATGTGTCGTGTTTTAGGCTACAAATTGCTATGTCGCAGATTTGCGTACGACGAATAGAGGCGGAGTTATAGTTGTTTATATCTGTGAGGCCATGAATCACCATTGACGGCAGGATTGCCTACCACTCGGAACGATCGACGTTTGACGAAACTATGCAAGTTCTTCGCAGATCGGTATAAGATGGGTCGATGTGTCGTGTTTTAAGCTACAAATTGCTATGTCGCAGATTTGCATACGACGAATAGAGGCGGAGTTATAATTGTTTATATCTGTGAGGCCATGAATCACCATTGACGGCAGGATTGCCTACCACTCGGAACGATCGAGGTTTGACGAAACTATGCAAGTTCTTCGCAGTTTGGTATAAGATGGGTCGATGTGTCGTGTTTTAAGCTACAAATTGCTATGTCGCAGATTCGCATACTACGAATAGAAGTGGAGTTATAGTTGTTTATATCTGTCAGGCCATGAATCACCATTGACGGCCGGATTGCCTTCCACTCGAAACGATCGATGTTTGACGAAACTATGCAAGTTCGTCGCAGATCGGTATAAGGTGGGTCGATGTGTCGTGTTTTAGGCTACAAATTGCTATGTCGCAGATTTGCGTACGACGAATAGAAGCGGAGTTATCGATGTTTATATCTGTGAGGCCATGAATCACCATTGACGACCGGATTGCCTACCACTCGGAACGATCGACATTTGCCGAAACTATGCAAGTTCGTCGCAGATCGGTATAAGGTGGCTCGATGTGTCGTGTTTTAGGCTACAAATTGCTATGTCGCAGATTTGCGTACGACGAATAGAAGCGGAGTTATAGTTGTTTATATCTGTCAGGCCATGAATCACCATTGACGGCCGGATTGCCTACCACTCGGAACGATCGACGTTTGCCGAAACTATGCAAGTTCTTCGCAGATCGGTTTAAGGTGGGTCTATGTGTCGTGTTTTAAGCTACAACCTGCTATGTCGCAGATTTGCATACGACGAATAGAGGCGGAGTTATAGTTGTTTATTTTTGTGAGGCCATGAATCACCATTGACGGCAGGATTGCCTACCACTCGGAACGATCGACGTTTGACGAAACTATGCAAGTTCTTCGCAGATCGGTATAAGATGGGTCGATGTGTCGTGTTTTAAGCTACAAATTGCTATGCCGCAGATTCGCATACGACGATTAGAAGCGGAGTTATCGATGTTTATATCTGTGAGGCCATGAATCACCATCGACGGCCGGATTGCCTACCACTCGGAACGATCGACGGTTGACGAAACTATGCAAGTTCTTCGCAGATCGGTATAAGATGGGTCGATGTGTCGTGTTTTAAGCTACAAATTGCTATCTCGCAGATTCGCATACGACGAATAGAAGTGGAGTTATAGTTGTTTACATCTGTCAGGCCATGAATCACCATTGACGGCCGGATTGCCTTCCACTCGAAACGATCGACGTTTGACGAAACTATGCAAGTTCGTCGCAGATCGATATAAGGTGGCTCGATTGTCGTGTTTTAGGCTACAAATTGCTATGTCGCAGATTTGCGTACGACGAATAGAAGCGGAGTTATAGTTGTTTATATCTGTGAGGTTATGAATCATCATTGGCGGCCGGAATGCCTATCACTCGAAACGATCGATGTTTGACGAAACTATGCAAGTTCTTCGCAGATCGGTATAAGGTGGGTCGATGTTTCGTGTTTTAAGCTACAAGTTGCTATGTCGCAGATTCGCATACGACGAATAGAAGTGGAGTTATAGTTGTTTATATCTGTGAGGCCATTAATCACCATTGACGACAGGATTGCCTACCACTCGGAACGATCGACGTTTGACGAAACTATGCAAGTTCTTCGCAGATCGGTATAAGATGGGTCGATGTGTCGTGTTTTAAGCTACAAATTGCTGTGTCGCAGATTCGCATACGACGAATAGAAGCGGAGTTATAGTTGTTTATATGTGTCAGGCCATGAATCACCATTGACGGCCGGATTGCCTACCACTCGGAACGATCGACGGTTGACGAAACTATGCAAGTTCTTCGCAGATCGGTATAAGATGGGTCGATGTGTCGTGTTTTAAGCTACAAATTGCTATCTCGCAGATTCGCATACGACGAATAGAAGTGGAGTTATAGTTGTTTATATCTGTCAGGCCATGAATCACCATTGACGGCCGGATTGCCTTCCACTCGAAACGATCGATGTTTGACGAAACTTTGCAAGTTCGTCGCAGATCGGTATAAGGTGGGTCGTTGGGCCGTGGTTTAAGCTACAAGTTGCTGTGTCGCAGATTCGCATACGACGAATAGAAGCGGAGTTATCGATGTTTATATCTGTGAGGCCATTAATCACCATTGACGACAGGATTGCCTACCACTCGGAACGATCGACGTTTGACGAAACTATGCAAGTTCGTCGCAGATCGATATAAGGTGGCTCGATGTGTCGTGTTTTAGGCTACAAATTGCTATGTCGCAGATTTGCGTACGACGAATAGAAGCGGAGTTATATTTGTTTATATCTGTGAGGTTATGAATCATCATTGGCGGCCGGAATGCCTATCACTCGAAACGATCGATGTTTGACGAAACTATGCAAGTTCTTCGCAGATCGGTATAAGGTGCGTCGATGTGTCGTGTTTTAACCTACAAATTGCTGTGTCGCAGATTCGCATACGACGAATAGAAGCGGAGTTATAGTTGTTTATATGTGTCAGGCCATGAATCACCATTGACGGCAGGATTGCCTACCACTCGGAACGATCGACGTTTGACGAAACTATGCAAGTTCTTCGCAGATCGGTATAAGATGGGTCGATGTGTCGTGTTTTAAGCTACAAATTGCTATGTCGCAGATTTGCGTACGACGAATAGAAGCGGAGTTATAGTTGTTTGTATCTGTCAGGCCATGAATCACCATTGACGGCCGGATTGCCTACCACTCGGAACGACCGACGTTTGCCGAAACTATGCAAGTTCGTCGCAGATCGGTATAAGGTGGGTCGTTGGGCCGTGTTTTAAGCTACAACTTGCTATGTCGCAGATTCGCATACGACGAATAGAAGCGAAGTTATCGATGTTTATATCTGTGAGGCCATGAATCACCATTGACGACCGGATTGCCTACCACTCGGAACGATCGACGTTTGCCGAAACTATGCAAGTTCCTCGCAGATCGGTATAAGGTGGGTCGATGTGCCGTGTTTTAAGCTACAAATTGCTATGTCGCAGATTTGCATACGACGAATAGAAGCGGAGTTATAGTTGTTTATATCTGTCAGGCCGTGAATCACCATTGACGGCCGGATTGTCTACCACTCGAAACGATCGATGTTTGACGAAACTATGCAAGTTCGTCGCAGATCGGTATAAGGTGGGTCGTTGGGCCGTGTTTTAAGATACAAGTTGCTATGTCGCAGATTCGCATACGACCAATAGAAGCGGAGTTATCGATGTTTATATCAGTGTGGCCATTAATAACCATTGACGACAGGATTGCCTACCACTCGGAACGATCGACGTTTGACGAAACTATGCAAATTCTTCGCAGATCGGTATAAGATGGGTCGATGTGTCGTGTTTTAAGCTACAAATTGCTATGTCGCAGATTTGCGTACGACGAATAGAAGCGGAGTTATAGTTGTTTGTATCTGTCAGGCCATGAATCACCATTGACGGCCGGATTGCCTACCACTCGGAACGACCGACGTTTGCCGAAACTATGCAAGTTCGTCGCAGATCGGTATAAGGTGGGTCGTTGGGCCGTGTTTTAAGCTACGACTTGCTATGTCGCAGATTCGCATACGACGAATAGAAGCGAAGTTATCGATGTTTATATCTGTGAGGCCATGAATCACCATTGACGACCGGATTGCTTACCACTCGGAACGATCGACGCTTGGCGAAACTATGCAAGTTCGTCTCATATCGGTATAAGGTGGGTCGATGTGTCGTGCTTTAAGCTACAAATTGCTATGTCGCAGATTTTCATACGACGAATAGAAGCGGAGTTATAGTTGTTTATATCTGTGAGGTCATGAATCATCATTGACGGCCGGATTGCCTACCACTCGGAACTACCGACGTTTGCCGAAACTATGCAAGTTCTTCGCAGATCGGTATAGGGTGGGTCGATGTGCCGTGTTTTAAGCTACAAATTGCTATGTCGCAGATTAGCATACGACGAATAGAAGCGGAGTTATAGTTGTTTATATCTGTCAGGCCGTGAATCACCATTGACGGCCGGATTGCCTACCACTCGGAACGATCGACGTTTGCCGAAACTATGCAAGTTCCTCGCAGATCGGTATAAGGTGGGTCGATGTGCCGTGTTTTAAGCTACAAATTGCTATGTCGCAAATTTGCATACGACGAATAGAAGCGGAGTTATAGTTGTTTATATCTGTCAGGCCGTGAATCACCATTGACGGCCGGATTGCCTACCACTCGAAACGATCGATGTTTGACGAAACTATGCAAGTTCGTCGCAGATCGGTATAAGGTGGGTCGTTGGGCCGTGTTTTAAGATACAAGTTGCTATGTCGCAGATTCGCATACGACCAATAGAAGCGGAGTTATCGATGTTTATATCAGTGTGGCCATTAATAACCATTGACGACAGGATTGCCTACCACTCGGAACGATCCACGTTTGACGAAACTATGCAAGTTCGTCGCAGATCGGTATAAGGTGGCTCGATGTGTCGTGTTTTAGGCTACAAATTGCTGTGTCGCATATTTGCGTGCGACGAATAGAAGCGTAGTTATAGTTGTTTATATCTGTCAGGCCATGAACCACCATTGAGGGCCGGATTGCCTACCACTCGGAACGACCGACGTTTGCCGAAACTATGCAACTTCGTCGCAGATCGGAATAAGGTGGGTCGATGTGTCGTGTTTTAAGCTACAAATTGCTATGTCGCAGATTCGCATACGACGAATAGAAGTGGAGTTATAGTTGTTTATATCTGTCAGGCCATGAATCACCATTGACGGCCGGATTGCCTTCCACTCGAAACGATCGACGTTTGACGAAACTATGCAAGTTCTTCGCAGATCGGTATAAGGTGGGTCGCTGTGTCGTGTTTAAGCTACAAATTGCTATGTCGCAGATTTGCATACGACGAATAGAGGCGGAGTTATAGTTGTTTATATCTGTGAAGCCATGAATCATCATTGACGGCCGGAATGCCTACCACTCGAAACGATCGATGTTTGACGAAACTATGCAAGTTCGTCGCAGATCGGTATAAGGTGGGTCGATGTGTAGTGCTTTAAGCTACAAATTGCTATGTCGCAGATTTGCATACGACGAATAGAAGCGGAGTTATAGTTGTCTATATCTGTGAGGCCATGAATCACCATCGACGGCCGGATTGCCTACCACTCGGAACGACCGACGTTTGCCGAAACTATGCAAGTTCTTCGCAGATCGGTATAAGGTGGGTCGATGTGCCGTGTTTTAAGCTACAAATTGCTATGTCGCAGATTTGCATACGACGAATAGAAGCGGAGTTATAGTTGTTTATATCTGTGAGGCCATGAATCACCATTGACGGCAGGATTGCCTACCACTCGGAACGATCGACGGTTGACGAAACTATGCAAGTTCTTCGCAGATCGGTATAAGATGGGTCGATGTGTCGTGTTTTAAGCTACAAATTGCTATGTCGCAGATTCGCATAGGACGAATAGAAGTGGAGTTGTAGTTGTTTATATCTGTCAGGCCATGAATCACCATTGACGGCCGGATTGCCTACCACTCGGAACGATCGACGTTTGACGAAACTATGCAAGTTCTTCGCAGATCGGTATAAGCTGGGTCGATGTGTCGTGTTTTAAGCTACAAATTGCTATGTCGCAGATTCGCGTACTACGAATAGAAGTGGAGTTATAGTTGTTTATATCTGTGAGGCCATTAATCACCATTGACGACCGGATTGCCTACCACTCGAAACGATCGATGTTTGACGAAACTATGCAAGTTCTTCGCAGATCGGTATAAGGTGGGTCGATGTGTCGTGTTTTAACCTACAAATTGCTATGTCGCAGATTCGCATACGACGAATAGAAGCGGAGTTATAGTTGTTTATATGTGTCAGGCCATGAATCACCATTGACGACCGGATTGCTTTCCACTCGAAACGACCGATGTTTGACGAAACTATGCAAGTTCGTCGCAGATCGGTATAAGGTAGGTCGATGTGTCGTGCTTTAAGCTACAAATTGCTATGTCGCAGATTGGCATACGACGAATAGAAGCGGAGTTATAGTTGTTTATATCTGTGAGGTCATGAATCATCATTGACGGCCGGAATGCCTACCACTCGAAACGATCGATGTTTGACGGAACTATGCAAGTTCGTCGCAGATCGGTATAATGTGGGTCGATGTGTCGTGCTTTAAGCTACAAATTGCTATGTCGCAGATTTGCATACGACGAATAGAAGCGGAGTTGTAGTTGTTTATATCTGTGAGGTCATGAATCATCATTGACGGCCAGAATGCCTACCACTCGAAAAGATCGATGTTTGACGAAACTTTGCAAGTTCGTCGCAGATCGGTATAAGGTGGGTCGATGTGTCGTGTTTTAAGCTACAAATTGCTATGTCGCAGATTTGCATACGACGAATAGAGGCGGACTTATAGTTGTTTATGTCTGTGAGGCCATGAATCACAATTGACGGCAGGATTGGCTACCACTCGGAACGATCGACGGTTGACGAAACTATGCAAGTTCTTCGCAGATCGGTATAATATGGGTCGATGTGTCGTGTTTTAAGCTACAAATTGCTATGTCGGAGATTCGCATACGACGAATAGAAGTGGAGTTATAGTTGTTTATATCTGCCAGGCCATGAATCATCATTGACGGCCAGAATGCCTACCACTCGAAACGATCGATGTTTGACGAAACTATGCAAGTTCGTCGCAGATCGGTATAAGGTGGGTCGATGTGTCGTGCTTTAAGCTACAAAGTGCTATGTCCCAGATTTGCATACGACGAATAGAAGCGGAGTTATAGTTGTTTATATCTGTGAGGTCATGAATCATCATTGACGGCCGGAATGCCTACCACTCGAAACGATCGATGTTTGACGAAACTATGCAAGTTCGTCGCATATCGGTATAAGGTGGGTCGATGTGTCGTGCTTTAAGCTACAAATTGCTATGTCGCAGATTCGCATACGACGAATAGAAGCGGAGTTATCGATGTTTATATCTGTGAGGCCATGAATCACCATTGACGACAGGATTGCCTACCACTCGGAACGATCGACGTTTGACGAAACTATGCAAGTTCTTCGCAGATCGGTATAAGGTGGGTCGATGTGTCGTGTTTTAACCTACAAATTGCTATGTCGCAGATTCGCATACGACGAATAGAAGCGGAGTTATAGTTGTTTATATGTGTCAGGCCATGAATCACCATTGACGACCGGATTGCTTTCCACTCGAAACGACCGATGTTTGACGAAACTATGCAAGTTCGTCGCAGATCGGTATAAGGTGGCACGATGTGTCGTGTTTTAGGCTACAAATTGCTATGTCGCAGATTTGCATACGACGAATAGAAGCGGAGTTGTAGTTGTTTATATCTGTGAGATCATGAATCATCATTGACGGCCAGAATGCCTACCACTCGAAACGATCGATGTTTGACGAAACTATGCAAGTTCGTCGCAGATCGGTATAAGGTAGGTCGATGTGTCGTGCTTTAAGCTACAAATTGCTATGTCACAGATTTGCATACGACGAATAGAAGCGGAGTTATAGTTGCTTATATCTGTGAGGTCATGAATCATCATTGACGGCCGGAATGCCTACCACTCGAAACGATCGATGTTTGACGAAACTATGCAAGTTCGTCGCAGATCGGTATAAGGTGGGTCGTTGGGCCGTGTTTTAAGCTACAAGTTGCTGTGTCGCAGATTCGCATACGACGAATAGAAGCGGAGTTATAGTTGTTTATATGTTTCAGGCCATGAATCACCATTGACGCCTGGATTGCTTTCCACTCGAAACGACCGATGTTTGACGAAACTATGCAAGTTCGTCGCAGATCGGTATAAGGTGGCTCGATGTGTCGTGTTCTAGGCTACAAATTGCTATGTCGCAGATTCGCATACGACGAATAGAAGTGGAGTTATAGTTGTTTATATCTGTCAGGCCATGAATCACCATTGACTGCCGGATTGCCTTGCACTCGAAACGATCGATGTTTGACGAAACTATGCAAGTTCGTCGCAGATCGGTATAAGGTAGGTCGATGTGTCGTGCTTTAAGCTACAAATTGCTATGTCGCAGATTTGCATACGACGAATAGAAGCGGAGTTATAGTTGTTTATATCTGTGAGGTCATGAATCATCATTGACGGCCGGAATGCCTACCACTCGAAACGATCGATGTTTGACGGAACTATGCAAGTTCGTCGCAGATCGGTATAAGGTGGGTCGATGTGTCGTGCTTTAAGCTACAAATTGCTATGTCGCAGATTTGCATACGACGAATAGAAGCGGAGTTGTAGTTGTTTATATCTGTGAGGTCATGAATCACCATTGACGGCCGGATTGCCTTCCACTCGAAACGATCGATGTTTGACGAAACTATGCAAGTTCGTCGCCGATCGGTATAAGGTGGGTCGATGTGTCGTGTTATAACCTACAAATTGCTGTGTCGCAGATTCGCATACGACGAATAGAAGTGGAGTTATAGTTGTTTATATCTGTGAGGCCATTAATCACCATTGACGACAGGATTGCCTACCACTCGGAACGATCGACGGTTGACGAAACTATGCAAGTTCTTCGCAGATCGGTATAAGATGGGTCGATGTGTCGTGTTTTAAGCTACAAATTGCTATGTCGGAGATTCGCATACGACGAATAGAAGTGGAGTTATAGTTGTTTATATCTGTCAGGCCATGAATCACCATTGACGGCCGGATTGCCTTCCACTCGAAACGATCGATGTTTGACGAAACTATGCAAGTTCGTCGCAGATCGGTATAAGGTGGGTCGTTGGGCCGTGTTTTAACCTACAAATTGCTGTGTCGCAGATTTGCATACGACGAATAGAAGCGGAGTTGTAGTTGTTTATATCTGTGAGGTCATGAATCATCATTGACGGCCAGAATGCCTACCACTCGAAACGATCAATGTTTGACGAAACTATGCAAGTTCGTCGCAGATCGGTATAAGGTGGGTCGATGTGTCGTGCTTTAAGCTACAAATTGCTATGTCGCAGATTTGCATACGACGAATAGAAGCGGAGTTATAGTTGTTTATATCTGTGAGGTCATGAATCATCATTGACGGCCGGAATGCCTACCACTCGAAACGATCGATGTTTGACGAAACTATGCAAGTTCGTCGCATATCGGTATAAGGTGGGTCGATGTGTCGTGCTTTACGCTACAAATTGCTATGCCGCAGATTCGCATACGACGAATAGAAGCGGAGTTATCGATGTTTATATCTGTGAGGCCATGAATCACCATTGACGACAGGATTGCCTACCACTCGGAACGATCGACGTTTGACGAAACTATGCAAGTTCTTCGCAGATCGGTATAAGGTGGGTCGATGTGTCGTGTTTTAACCTACAAATTGCTATGTCGCAGATTCGCATACGACGAATAGAAGCGGAGTTATAGTTTTTTATATGTGTCAGGCCATGAATCACCATTGACGACCGGATTGCTTTCCACTCGAAACGACCGATGTTTGACGAAACTATGCAAGTTCGTCGCAGATCGGTATAAGGTGGCTCGATGTGTCGTGTTTTAGGCTACAAATTGCTATGTCGCAGATTTGCATACGACGAATAGAAGCGGAGTTGTAGTTGTTTATATCTGTGAGATCATGAATCATCATTGACGGCCAGAATGCCTACCACTCGAAACGATCGATGTTTGACGAAACTATGCAAGTTCGTCGCAGATCGGTATAAGGTAGGTCGATGTGTCGTGCTTTAAGCTACAAATTGCTATGTCACAGATTTGCATACGACGAATAGAAGCGGAGTTATAGTTGCTTATATCTGTGAGGTCATGAATCATCATTGACGGCCGGAATGCCTACCACTCGAAACGATCGATGTTTGACGAAACTATGCAAGTTCGTCGCAGATCGGTATAAGGTGGGTCGATGTGTCGTGCTTTAAGCTACAAATTGCTATGCCGCAGATTCGCATACGACGATTAGAAGCGGAGTTATCGATGTTTATATCTGTGAGGCCATGAGTCACCACCGACGGCCGGATTGCCTACCACTCGGAACGATCGACGTTTGACGAAACTATGCAAGTTCTTCGCAGATCGGTATAAGGTGGCTCGATGTGTCGTGTTTTAGGCTACAAATTGCTATGTCGCAGATTTGCGTACGACGAATAGAAGCGGAGTTATAGTTGTTTATATCTGTCAGGCCATGAATCACCATTGACGGCCGGATTGCCTACCACTCGGAACGATCGACGTTTGCCGAAACTCTGCATGTTCTTCGCAGATCGGTATAAGGTGGGTCGATGTGCCGTGTTTTAAGCTACAAATTGCTATGTAGCAGGTTTGCATACGACGAATAGAAGCGGAGTTATAGTTGTTTATATCTGTCAGGCCGTGAATCACCATTGACGCCTGGATTGCTTTCCACTCGAAACGACCGATGTTTGACGAAACTATGCAAGTTCGTCGCAGATCGGTATAAGGTGGCTCGATGTGTCGTGTTCTAGGCTACAAATTGCTATGTCGCAGATTTGCATACGACGAATAGAAGCGGAGTTGTAGTTGTTTATATCTGTGAGGTCATGAATCATCATTGACGGCCCGAATGCCTACCACTCGAAACGATCGATGTTTGACGAAACTATGCAAGTTCGTCGCAGATCGGTATAAGGTGGGTCGATGTGTCGTGCTTTAAGCTACAAATTGCTATGCCGCAGATTCGCATACGACGATTAGAAGCGGAGTTATCGATGTTTATATCTGTGAGGCCATGAATCACCATCGACGGCCGGATTGCCTACCACTCGGAACGATCGACGTTTGACGAAACTATGCAAGTTCTTCGCAGGTCGGTATAAGGTTGCTCGATGTGTTGTGTTTTAGGCTACAAATTGCTATGTCGCAGATTTGCGTACGACGAATAGAAGCGGAGTTATCGATGTTTATATCTGTGAGGCCATTAATCACCATTGACGACAGGATTGCCTACCACTCGGAACGATCGACGTTTGACGAAACTATGCAAGTTCGTCGCAGATCGGTATAAGGTGGCTCGATGTGTCGTGCTTTAAGCTACAAATTGCTATGTCGCAGATTTGCATACGACGAATAGAGGCGGAGTTATAGTTGTTTTTATCTGTCAGGCCATGAATCACCATTGACGGCCGGATTGCCTACCACTCGGAACGATCGACGTTTGACGAAACTATGCAAGTTCTTCGCAGATCGGTATAAGCTGGGTCGATGTGTCGTGTTTTAAGCTACAAATTGCTATGTCGCAGATTCGCGTACTACGAATAGAAGTGGAGTTATAGTTGTTTATATCTGTGAGGCCATTAATCACCATTGACGACCGGATTGCCTACCACTCGAAACGATCGATGTTTGACGAAACTATGCAAGTTCGTTGCAGATCGGTATAAGGTGCGACGTTGGGCCGTGTTTTAAGCTACAAATTGCTATGTCGCAGATTTGCATACGACGAATAGAAGCGGAGTTGTAGTTGTTTATATCTGTGAGGTCATGAATCATCATTGACGGCCAGAATGCCTACCACTCGAAACGATCGATGTTTGACGAAACTATGCAAGGTCGTCGCAGATCGGTATAAGGTGGGTCGATGTATCGTGCTTTAAGCTACAAATTGCTATGTCGCAGATTTGCATTCGACGAATAGAGGCGGAGTTATAGTTGTTTCTATCTGTGAGGCCATGAATCACCATTGACGGCAGGATTGCCTACCACTCGGAACGATCGACGTTTGACGAAACTATGCAAGTTCTTCGCAGATCGGTATAAGATGGGTCGATGTGTCGTGTTTTAAGCTACAAATTGCTATGTCGCAGATTCGCGTACTACGAATAGAAGTGGAGTTATAGTTGTTTATATCTGTCAGGCCATGAATCACCAATGACGGCCGGATTGCCTTCTATTCGAAACGATCGATGTTTGACGAAACTATGCGAGTTCGTCGCAGATCGGTATAAGGTGGGTCGTTGGGCCGCTTTTTAAGCTACAAGTTGCTGTGTCGCAGATTCGCATACGACGAATAGAAGCGGAGTTATAGTTTTTTATATGTGTCAGGCCATGAATCACCATTGACGACCGGATTGCTTTCCACTCGAAACGACCGATGTTTGACGAAACTATGCAAGTTCGTCGCAGATCGGTATAAGGTGGCTCGATGTGTCGTGTTTTAGGCTACAAATTGCTATGTCGCAGATTTGCATACGACGAATAGAAGCGGAGTTGTAGTTGTTTATATCTGTGAGATCATGAATCATCATTGACGGCCAGAATGCCTACCACTCGAAACGATCGATGTTTGACGAAACTATGCAAGTTCGTCGCAGATCGGTATAAGGTAGGTCGATGTGTCGTGCTTTAAGCTACAAATTGCTATGTCACAGATTTGCATACGACGAATAGAAGCGGAGTTATAGTTGCTTATATCTGTGAGGTCATGAATCATCATTGACGGCCGGAATGCCTACCACTCGAAACGATCGATGTTTGACGAAACTATGCAAGTTCGTCGCAGATCGGTATAAGGTGGGTCGATGTGTCGTGCTTTAAGCTACAAATTGCTATGCCGCAGATTCGCATACGACGATTAGAAGCGGAGTTATCGATGTTTATATCTGTGAGGCCATGAGTCACCACCGACGGCCGGATTGCCTACCACTCGGAACGATCGACGTTTGACGAAACTATGCAAGTTCTTCGCAGATCGGTATAAGGTGGCTCGATGTGTCGTGTTTTAGGCTACAAATTGCTATGTCGCAGATTTGCGTACGACGAATAGAAGCGGAGTTATAGTTGTTTATATCTGTCAGGCCATGAATCACCATTGACGGCCGGATTGCCTACCACTCGGAACGATCGACGTTTGCCGAAACTCTGCATGTTCTTCGCAGATCGGTATAAGGTGGGTCGATGTGCCGTGTTTTAAGCTACAAATTGCTATGTAGCAGGTTTGCATACGACGAATAGAAGCGGAGTTATAGTTGTTTATATCTGTCAGGCCGTGAATCACCATTGACGCCTGGATTGCTTTCCACTCGAAACGACCGATGTTTGACGAAACTATGCAAGTTCGTCGCAGATCGGTATAAGGTGGCTCGATGTGTCGTGTTCTAGGCTACAAATTGCTATGTCGCAGATTTGCATACGACGAATAGAAGCGGAGTTGTAGTTGTTTATATCTGTGAGGTCATGAATCATCATTGACGGCCCGAATGCCTACCACTCGAAACGATCGATGTTTGACGAAACTATGCAAGTTCGTCGCAGATCGGTATAAGGTGGGTCGATGTGTCGTGCTTTAAGCTACAAATTGCTATGCCGCAGATTCGCATACGACGATTAGAAGCGGAGTTATCGATGTTTATATCTGTGAGGCCATGAATCACCATCGACGGCCGGATTGCCTACCACTCGGAACGATCGACGTTTGACGAAACTATGCAAGTTCTTCGCAGGTCGGTATAAGGTTGCTCGATGTGTTGTGTTTTAGGCTACAAATTGCTATGTCGCAGATTTGCGTACGACGAATAGAAGCGGAGTTATCGATGTTTATATCTGTGAGGCCATTAATCACCATTGACGACAGGATTGCCTACCACTCGGAACGATCGACGTTTGACGAAACTATGCAAGTTCGTCGCAGATCGGTATAAGGTGGCTCGATGTGTCGTGCTTTAAGCTACAAATTGCTATGTCGCAGATTTGCATACGACGAATAGAGGCGGAGTTATAGTTGTTTTTATCTGTCAGGCCATGAATCACCATTGACGGCCGGATTGCCTACCACTCGGAACGATCGACGTTTGACGAAACTATGCAAGTTCTTCGCAGATCGGTATAAGCTGGGTCGATGTGTCGTGTTTTAAGCTACAAATTGCTATGTCGCAGATTCGCGTACTACGAATAGAAGTGGAGTTATAGTTGTTTATATCTGTGAGGCCATTAATCACTATTGACGACCGGATTGCCTACCACTCGAAACGATCGATGTTTGACGAAACTATGCAAGTTCGTTGCAGATCGGTATAAGGTGCGACGTTGGGCCGTGTTTTAAGCTACAAATTGCTATGTCGCAGATTTGCATACGACGAATAGAAGCGGAGTTGTAGTTGTTTATATCTGTGAGGTCATGAATCATCATTGACGGCCAGAATGCCTACCACTCGAAACGATCGATGTTTGACGAAACTATGCAAGGTCGTCGCAGATCGGTATAAGGTGGGTCGATGTATCGTGCTTTAAGCTACAAATTGCTATGTCGCAGATTTGCATTCGACGAATAGAGGCGGAGTTATAGTTGTTTCTATCTGTGAGGCCATGAATCACCATTGACGGCAGGATTGCCTACCACTCGGAACGATCGACGTTTGACGAAACTATGCAAGTTCTTCGCAGATCGGTATAAGATGGGTCGATGTGTCGTGTTTTAAGCTACAAATTGCTATGTCGCAGATTCGCGTACTACGAATAGAAGTGGAGTTATAGTTGTTTATATCTGTCAGGCCATGAATCACCAATGACGGCCGGATTGCCTTCTATTCGAAACGATCGATGTTTGACGAAACTATGCGAGTTCGTCGCAGATCGGTATAAGGTGGGTCGTTGGGCCGCTTTTTAAGCTACAAGTTGCTGTGTCGCAGATTCGCATACGACGAATAGAAGCGGAGTTATCGATGTTTATATCTGTGAGGCCATTAATCACCATTGACGACAGTATTGCCTACCACTCGAAACGATCGATGTTTGACGAAACTATGCAAGTTCGTCGCAGATCGGTATAAGGTGGGTCGATGTATCGTGCTTTAAGCTACAAATTGCTATGTCGCAGATTGGCATACGACGAATAGAAGCGGAGTTATAGTTGTTTATATCTGTGAGGACATGAATCCTCATTGACGGCCGGAATGCCTACCACTCGAAACGATCGATGTTTGACGAAACTATGCAAGTTCGTCGCAGATCGGTATAAGGTGGGTCGTTGGGCCGTGTTATAAGCTACAAGTTGCTGTGTCGCAGATTCGCATACGACGAATAGAAGCGGAGTTATAGTTGTTTATATGTTTCAGGCCATGAATCACCATTGACGCCTGGATTGCTTTCCACTCGAAACGACCGATGTTTGACGAAACTATGCAAGTTCGTCGCAGATCGGTATAAGGTGGCTCGATGTGTCGTGTTCTAGGCTACAAATTGCTATGTCGCAGATTCGCATACGACGAATAGAAGTGGAGTTATAGTTGTTTATATCTGTCAGGCCATGAATCACCATTGACTGCCGGATTGCCTTCCACTCGCAACGTTCGATGTTTGACGAAACTATGCAAGTTCGTCGCAGATCGGTATAAGGTAGGTCGATGTGTCGTGCTTTAAGCTACAAATTGCTATGTCGCAGATTTGCATACGACGAATAGAAGCGGAGTTATAGTTGTTTATATCTGTGAGGTCATGAATCATCATTGACGGCCGGAATGCCTACCACTCGAAACGATCGATGTTTGACGGAACTATGCAAGTTCGTCGCAGATCGGTATAATGTGGGTCGATGTGTCGTGCTTTAAGCTACAAATTGCTATGTCGCAGATTTGCATACGACGAATAGAAGCGGAGTTGTAGTTGTTTATATCTGTGAGGTCATGAATCATCATTGACGGCCAGAATGCCTACCACTCGAAAAGATCGATGTTTGACGAAACTTTGCAAGTTCGTCGCAGATCGGTATAAGGTGGGTCGATGTGTCGTGTTTTAAGCTACAAATTGCTATGTCGCAGATTTGCATACGACGAATAGAGGCGGAGTTATAGTTGTTTATATCTGTGAGGCCATGAATCACAATTGACGGCAGGATTGCCTACCACTCGGAACGATCGACGGTTGACGAAACTATGCAAGTTCTTCGCAGATCGGTATAAGATGGGTCGATGTGTCGTGTTTTAAGCTACAAATTGCTATGTCGGAGATTCGCATACGACGAATAGAAGTGGAGTTATAGTTGTTTATATCTGCCAGGCCATGAATCACCATTGACAGCCGGATTGCCTTCCACTCGAAACGATCGATGTTTGACGAAACTATGCAAGTTCGTCGCAGATCGGTATAAGGTGGGTCGTTGGGCCGTGTTTTAACCTACAAATTGCTGTGTCGCAGATTTGCATACGACGAATAGAAGCGGAGTTGTAGTTGTTTATATCTGTGAGGTCATGAATCATCATTGACGGCCAGAATGCCTACCACTCGAAACGATCAATGTTTGACGAAACTATGCAAGTTCGTCGCAGATCGGTATAAGGTGGGTCGATGTGTCGTGCTTTAAGCTACAAATTGCTATGTCGCAGATTTGCATACGACGAATAGAAGCGGAGTTATAGTTGTTTATATCTGTGAGGTCATGAATCATCATTGACGGCCGGAATGCCTACCACTCGAAACGATCGATGTTTGACGAAACTATGCAAGTTCGTCGCATATCGGTATAAGGTGGGTCGATGTGTCGTGCTTTACGCTACAAATTGCTATGCCGCAGATTCGCAAACGACGAATAGAAGCGGAGTTATCGATGTTTATATCTGTGAGGCCATGAATCACCATTGACGACAGGATTGCCTACCACTCGGAACGATCGACGTTTGACGAAACTATGCAAGTTCTTCGCAGATCGGTATAAGGTGGGTCGATGTGTCGTGTTTTAACCTACAAATTGCTATGTCGCAGATTCGCATACGACGAATAGAAGCGGAGTTATAGTTGTTTATATGTGTCAGGCCATGAATCACCATTGACGACCGGATTGCTTTCCACTCGAAACGACCGATGTTTGACGAAACTATGCAAGTTCGTCGCAGATCGGTATAAGGTGGCTCGATGTGTCGTGTTTTAGGCTACAAATTGCTATGTCGCAGATTTGCATACGACGAATAGAAGCGGAGTTGTAGTTGTTTATATCTGTGAGATCATGAATCATCATTGACGGCCAGAATGCCTACCACTCGAAACGATCGATGTTTGACGAAACTATGCAAGTTCGTCGCAGATCGGTATAAGGTAGGTCGATGTGTCGTGCTTTAAGCTACAAATTGCTATGTCACAGATTTGCATACGACGAATAGAAGCGGAGTTATAGTTGCTTATATCTGTGAGGTCATGAATCATCATTGACGGCCGGAATGCCTACCACTCGAAACGATCGATGTTTGACGAAACTATGCAAGTTCGTCGCAGATCGGTATAAGGTGGGTCGATGTGTCGTGCTTTAAGCTACAAATTGCTATGCCGCAGATTCGCATACGACGATTAGAAGCGGAGTTATCGATGTTTATATCTGTGAGGCCATGAGTCACCACCGACGGCCGGATTGCCTACCACTCGGAACGATCGACGTTTGACGAAACTATGCAAGTTCTTCGCAGATCGGTATAAGGTGGCTCGATGTGTCGTGTTTTAGGCTACAAATTGCTATGTCGCAGATTTGCGTACGACGAATAGAAGCGGAGTTATAGTTGTTTATATCTGTCAGGCCATGAATCACCATTGACGGCCGGATTGCCTACCACTCGGAACGATCGACGTTTGCCGAAACTCTGCATGTTCTTCGCAGATCGGTATAAGGTGGGTCGATGTGCCGTGTTTTAAGCTACAAATTGCTATGTAGCAGGTTTGCATACGACGAATAGAAGCGGAGTTATAGTTGTTTATATCTGTCAGGCCGTGAATCACCATTGACGCCTGGATTGCTTTCCACTCGAAACGACCGATGTTTGACGAAACTATGCAAGTTCGTCGCAGATCGGTATAAGGTGGCTCGATGTGTCGTGTTCTAGGCTACAAATTGCTATGTCGCAGATTTGCATACGACGAATAGAAGCGGAGTTGTAGTTGTTTATATCTGTGAGGTCATGAATCATCATTGACGGCCCGAATGCCTACCACTCGAAACGATCGATGTTTGACGAAACTATGCAAGTTCGTCGCAGATCGGTATAAGGTGGGTCGATGTGTCGTGCTTTAAGCTACAAATTGCTATGCCGCAGATTCGCATACGACGATTAGAAGCGGAGTTATCGATGTTTATATCTGTGAGGCCATGAATCACCATCGACGGCCGGATTGCCTACCACTCGGAACGATCGACGTTTGACGAAACTATGCAAGTTCTTCGCAGGTCGGTATAAGGTTGCTCGATGTGTTGTGTTTTAGGCTACAAATTGCTATGTCGCAGATTTGCGTACGACGAATAGAAGCGGAGTTATCGATGTTTATATCTGTGAGGCCATTAATCACCATTGACGACAGGATTGCCTACCACTCGGAACGATCGACGTTTGACGAAACTATGCAAGTTCGTCGCAGATCGGTATAAGGTGGCTCGATGTGTCGTGCTTTAAGCTACAAATTGCTATGTCGCAGATTTGCATACGACGAATAGAGGCGGAGTTATAGTTGTTTTTATCTGTCAGGCCATGAATCACCATTGACGGCCGGATTGCCTACCACTCGGAACGATCGACGTTTGACGAAACTATGCAAGTTCTTCGCAGATCGGTATAAGCTGGGTCGATGTGTCGTGTTTTAAGCTACAAATTGCTATGTCGCAGATTCGCGTACTACGAATAGAAGTGGAGTTATAGTTGTTTATATCTGTGAGGCCATTAATCACCATTGACGACCGGATTGCCTACCACTCGAAACGATCGATGTTTGACGAAACTATGCAAGTTCGTTGCAGATCGGTATAAGGTGCGTCGTTGGGCCGTGTTTTAAGCTACAAATTGCTATGTCGCAGATTTGCATACGACGAATAGAAGCGGAGTTGTAGTTGTTTATATCTGTGAGGTCATGAATCATCATTGACGGCCAGAATGCCTACCACTCGAAACGATCGATGTTTGACGAAACTATGCAAGGTCGTCGCAGATCGGTATAAGGTGGGTCGATGTATCGTGCTTTAAGCTACAAATTGCTATGTCGCAGATTTGCATTCGACGAATAGAGGCGGAGTTATAGTTGTTTCTATCTGTGAGGCCATGAATCACCATTGACGGCAGGATTGCCTACCACTCGGAACGATCGACGTTTGACGAAACTATGCAAGTTCTTCGCAGATCGGTATAAGATGGGTCGATGTGTCGTGTTTTAAGCTACAAATTGCTATGTCGCAGATTCGCGTACTACGAATAGAAGTGGAGTTATAGTTGTTTATATCTGTCAGGCCATGAATCACCAATGACGGCCGGATTGCCTTCTATTCGAAACGATCGATGTTTGACGAAACTATGCGAGTTCGTCGCAGATCGGTATAAGGTGGGTCGTTGGGCCGCTTTTTAAGCTACAAGTTGCTGTGTCGCAGATTCGCATACGACGAATAGAAGCGGAGTTATCGATGTTTATATCTGTGAGGCCATTAATCACCATTGACGACAGTATTGCCTACCACTCGAAACGATCGATGTTTGACGAAACTATGCAAGTTCGTCGCAGATCGGTATAAGGTGGGTCGATGTATCGTGCTTTAAGCTACAAATTGCTATGTCGCAGATTGGCATACGACGAATAGAAGCGGAGTTATAGTTGTTTATATCTGTGAGGACATGAATCCTCATTGACGGCCGGAATGCCTACCACTCGAAACGATCGATGTTTGACGAAACTATGCAAGTTCGTCGCAGATCGGTATAAGGTGGGTCGTTGGGCCGTGTTTTAAGCTACAAGTTGCTGTGTCGCAGATTCGCATACGACGAATAGAAGCGGAGTTATAGTTGTTTATATGTTTCAGGCCATGAATCACCATTGACGCCTGGATTGCTTTCCACTCGAAACGACCGATGTTTGACGAAACTATGCAAGTTCGTCGCAGATCGGTATAAGGTGGCTCGATGTGTCGTGTTCTAGGCTACAAATTGCTATGTCGCAGATTCGCATACGACGAATAGAAGTGGAGTTATAGTTGTTTATATCTGTCAGGCCATGAATCACCATTGACTGCCGGATTGCCTTCCACTCGCAACGTTCGATGTTTGACGAAACTATGCAAGTTCGTCGCAGATCGGTATAAGGTAGGTCGATGTGTCGTGCTTTAAGCTACAAATTGCTATGTCGCAGATTTGCATACGACGAATAGAAGCGGAGTTATAGTTGTTTATATCTGTGAGGTCATGAATCATCATTGACGGCCGGAATGCCTACCACTCGAAACGATCGATGTTTGACGGAACTATGCAAGTTCGTCGCAGATCGGTATAATGTGGGTCGATGTGTCGTGCTTTAAGCTACAAATTGCTATGTCGCAGATTTGCATACGACGAATAGAAGCGGAGTTGTAGTTGTTTATATCTGTGAGGTCATGAATCATCATTGACGGCCAGAATGCCTACCACTCGAAAAGATCGATGTTTGACGAAACTTTGCAAGTTCGTCGCAGATCGGTATAAGGTGGGTCGATGTGTCGTGTTTTAAGCTACAAATTGCTATGTCGCAGATTTGCATACGACGAATAGAGGCGGAGTTATAGTTGTTTATATCTGTGAGGCCATGAATCACAATTGACGGCAGGATTGCCTACCACTCGGAACGATCGACGGTTGACGAAACTATGCAAGTTCTTCGCAGATCGGTATAAGATGGGTCGATGTGTCGTGTTTTAAGCTACAAATTGCTATGTCGGAGATTCGCATACGACGAATAGAAGTGGAGTTATAGTTGTTTATATCTGCCAGGCCATGAATCACCATTGACAGCCGGATTGCCTTCCACTCGAAACGATCGATGTTTGACGAAACTATGCAAGTTCGTCGCAGATCGGTATAAGGTGGGTCGTTGGGCCGTGTTTTAACCTACAAATTGCTGTGTCGCAGATTTGCATACGACGAATAGAAGCGGAGTTGTAGTTGTTTATATCTGTGAGGTCATGAATCATCATTGACGGCCAGAATGCCTACCACTCGAAACGATCAATGTTTGACGAAACTATGCAAGTTCGTCGCAGATCGGTATAAGGTGGGTCGATGTGTCGTGCTTTAAGCTACAAATTGCTATGTCGCAGATTTGCATACGACGAATAGAAGCGGAGTTATAGTTGTTTATATCTGTGAGGTCATGAATCATCATTGACGGCCGGAATGCCTACCACTCGAAACGATCGATGTTTGACGAAACTATGCAAGTTCGTCGCATATCGGTATAAGGTGGGTCGATGTGTCGTGCTTTACGCTACAAATTGCTATGCCGCAGATTCGCAAACGACGAATAGAAGCGGAGTTATCGATGTTTATATCTGTGAGGCCATGAATCACCATTGACGACAGGATTGCCTACCACTCGGAACGATCGACGTTTGACGAAACTATGCAAGTTCTTCGCAGATCGGTATAAGGTGGGTCGATGTGTCGTGTTTTAACCTACAAATTGCTATGTCGCAGATTCGCATACGACGAATAGAAGCGGAGTTATAGTTGTTTATATGTGTCAGGCCATGAATCACCATTGACGACCGGATTGCTTTCCACTCGAAACGACCGATGTTTGACGAAACTATGCAAGTTCGTCGCAGATCGGTATAAGGTGGCTCGATGTGTCGTGTTTTAGGCTACAAATTGCTATGTCGCAGATTTGCATACGACGAATAGAAGCGGAGTTGTAGTTGTTTATATCTGTGAGATCATGAATCATCATTGACGGCCAGAATGCCTACCACTCGAAACGATCGATGTTTGACGAAACTATGCAAGTTCGTCGCAGATCGGTATAAGGTAGGTCGATGTGTCGTGTTTTAAGCTACAAATTGCTATGTCACAGATTTGCATACGACGAATAGAAGCGGAGTTATAGTTGCTTATATCTGTGAGGTCATGAATCATCATTGACGGCCGGAATGCCTACCACTCGAAACGATCGATGTTTGACGAAACTATGCAAGTTCGTCGCAGATCGGTATAAGGTGGGTCGATGTGTCGTGCTTTAAGCTACAAATTGCTATGCCGCAGATTCGCATACGACGATTAGAAGCGGAGTTATCGATGTTTATATCTGTGAGGCCATGAATCACCACCGACGGCCGGATTGCCTACCACTCGGAACGATCGACGTTTGACGAAACTATGCAAGTTCTTCGCAGATCGGTATAAGGTTGCTCGATGTGTTGTGTTTTAGGCTACAAATTGCTATGTCGCAGATTTGCATACGACGAATAGAAGCGGAGTTGTAGTTGTTTATATCTGTGAGGTCATGAATCATCATTGACGGCCAGAATGCCTACCACTCGAAACGATCGATGTTTGACGAAACTATGCAAGTTCGTCGCAGATCGGTATAAGGTGGCTCGATGTGTCGTGTTTTAGGCTACAAATTGCTATGTCGCAGATTTGCGTACGACGAATAGAAGCGCAATTATAGTTGTTTATATCGGTCAGGCCATGAATCACCATTGACGGCAGGATTGCCTACCACTCGGAACGATCGACGTTTGACGAAACTATGCAAGTTCTTCGCAGATCGGTATAAGATGGGTCGATGTGTCGTGTTTTAAGCTACAAATTGCTATGTCGCAGATTCGCATACGACGAATAGAAGTGGAGTTATAGTTGCTTATATCCGTCAGGCCATGAATCACCATTGACGGCCGGATTGCCTACCACTCGGAACGACCGACGTTTGCCGAAACTATGCAAGTTCGTTGCAGATCGGTATAAGGTGGGTCGTTGGACCGTGTTTTAAGCTACAAATTGCTATGCCGCAGATTCGCATACGAGGAATAGAAGCGGAGTTATCGATGTTTATATCTGTGAGGCCATGAATCACCATCGACAGCCGGATTGCCTACCACTCGGAACGATCGACGTTTGACGAAACTATGCAAATTCTTCGCAGATCGGTATAAGGTGGCTCGATGTGTCGTGTTTTAGGCTACAAATTGCTATGTCGCAGATTTGCGTACGACGAATAGAGGCGGAGTTATAGTTGTTTATATCTGTGAGGCCATGAATCACCATTGACGGCAGGATTGCCTACCACTCGGAACGATCGACGTTTGACGAAACTATGCAAGTTCTTCGCAGATCGGTATAAGATGGGTCGATGTGTCGTGTTTTAAGCTACAAATTGCTATGTCGCAGATTTGCATACGACGAATAGAGGCGGAGTTATAATTGTTTATATCTGTGAGGCCATGAATCACCATTGACGGCAGGATTGCCTACCACTCGGAACGATCGAGGTTTGACGAAACTATGCAAGTTCTTCGCAGTTTGGTATAAGATGGGTCGATGTGTCGTGTTTTAAGCTACAAATTGCTATGTCGCAGATTCGCATACTACGAATAGAAGTGGAGTTATAGTTGTTTATATCTGTCAGGCCATGAATCACCATTGACTGCCGGATTGCCTTCCACTCGCAACGTTCGATGTTTGACGAAACTATGCAAGTTCGTCGCAGATCGGTATAAGGTAGGTCGATGTGTCGTGCTTTAAGCTACAAATTTCTATGTCGCAGATTTGCATACGACGAATAGAAGCGGAGTTATAGTTGTTTATATCTGTGAGGTCATGAATCATCATTGACGGCCGGAATGCCTACCACTCGAAACGATCGATGTTTGACGGAACTATGCAAGTTCGTCGCAGATCGGTATAATGTGGGTCGATGTGTCGTGCTTTAAGCTACAAATTGCTATGTCGCAGATTTGCATACGACGAATAGAAGCGGAGTTGTAGTTGTTTATATCTGTGAGGTCATGAATCATCATTGACGGCCAGAATGCCTACCACTCGAAAAGATCGATGTTTGACGAAACTTTGCAAGTTCGTCGCAGATCGGTATAAGGTGGGTCGATGTGTCGTGTTTTAAGCTACAAATTGCTATGTCGCAGATTTGCATACGACGAATAGAGGCGGAGTTATAGTTGTTTATATCTGTGAGGCCATGAATCACAATTGACGGCAGGATTGCCTACCACTCGGAACGATCGACGGTTGACGAAACTATGCAAGTTCTTCGCAGATCGGTATAAGATGGGTCGATGTGTCGTGTTTTAAGCTACAAATTGCTATGTCGGAGATTCGCATACGACGAATAGAAGTGGAGTTATAGTTGTTTATATCTGCCAGGCCATGAATCACCATTGACAGCCGGATTGCCTTCCACTCGAAACGATCGATGTTTGACGAAACTATGCAAGTTCGTCGCAGATCGGTATAAGGTGGGTCGTTGGGCCGTGTTTTAACCTACAAATTGCTGTGTCGCAGATTTGCATACGACGAATAGAAGCGGAGTTGTAGTTGTTTATATCTGTGAGGTCATGAATCATCATTGACGGCCAGAATGCCTACCACTCGAAACGATCAATGTTTGACGAAACTATGCAAGTTCGTCGCAGATCGGTATAAGGTGGGTCGATGTGTCGTGCTTTAAGCTACAAATTGCTATGTCGCAGATTTGCATACGACGAATAGAAGCGGAGTTATAGTTGTTTATATCTGTGAGGTCATGAATCATCATTGACGGCCGGAATGCCTACCACTCGAAACGATCGATGTTTGACGAAACTATGCAAGTTCGTCGCATATCGGTATAAGGTGGGTCGATGTGTCGTGCTTTACGCTACAAATTGCTATGCCGCAGATTCGCAAACGACGAATAGAAGCGGAGTTATCGATGTTTATATCTGTGAGGCCATGAATCACCATTGACGACAGGATTGCCTACCACTCGGAACGATCGACGTTTGACGAAACTATGCAAGTTCTTCGCAGATCGGTATAAGGTGGGTCGATGTGTCGTGTTTTAACCTACAAATTGCTATGTCGCAGATTCGCATACGACGAATAGAAGCGGAGTTATAGTTGTTTATATGTGTCAGGCCATGAATCACCATTGACGACCGGATTGCTTTCCACTCGAAACGACCGATGTTTGACGAAACTATGCAAGTTCGTCGCAGATCGGTATAAGGTGGCTCGATGTGTCGTGTTTTAGGCTACAAATTGCTATGTCGCAGATTTGCATACGACGAATAGAAGAGGAGTTGTAGTTGTTTATATCTGTGAGATCATGAATCATCATTGACGGCCAGAATGCCTACCACTCGAAACGATCGATGTTTGACGAAACTATGCAAGTTCGTCGCAGATCGGTATAAGGTAGGTCGATGTGTCGTGCTTTAAGCTACAAATTGCTATGTCACAGATTTGCATACGACGAATAGAAGCGGAGTTATAGTTGCTTATATCTGTGAGGTCATGAATCATCATTGACGGCCGGAATGCCTACCACTCGAAACGATCGATGTTTGACGAAACTATGCAAGTTCGTCGCAGATCGGTATAAGGTGGGTCGATGTGTCGTGCTTTAAGCTACAAATTGCTATGCCGCAGATTCGCATACGACGATTAGAAGCGGAGTTATCGATGTTTATATCTGTGAGGCCATGAATCACCACCGACGGCCGGATTGCCTACCACTCGGAACGATCGACGTTTGACGAAAATATGCAAGTTCTTCGCAGATCGGTATAAGGTTGCTCGATGTGTTGTGTTTTAGGCTACAAATTGCTATGTCGCAGATTTGCGTACGACGAATAGAAGCGGAGTTATCGATGTTTATATCTGTGAGGCCATTAATCACCATTGACGACAGGATTGCCTACCACTCGGAACGATCGACGTTTGACGAAACTATGCAAGTTCGTCGCAGATCGGTATAAGGTGGCTCGATGTGTCGTGCTTTAAGCTACAAATTGCTATGTCGCAGATTTGCATACGACGAATAGAGGCGGAGTTATAGTTGTTTATATCTGTGAGGCCATGAATCACCATTGACGGCAGGATTGCCTACCACTCGGAACGATCGACGGTTGACGAAACTATGCAAGTTCTTCGCAGATCGGTATAAGATGGGTCGATGTGTCGTGTTTTAAGCTACAAATTGCTATGTCGCAGATTCGCATAGGACGAATAGAAGTGGAGTTATAGTTGTTTTTATCTGTCAGGCCATGAATCACCATTGACGGCCGGATTGCCTACCACTCGGAACGATCGACGTTTGACGAAACTATGCAAGTTCTTCGCAGATCGGTATAAGCTGGGTCGATGTGTCGTGTTTTAAGCTACAAATTGCTATGTCGCAGATTCGCGTACTACGAATAGAAGTGGAGTTATAGTTGTTTATATCTGTGAGGCCATTAATCACCATTGACGACCGGATTGCCTACCACTCGAAACGATCGATGTTTGACGAAACTATGCAAGTTCGTTGCAGATCGGTATAAGGTGCGTCGTTGGGCCGTGTTTTAAGCTACAAATTGCTATGTCGCAGATTTGCATACGACGAATAGAAGCGGAGTTGTAGTTGTTTATATCTGTGAGGTCATGAATCATCATTGACGGCCGGAATGCCTACCACTCGAAACGATCGATGTTTGACGAAACTATGCAAGTTCGTCGCATATCGGTATAAGGTGGCTCGATGTGTCGTGTTTTAGGCTACAAATTGCTATGTCGCAGATTTGCGTACGACGAATAGAAGCGCAGTTATAGTTGTTTATATCGGTCAGGCCATGAATCACCATTGACGGCAGGATTGCCTACCACTCGGAACGATCGACGTTTGACGAAACTATGCAAGTTCTTCGCAGATCGGTATAAGATGGGTCGATGTGTCGTGTTTTAAGCTACAAATTGCTATGTCGCAGATTCGCATACGACGAATAGAAGTGGAGTTATAGTTGCTTATATCCGTCAGGCCATGAATCACCATTGACGGCCGGATTGCCTACCACTCGGAACGACCGACGTTTGCCGAAACTATGCAAGTTCGTTGCAGATCGGTATAAGGTGGGTCGTTGGACCGTGTTTTAAGCTACAAATTGCTATGCCGCAGATTCGCATACGAGGAATAGAAGCGGAGTTATCGATGTTTATATCTGTGAGGCCATGAATCACCATCGACAGCCGGATTGCCTACCACTCGGAACGATCGACGTTTGACGAAACTATGCAAATTCTTCGCAGATCGGTATAAGGTGGCTCGATGTGTCGTGTTTTAGGCTACAAATTGCTATGTCGCAGATTTGCGTACGACGAATAGAGGCGGAGTTATAGTTGTTTATATCTGTGAGGCCATGAATCACCATTGACGGCAGGATTGCCTACCACTCGGAACGATCGACGTTTGACGAAACTATGCAAGTTCTTCGCAGATCGGTATAAGATGGGTCGATGTGTCGTGTTTTAAGCTACAAATTGCTATGTCGCAGATTTGCATACGACGAATAGAGGCGGAGTTATAATTGTTTATATCTGTGAGGCCATGAATCACCATTGACGGCAGGATTGCCTACCACTCGGAACGATCGAGGTTTGACGAAACTATGCAAGTTCTTCGCAGTTTGGTATAAGATGGGTCGATGTGTCGTGTTTTAAGCTACAAATTGCTATGTCGCAGATTCGCATACTACGAATAGAAGTGGAGTTATAGTTGTTTATATCTGTCAGGCCATGAATCACCATTGACTGCCGGATTGCCTTCCACTCGCAACGTTCGATGTTTGACGAAACTATGCAAGTTCGTCGCAGATCGGTATAAGGTAGGTCGATGTGTCGTGCTTTAAGCTACAAATTTCTATGTCGCAGATTTGCATACGACGAATAGAAGCGGAGTTATAGTTGTTTATATCTGTGAGGTCATGAATCATCATTGACGGCCGGAATGCCTACCACTCGAAACGATCGATGTTTGACGGAACTATGCAAGTTCGTCGCAGATCGGTATAATGTGGGTCGATGTGTCGTGCTTTAAGCTACAAATTGCTATGTCGCAGATTTGCATACGACGAATAGAAGCGGAGTTGTAGTTGTTTATATCTGTGAGGTCATGAATCATCATTGACGGCCAGAATGCCTACCACTCGAAAAGATCGATGTTTGACGAAACTTTGCAAGTTCGTCGCAGATCGGTATAAGGTGGGTCGATGTGTCGTGTTTTAAGCTACAAATTGCTATGTCGCAGATTTGCATACGACGAATAGAGGCGGAGTTATAGTTGTTTATATCTGTGAGGCCATGAATCACAATTGACGGCAGGATTGCCTACCACTCGGAACGATCGACGGTTGACGAAACTATGCAAGTTCTTCGCAGATCGGTATAAGATGGGTCGATGTGTCGTGTTTTAAGCTACAAATTGCTATGTCGGAGATTCGCATACGACGAATAGAAGTGGAGTTATAGTTGTTTATATCTGCCAGGCCATGAATCACCATTGACAGCCGGATTGCCTTCCACTCGAAACGATCGATGTTTGACGAAACTATGCAAGTTCGTCGCAGATCGGTATAAGGTGGGTCGTTGGGCCGTGTTTTAACCTACAAATTGCTGTGTCGCAGATTTGCATACGACGAATAGAAGCGGAGTTGTAGTTGTTTATATCTGTGAGGTCATGAATCATCATTGACGGCCAGAATGCCTACCACTCGAAACGATCAATGTTTGACGAAACTATGCAAGTTCGTCGCAGATCGGTATAAGGTGGGTCGATGTGTCGTGCTTTAAGCTACAAATTGCTATGTCGCAGATTTGCATACGACGAATAGAAGCGGAGTTATAGTTGTTTATATCTGTGAGGTCATGAATCATCATTGACGGCCGGAATGCCTACCACTCGAAACGATCGATGTTTGACGAAACTATGCAAGTTCGTCGCATATCGGTATAAGGTGGGTCGATGTGTCGTGCTTTACGCTACAAATTGCTATGCCGCAGATTCGCAAACGACGAATAGAAGCGGAGTTATCGATGTTTATATCTGTGAGGCCATGAATCACCATTGACGACAGGATTGCCTACCACTCGGAACGATCGACGTTTGACGAAACTATGCAAGTTCTTCGCAGATCGGTATAAGGTGGGTCGATGTGTCGTGTTTTAACCTACAAATTGCTATGTCGCAGATTCGCATACGACGAATAGAAGCGGAGTTATAGTTGTTTATATGTGTCAGGCCATGAATCACCATTGACGACCGGATTGCTTTCCACTCGAAACGACCGATGTTTGACGAAACTATGCAAGTTCGTCGCAGATCGGTATAAGGTGGCTCGATGTGTCGTGTTTTAGGCTACAAATTGCTATGTCGCAGATTTGCATACGACGAATAGAAGAGGAGTTGTAGTTGTTTATATCTGTGAGATCATGAATCATCATTGACGGCCAGAATGCCTACCACTCGAAACGATCGATGTTTGACGAAACTATGCAAGTTCGTCGCAGATCGGTATAAGGTAGGTCGATGTGTCGTGCTTTAAGCTACAAATTGCTATGTCACAGATTTGCATACGACGAATAGAAGCGGAGTTATAGTTGCTTATATCTGTGAGGTCATGAATCATCATTGACGGCCGGAATGCCTACCACTCGAAACGATCGATGTTTGACGAAACTATGCAAGTTCGTCGCAGATCGGTATAAGGTGGGTCGATGTGTCGTGCTTTAAGCTACAAATTGCTATGCCGCAGATTCGCATACGACGATTAGAAGCGGAGTTATCGATGTTTATATCTGTGAGGCCATGAATCACCACCGACGGCCGGATTGCCTACCACTCGGAACGATCGACGTTTGACGAAACTATGCAAGTTCTTCGCAGATCGGTATAAGGTTGCTCGATGTGTTGTGTTTTAGGCTACAAATTGCTATGTCGCAGATTTGCGTACGACGAATAGAAGCGGAGTTATCGATGTTTATATCTGTGAGGCCATTAATCACCATTGACGACAGGATTGCCTACCACTCGGAACGATCGACGTTTGACGAAACTATGCAAGTTCGTCGCAGATCGGTATAAGGTGGCTCGATGTGTCGTGCTTTAAGCTACAAATTGCTATGTCGCAGATTTGCATACGACGAATAGAGGCGGAGTTATAGTTGTTTATATCTGTGAGGCCATGAATCACCATTGACGGCAGGATTGCCTACCACTCGGAACGATCGACGGTTGACGAAACTATGCAAGTTCTTCGCAGATCGGTATAAGATGGGTCGATGTGTCGTGTTTTAAGCTACAAATTGCTATGTCGCAGATTCGCATAGGACGAATAGAAGTGGAGTTATAGTTGTTTTTATCTGTCAGGCCATGAATCACCATTGACGGCCGGATTGCCTACCACTCGGAACGATCGACGTTTGACGAAACTATGCAAGTTCTTCGCAGATCGGTATAAGCTGGGTCGATGTGTCGTGTTTTAAGCTACAAATTGCTATGTCGCAGATTCGCGTACTACGAATAGAAGTGGAGTTATAGTTGTTTATATCTGTGAGGCCATTAATCACCATTGACGACCGGATTGCCTACCACTCGAAACGATCGATGTTTGACGAAACTATGCAAGTTCGTTGCAGATCGGTATAAGGTGCGTCGTTGGGCCGTGTTTTAAGCTACAAATTGCTATGTCGCAGATTTGCATACGACGAATAGAAGCGGAGTTGTAGTTGTTTATATCTGTGAGGTCATGAATCATCATTGACGGCCGGAATGCCTACCACTCGAAACGATCGATGTTTGACGAAACTATGCAAGTTCGTCGCATATCGGTATAAGGTGGCTCGATGTGTCGTGTTTTAGGCTACAAATTGCTATGTCGCAGATTTGCGTACGACGAATAGAAGCGCAGTTATAGTTGTTTATATCGGTCAGGCCATGAATCACCATTGACGGCAGGATTGCCTACCACTCGGAACGATCGACGTTTGACGAAACTATGCAAGTTCTTCGCAGATCGGTATAAGATGGGTCGATGTGTCGTGTTTTAAGCTACAAATTGCTATGTCGCAGATTCGCATACGACGAATAGAAGTGGAGTTATAGTTGCTTATATCCGTCAGGCCATGAATCACCATTGACGGCCGGATTGCCTACCACTCGGAACGACCGACGTTTGCCGAAACTATGCAAGTTCGTTGCAGATCGGTATAAGGTGGGTCGTTGGACCGTGTTTTAAGCTACAAATTGCTATGCCGCAGATTCGCATACGAGGAATAGAAGCGGAGTTATCGATGTTTATATCTGTGAGGCCATGAATCACCATCGACAGCCGGATTGCCTACCACTCGGAACGATCGACATTTGCCGAAACTATGCAAGTTCGTCGCAGATCGGTATAAGGTGGCTCGATGTGTCGTGTTTTAGGCTACAAATTGCTATGTCGCAGATTTGCGTACGACGAATAGAAGCGGAGTTATAGTTGTTTATATCTGTCAGGCCGTGAATCACCATCGACCGCCGGATTGCCTACCACTCGGAACGATCGACGTTTGCCGAAACTATGCAAGTTCTTCGCAGATCGGTATAAGGTGGGTCTATGTGTCGTGTTTTAAGCTACAACCTGCTATGTCGCAGATTTGCATACGACGAATAGAGGCGGAGTTATAGTTGTTTATTTTTGTGAGGCCATGAATCACCATTGACGGCAGGATTGCCTACCACTCGGAACGATCGACGTTTGACGAAACTATGCAAGTTCTTCGCAGATCGGTATAAGATGGGTCGATGTGTCGTGTTTTAAGCTACAAATTGCTATGTCGCAGATTTGCGTACGACGAATAGAAGCGGAGTTATAGTTGTTTGTATCTGTCAGGCCATGAATCACCATTGACGGCCGGATTGCCTACCACTCGGAACGACCGACGTTTGCCGAAACTATGCAAGTTCGTCGCAGATCGGTATAAGGTGGGTCGTTGGGCCGTGTTTTAAGCTACAACTTGCTATGTCGCAGATTCGCATACGACGAATAGAAGCGAAGTTATCGATGTTTATATCTGTGAGGCCATGAATCACCATTGACGACCGGATTGCCTACCACTCGGAACGATCGACGCTTGGCGAAACTATGCAAGTTCGTCTCATATCGGTATAAGGTGGGTCGATGTGTCGTGCTTTAAGCTACAAATTGCTATGTCGCAGATTTTCATACGACGAATAGAAGCGGAGTTATAGTTGTTTATATCTGTGAGGTCATGAATCATCATTGACGGCCGGATTGCCTACCACTCGGAACTACCGACGTTTGCCGAAACTATGCAAGTTCTTCGCAGATCGGTATAAGGTGGGTCGATGTGCCGTGTTTTAAGCTACAAATTGCTATGTCGCAGATTAGCATACGACGAATAGAAGCGGAGTTATAGTTGTTTATATCTGTCAGGCCGTGAATCACCATTGACGGCCGGATTGCCTACCACTCGGAACGATCGACGTTTGCCGAAACTATGCAAGTTCCTCGCAGATCGGTATAAGGTGGGTCGATGTGCCGTGTTTTAAGCTACAAATTGCTATGTCGCAGATTTGCATACGACGAATAGAAGCGGAGTTATAGTTGTTTATATCTGTCAGGCCGTGAATCACCATTGACGGCCGGATTGTCTACCACTCGAAACGATCGATGTTTGACGAAACTATGCAAGTTCGTCGCAGATCGGTATAAGGTGGGTCGTTGGGCCGTGTTTTAAGATACAAGTTGCTATGTCGCAGATTCGCATACGACCAATAGAAGCGGAGTTATCGATGTTTATATCAGTGTGGCCATTAATAACCATTGACGACAGGATTGCCTACCACTCGGAACGATCGACGTTTGACGAAACTATGCAAGTTCGTCGCAGATCGGTATAAGGTGGCTCGATGTGTCGTGTTTTAGGCTACAAATTGCTGTGTCGCATATTTGCGTGCGACGAATAGAAGCGGAGTTATAGTTGTTTATATCTGTCAGGCCATGAACCACCATTGAGGGCCGGATTGCCTACCACTCGGAACGATCAACGTTTGACGAAACTATGCAAATTCTTCGCAGATCGGTATAAGATGGGTCGATGTGTCGTGTTTTAAGCTACAAATTGCTATGTCGCAGATTTGCGTACGACGAATAGAAGCGGAGTTATAGTTGTTTGTATCTGTCAGGCCATGAATCACCATTGACGGCCGGATTGCCTACCACTCGGAACGACCGACGTTTGCCGAAACTATGCAAGTTCGTCGCAGATCGGTATAAGGTGGGTCGTTGGGCCGTGTTTTAAGCTACAACTTGCTATGTCGCAGATTCGCATACGACGAATAGGAGCGAAGTTATCGATGTTTATATCTGTGAGGCCATGAATCACCATTGACGACCGGATTGCTTACCACTCGGAACGATCGACGCTTGGCGAAACTATGCAAGTTCGTCTCATATCGGTATAAGGTGGGTCGATGTGTAGTGCTTTAAGCTACAAATTGCTATGTCGCAGATTTGCATACGACGAATAGAAGCGGAGTTATAGTTGTCTATATCTGTGAGGCCATGAATCACCATCGACGGCCGGATTGCCTACCACTCGGAACGACCGACGTTTGCCGAAACTATGCAAGTTCTTCGCAGATCGGTATAAGGTGGGTCGATGTGCCGTGTTTTAAGCTACAAATTGCTATGTCGCAGATTTGCATACGACGAATAGAAGCGGAGTTATAGTTGTTTATATCTGTGAGGCCATGAATCACCATTGACGGCAGGATTGCCTACCACTCGGAACGATCGACGGTTGACGAAACTATGCAAGTTCTTCGCAGATCGGTATAAGATGGGTCGATGTGTCGTGTTTTAAGCTACAAATTGCTATGTCGCAGATTCGCATAGGACGATTAGAAGTGGAGTTATAGTTGTTTATATCTGTCAGGCCATGAATCACCATTGACGGCCGGATTGCCTACCACTCGGAACGATCGACGTTTGACGAAACTATGCAAGTTCTTCGCAGATCGGTATAAGCTGGGTCGATGTGTCGTGTTTTAAGCTACAAATTGCTATGTCGCAGATTCGCGTACTACGAATAGAAGTGGAGTTATAGTTGTTTATATCTGTGAGGCCATTAATCACCATTGACGACGGGATTGCCTACCACTCGAAACGATCGATGTTTGACGAAACTATGCAAGTTCGTTGCAGATCGGTATAAGGTGCGTCGTTGGGCCGTGTTTTTAGCTACAAATTGCTATGTCGCAGATTTGCATACGACGAATAGAAGCGGAGTTGTAGTTGTTTATATCTGTGAGGTCATGAATCATCATTGACGGCCAGAATGCCTACCACTCGAAACGATCGATGTTTGACGAAACTATGCAAGTTCGTCGCAGATCGGTATAAGGTGGGTCGATGTATCGTGCTTTAAGCTACAAATTGCTATGTCGCAGATTTGCATTCGACGAATAGAGGCGGAGTTATAGTTGTTTCTATCTGTGAGGCCATGAATCACCATTGACGGCAGGATTGCCTACCACTCGGAACGATCGACGTTTGACGAAACTATGCAAGTTCGTCGCAGATCGGTATAAGGTGGGTCGATGTGTCGTGTTTTAAGCTACAAAGTGCTATGTCGCAGATTTGCATACGACGAATAGAAGCGGAGTAATAGTTGTTTATATCTGTGAGGCCATGAATCACCATTGACGACCGGATTGCCTACCACTCGAAACGATCGATGTTTGACGAAACTATGCAAGTTCGTCGCATATCGGTATAAGGTGGGTCGATGTGTCGTGCTTTAAGCTACAAATTGCTATGCCGCAGATTCGCATACGACGAATAGAAGCGGAGTTATCGATGTTTATATCTGTGAGGCCATGAATCACCATTGACGACAGGATTGCCTACCACTCGGAACGATCGACGTTTGACGAAACTATGCAAGTTCTTCGCAGATCGGTATAAGGTGGGTCGATGTGTCGTGTTTTAACCTACAAATTGCTATGTCGCAGATTCGCATACGACGAATAGAAGCGGAGTTATAGTTGTTTATATGTGTCAGGCCATGAATCACCATTGACGACCGGATTGCTTTCCACTCGAAACGACCGATGTTTGACGAAACTATGCAAGTTCGTCGCAGATCGGTATAAGGTGGCACGATGTGTCGTGTTTTAGGCTACAAATTGCTATGTCGCAGATTTGCATACGACGAATAGAAGCGGGGTTGTAGTTGTTTATATCTGTGAGATCATGAATCATCATTGACGGCCAGAATGCCTACCACTCGAAACGATCGATGTTTGACGAAACTATGCAAGTTCGTCGCAGATCGGTATAAGGTAGGTCGATGTGTCGTGCTTTAAGCTACAAATTGCTATGTCACAGATTTGCATACGACGAATAGAAGCGGAGTTATAGTTGCTTATATCTGTGAGGTCATGAATCATCATTGACGGCCGGAATGCCTACCACTCGAAACGATCGATGTTTGACGAAACTATGCAAGTTCGTCGCAGATCGGTATAAGGTGGGTCGTTGGGCCGTGTTTTAAGCTACAAATTGCTGTGTCGCATATTTGCGTGCGACGAATAGAAGCGGAGTTATAGTTGTTTATATCTGTCAGGCCATGAACCACCATTGAGGGCCGGATTGCCTACCACTCGGAACGATCAACGTTTGACGAAACTATGCAAATTCTTCGCAGATCGGTATAAGATGGGTCGATGTGTCGTGTTTTAAGCTACAAATTGCTATGTCGCAGATTTGCGTACGACGAATAGAAGCGGAGTTATAGTTGTTTGTATCTGTCAGGCCATGAATCACCATTGACGGCCGGATTGCCTACCACTCGGAACGACCGACGTTTGCCGAAACTATGCAAGTTCGTCGCAGATCGGTATAAGGTGGGTCGTTGGGCCGTGTTTTAAGCTACAACTTGCTATGTCGCAGATTCGCATACGACGAATAGGAGCGAAGTTATCGATGTTTATATCTGTGAGGCCATGAATCACCATTGACGACCGGATTGCTTACCACTCGGAACGATCGACGCTTGGCGAAACTATGCAAGTTCGTCTCATATCGGTATAAGGTGGGTCGATGTGTAGTGCTTTAAGCTACAAATTGCTATGTCGCAGATTTGCATACGACGAATAGAAGCGGAGTTATAGTTGTCTATATCTGTGAGGCCATGAATCACCATCGACGGCCGGATTGCCTACCACTCGGAACGACCGACGTTTGCCGAAACTATGCAAGTTCTTCGCAGATCGGTATAAGGTGGGTCGATGTGCCGTGTTTTAAGCTACAAATTGCTATGTCGCAGATTTGCATACGACGAATAGAAGCGGAGTTATAGTTGTTTATATCTGTGAGGCCATGAATCACCATTGACGGCAGGATTGCCTACCACTCGGAACGATCGACGGTTGACGAAACTATGCAAGTTCTTCGCAGATCGGTATAAGATGGGTCGATGTGTCGTGTTTTAAGCTACAAATTGCTATGTCGCAGATTCGCATAGGACGATTAGAAGTGGAGTTATAGTTGTTTATATCTGTCAGGCCATGAATCACCATTGACGGCCGGATTGCCTACCACTCGGAACGATCGACGTTTGACGAAACTATGCAAGTTCTTCGCAGATCGGTATAAGCTGGGTCGATGTGTCGTGTTTTAAGCTACAAATTGCTATGTCGCAGATTCGCGTACTACGAATAGAAGTGGAGTTATAGTTGTTTATATCTGTGAGGCCATTAATCACCATTGACGACGGGATTGCCTACCACTCGAAACGATCGATGTTTGACGAAACTATGCAAGTTCGTTGCAGATCGGTATAAGGTGCGTCGTTGGGCCGTGTTTTAAGCTACAAATTGCTATGTCGCAGATTTGCATACGACGAATAGAAGCGGAGTTGTAGTTGTTTATATCTGTGAGGTCATGAATCATCATTGACGGCCAGAATGCCTACCACTCGAAACGATCGATGTTTGACGAAACTATGCAAGTTCGTCGCAGATCGGTATAAGGTGGGTCGATGTATCGTGCTTTAAGCTACAAATTGCTATGTCGCAGATTTGCATTCGACGAATAGAGGCGGAGTTATAGTTGTTTCTATCTGTGAGGCCATGAATCACCATTGACGGCAGGATTGCCTACCACTCGGAACGATCGACGTTTGACGAAACTATGCAAGTTCGTCGCAGATCGGTATAAGGTGGGTCGATGTGTCGTGTTTTAAGCTACAAAGTGCTATGTCGCAGATTTGCATACGACGAATAGAAGCGGAGTAATAGTTGTTTATATCTGTGAGGCCATGAATCACCATTGACGACCGGATTGCCTACCACTCGAAACGATCGATGTTTGACGAAACTATGCAAGTTCGTCGCATATCGGTATAAGGTGGGTCGATGTGTCGTGCTTTAAGCTACAAATTGCTATGCCGCAGATTCGCATACGACGAATAGAAGCGGAGTTATCGATGTTTATATCTGTGAGGCCATGAATCACCATTGACGACAGGATTGCCTACCACTCGGAACGATCGACGTTTGACGAAACTATGCAAGTTCTTCGCAGATCGGTATAAGGTGGGTCGATGTGTCGTGTTTTAACCTACAAATTGCTATGTCGCAGATTCGCATACGACGAATAGAAGCGGAGTTATAGTTGTTTATATGTGTCAGGCCATGAATCACCATTGACGACCGGATTGCTTTCCACTCGAAACGACCGATGTTTGACGAAACTATGCAAGTTCGTCGCAGATCGGTATAAGGTGGCACGATGTGTCGTGTTTTAGGCTACAAATTGCTATGTCGCAGATTTGCATACGACGAATAGAAGCGGGGTTGTAGTTGTTTATATCTGTGAGATCATGAATCATCATTGACGGCCAGAATGCCTACCACTCGAAACGATCGATGTTTGACGAAACTATGCAAGTTCGTCGCAGATCGGTATAAGGTAGGTCGATGTGTCGTGCTTTAAGCTACAAATTGCTATGTCACAGATTTGCATACGACGAATAGAAGCGGAGTTATAGTTGCTTATATCTGTGAGGTCATGAATCATCATTGACGGCCGGAATGCCTACCACTCGAAACGATCGATGTTTGACGAAACTATGCAAGTTCGTCGCAGATCGGTATAAGGTGGGTCGTTGGGCCGTGTTTTAAGCTACAAGTTGCTGTGTCGCAGATTCGCATACGACGAATAGAAGCGGAGTTATAGTTGTTTATATGTTTCAGGCCATGAATCACCATTGACGCCTGGATTGCTTTCCACTCGAAACGACCGATGTTTGACGAAACTATGCAAGTTCGTCGCAGATCGGTATAAGGTGGCTCGATGTGTCGTGTTCTAGGCTACAAATTGCTATGTCGCAGATTCGCATACGACGAATAGAAGTGGAGTTATAGTTGTTTATATCTGTCAGGCCATGAATCACCATTGACTGCCGGATTGCCTTCCACTCGCAACGATCGATGTTTGACGAAACTATGCAAGTTCGTCGCAGATCGGTATAAGGTAGGTCGATGTGTCGTGCTTTAAGCTACAAATTGCTATGTCGCAGATTTGCATACGACGAATAGAAGCGGAGTTATAGTTGTTTATATCTGTGAGGTCATGAATCATCATTGACGGCCGGAATGCCTACCACTCGAAACGATCGATGTTTGACGGAACTATGCAAGTTCGTCGCAGATCGGTATAATGTGGGTCGATGTGTCGTGCTTTAAGCTACAAATTGCTATGTCGCAGATTTGCATACGACGAATAGAAGCGGAGTTGTAGTTGTTTATATCTGTGAGGTCATGAATCATCATTGACGGCCAGAATGCCTACCACTCGAAAAGATCGATGTTTGACGAAACTTTGCAAGTTCGTCGCAGATCGGTATAAGGTGGGTCGATGTGTCGTGTTTTAAGCTACAAATTGCTATGTCGCAGATTTGCATACGACGAATAGAGGCGGAGTTATAGTTGTTTATATCTGTGAGGCCATGAATCACAATTGACGGCAGGATTGCCTACCACTCGGAACGATCGACGGTTGACGAAACTATGCAAGTTCTTCGCAGATCGGTATAAGATGGGTCGATGTGTCGTGTTTTAAGCTACAAATTGCTATATCGGTGATTCGCATACGACGAATAGAAGTGGAGTTATAGTTGTTTATATCTGCCAGGCCATGAATCACCATTGACAGCCGGATTGCCTTCCACTCGAAACGATCGATGTTTGACGAAACTATGCAAGTTCGTCGCAGATCGATATAAGGTGGGTCGTTGGGCCGTGTTTTAACCTACAAATTGCCGTGTCGCAGATTTGCATACGACGAATAGAAGCGGAGTTGTAGTTGTTTATATCTGTGAGGTCATGAATCATCATTGACGGCCAGAATGCCTACCACTCGAAACGATCGATGTTTGACGAAACTATGCAAGTTCGTCGCAGATCGGTATAAGGTGGGTCGATGTGTCGTGCATTAAGCTATAAAGTGCTATGTCCCAGATTTGCATACGACGAATAGAAGCGGAGTTATAGTTGTTTATATCTGTGAGGTCATGAATCATCATTGACGGCCGGAATGCCTACCACTCGAAACGATCGATGTTTGACGAAACTATGCAAGTTCGTCGCATATCGGTATAAGGTGGGTCGATGTGTCGTGCTTTAAGCTACAAATTGCTATGTCGCAGATTCGCATACGACGAATAGAAGCGGAGTTATCGATGTTTATATCTGTGAGGCCATGAATCACCATTGACGACAGGATTGCCTACCACTCGGAACGATCGACGATTGACGAAACTATGCAAGTTCTTCGCAGATCGGTATAAGGTGGGTCGATGTGTCGTGTTTTAACCTACAAATTGCTATGTCGCAGATTCGCATACGACGAATAGAAGCGGAGTTATAGTTGTTTATATGTGTCAGGCCATGAATCACCATTGACGACCGGATTGCTTTCCACTCGAAACGACCGATGTTTGACGAAACTATGCAAGTTCGTCGCAGATCGGTATAAGGTGGCACGATGTGTCGTGTTTTAGGCTACAAATTGCTATGTCGCAGATTTGCATACGACGAATAGAAGCGGAGTTATAGTTGCTTATATCTGTGAGGTCATGAATCATCATTGACGGCCAGAATGCCTACCACTCGAAACGATCGATGTTTGACGAAACTATGCAAGTTCGTCGCAGATCGGTATAAGGTGGGTCGATGTGTCGTGCTTTAAGCTACAAATTGCTATGCCGCAGATTCGCATACGACGATTAGAAGCGGAGTTATCGATGTTTATATCTGTGAGGCCATGAATCACCACCGACGGCCGGATTGCCTACCACTCGGAACGATCGACGTTTGACGAAACTATGCAAGTTCTTCGCAGATCGGTATAAGGTGGCTCGATGTGTCGTGTTTTAGGCTACAAATTGCTATGTCGCAGATTTGCGTACGACGAATAGAAGCGGAGTTATTGTTGTTTATATCTGTCAGGCCATGAATCACCATTGACGGCCGGATTGCCTACCACTCGGAACGATCGACGTTTGCCGAAACTCTGCATGTTCTTCGCAGATCGGTATAAGGTGGGTCGATGTGCCGTGTTTTAAGCTACAAATTGCTATGTCGCAGATTTGCATACGACGAATAGAAGCGGAGTTATAGTTGTTTATATCTGTCAGGCCGTGAATCACCATTGACGCCTGGATTGCTTTCCACTCGAAACGACCGATGTTTGACGAAACTATGCAAGTTCGTCGCAGATCGGTATAAGGTGGCTCGATGTGTCGTGTTCTAGGCTACAAATTGCTATGTCGCAGATTTGCATACGACGAATAGAAGCGGAGTTGTAGTTGTTTATATCTGTGAGGTCATGAATCATCATTGACGGCCCGAATGCCTACCACTCGAAACGATCGATGTTTGACGAAACTATGCAAGTTCGTCGCAGATCGGTATAAGGTGGGTCGATGTGTCGTGCTTTAAGCTACAAATTGCTATGCCGCAGATTCGCATACGACGATTAGAAGCGGAGTTATCGATGTTTATATCTGTCAGGCCATGAATCACCATCGACGGCCGGATTGCCTACCACTCGGAACGATCGACGTTTGACGAAACTATGCAAGTTCTTCGCAGATCGGTATAAGGTTGCTCGATGTGTTGTGTTTTAGGCTACAAATTGCTATGTCGCAGATTTGCGTACGACGAATAGAAGCGGAGTTATCGATGTTTATATCTGTGAGGCCATTAATCACCATTGACGACAGGATTGCCTACCACTCGGAACGATCGACGTTTGACGAAACTATGCAAGTTCGTCGCAGATCGGTATAAGGTGGCTCGATGTGTCGTGCTTTAAGCTACAAATTGCTATGTCGCAGATTTGCATACGACGAATAGAGGCGGAGTTATAGTTGTTTTTATCTGTCAGGCCATGAATCACCATTGACGGCCGGATTGCCTACCACTCGGAACGATCGACGTTTGACGAAACTATGCAAGTTCTTCGCAGATCGGTATAAGCTGGGTCGATGTGTCGTGTTTTAAGCTACAAATTGCTATGTCGCAGATTCGCGTACTACGAATAGAAGTGGAGTTATAGTTGTTTATATCTGTGAGGCCATTAATCACCATTGACGACCGGATTGCCTACTACTCGAAACGATCGATGTTTGACGAAACTATGCAAGTTCGTTGCAGATCGGTATAAGGTGCGTCGTTGGGCCGTGTTTTAAGCTACAAATTGCTATGTCGCAGATTTGCATACGACGAATAGAAGCGGAGTTGTAGTTGTTTATATCTGTGAGGTCATGAATCATCATTGACGGCCAGAATGCCTACCACTCGAAACGATCGATGTTTGACGAAACTATGCAAGGTCGTCGCAGATCGGTATAAGGTGGGTCGATGTATCGTGCTTTAAGCTACAAATTGCTATGTCGCAGATTTGCATTCGACGAATAGAGGCGGAGTTATAGTTGTTTCTATCTGTGAGGCCATGAATCACCATTGACGGCAGGATTGCCTACCACTCGGAACGATCGACGTTTGACGAAACTATGCAAGTTCTTCGCAGATCGGTATAAGATGGGTCGATGTGTCGTGTTTTAAGCTACAAATTGCTATGTCGCAGATTCGCGTACTACGAATAGAAGTGGAGTTATAGTTGTTTATATCTGTCAGGCCATGAATCACCAATGACGGCCGGATTGCCTTCTATTCGAAACGATCGATGTTTGACGAAACTATGCGAGTTCGTCGCAGATCGGTATAAGGTGGGTCGTTGGGCCGCTTTTTAAGCTACAAGTTGCTGTGTCGCAGATTCGCATACGACGAATAGAAGCGGAGTTATCGATGTTTATATCTGTGAGGCCATTAATCACCATTGACGACAGTATTGCCTACCACTCGAAACGATCGATGTTTGACGAAACTATGCAAGTTCGTCGCAGATCGGTATAAGGTGGGTCGATGTATCGTGCTTTAAGCTACAAATTGCTATGTCGCAGATTGGCATACGACGAATAGAAGCGGAGTTATAGTTGTTTATATCTGTGAGGACATGAATCCTCATTGACGGCCGGAATGCCTACCACTCGAAACGATCGATGTTTGACGAAACTATGCAAGTTCGTCGCAGATCGGTATAAGGTGGGTCGATGTGTCGTGTTTTAAGCTACAATGTGCTATGTCGCAGATTTGCATACGACGAATAGAAGCGGAGTAATAGTTGTTTATATCTGTGAGGCCATGAATCACCATTGACGACCGGATTGCCTACCACTCGAAACGATCGATGTTTGACGAAACTATGCAAGTTCGTCGCATATCGGTATAAGGTGGGTCGATGTGTCGTGCTTTAAGCTACAAATTGCTATGCCGCAGATTCGCATACGACGAATAGAAGCGGAGTTATCGATGTTTATATCTGTGAGGCCATGAATCACCATTGACGACAGGATTGCCTACCACTCGGAACGATCGACGTTTGACGAAACTATGCAAGTTCTTCGCAGATCGGTATAAGGTGGGTCGATGTGTCGTGTTTTAACCTACAAATTGCTATGTCGCAGATTCGCATACGACGAATAGAAGCGGAGTTATAGTTGTTTATATGTGTCAGGCCATGAATCACCATTGACGACCGGATTGCTTTCCACTCGAAACGACCGATGTTTGACGAAACTATGCAAGTTCGTCGCAGATCGGTATAAGGTGGCACGATGTGTCGTGTTTTAGGCTACAAATTGCTATGTCGCAGATTTGCATACGACGAATAGAAGCGGAGTTGTAGTTGTTTATATCTGTGAGATCATGAATCATCATTGACGGCCAGAATGCCTACCACTCGAAACGATCGATGTTTGACGAAACTATGCAAGTTCGTCGCAGATCGGTATAAGGTAGGTCGATGTGTCGTGCTTTAAGCTACAAATTGCTATGTCACAGATTTGCATACGACGAATAGAAGCGGAGTTATAGTTGCTTATATCTGTGAGGTCATGAATCATCATTGACGGCCGGAATGCCTACCACTCGAAACGATCGATGTTTGACGAAACTATGCAAGTTCGTCGCAGATCGGTATAAGGTGGGTCGTTGGGCCGTGTTTTAAGCTACAAGTTGCTGTGTCGCAGATTCGCATACGACGAATAGAAGCGGAGTTATAGTTGTTTATATGTTTCAGGCCATGAATCACCATTGACGCCTGGATTGCTTTCCACTCGAAACGACCGATGTTTGACGAAACTATGCAAGTTCGTCGCAGATCGGTATAAGGTGGCTCGATGTGTCGTGTTCTAGGCTACAAATTGCTATGTCGCAGATTCGCATACGACGAATAGAAGTGGAGTTATAGTTGTTTATATCTGTCAGGCCATGAATCACCATTGACTGCCGGATTGCCTTCCACTCGCAACGATCGATGTTTGACGAAACTATGCAAGTTCGTTGCAGATCGGTATAAGGTGCGTCGTTGGGCCGTGTTTTAAGCTACAAATTGCTATGTCGCAGATTTGCATACGACGAATAGAAGCGGAGTTGTAGTTGTTTATATCTGTGAGGTCATGAATCATCATTGACGGCCAGAATGCCTACCACTCGAAACGATCGATGTTTGACGAAACTATGCAAGGTCGTCGCAGATCGGTATAAGGTGGGTCGATGTATCGTGCTTTAAGCTACAAATTGCTATGTCGCAGATTTGCATTCGACGAATAGAGGCGGAGTTATAGTTGTTTCTATCTGTGAGGCCATGAATCACCATTGACGGCAGGATTGCCTACCACTCGGAACGATCGACGTTTGACGAAACTATGCAAGTTCTTCGCAGATCGGTATAAGATGGGTCGATGTGTCGTGTTTTAAGCTACAAATTGCTATGTCGCAGATTCGCGTACTACGAATAGAAGTGGAGTTATAGTTGTTTATATCTGTCAGGCCATGAATCACCAATGACGGCCGGATTGCCTTCTATTCGAAACGATCGATGTTTGACGAAACTATGCGAGTTCGTCGCAGATCGGTATAAGGTGGGTCGTTGGGCCGCTTTTTAAGCTACAAGTTGCTGTGTCGCAGATTCGCATACGACGAATAGAAGCGGAGTTATCGATGTTTATATCTGTGAGGCCATTAATCACCATTGACGACAGTATTGCCTACCACTCGAAACGATCGATGTTTGACGAAACTATGCAAGTTCGTCGCAGATCGGTATAAGGTGGGTCGATGTATCGTGCTTTAAGCTACAAATTGCTATGTCGCAGATTGGCATACGACGAATAGAAGCGGAGTTATAGTTGTTTATATCTGTGAGGACATGAATCCTCATTGACGGCCGGAATGCCTACCACTCGAAACGATCGATGTTTGACGAAACTATGCAAGTTCGTCGCAGATCGGTATAAGGTGGGTCGATGTGTCGTGTTTTAAGCTACAATGTGCTATGTCGCAGATTTGCATACGACGAATAGAAGCGGAGTAATAGTTGTTTATATCTGTGAGGCCATGAATCACCATTGACGACCGGATTGCCTACCACTCGAAACGATCGATGTTTGACGAAACTATGCAAGTTCGTCGCATATCGGTATAAGGTGGGTCGATGTGTCGTGCTTTAAGCTACAAATTGCTATGCCGCAGATTCGCATACGACGAATAGAAGCGGAGTTATCGATGTTTATATCTGTGAGGCCATGAATCACCATTGACGACAGGATTGCCTACCACTCGGAACGATCGACGTTTGACGAAACTATGCAAGTTCTTCGCAGATCGGTATAAGGTGGGTCGATGTGTCGTGTTTTAACCTACAAATTGCTATGTCGCAGATTCGCATACGACGAATAGAAGCGGAGTTATAGTTGTTTATATGTGTCAGGCCATGAATCACCATTGACGACCGGATTGCTTTCCACTCGAAACGACCGATGTTTGACGAAACTATGCAAGTTCGTCGCAGATCGGTATAAGGTGGCACGATGTGTCGTGTTTTAGGCTACAAATTGCTATGTCGCAGATTTGCATACGACGAATAGAAGCGGAGTTGTAGTTGTTTATATCTGTGAGATCATGAATCATCATTGACGGCCAGAATGCCTACCACTCGAAACGATCGATGTTTGACGAAACTATGCAAGTTCGTCGCAGATCGGTATAAGGTAGGTCGATGTGTCGTGCTTTAAGCTACAAATTGCTATGTCACAGATTTGCATACGACGAATAGAAGCGGAGTTATAGTTGCTTATATCTGTGAGGTCATGAATCATCATTGACGGCCGGAATGCCTACCACTCGAAACGATCGATGTTTGACGAAACTATGCAAGTTCGTCGCAGATCGGTATAAGGTGGGTCGTTGGGCCGTGTTTTAAGCTACAAGTTGCTGTGTCGCAGATTCGCATACGACGAATAGAAGCGGAGTTATAGTTGTTTATATGTTTCAGGCCATGAATCACCATTGACGCCTGGATTGCTTTCCACTCGAAACGACCGATGTTTGACGAAACTATGCAAGTTCGTCGCAGATCGGTATAAGGTGGCTCGATGTGTCATGTTCTAGGCTACAAATTGCTATGTCGCAGATTCGCATACGACGAATAGAAGTGGAGTTATAGTTGTTTATATCTGTCAGGCCATGAATCACCATTGACTGCCGGATTGCCTTCCACTCGCAACGATCGATGTTTGACGAAACTATGCAAGTTCGTCGCAGATCGGTATAAGGTAGGTCGATGTGTCGTGCTTTAAGCTACAAATTGCTATGTCGCAGATTTGCATACGACGAATAGAAGCGGAGTTATAGTTGTTTATATCTGTGAGGTCATGAATCATCATTGACGGCCGGAATGCCTACCACTCGAAACGATCGATGTTTGACGGAACTATGCAAGTTCGTCGCAGATCGGTATAATGTGGGTCGATGTGTCGTGCTTTATGCTACAAATTGCTATGTCGCAGATTTGCATACGACGAATAGAAGCGGAGTTGTAGTTGTTTATATCTGTGAGGTCATGAATCATCATTGACGGCCAGAATGCCTACCACTCGAAAAGATCGATGTTTGACGAAACTTTGCAAGTTCGTCGCAGATCGGTATAAGGTGGGTCGATGTGTCGTGTTTTAAGCTACAAATTGCTATGTCGCAGATTTGCATACGACGAATAGAGGCGGAGTTATAGTTGTTTATATCTGTGAGGCCATGAATCACAATTGACGGCAGGATTGCCTACCACTCGGAACGATCGACGGTTGACGAAACTATGCAAGTTCTTCGCAGATCGGTATAAGATGGGTCGATGTGTCGTGTTTTAAGCTACAAATTGCTATGTCGGAGATTCGCATACGACGAATAGAAGTGGAGTTATAGTTGTTTATATCTGCCAGGCCATGAATCACCATTGACAGCCGGATTGCCTTCCACTCGAAACGATCGATGTTTGACGAAACTATGCAAGTTCGTCGCAGATCGATATAAGGTGGGTCGTTGGGCCGTGTTTTAACCTACAAATTGCTGTGTCGCAGATTTGCATACGACGAATAGAAGCGGAGTTGTAGTTGTTTATATCTGTGAGGTCATGAATCATCATTGACGGCCAGAATGCCTACCACTCGAAACGATCGATGTTTGACGAAACTATGCAAGTTCGTCGCAGATCGGTATAAGGTGGGTCGATGTGTCGTGCTTTAAGCTACAAAGTGCTATGTCCCAGATTTGCATACGACGAATAGAAGCGGAGTTATAGTTGTTTATATCTGTGAGGTCATGAATCATCATTGACGGCCGGAATGCCTACCACTCGAAACGATCGATGTTTGACGAAACTATGCAAGTTCGTCGCATATCGGTATAAGGTGGGTCGATGTGTCGTGCTTTAAGCTACAAATTGCTATGTCGCAGATTCGCATACGACGAATAGAAGCGGAGTTATCGATGTTTATATCTGTGAGGCCATGAATCACCATTGACGACAGGATTGCCTACCACTCGGAACGATCGACGTTTGACGAAACTATGCAAGTTCTGCGCAGATCGGTATAAGGTGGGTCGATGTGTCGTGTTTTAACCTACAAATTGCTATGTCGCAGATTCGCATACGACGAATAGAAGCGGAGTTATAGTTGTTTATATGTGTCAGGCCATGAATCACCATTGACGACCGGATTGCTTTCCACTCGAAACGACCGATGTTTGACGAAACTATGCAAGTTCGTCGCAGATCGGTATAAGGTGGCACGATGTGTCGTGTTTTAGGCTACAAATTGCTATGTCGCAGATTTGCATACGACGAATAGAAGCGGAGTTGTAGTTGTTTATATCTGTGAGATCATGAATCATCATTGACGGCCAGAATGCCTACCACTCGAAACGATCGATGTTTGACGAAACTATGCAAGTTCGTCGCAGATCGGTATAAGGTAGGTCGATGTGTCGTGCTTTAAGCTACAAATTGCTATGTCACAGATTTGCATACGACGAATAGAAGCGGAGTTATAGTTGCTTATATCTGTGAGGTCATGAATCATCATTGACGGCCGGAATGCCTACCACTCGAAACGATCGATGTTTGACGAAACTATGCAAGTTCGTCGCAGATCGGTATAAGGTGGGTCGTTGGGCCGTGTTTTAAGCTACAAGTTGCTGTGTCGCAGATTCGCATACGACGAATAGAAGCGGAGTTATAGTTGTTTATATGTTTCAGGCCATGAATCACCATTGACGCCTGGATTGCTTTCCACTCGAAACGACCGATGTTTGACGAAACTATGCAAGTTCGTCGCAGATCGGTATAAGGTGGCTCGATGTGTCGTGTTCTAGGCTACAAATTGCTATGTCGCAGATTCGCATACGACGAATAGAAGTGGAGTTATAGTTGTTTATATCTGTCAGGCCATGAATCACCATTGACTGCCGGATTGCCTTCCACTCGAAACGATCGATGTTTGACGAAACTATGCAAGTTCGTCGCAGATCGGTATAAGGTAGGTCGATGTGTCGTGCTTTAAGCTACAAATTGCTATGTCGCAGATTTGCATACGACGAATAGAAGCGGAGTTATAGTTGTTTATATCTGTGAGGTCATGAATCATCATTGACGGCCGGAATGCCTACCACTCGAAACGATCGATGTTTGACGGAACTATGCAAGTTCGTCGCAGATCGGTATAAGGTGGGTCGATGTGTCGTGCTTTAAGCTACAAATTGCTATGTCGCAGATTTGCATACGACGAATAGAAGCGGAGTTGTAGTTGTTTATATCTGTGAGGTCATGAATCACCATTGACGGCCGGATTGCCTTCCACTCGAAACGATCGATGTTTGACGAAACTATGCAAGTTCGTCGCCGATCGGTATGAGGTGGGTCGATGTGTCGTGTTATAACCTACAAATTGCTGTGTCGCAGATTCGCATACGACGAATAGAAGTGGAGTTATAGTTGTTTATATCTGTGAGGCCATTAATCACCATTGACGACAGGATTGCCTACCACTCGGAACGATCGACGGTTGACGAAACTATGCAAGTTCTTCGCAGATCGGTATAAGATGGGTCGATGTGTCGTGTTTTAAGCTACAAATTGCTATGTCGGAGATTCGCATACGACGAATAGAAGTGGAGTTATAGTTGTTTATATCTGTCAGGCCATGAATCACCATTGACGGCCGGATTGCCTTCCACTCGAAACGATCGATGTTTGACGAAACTATGCAAGTTCGTCGCAGATCGGTATAAGGTGGGTCGTTGGGCCGTGTTTTAACCTACAAATTGCTGTGTCGCAGATTTGCATACGACGAATAGAAGCGGAGTTGTAGTTGTTTATATCTGTGAGGTCATGAATCATCATTGACGGCCAGAATGCCTACCACTCGAAACGATCAATGTTTGACGAAACTATGCAAGTTCGTCGCAGATCGGTATAAGGTGGGTCGATGTGTCGTGCTTTAAGCTACAAATTGCTATGTCGCAGATTTGCATACGACGAATAGAAGCGGAGTTATAGTTGTTTATATCTGTGAGGTCATGAATCATCATTGACGGCCGGAATGCCTACCACTCGAAACGATCGATGTTTGACGAAACTATGCAAGTTCGTCGCATATCGGTATAAGGTGGGTCGATGTGTCGTGCTTTACGCTACAAATTGCTATGCCGCAGATTCGCATACGACGAATAGAAGCGGAGTTATCGATGTTTATATCTGTGAGGCCATGAATCACCATTGACGACAGGATTGCCTACCACTCGGAACGATCGACGTTTGACGAAACTATGCAAGTTCTTCGCAGATCGGTATAAGGTGGGTCGATGTGTCGTGTTTTAACCTACAAATTGCTATGTCGCAGATTCGCATACGACGAATAGAAGCGGAGTTATAGTTGTTTATATGTGTCAGGCCATGAATCACCATTGACGACCGGATTGCTTTCCACTCGAAACGACCGATGTTTGACGAAACTATGCAAGTTCGTCGCAGATCGGTATAAGGTGGCTCGATGTGTCGTGTTTTAGGCTACAAATTGCTATGTCGCAGATTTGCATACGACGAATAGAAGCGGAGTTGTAGTTGTTTATATCTGTGAGATCATGAATCATCATTGACGGCCAGAATGCCTACCACTCGAAACGATCGATGTTTGACGAAACTATGCAAGTTCGTCGCAGATCGGTATAAGGTAGGTCGATGTGTCGTGCTTTAAGCTACAAATTGCTATGTCACAGATTTGCATACGACGAATAGAAGCGGAGTTATAGTTGCTTATATCTGTGAGGTCATGAATCATCATTGACGGCCGGAATGCCTACCACTCGAAACGATCGATGTTTGACGAAACTATGCAAGTTCGTCGCAGATCGGTATAAGGTGGGTCGATGTGTCGTGCTTTAAGCTACAAATTGCTATGCCGCAGATTCGCATACGACGATTAGAAGCGGAGTTATCGATGTTTATATCTGTGAGGCCATGAATCACCACCGACGGCCGGATTGCCTACCACTCGGAACGATCGACGTTTGACGAAACTATGCAAGTTCTTCGCAGATCGTTATAAGGTGGCTCGATGTGTCGTGTTTTAGGCTACAAATTGCTATGTCGCAGATTTGCGTACGACGAATAGAAGCGGAGTTATAGTTGTTTATATCTGTCAGGCCATGAATCACCATTGACGGCCGGATTGCCTACCACTCGGAACGATCGACGTTTGCCGAAACTCTGCATGTTCTTCGCAGATCGGTATAAGGTGGGTCGATGTGCCGTGTTTTAAGCTACAAATTGCTATGTCGCAGATTTGCATACGACGAATAGAAGCGGAGTTATAGTTGTTTATATCTGTCAGGCCGTGAATCACCATTGACGCCTGGATTGCTTTCCACTCGAAACGACCGATGTTTGACGAAACTATGCAAGTTCGTCGCAGATCGGTATAAGGTGGCTCGATGTGTCGTGTTCTAGGCTACAAATTGCTATGTCGCAGATTTGCATACGACGAATAGAAGCGGAGTTGTAGTTGTTTATATCTGTAAGGTCATGAATCATCATTGACGGCCCGAATGCCTACCACTCGAAACGATCGATGTTTGACGAAACAATGCAAGTTCGTCGCAGATCGGTATAAGGTGGGTCGATGTGTCGTGCTTTAAGCTACAAATTGCTATGCCGCAGATTCGCATACGACGATTAGAAGCGGAGTTATCGATGTTTATATCTGTGAGGCCATGAATCACCATCGACGGCCGGATTGCCTACCACTCGGAACGATCGACGTTTGACGAAACTATGCAAGTTCTTCGCAGATCGGTATAAGGTTGCTCGATGTGTTGTGTTTTAGGCTACAAATTGCTATGTCGCAGATTTGCGTACGACGAATAGAAGCGGAGTTATCGATGTTTATATCTGTGAGGCCATTAATCACCATTGACGACAGGATTGCCTACCACTCGGAACGATCGACGTTTGACGAAACTATGCAAGTTCGTCGCAGATCGGTATAAGGTGGCTCGATGTGTCGTGCTTTAAGCTACAAATTGCTATGTCGCAGATTTGCATACGACGAATAGAGGCGGAGTTATAGTTGTTTTTATCTGTCAGGCCATGAATCACCATTGACGGCCGGATTGCCTACCACTCGGAACGATCGACGTTTGACGAAACTATGCAAGTTCTTCGCAGATCGGTATAAGCTGGGTCGATGTGTCGTGTTTTAAGCTACAAATTGCTATGTCGCAGATTCGCGTACTACGAATAGAAGTGGAGTTATAGTTGTTTATATCTGTGAGGCCATTAATCACCATTGACGACCGGATTGCCTACCACTCGAAACGATCGATGTTTGACGAAACTATGCAAGTTCGTTGCAGATCGGTATAAGGTGCGTCGTTGGGCCGTGTTTTAAGCTACAAATTGCTATGTCGCAGATTTGCATACGACGAATAGAAGCGGAGTTGTAGTTGTTTATATCTGTGAGGTCATGAATCATCATTGACGGCCAGAATGCCTACCACTCGAAACGATCGATGTTTGACGAAACTATGCAAGTTCGTCGCAGATCGGTATAAGGTGGGTCGATGTATCGTGCTTTAAGCTACAAATTGCTATGTCGCAGATTGGCATACGACGAATAGAAGCGGAGTTATAGTTGTTTATATCTGTCAGGCCATGAATCACCATTGACGGCCGGATTGCCTTCCACTCGAAACGATCGATGTTTGACGAAACTATGCAAGTTCGTCGCAGATCGGTATAAGGTGGGTCGTTGGGCCGTTTTTGAAGCTACAAGTTGCTGTGTCGCAGATTCGCATACGACGAATAGAAGCGGATTTATCGATGTTTATATCTGTGAGGCCATTAATCACCATTGACGACAGGATTGCCTACCACTCGGAACGATCGACGTTTGACGAAACTATGCAAGTTCGTCGCAGATCGGTATAAGGTGGCTCGATGTGTCGTGTTTTAGGCTACAAATTGCTATGTCGCAGATTTGCGTACGACGAATAGAAGCGGAGATATAGTTGTTTATATCTGTCAGGCCATGAATCACCATTGACGGCCGAATTGCCTACCACTCGGAACGACCGACGTTTGCCGAAACTATGCAAGTTCGTCGCAGATCGGTATAAGGTGGCTCGATGTGTCGTGTTTTAGGCTACAAATTGCTGTGTCGCAGATTTGCGTACGACGAATAGAAGCGCAGTTATAGTTGTTTATATCGGTCAGGCCATGAATCACCATTGACGGCAGGATTGCCTACCACTCGGAACGATCGACGTTTGACGAAACTATGCAAGTTCTTCGCAGATCGGTATAAGATGGGTCGATGTGTCGTGTTTTAAGCTACAAATTGCTATGTCGGAGATTCGCATACGACGAATAGAAGTGGAGTTATAGTTGTTTATATCTGCCAGGCCATGAATCACCATTGACAGCCGGATTGCCTTCCACTCGAAACGATCGATGTTTGACGAAACTATGCAAGTTCGTCGCAGATCGATATAAGGTGGGTCGTTGGGCCGTGTTTTAACCTACAAATTGCTGTGTCGCAGATTTGCATACGACGAATAGAAGCGGAGTTGTAGTTGTTTATATCTGTGAGGTCATGAATCATCATTGACGGCCAGAATGCCTACCACTCGAAACGATCGATGTTTGACGAAACTATGCAAGTTCGTCGCAGATCGGTATAAGGTGGGTCGATGTGTCGTGCTATAAGCTACAAAGTGCTATGTCCCAGATTTGCATACGACGAATAGAAGCGGAGTTATAGTTGTTTATATCTGTGAGGTCATGAATCATCATTGACGGCCGGAATGCCTACCACTCGAAACGATCGATGTTTGACGAAACTATGCAAGTTCGTCGCATATCGGTATAAGGTGGGTCGATGTGTCGTGCTTTAAGCTACAAATTGCTATGTCGCAGATTCGCATACGACGAATAGAAGCGGAGTTATCGATGTTTATATCTGTGAGGCCATGAATCACCAATGACGACAGGATTGCCTACCACTCGGAACGATCGACGTTTGACGAAACTATGCAAGTTCTTCGCAGATCGGTATAAGGTGGGTCGATGTGTCGTGTTTTAACCTACAAATTGCTATGTCGCAGATTCGCATACGACGAATAGAAGCGGAGTTATAGTTGTTTATATGTGTCAGGCCATGAATCACCATTGACGACCGGATTGCTTTCCACTCGAAACGACCGATGTTTGACGAAACTATGCAAGTTCGTCGCAGATCGGTATAAGGTGGCACGATGTGTCGTGTTTTAGGCTACAAATTGCTATGTCGCAGATTTGCATACGACGAATAGAAGCGGAGTTGTAGTTGTTTATATCTGTGAGACCATGAATCATCATTGACGGCCAGAATGCCTACCACTCGAAACGATCGATGTTTGACGAAACTATGCAAGTTCGTCGCAGATCGGTATAAGGTAGGTCGATGTGTCGTGCTTTAAGCTACAAATTGCTATGTCACAGATTTGCATACGACGAATAGAAGCGGAGTTATAGTTGCTTATATCTGTGAGGTCATGAATCATCATTGACGGCCGGAATGCCTACCACTCGGAACGATCGAGGTTTGACGAAACTATGCAAGTTCTTCGCAGTTTGGTATAAGATGGGTCGATGTGTCGTGTTTTAAGCTACAAATTGCTATGTCGCAGATTCGCATACTACGAATAGAAGTGGAGTTATAGTTGTTTATATCTGTCAGGCCATGAATCACCATTGACGGCCGGATTGCCTGCCACTCGAAACAATCGATGTTTGACGAAACTATGCAAGTTCGTCGCAGATCGGTATAAGGTGGGTCGATGTGTCGTGTTTTAGGCTACAAATTGCTATGTCGCAGATTTGCGTACGACGAATAGAAGCGGAGTTATCGATGTTTATATCTGTGAGGCCATGAATCACCATTGACGACCGGATTGCCTACCACTCGGAACGATCGACATTTGCCGAAACTATGCAAGTTCGTCGCAGATCGGTATAAGGTGGCTCGATGTGTCGTGTTTTAGGCTACAAATTGCTATGTCGCAGATTTGCGTACGACGAATAGAAGCGGAGTTATAGTTGTTTATATCTGTCAGGCCGTGAATCACCATTGACGGCCGGATTGCCTACCACTCGGAACGATCGACGTTTGCCGAAACTATGCAAGTTCTTCGCAGATCGGTATAAGGTGGGTCTATGTGTCGTGTTTTAAGCTACAACCTGCTATGTCGCAGATTTGCATACGACGAATAGAGGCGGAGTTATAGTTGTTTATTTTTGTGAGGCCATGAATCACCATTGACGGCAGGATTGCCTACCACTCGGAACGATCGACGTTTGACGAAACTATGCAAGTTCTTCGCAGATCGGTATAAGATGGGTCGATGTGTCGTGTTTTAAGCTACAAATTGCTATGTCGCAGATTTGCGTACGACGAATAGAAGCGGAGTTATAGTTGTTTGTATCTGTCAGGCCATGAATCACCATTGACGGCCGGATTGCCTACCACTCGGAACGACCGACGTTTGCCGAAACTATGCAAGTTCGTCGCAGATCGGTATAAGGTGGGTCGTTGGGCCGCGTTTTAAGCTACAACTTGCTATGTCGCAGATTCGCATACGACGAATAGAAGCGAAGTTATCGATGTTTATATCTGTGAGGCCATGAATCACCATTGACGACCGGATTGCCTACCACTCGGAACGATCGACGCTTGGCGAAACTATGCAAGTTCGTCTCATATCGGTATAAGGTGGGTCGATGTGTCGTGCTTTAAGCTACAAATTGCTATGTCGCAGATTTTCATACGACGAATAGAAGCGGAGTTACAGTTGTTTATATCTGTGAGGTCATGAATCATCATTGACGGCCGGATTGCCTACCACTCGGAACTACCGACGTTTGCCGAAACTATGCAAGTTCTTCGCAGATCGGTATAAGGTGGGTCGATGTGCCGTGTTTTAAGCTACAAATTGCTATGTCGCAGATTAGCATACGACGAATTGAAGCGGAGTTATAGTTGTTTATATCTGTCAGGCCGTGAATCACCATTGACGGCCGGATTGCCTACCACTCGGAACGATCGACGTTTGCCGAAACTATGCAAGTTCCTCGCAGATCGGTATAAGGTGGGTCGATGTGCCGTGTTTTAAGCTACAAATTGCTATGTCGCAGATTTGCATACGACGAATAGAAGCGGAGTTATAGTTGTTTATATCTGTCAGGCCGTGAATCACCATTGACGGCCGGATTGTCTACCACTCGAAACGATCGATGTTTGACGAAACTATGCAAGTTCGTCGCAGATCGGTATAAGGTGGGTCGTTGGGCCGTGTTTTAAGATACAAGTTGCTATGTCGCAGATTCGCATACGACCAATAGAAGCGGAGTTATCGATGTTTATATCAGTGTGGCCATTAATAACCATTGACGACAGGATTGCCTACCACTCGGAACGATCGACGTTTGACGAAACTATGCAAGTTCGTCGCAGATCGGTATAAGGTGGCTCGATGTGTCGTGTTTTAGGCTACAAATTGCTGTGTCGCATATTTGCGTGCGACGAATAGAAGCGGAGTTATAGTTGTTTATATCTGTCAGGCCATGAACCACCATTGAGGGCCGGATTGCCTACCACTCGGAACGACCGACGTTTGCCGAAACTATGCAAGTTCGTCGCAGATCGGTATAAGGTGGGTCGATGTATCGTGCTTTAAGCTACAAATTGCTATGTCGCAGATTGGCATACGACGAATAGAAGCGGAGTTATAGTTGTTTATATCTGTCAGGCCATGAATCACCATTGACGGCCGAATTGCCTACCACTCGGAACGACCGACGTTTGCCGAAACTATGCAAGTTCGTCGCAGATCGGTATAAGGTGGCTCGATGTGTCGTGTTTTAGGCTACAAATTGCTGTGTCGCAGATTTGCGTACGACGAATAGAAGCGCAGTTATAGTTGTTTATATCGGTCAGGCCATGAATCACCATTGACGCCTGGATTGCTTTCCACTCGAAACGACCGATGTTTGACGAAACTATGCAAGTTCGTCGCAGATCGGTATAAGGTGGCTCGATGTGTCGTGTTCTAGGCTACAAATTGCTATGTCGCAGATTTGCATACGACGAATAGAAGCGGAGTTGTAGTTGTTTATATCTGTAAGGTCATGAATCATCATTGACGGCCCGAATGCCTACCACTCGAAACGATCGATGTTTGACGAAACTATGCAAGTTCGTCGCAGATCGGTATAAGGTGGGTCGATGTGTCGTGCTTTAAGCTACAAATTGCTATGCCGCAGATTCGCATACGACGATTAGAAGCGGAGTTATCGATGTTTATATCTGTGAGGCCATGAATCACCATCGACGGCCGGATTGCCTACCACTCGGAACGATCGACGTTTGACGAAACTATGCAAGTTCTTCGCAGATCGGTATAAGGTTGCTCGATGTGTTGTGTTTTAGGCTACAAATTGCTATGTCGCAGATTTGCGTACGACGAATAGAAGCGGAGTTATCGATGTTTATATCTGTGAGGCCATTAATCACCATTGACGACAGGATTGCCTACCACTCGGAACGATCGACGTTTGACGAAACTATGCAAGTTCGTCGCAGATCGGTATAAGGTGGCTCGATGTGTCGTGCTTTAAGCTACAAATTGCTATGTCGCAGATTTGCATACGACGAATAGAGGCGGAGTTATAGTTGTTTTTATCTGTCAGGCCATGAATCACCATTGACGGCCGGATTGCCTACCACTCGGAACGATCGACGTTTGACGAAACTATGCAAGTTCTTCGCAGATCGGTATAAGCTGGGTCGATGTGTCGTGTTTTAAGCTACAAATTGCTATGTCGCAGATTCGCGTACTACGAATAGAAGTGGAGTTATAGTTGTTTATATCTGTGAGGCCATTAATCACCATTGACGACCGGATTGCCTACCACTCGAAACGATCGATGTTTGACGAAACTATGCAAGTTCGTTGCAGATCGGTATAAGGTGCGTCGTTGGGCCGTGTTTTAAGCTACAAATTGCTATGTCGCAGATTTGCATACGACGAATAGAAGCGGAGTTGTAGTTGTTTATATCTGTGAGGTCATGAATCATCATTGACGGCCAGAATGCCTACCACTCGAAACGATCGATGTTTGACGAAACTATGCAAGTTCGTCGCAGATCGGTATAAGGTGGGTCGATGTATCGTGCTTTAAGCTACAAATTGCTATGTCGCAGATTGGCATACGACGAATAGAAGCGGAGTTATAGTTGTTTATATCTGTCAGGCCATGAATCACCATTGACGGCCGGATTGCCTTCCACTCGAAACGATCCATGTTTGACGAAACTATGCAAGTTCGTCGCAGATCGGTATAAGGTGGGTCGTTGGGCCGTTTTTGAAGCTACAAGTTGCTGTGTCGCAGATTCGCATACGACGAATAGAAGCGGATTTATCGATGTTTATATCTGTGAGGCCATTAATCACCATTGACGACAGGATTGCCTACCACTCGGAACGATCGACGTTTGACGAAACTATGCAAGTTCGTCGCAGATCGGTATAAGGTGGCTCGATGTGTCGTGTTTTAGGCTACAAATTGCTATGTCGCAGATTTGCGTACGACGAATAGAAGCGGAGATATAGTTGTTTATATCTGTCAGGCCATGAATCACCATTGACGGCCGAATTGCCTACCACTCGGAACGACCGACGTTTGCCGAAACTATGCAAGTTCGTCGCAGATCGGTATAAGGTGGCTCGATGTGTCGTGTTTTAGGCTACAAATTGCTGTGTCGCAGATTTGCGTACGACGAATAGAAGCGCAGTTATAGTTGTTTATATCGGTCAGGCCATGAATCACCATTGACGGCAGGATTGCCTACCACTCGGAACGATCGACGTTTGACGAAACTATGCAAGTTCTTCGCAGATCGGTATAAGATGGGTCGATGTGTCGTGTTTTAAGCTACAAATTGCTATGTCGGAGATTCGCATACGACGAATAGAAGTGGAGTTATAGTTGTTTATATCTGCCAGGCCATGAATCACCATTGACAGCCGGATTGCCTTCCACTCGAAACGATCGATGTTTGACGAAACTATGCAAGTTCGTCGCAGATCGATATAAGGTGGGTCGTTGGGCCGTGTTTTAACCTACAAATTGCTGTGTCGCAGATTTGCATACGACGAATAGAAGCGGAGTTGTAGTTGTTTATATCTGTGAGGTCATGAATCATCATTGACGGCCAGAATGCCTACCACTCGAAACGATCGATGTTTGACGAAACTATGCAAGTTCGTCGCAGATCGGTATAAGGTGGGTCGATGTGTCGTGCTTTAAGCTACAAAGTGCTATGTCCCAGATTTGCATACGACGAATAGAAGCGGAGTTATAGTTGTTTATATCTGTGAGGTCATGAATCATCATTGACGGCCGGAATGCCTACCACTCGAAACGATCGATGTTTGACGAAACTATGCAAGTTCGTCGCATATCGGTATAAGGTGGGTCGATGTGTCGTGCTTTAAGCTACAAATTGCTATGTCGCAGATTCGCATACGACGAATAGAAGCGGAGTTATCGATGTTTATATCTGTGAGGCCATGAATCACCAATGACGACAGGATTGCCTACCACTCGGAACGATCGACGTTTGACGAAACTATGCAAGTTCTTCGCAGATCGGTATAAGGTGGGTCGATGTGTCGTGTTTTAACCTACAAATTGCTATGTCGCAGATTCGCATACGACGAATAGAAGCGGAGTTATAGTTGTTTATATGTGTCAGGCCATGAATCACCATTGACGACCGGATTGCTTTCCACTCGAAACGACCGATGTTTGACGAAACTATGCAAGTTCGTCGCAGATCGGTATAAGGTGGCACGATGTGCCGTGTTTTAGGCTACAAATTGCTATGTCGCAGATTTGCATACGACGAATAGAAGCGGAGTTGTAGTTGTTTATATCTGTGAGATCATGAATCATCATTGACGGCCAGAATGCCTACCACTCGAAACGATCGATGTTTGACGAAACTATGCAAGTTCGTCGCAGATCGGTATAAGGTAGGTCGATGTGTCGTGCTTTAAGCTACAAATTGCTATGTCGCAGATTTGCATACGACGAATAGAAGCGGAGTTGTAGTTGTTTATATCTGTAAGGTCATGAATCATCATTGACGGCCCGAATGCCTACCACTCGAAACGATCGATGTTTGACGAAACTATGCAAGTTCGTCGCAGATCGGTATAAGGTGGGTCGATGTGTCGTGCTTTAAGCTACAAATTGCTATGCCGCAGATTCGCATACGACGATTAGAAGCGGAGTTATCGATGTTTATATCTGTGAGGCCATGAATCACCATCGACGGCCGGATTGCCTACCACTCGGAACGATCGACGTTTGACGAAACTATGCAAGTTCTTCGCAGATCGGTATAAGGTTGCTCGATGTGTTGTGTTTTAGGCTACAAATTGCTATGTCGCAGATTTGCGTACGACGAATAGAAGCGGAGTTATCGATGTTTATATCTGTGAGGCCATTAATCACCATTGACGACAGGATTGCCTACCACTCGGAACGATCGACGTTTGACGAAACTATGCAAGTTCGTCGCAGATCGGTATAAGGTGGCTCGATGTGTCGTGCTTTAAGCTACAAATTGCTATGTCGCAGATTTGCATACGACGAATAGAGGCGGAGTTATAGTTGTTTTTATCTGTCAGGCCATGAATCACCATTGACGGCCGGATTGCCTACCACTCGGAACGATCGACGTTTGACGAAACTATGCAAGTTCTTCGCAGATCGGTATAAGCTGGGTCGATGTGTCGTGTTTTAAGCTACAAATTGCTATGTCGCAGATTCGCGTACTACGAATAGAAGTGGAGTTATAGTTGTTTATATCTGTGAGGCCATTAATCACCATTGACGACCGGATTGCCTACCACTCGAAACGATCGATGTTTGACGAAACTATGCAAGTTCGTTGCAGATCGGTATAAGGTGCGTCGTTGGGCCGTGTTTTAAGCTACAAATTGCTATGTCGCAGATTTGCATACGACGAATAGAAGCGGAGTTGTAGTTGTTTATATCTGTGAGGTCATGAATCATCATTGACGGCCAGAATGCCTACCACTCGAAACGATCGATGTTTGACGAAACTATGCAAGTTCGTCGCAGATCGGTATAAGGTGGGTCGATGTATCGTGCTTTAAGCTACAAATTGCTATGTCGCAGATTGGCATACGACGAATAGAAGCGGAGTTATAGTTGTTTAAATCTGTCAGGCCATGAATCACCATTGACGGCCGGATTGCCTTCCACTCGAAACGATCGATGTTTGACGAAACTATGCAAGTTCGTCGCAGATCGGTATAAGGTGGGTCGTTGGGCCGTTTTTGAAGCTACAAGTTGCTGTGTCGCAGATTCGCATACGACGAATAGAAGCGGATTTATCGATGTTTATATCTGTGAGGCCATTAATCACCATTGACGACAGGATTGCCTACCACTCGGAACGATCGACGTTTGACGAAACTATGCAAGTTCGTCGCAGATCGGTATAAGGTGGCTCGATGTGTCGTGTTTTAGGCTACAAATTGCTATGTCGCAGATTTGCGTACGACGAATAGAAGCGGAGATATAGTTGTTTATATCTGTCAGGCCATGAATCACCATTGACGGCCGAATTGCCTACCACTCGGAACGACCGACGTTTGCCGAAACTATGCAAGTTCGTCGCAGATCGGTATAAGGTGGCTCGATGTGTCGTGTTTTAGGCTACAAATTGCTATGTCGCAGATTTGCGTACGACGAATAGAAGCGCAGTTATAGTTGTTTATATCGGTCAGGCCATGAATCACCATTGACGGCAGGATTGCCTACCACTCGGAACGATCGACGTTTGACGAAACTATGCAAGTTCTTCGCAGATCGGTATAAGATGGGTCGATGTGTCGTGTTTTAAGCTACAAATTGCTATGTCGGAGATTCGCATACGACGAATAGAAGTGGAGTTATAGTTGTTTATATCTGCCAGGCCATGAATCACCATTGACAGCCGGATTGCCTTCCACTCGAAACGATCGATGTTTGACGAAACTATGCAAGTTCGTCGCAGATCGATATAAGGTGGGTCGATGGGCCGTGTTTTAACCTACAAATTGCTGTGTCGCAGATTTGCATACGACGAATAGAAGCGGAGTTGTAGTTGTTTATATCTGTGAGGTCATGAATCATCATTGACGGCCAGAATGCCTACCACTCGAAACGATCGATGTTTGACGAAACTATGCAAGTTCGTCGCAGATCGGTATAAGGTGGGTCGATGTGTCGTGCTTTAAGCTACAAAGTGCTATGTCCCAGATTTGCATACGACGAATAGAAGCGGAGTTATAGTTGTTTATATCTGTGAGGTCATGAATCATCATTGACGGCCGGAATGCCTACCACTCGAAACGATCGATGTTTGACGAAACTATGCAAGTTCGTCGCATATCGGTATAAGGTGGGTCGATGTGTCGTGCTTTAAGCTACAAATTGCTATGTCGCAGATTCGCATACGACGAATAGAAGCGGAGTTATCGATGTTTATATCTGTGAGGCCATGAATCACCAATGACGACAGGATTGCCTACCACTCGGAACGATCGACGTTTGACGAAACTATGCAAGTTCTTCGCAGATCGGTATAAGGTGGGTCGATGTGTCGTGTTTTAACCTACAAATTGCTATGTCGCAGATTCGCATACGACGAATAGAAGCGGAGTTATAGTTGTTTATATGTGTCAGGCCATGAATCACCATTGACGACCGGATTGCTTTCCACTCGAAACGACCGATGTTTGACGAAACTATGCAAGTTCGTCGCAGATCGGTATAAGGTGGCACGATGTGTCGTGTTTTAGGCTACAAATTGCTATGTCGCAGATTTGCATACGACGAATAGAAGCGGAGTTGTAGTTGTTTATATCTGTGAGATCATGAATCATCATTGACGGCCAGAATGCCTACCACTCGAAACGATCGATGTTTGACGAAACTATGCAAGTTCGTCGCAGATCGGTATAAGGTAGGTCGATGTGTCGTGCTTTAAGCTACAAATTGCTATGTCACAGATTTGCATACGACGAATAGAAGCGGAGTTATAGTTGCTTATATCTGTGAGGTCATGAATCATCATTGACGGCCGGAATGCCTACCACTCGGAACGATCGAGGTTTGACGAAACTATGCAAGTTCTTCGCAGTTTGGTATAAGATGGGTCGATGTGTCGTGTTTTAAGCTACAAATTGCTATGTCGCAGATTCGCATACTACGAATAGAAGTGGAGTTATAGTTGTTTATATCTGTCAGGCCATGAATCACCATTGACGGCCGGATTGCCTTCCACTCGAAACAATCGATGTTTGACGAAACTATGCAAGTTCGTCGCAGATCGGTATAAGGTGGGTCGATGTGTCGTGTTTTAGGCTACAAATTGCTATGTCGCAGATTTGCGTACGACGAATAGAAGCGGAGTTATCGATGTTTATATCTGTGAGGCCATGAATCACCATTGACGACCGGATTGCCTACCACTCGGAACGATCGACATTTGCCGAAACTATGCAAGTTCGTCGCAGATCGGTATAAGGTGGCTCGATGTGTCGTGTTTTAGGCTACAAATTGCTATGTCGCAGATTTGCGTACGACGAATAGAAGCGGAGTTATAGTTGTTTATATCTGTCAGGCCGTGAATCACCATTGACGGCCGGATTGCCTACCACTCGGAACGATCGACGTTTGCCGAAACTATGCAAGTTCTTCGCAGATCGGTATAAGGTGGGTCTATGTGTCGTGTTTTAAGCTACAACCTGCTATGTCGCAGATTTGCATACGACGAATAGAGGCGGAGTTATAGTTGTTTATTTTTGTGAGGCCATGAATCACCATTGACGGCAGAATTGCCTACCACTCGGAACGATCGACGTTTGACGAAACTATGCAAGTTCTTCGCAGATCGGTATAAGATGGGTCGATGTGTCGTGTTTTAAGCTACAAATTGCTATGTCGCAGATTTGCGTACGACGAATAGAAGCGGAGTTATAGTTGTTTGTATCTGTCAGGCCATGAATCACCATTGACGGCCGGATTGCCTACCACTCGGAACGACCGTGGTTTGCCGAAACTATGCAAGTTCGTCGCAGATCGGTATAAGGTGGGTCGTTGGGCCGTGTTTTAAGCTACAACTTGCTATGTCGCAGATTCGCATACGACGAATAGAAGCGAAGTTATCGATGTTTATATCTGTGAGGCCATGAATCACCATTGACGACCGGATTGCCTACCACTCGGAACGATCGACGCTTGGCGAAACTATGCAAGTTCGTCTCATATCGGTATAAGGTGGGTCGATGTGTCGTGCTTTAAGCTACAAATTGCTATGTCGCAGATTTTCATACGACGAATAGAAGCGGAGTTATAGTTGTTTATATCTGTGAGGTCATGAATCATCATTGACGGCCGGATTGCCTACCACTCGGAACTACCGACGTTTGCCGAAACTATGCAAGTTCTTCGCAGATCGGTATAAGGTGGGTCGATGTGCCGTGTTTTAAGCTACAAATTGCTATGTCGCAGATTAGCATACGACGAATTGAAGCGGAGTTATAGTTGTTTATATCTGTCAGGCCGTGAATCACCATTGACGGCCGGATTGCCTACCACTCGGAACGATCGACGTTTGCCGAAACTATGCAAGTTCCTCGCAGATCGGTATAAGGTGGGTCGATGTGCCGTGTTTTAAGCTACAAATTGCTATGTCGCAGATTCGCATAGGACGAATAGAAGTGGAGTTATAGTTGTTTATATCTGTCAGGCCATGAATCACCATTGACGGCCGGATTGCCTACCACTCGGAACGATCGACGTTTGACGAAACTATGCAAGTTCTTCGCAGTTTGGTATAAGATGGGTCGATGTGTCGTGTTTTAAGCTACAAATTGCTATGTCGCAGATTCGCATACTACGAATAGAAGTGGAGTTATAGTTGTTTATATCTGTCAGGCCATGAATCACCATTGACGGCAGGATTGCCTACCACTCGGAACGATCGACGTTTGACGAAACTATGCAAGTTCTTCGCAGATCGGTATAAGATGGGTCGATGTGTCGTGTTTTAAGCTACAAATTGCTATGTCGGAGATTCGCATACGACGAATAGAAGTGGAGTTATAGTTGTTTATATCTGCCAGGCCATGAATCACCATTGACAGCCGGATTGCCTTCCACTCGAAACGATCGATGTTTGACGAAACTATGCAAGTTCGTCGCAGATCGATATAAGGTGGGTCGTTGGGCCGTGTTTTAACCTACAAATTGCTGTGTCGCAGATTTGCATACGACGAATAGAAGCGGAGTTGTAGTTGTTTATATCTGTGAGGTCATGAATCATCATTGACGGCCAGAATGCCTACCACTCGAAACGATCGATGTTTGACGAAACTATGCAAGTTCGTCGCAGATCGGTATAAGGTGGGTCGATGTGTCGTGCTTTAAGCTACAAAGTGCTATGTCCCAGATTTGCATACGACGAATAGAAGCGGAGTTATAGTTGTTTATATCTGTGAGGTCATGAATCATCATTGACGGCCGGAATGCCTACCACTCGAAACGATCGATGTTTGACGAAACTGTGCAAGTTCGTCGCATATCGGTATAAGGTGGGTCGATGTGTCGTGTTTTAGGCTACAAATTGCTATGTCGCAGATTTGCGTACGACGAATAGAAGCGGAGTTATCGATGTTTATATCTGTGAGGCCATGAATCACCATTGACGACCGGATTGCCTACCACTCGGAACGATCGACATTTGCCGAAACTATGCAAGTTCGTCGCAGATCGGTATAAGGTGGCTCGATGTGTCGTGTTTTAGGCTACAAATTGCTATGTCGCAGATTTGCGTACGACGAATAGAAGCGGAGTTATCGATGTTTATATCTGTGAGGCCATGAATCACCATTGACGACCGGATTGCCTACCACTCGGAACGATCGACATTTGCCGAAACTATGCAAGTTCGTCGCAGATCGGTATAAGGTGGCTCGATGTGTCGTGTTTTAGGCTACAAATTGCTATGTCGCAGATTTGCGTACGACGAATAGAAGCGGAGTTATAGTTGTTTATATCTGTCAGGCCGTGAATCACCATTGACGGCCGGATTGCCTACCACTCGGAACGATCGACGTTTGCCGAAACTATGCAAGTTCTTCGCAGATCGGTATAAGGTGGGTCTATGTGTCGTGTTTTAAGCTACAACCTGCTATGTCGCAGATTTGCATACGACGAATAGAGGCGGAGTTATAGTTGTTTATTTTTGTGAGGCCATGAATCACCATTGACGGCAGAATTGCCTACCACTCGGAACGATCGACGTTTGACGAAACTATGCAAGTTCTTCGCAGATCGGTATAAGATGGGTCGATGTGTCGTGTTTTAAGCTACAAATTGCTATGTCGCAGATTTGCGTACGACGAATAGAAGCGGAGTTATAGTTGTTTGTATCTGTCAGGCCATGAATCACCATTGACGGCCGGATTGCCTACCACTCGGAACGACCGTGGTTTGCCGAAACTATGCAAGTTCGTCGCAGATCGGTATAAGGTGGGTCGTTGGGCCGTGTTTTAAGCTACAACTTGCTATGTCGCAGATTCGCATACGACGAATAGAAGCGAAGTTATCGATGTTTATATCTGTGAGGCCATGAATCACCATTGACGACCGGATTGCCTACCACTCGGAACGATCGACGCTTGGCGAAACTATGCAAGTTCGTCTCATATCGGTATAAGGTGGGTCGATGTGTCGTGCTTTAAGCTACAAATTGCTATGTCGCAGATTTTCATACGACGAATAGAAGCGGAGTTATAGTTGTTTATATCTGTGAGGTCATGAATCATCATTGACGGCCGGATTGCCTACCACTCGGAACTACCGACGTTTGCCGAAACTATGCAAGTTCTTCGCAGATCGGTATAAGGTGGGTCGATGTGCCGTGTTTTAAGCTACAAATTGCTATGTCGCAGATTAGCATACGACGAATTGAAGCGGAGTTATAGTTGTTTATATCTGTCAGGCCGTGAATCACCATTGACGGCCGGATTGCCTACCACTCGGAACGATCGACGTTTGCCGAAACTATGCAAGTTCCTCGCAGATCGGTATAAGGTGGGTCGATGTGCCGTGTTTTAAGCTACAAATTGCTATGTCGCAGATTCGCATAGGACGAATAGAAGTGGAGTTATAGTTGTTTATATCTGTCAGGCCATGAATCACCATTGACGGCCGGATTGCCTACCACTCGGAACGATCGACGTTTGACGAAACTATGCAAGTTCTTCGCAGTTTGGTATAAGATGGGTCGATGTGTCGTGTTTTAAGCTACAAATTGCTATGTCGCAGATTCGCATACTACGAATAGAAGTGGAGTTATAGTTGTTTATATCTGTCAGGCCATGAATCACCATTGACGGCAGGATTGCCTACCACTCGGAACGATCGACGTTTGACGAAACTATGCAAGTTCTTCGCAGATCGGTATAAGATGGGTCGATGTGTCGTGTTTTAAGCTACAAATTGCTATGTCGGAGATTCGCATACGACGAATAGAAGTGGAGTTATAGTTGTTTATATCTGCCAGGCCATGAATCACCATTGACAGCCGGATTGCCTTCCACTCGAAACGATCGATGTTTGACGAAACTATGCAAGTTCGTCGCAGATCGATATAAGGTGGGTCGTTGGGCCGTGTTTTAACCTACAAATTGCTGTGTCGCAGATTTGCATACGACGAATAGAAGCGGAGTTGTAGTTGTTTATATCTGTGAGGTCATGAATCATCATTGACGGCCAGAATGCCTACCACTCGAAACGATCGATGTTTGACGAAACTATGCAAGTTCGTCGCAGATCGGTATAAGGTGGGTCGATGTGTCGTGCTTTAAGCTACAAAGTGCTATGTCCCAGATTTGCATACGACGAATAGAAGCGGAGTTATAGTTGTTTATATCTGTGAGGTCATGAATCATCATTGACGGCCGGAATGCCTACCACTCGAAACGATCGATGTTTGACGAAACTGTGCAAGTTCGTCGCATATCGGTATAAGGTGGGTCGATGTGTCGTGCTTTAAGCTACAAATTGCTATGTCGCAGATTCGCATACGACGAATAGAAGCGGAGTTATCGATGTTTATATCTGTGAGGCCATGAATCACCAGTGACGACAGGATTGCCTACCACTCGGAACGATCGACGTTTGACGAAACTATGCAAGTTCTTCGCAGATCGGTATAAGGTGGGTCGATGTGTCGTGTTTTAACCTACAAATTGCTATGTCGCAGATTCGCATACGACGAATAGAAGCGGAGTTATAGTTGTTTATATGTGTCAGGCCATGAATCACCATTGACGACCGGATTGCTTTCCACTCGAAACGACCGATGTTTGACGAAACTATGCAAGTTCGTCGCAGATCGGTATAAGGTGGCACGATGTGTCGTGTTTTAGGCTACAAATTGCTATGTCGCAGATTTGCATACGACGAATAGAAGCGGAGTTGTAGTTGTTTATATCTGTGAGACCATGAATCATCATTGACGGCCAGAATGCCTACCACTCGAAACGATCGATGTTTGACGAAACTATGCAAGTTCGTCGCAGATCGGTATAAGGTAGGTCGATGTGTCGTGCTTTAAGCTACAAATTGCTATGTCACAGATTTGCATACGACGAATAGAAGCGGAGTTATAGTTGCTTATATCTGTGAGGTCATGAATCATCATTGACGGCCGGAATGCCTACCACTCGGAACGATCGAGGTTTGACGAAACTATGCAAGTTCTTCGCAGTTTGGTATAAGATGGGTCGATGTGTCGTGTTTTAAGCTACAAATTGCTATGTCGCAGATTCGCATACTACGAATAGAAGTGGAGTTATAGTTGTTTATATCTGTCAGGCCATGAATCACCATTGACGGCCGGATTGCCTTCCACTCGAAACAATCGATGTTTGACGAAACTATGCAAGTTCGTCGCAGATCGGTATAAGGTGGGTCGATGTGTCGTGTTTTAGGCTACAAATTGCTGTGTCGCATATTTGCGTGCGACGAATAGAAGCGGAGTTATAGTTGTTTATATCTGTCAGGCCATGAACCACCATTGAGGGCCGGATTGCCTACCACTCGGAACGACCGACGTTTGCCGAAACTATGCAAGTTCGTCGCAGATCGGTATAAGGTGGGTCGATGTATCGTGCTTTAAGCTACAAATTGCTATGTCGCAGATTGGCATACGACGAATAGAAGCGGAGTTATAGTTGTTTATATCTGTCAGGCCATGAATCACCATTGACGGCCGAATTGCCTACCACTCGGAACGACCGACGTTTGCCGAAACTATGCAAGTTCGTCGCAGATCGGTATAAGGTGGGTCGATGTATCGTGCTTTAAGCTACAAATTGCTATGTCGCAGATTGGCATACGACGAATAGAAGCGGAGTTATAGTTGTTTATATCTGTCAGGCCATGAATCACCATTGACGGCCGAATTGCCTACCACTCGGAACGACCGACGTTTGCCGAAACTATGCAAGTTCGTCGCAGATCGGTATAAGGTGGCTCGATGTGTCGTGTTTTAGGCTACAAATTGCTGTGTCGCAGATTTGCGTACGACGAATAGAAGCGCAGTTATAGTTGTTTATATCGGTCAGGCCATGAATCACCATTGACGCCTGGATTGCTTTCCACTCGAAACGACCGATGTTTGACGAAACTATGCAAGTTCGTCGCAGATCGGTATAAGGTGGCTCGATGTGTCGTGTTCTAGGCTACAAATTGCTATGTCGCAGATTTGCATACGACGAATAGAAGCGGAGTTGTAGTTGTTTATATCTGTAAGGTCATGAATCATCATTGACGGCCCGAATGCCTACCACTCGAAACGATCGATGTTTGACGAAACTATGCAAGTTCGTCGCAGATCGGTATAAGGTGGGTCGATGTGTCGTGCTTTAAGCTACAAATTGCTATGCCGCAGATTCGCATACGACGATTAGAAGCGGAGTTATCGATGTTTATATCTGTGAGGCCATGAATCACCATCGACGGCCGGATTGCCTACCACTCGGAACGATCGACGTTTGACGAAACTATGCAAGTTCTTCGCAGATCGGTATAAGGTTGCTCGATGTGTTGTGTTTTAGGCTACAAATTGCTATGTCGCAGATTTGCGTACGACGAATAGAAGCGGAGTTATCGATGTTTATATCTGTGAGGCCATTAATCACCATTGACGACAGGATTGCCTACCACTCGGAACGATCGACGTTTGACGAAACTATGCAAGTTCGTCGCAGATCGGTATAAGGTGGCTCGATGTGTCGTGCTTTAAGCTACAAATTGCTATGTCGCAGATTTGCATACGACGAATAGAGGCGGAGTTATAGTTGTTTTTATCTGTCAGGCCATGAATCACCATTGACGGCCGGATTGCCTACCACTCGGAACGATCGACGTTTGACGAAACTATGCAAGTTCTTCGCAGATCGGTATAAGCTGGGTCGATGTGTCGTGTTTTAAGCTACAAATTGCTATGTCGCAGATTCGCGTACTACGAATAGAAGTGGAGTTATAGTTGTTTATATCTGTGAGGCCATTAATCACCATTGACGACCGGATTGCCTACCACTCGAAACGATCGATGTTTGACGAAACTATGCAAGTTCGTTGCAGATCGGTATAAGGTGCGTCGTTGGGCCGTGTTTTAAGCTACAAATTGCTATGTCGCAGATTTGCATACGACGAATAGAAGCGGAGTTGTAGTTGTTTATATCTGTGAGGTCATGAATCATCATTGACGGCCAGAATGCCTACCACTCGAAACGATCGATGTTTGACGAAACTATGCAAGTTCGTCGCAGATCGGTATCAGGTGGGTCGATGTATCGTGCTTTAAGCTACAAATTGCTATGTCGCAGATTGGCATACGACGAATAGAAGCGGAGTTATAGTTGTTTATATCTGTCAGGCCATGAATCACCATTGACGGCCGGATTGCCTTCCACTCGAAACGATCGATGTTTGACGAAACTATGCAAGTTCGTCGCAGATCGGTATAAGGTGGGTCGTTGGGCCGTTTTTGAAGCTACAAGTTGCTGTGTCGCAGATTCGCATACGACGAATAGAAGCGGATTTATCGATGTTTATATCTGTGAGGCCATTAATCACCATTGACGACAGGATTGCCTACCACTCGGAACGATCGACGTTTGACGAAACTATGCAAGTTCGTCGCAGATCGGTATAAGGTGGCTCGATGTGTCGTGTTTTAGGCTACAAATTGCTATGTCGCAGATTTGCGTACGACGAATAGAAGCGGAGATATAGTTGTTTATATCTGTCAGGCCATGAATCACCATTGACGGCCGAATTGCCTACCACTCGGAACGACCGACGTTTGCCGAAACTATGCAAGTTCGTCGCAGATCGGTATAAGGTGGCTCGATGTGTCGTGTTTTAGGCTACAAATTGCTGTGTCGCAGATTTGCGTACGACGAATAGAAGCGCAGTTATAGTTGTTTATATCGGTCAGGCCATGAATCACCATTGACGGCAGGATTGCCTACCACTCGGAACGATCGACGTTTGACGAAACTATGCAAGTTCTTCGCAGATCGGTATAAGATGGGTCGATGTGTCGTGTTTTAAGCTACAAATTGCTATGTCGGAGATTCGCATACGACGAATAGAAGTGGAGTTATAGTTGTTTATATCTGCCAGGCCATGAATCACCATTGACAGCCGGATTGCCTTCCACTCGAAACGATCGATGTTTGACGAAACTATGCAAGTTCGTCGCAGATCGATATAAGGTGGGTCGTTGGGCCGTGTTTTAACCTACAAATTGCTGTGTCGCAGATTTGCATACGACGAATAGAAGCGGAGTTGTAGTTGTTTATATCTGTGAGGTCATGAATCATCATTGACGGCCAGAATGCCTACCACTCGAAACGATCGATGTTTGACGAAACTATGCAAGTTCGTCGCAGATCGGTATAAGGTGGGTCGATGTGTCGTGCTTTAAGCTACAAAGTGCTATGTCCCAGATTTGCATACGACGAATAGAAGCGGAGTTATAGTTGTTTATATCTGTGAGGTCATGAATCATCATTGACGGCCGGAATGCCTACCACTCGAAACGATCGATGTTTGACGAAACTATGCAAGTTCGTCGCATATCGGTATAAGGTGGGTCGATGTGTCGTGCTTTAAGCTACAAATTGCTATGTCGCAGATTCGCATACGACGAATAGAAGCGGAGTTATCGATGTTTATATCTGTGAGGCCATGAATCACCAATGACGACAGGATTGCCTACCACTCGGAACGATCGACGTTTGACGAAACTATGCAAGTTCTTCGCAGATCGGTATAAGGTGGGTCGATGTGTCGTGTTTTAACCTACAAATTGCTATGTCGCAGATTCGCATACGACGAATAGAAGCGGAGTTATAGTTGTTTATATGTGTCAGGCCATGAATCACCATTGACGACCGGATTGCTTTCCACTCGAAACGACCGATGTTTGACGAAACTATGCAAGTTCGTCGCAGATCGGTATAAGGTGGCACGATGTGTCGTGTTTTAGGCTACAAATTGCTATGTCGCAGATTTGCATACGACGAATAGAAGCGGAGTTGTAGTTGTTTATATCTGTGAGATCATGAATCATCATTGACGGCCAGAATGCCTACCACTCGAAACGATCGATGTTTGACGAAACTATGCAAGTTCGTCGCAGATCGGTATAAGGTAGGTCGATGTGTCGTGCTTTAAGCTACAAATTGCTATGTCACAGATTTGCATACGACGAATAGAAGCGGAGTTATAGTTGTCTATATCTGTGAGGCCATGAATCACCATCGACGGCCGGATTGCCTACCACTCGGAACGACCGACGTTTGCCGAAACTATGCAAGTTCTTCGCAGATCGGTATAAGGTGGGTCGATGTGCCGTGTTTTAAGCTACAAATTGCTATGTCGCAGATTTGCATACGACGAATAGAAGCGGAGTTATAGTTGTTTATATCTGTGAGGCCATGAATCACCATTGACGGCAGGATTGCCTACCACTCGGAACGATCGACGGTTGACGAAACTATGCAAGTTCTTCGCAGATCGGTATAAGATGGGTCGATGTGTCGTGTTTTAAGCTACAAATTGCTATGTCGCAGATTCGCATAGGACGAATAGAAGTGGAGTTATAGTTGTTTATATCTGTCAGGCCATGAATCACCATTGACGGCCGGATTGCCTACCACTCGGAACGATCGACGTTTGACGAAACTATGCAAGTTCTTCGCAGTTTGGTATAAGATGGGTCGATGTGTCGTGTTTTAAGCTACAAATTGCTATGTCGCAGATTCGCATACTACGAATAGAAGTGGAGTTATAGTTGTTTATATCTGTCAGGCCATGAATCACCATTGACGGCAGGATTGCCTACCACTCGGAACGATCGACGTTTGACGAAACTATGCAAGTTCTTCGCAGATCGGTATAAGATGGGTCGATGTGTCGTGTTTTAAGCTACAAATTGCTATGTCGGAGATTCGCATACGACGAATAGAAGTGGAGTTATAGTTGTTTATATCTGCCAGGCCATGAACCACCATTGACAGCCGGATTGCCTTCCACTCGAAACGATCGATGTTTGACGAAACTATGCAAGTTCGTCGCAGATCGATATAAGGTGGGTCGTTGGGCCGTGTTTTAACCTACAAATTGCTGTGTCGCAGATTTGCATACGACGAATAGAAGCGGAGTTGTAGTTGTTTATATCTGTGAGGTCATGAATCATCATTGACGGGCAGAATGCCTACCACTCGAAACGATCGATGTTTGACGAAACTATGCAAGTTCGTCGCAGATCGGTATAAGGTGGGTCGATGTGTCGTGCTTTAAGCTACAAAGTGCTATGTCCCAGATTTGCATACGACGAATAGAAGCGGAGTTATAGTTGTTTATATCTGTGAGGTCATGAATCATCATTGACGGCCGGAATGCCTACCACTCGAAACGATCGATGTTTGACGAAACTGTGCAAGTTCGTCGCATATCGGTATAAGGTGGGTCGATGTGTCGTGCTTTAAGCTACAAATTGCTATGTCGCAGATTCGCATACGACGAATAGAAGCGGAGTTATCGATGTTTATATCTGTGAGGCCATGAATCACCAGTGACGACAGGATTGCCTACCACTCGGAACGATCGACGTTTGACGAAACTATGCAAGTTCTTCGCAGATCGGTATAAGGTGGGTCGATGTGTCGTGTTTTAACCTACAAATTGCTATGTCGCAGATTCGCATACGACGAATAGAAGCGGAGTTATAGTTGTTTATATGTGTCAGGCCATGAATCACCATTGACGACCGGATTGCTTTCCACTCGAAACGACCGATGTTTGACGAAACTATGCAAGTTCGTCGCAGATCGGTATAAGGTGGCACGATGTGTCGTGTTTTAGGCTACAAATTGCTATGTCGCAGATTTGCATACGACGAATAGAAGCGGAGTTGTAGTTGTTTATATCTGTGAGACCATAAATCATCATTGACGGCCAGAATGCCTACCACTCGAAACGATCGATGTTTGACGAAACTATGCAAGTTCGTCGCAGATCGGTATAAGGTGGGTCGATGTGTCGTGTTTTAGGCTACAAATTGCTGTGTCGCATATTTGCGTGCGACGAATAGAAGCGGAGTTATAGTTGTTTATATCTGTCAGGCCATGAACCACCATTGAGGGCCGGATTGCCTACCACTCGGAACGACCGACGTTTGCCGAAACTATGCAAGTTCGTCGCAGATCGGTATAAGGTGGGTCGATGTATCGTGCTTTAAGCTACAAATTGCTATGTCGCAGATTGGCATACGACGAATAGAAGCGGAGTTATAGTTGTTTATATCTGTCAGGCCATGAATCACCATTGACGGCCGAATTGCCTACCACTCGGAACGACCGACGTTTGCCGAAACTATGCAAGTTCGTCGCAGATCGGTATAAGGTGGGTCGATGTATCGTGCTTTAAGCTACAAATTGCTATGTCGCAGATTGGCATACGACGAATAGAAGCGGAGTTATAGTTGTTTATATCTGTCAGGCCATGAATCACCATTGACGGCCGAATTGCCTACCACTCGGAACGACCGACGTTTGCCGAAACTATGCAAGTTCGTCGCAGATCGGTATAAGGTGGCTCGATGTGTCGTGTTTTAGGCTACAAATTGCTATGTCGCAGATTTGCGTACGACGAATAGAAGCGCAGTTATAGTTGTTTATATCGGTCAGGCCATGAATCACCATTGACGCCTGGATTGCTTTCCACTCGAAACGACCGATGTTTGACGAAACTATGCAAGTTCGTCGCAGATCGGTATAAGGTGGCTCGATGTGTCGTGTTCTAGGCTACAAATTGCTATGTCGCAGATTTGCATACGACGAATAGAAGCGGAGTTGTAGTTGTTTATATCTGTAAGGTCATGAATCATCATTGACGGCCCGAATGCCTACCACTCGAAACGATCGATGTTTGACGAAACTATGCAAGTTCGTCGCAGATCGGTATAAGGTGGGTCGATGTGTCGTGCTTTAAGCTACAAATTGCTATGCCGCAGATTCGCATACGACGATTAGAAGTGGAGTTATCGATGTTTATATCTGTGAGGCCATGAATCACCATCGACGGCCGGATTGCCTACCACTCGGAACGATCGACGTTTGACGAAACTATGCAAGTTCTTCGCAGATCGGTATAAGGTTGCTCGATGTGTTGTGTTTTAGGCTACAAATTGCTATGTCGCAGATTTGCGTACGACGAATAGAAGCGGAGTTATCGATGTTTATATCTGTGAGGCCATTAATCACCATTGACGACAGGATTGCCTACCACTCGGAACGATCGACGTTTGACGAAACTATGCAAGTTCGTCGCAGATCGGTATAAGGTGGCTCGATGTGTCGTGCTTTAAGCTACAAATTGCTATGTCGCAGATTTGCATACGACGAATAGAGGCGGAGTTATAGTTGTTTTTATCTGTCAGGCCATGAATCACCATTGACGGCCGGATTGCCTACCACTCGGAACGATCGACGTTTGACGAAACTATGCAAGTTCTTCGCAGATCGGTATAAGCTGGGTCGATGTGTCGTGTTTTAAGCTACAAATTGCTATGTCGCAGATTCGCGTATTACGAATAGAAGTGGAGTTATAGTTGTTTATATCTGTGAGGCCATTAATCACCATTGACGACCGGATTGCCTACCACTCGAAACGATCGATGTTTGACGAAACTATGCAAGTTCGTTGCAGATCGGTATAAGGTGCGTCGTTGGGCCGTGTTTTAAGCTACAAATTGCTATGTCGCAGATTTGCATACGACGAATAGAAGCGGAGTTGTAGTTGTTTATATCTGTGAGGTCATGAATCATCATTGACGGCCAGAATGCCTACCACTCGAAACGATCGATGTTTGACGAAACTATGCAAGTTCGTCGCAGATCGGTATAAGGTGGGTCGATGTATCGTGCTTTAAGCTACAAATTGCTATGTCGCAGATTGGCATACGACGAATAGAAGCGGAGTTATAGTTGTTTATATCTGTCAGGCCATGAATCACCATTGACGGCCGGATTGCCTTCCACTCGAAACGATCGATGTTTGACGAAACTATGCAAGTTCGTCGCAGATCGGTATAAGGTGGGTCGTTGGGCCGTTTTTGAAGCTACAAGTTGCTGTGTCGCAGATTCGCATACGACGAATAGAAGCGGATTTATCGATGTTTATATCTGTGAGGCCATTAATCACCATTGACGACAGGATTGCCTACCACTCGGAACGATCGACGTTTGACGAAACTATGCAAGTTCGTCGCAGATCGGTATAAGGTGGCTCGATGTGTCGTGTTTTAGGCTACAAATTGCTATGTCGCAGATTTGCGTACGACGAATAGAAGCGGAGATATAGTTGTTTATATCTGTCAGGCCATGAATCACCATTGACGGCCGAATTGCCTACCACTCGGAACGACCGACGTTTGCCGAAACTATGCAAGTTCGTCGCAGATCGGTATAAGGTGGCTCGATGTGTCGTGTTTTAGGCTACAAATTGCTGTGTCGCAGATTTGCGTACGACGAATAGAAGCGCAGTTATAGTTGTTTATATCGGTCAGGCCATGAATCACCATTGACGGCAGGATTGCCTACCACTCGGAACGATCGACGTTTGACGAAACTATGCAAGTTCTTCGCAGATCGGTATAAGATGGGTCGATGTGTCGTGTTTTAAGCTACAAATTGCTATGTCGGAGATTCGCATACGACGAATAGAAGTGGAGTTATAGTTGTTTATATCTGCCAGGCCATGAATCACCATTGACAGCCGGATTGCCTTCCACTCGAAACGATCGATGTTTGACGAAACTATGCAAGTTCGTCGCAGATCGATATAAGGTGGGTCGTTGGGCCGTGTTTTAACCTACAAATTGCTGTGTCGCAGATTTGCATACGACGAATAGAAGCGGAGTTGTAGTTGTTTATATCTGTGAGGTCATGAATCATCATTGACGGCCAGAATGCCTACCACTCGAAACGATCGATGTTTGACGAAACTATGCAAGTTCGTCGCAGATCGGTATAAGGTGGGTCGATGTGTCGTGCTTTAAGCTACAAAGTGCTATGTCCCAGATTTGCATACGACGAATAGAAGCGGAGTTATAGTTGTTTATATCTGTGAGGTCATGAATCATCATTGACGGCCGGAATGCCTACCACTCGAAACGATCGATGTTTGACGAAACTATGCAAGTTCGTCGCATATCGGTATAAGGTGGGTCGATGTGTCGTGCTTTAAGCTACAAATTGCTATGTCGCAGATTCGCATACGACGAATAGAAGCGGAGTTATCGATGTTTATATCTGTGAGGCCATGAATCACCAATGACGACAGGATTGCCTACCACTCGGAACGATCGACGTTTGACGAAACTATGCAAGTTCTTCGCAGATCGGTATAAGGTGGGTCGATGTGTCGTGTTTTAACCTACAAATTGCTATGTCGCAGATTCGCATACGACGAATAGAAGCGGAGTTATAGTTGTTTATATGTGTCAGGCCATGAATCACCATTGACGACCGGATTGCTTTCCACTCGAAACGACCGATGTTTGACGAAACTATGCAAGTTCGTCGCAGATCGGTATAAGGTGGCTCGATGTGTCGTGTTTTAGGCTACAAATTGCTATGTCGCAGATTTGCATACGACGAATAGAAGCGGAGTTGTAGTTGTTTATATCTGTGAGATCATGAATCATCATTGACGGCCAGAATGCCTACCACTCGAAACGATCGATGTTTGACGAAACTATGCAAGTTCGTCGCAGATCGGTATAAGGTAGGTCGATGTGTCGTGCTTTAAGCTACAAATTGCTATGTCACAGATTTGCATACGACGAATAGAAGCGGAGTTATAGTTGCTTATATCTGTGAGGTCATGAATCATCATTGACGGCCGGAATGCCTACCACTCGGAACGATCGAGGTTTGACGAAACTATGCAAGTTCTTCGCAGTTTGGTATAAGATGGGTCGATGTGTCGTGTTTTAAGCTACAAATTGCTATGTCGCAGATTCGCATACTACGAATAGAAGTGGAGTTATAGTTGTTTATATCTGTCAGGCCATGAATCACCATTGACGGCCGGATTGCATTCCACTCGAAACAATCGATGTTTGACGAAACTATGCAAGTTCGTCGCAGATCGGTATAAGGTGGGTCGATGTGTCGTGTTTTAGGCTACAAATTGCTATGTCGCAGATTTGCGTACGACGAATAGAAGCGGAGTTATCGATGTTTATATCTGTGAGGCCATGAATCACCATTGACGACCGGATTGCCTACCACTCGGAACGATCGACATTTGCCGAAACTATGCAAGTTCGTCGCAGATCGGTATAAGGTGGCTCGATGTGTCGTGTTTTAGGCTACAAATTGCTATGTCGCAGATTTGCGTACGACGAATAGAAGCGGAGTTATAGTTGTTTATATCTGTCAGGCCGTGAATCACCATTGACGGCCGGATTGCCTACCACTCGGAACGATCGACGTTTGCCGAAACTATGCAAGTTCTTCGCAGATCGGTATAAGGTGGGTCTATGTGTCGTGTTTTAAGCTACAACCTGCTATGTCGCAGATTTGCATACGACGAATAGAGGCGGAGTTATAGTTGTTTATTTTTGTGAGGCCATGAATCACCATTGACGGCAGGATTGCCTACCACTCGGAACGATCGACGTTTGACGAAACTATGCAAGTTCTTCGCAGATCGGTATAAGATGGGTCGATGTGTCGTGTTTTAAGCTACAAATTGCTATGTCGCAGATTTGCGTACGACGAATAGAAGCGGAGTTATAGTTGTTTGTATCTGTCAGGCCATGAATCACCATTGACGGCCGGATTGCCTACCACTCGGAACGACCGACGTTTGCCGAAACTATGCAAGTTCGTCGCAGATCGGTATAAGGTGGGTCGTTGGGCCGTGTTTTAAGCTACAACTTGCTATGTCGCAGATTCGCATACGACGAATAGAAGCGAAGTTATCGATGTTTATATCTGTGAGGCCATGAATCACCATTGACGACCGGATTGCCTACCACTCGGAACGATCGACGCTTGGCGAAACTATGCAAGTTCGTCTCATATCGGTATAAGGTGGGTCGATGTGTCGTGCTTTAAGCTACAAATTGCTATGTCGCAGATTTTCATACGACGAATAGAAGCGGAGTTATAGTTGTTTATATCTGTGAGGTCATGAATCATCATTGACGGCCGGATTGCCTACCACTCGGAACTACCGACGTTTGCCGAAACTATGCAAGTTCTTCGCAGATCGGTATAAGGTGGGTCGATGTGCCGTGTTTTAAGCTACAAATTGCTATGTCGCAGATTAGCATACGACGAATTGAAGCGGAGTTATAGTTGTTTATATCTGTCAGGCCGTGAATCACCATTGACGGCCGGATTGCCTACCACTCGGAACGATCGACGTTTGCCGAAACTATGCAAGTTCCTCGCAGATCGGTATAAGGTGGGTCGATGTGCCGTGTTTTAAGCTACAAATTGCTATGTCGCAGATTTGCATACGACGAATAGAAGCGGAGTTATAGTTGTTTATATCTGTCAGGCCGTGAATCACCATTGACGGCCGGATTGTCTACCACTCGAAACGATCGATGTTTGACGAAACTATGCAAGTTCGTCGCAGATCGGTATAAGGTGGGTCGTTGGGCCGTGTTTTAAGATACAAGTTGCTATGTCGCAGATTCGCATACGACCAATAGAAGCGGAGTTATCGATGTTTATATCAGTGTGGCCATTAATAACCATTGACGACAGGATTGCCTACCACTCGGAACGATCGACGTTTGACGAAACTATGCAAGTTCGTCGCAGATCGGTATAAGGTGGCTCGATGTGTCGTGTTTTAGGCTACAAATTGCTGTGTCGCATATTTGCGTGCGACGAATAGAAGCGGAGTTATAGTTGTTTATATCTGTCAGGCCATGAACCACCATTGAGGGCCGGATTGCCTACCACTCGGAACGACCGACGTTTGCCGAAACTATGCAAGTTCGTCGCAGATCGGTATAAGATGGGTCGTTGGGCCGTGTTTTAAGCTACAACTTGCTATGTCGCAGATTCGCATACGACGAATAGAAGCGAAGTTATCGATGTTTATATCTGTGAGGCCATGAATCACCATTGACGACCGGATTGCTTACCACTCGGAACGATCGACGCTTGGCGAAACTATGCAAGTTCGTCTCATATCGGTATAAGGTGGGTCGATGTGTAGTGCTTTAAGCTACAAATTGCTATGTCGCAGATTTGCATACGACGAATAGAAGCGGAGTTATAGTTGTCTATATCTGTGAGGCCATGAATCACCATCGACGGCCGGATTGCCTACCACTCGGAACGACCGACGTTTGCCGAAACTATGCAAGTTCTTCGCAGATCGGTATAAGGTGGGTCGATGTGCCGTGTTTTAAGCTACAAATTGCTATGTCGCAGATTTGCATACGACGAATAGAAGCGGAGTTATAGTTGTTTATATCTGTGAGGCCATGAATCACCATTGACGGCAGGATTGCCTACCACTCGGAACGATCGACGGTTGACGAAACTATGCAAGTTCTTCGCAGATCGGTATAAGATGGGTCGATGTGTCGTGTTTTAAGCTACAAATTGCTATGTCGCAGATTCGCATAGGACGAATAGAAGTGGAGTTATAGTTGTTTATATCTGTCAGGCCATGAATCACCATTGACGGCCGGATTGCCTACCACTCGGAACGATCGACGTTTGACGAAACTATGCAAGTTCTTCGCAGATCGGTATAAGCTGGGTCGATGTGTCGTGTTTTAAGCTACAAATTGCTATGTCGCAGATTCGCGTACTACGAATAGAAGTGGAGTTATAGTTGTTTATATCTGTGAGGCCATTAATCACCATTAACGACGGGATTGCCTACCACTCGAAACGATCGATGTTTGACGAAACTATGCAAGTTCGTTGCAGATCGGTATAAGGTGCGTCGTTGGGCCGTGTTTTAAGCTACAAATTGCTATGTCGCAGATTTGCATACGACGAATAGAAGCGGAGTTGTAGTTGTTTATATCTGTGAGGTCATGAATCATCATTGACGGCCAGAATGCCTACCACTCGAAACGATCGATGTTTGACGAAACTATGCAAGTTCGTCGCAGATCGGTATAAGGTGGGTCGATGTATCGTGCTTTAAGCTACAAATTGCTATGTCGCAGATTTGCATTCGACGAATAGAGGCGGAGTTATAGTTGTTTCTATCTGTGAGGCCATGAATCACCATTGACGGCAGGATTGCCTACCACTCGGAACGATCGACGTTTGACGAAACTATGCAAGTTCGTCGCAGATCGGTATAAGGTGGGTCGATGTGTCGTGTTTTAAGCTACAAAGTGCTATGTCGCAGATTTGCATACGACGAATAGAAGCGGAGTAATAGTTGTTTATATCTGTGAGGCCATGAATCACCATTGACGACCGGATTGCCTACCACTCGAAACGATCGATGTTTGACGAAACTATGCAAGTTCGTCGCATATCGGTATAAGGTGGGTCGATGTGTCGTGCTTTAAGCTACAAATTGCTATGCCGCAGATTCGCATACGACGAATAGAAGCGGAGTTATCGATGTTTATATCTGTGAGGCCATGAATCACCATTGACGACAGGATTGCCTACCACTCGGAACGATCGACGTTTGACGAAACTATGCAAGTTCTTCGCAGATCGGTATAAGGTGGGTCGATGTGTCGTGTTTTAACCTACAAATTGCTATGTCGCAGATTCGCATACGACGAATAGAAGCGGAGTTATAGTTGTTTATATGTGTCAGGCCATGAATCACCATTGACGACCGGATTGCTTTCCACTCGAAACGACCGATGTTTGACGAAACTATGCAAGTTCGTCGCAGATCGGTATAAGGTGGCACGATGTGTCGTGTTTTAGGCTACAAATTGCTATGTCGCAGATTTGCATACGACGAATAGAAGCGGAGTTATAGTTGCTTATATCTGTGAGGTCATGAATCATCATTGACGGCCGGAATGCCTACCACTCGAAACGATCGATGTTTGACGAAACTATGCAAGTTCGTCGCAGATCGGTATAAGGTGGGTCGATGTGTCGTGCTTTAAGCTACAAATTGCTATGCCGCAGATTCGCATACGACGATTAGAAGCGGAGTTATCGATGTTTATATCTGTGAGGCCATGAATCACCACCGACAGCCGGATTGCCTACCACTCGGAACGATCGACGTTTGACGAAACTATGCAAGTTCTTCGCAGATCGGTATAAGGTGGCTCGATGTGTCGTGTTTTAGGCTACAAATTGCTATGTCGCAGATTTGCGTACGACGAATAGAAGCGGAGTTATAGTTGTTTATATCTGTCAGGCCATGAATCACCATTGACGGCCGGATTGCCTACCACTCGGAACGATCGACGTTTGCCGAAACTCTGCGTGTTCTTCGCAGATCGGTATAAGGTGGGTCGATGTGCCGTGTTTTAAGCTACAAATTGCTATGTCGCAGATTTGCATACGACGAATAGAAGCGGAGTTATAGTTGTTTATATCTGTCAGGCCGTGAATCACCATTGACGCCTGGATTGCTTTCCACTCGAAACGACCGATGTTTGACGAAACTATGCAAGTTCGTCGCAGATCGGTATAAGGTGGCTCGATGTGTCGTGTTCTAGGCTACAAATTGCTATGTCGCAGATTTGCATACGACGAATAGAAGCGGAGTTGTAGTTGTTTATATCTGTGAGGTCATGAATCATCATTGACGGCCCGAATGCCTACCACTCGAAACGATCGATGTTTGACGAAACTATGCAAGTTCGTCGCAGATCGGTATAAGGTGGGTCGATGTGTCGTGCTTTAAGCTACAAATTGCTATGCCGCAGATTCGCATACGACGATTAGAAGCGGAGTTATCGATGTTTATATCTGTGAGGCCATGAATCACCATCGACGGCCGGATTGCCTACCACTCGGAACGATCGACGTTTGACGAAACTATGCAAGTTCTTCGCAGATCGGTATAAGGTTGCTCGATGTGTTGTGTTTTAGGCTACAAATTGCTATGTCGCAGATTTGCGTACGACGAATAGAAGCGGAGTTATCGATGTTTATATCTGTGAGGCCATTAATCACCATTGACGACAGGATTGCCTACCACTCGGAACGATCGACGTTTGACGAAACTATGCAAGTTCGTCGCAGATCGGTATAAGGTGGCTCGATGTGTCGTGCTTTAAGCTACAAATTGCTATGTCGCAGATTTGCATACGACGAATAGAGGCGGAGTTATAGTTGTTTTTATCTGTCAGGCCATGAATCACCATTGACGGCCGGATTGCCTACCACTCGGAACGATCGACGTTTGACGAAACTATGCAAGTTCTTCGCAGATCGGTATAAGCTGGGTCGATGTGTCGTGTTTTAAGCTACAAATTGCTATGTCGCAGATTCGCGTACTACGAATAGAAGTGGAGTTATAGTTGTTTATATCTGTGAGGCCATTAATCACCATTGACGACCGGATTGCCTACCACTCGAAACGATCGATGTTTGACGAAACTATGCAAGTTCGTTGCAGATCGGTATAAGGTGCGTCGTTGGGCCGTGTTTTAAGCTACAAATTGCTATGTCGCAGATTTGCATACGACGAATAGAAGCGGAGTTGTAGTTGTTTATATCTGTGAGGTCATGAATCATCATTGACGGCCAGAATGCCTACCACTCGAAACGATCGATGTTTGACGAAACTATGCAAGGCCGTCGCAGATCGGTATAAGGTGGGTCGATGTATCGTGCTTTAAGCTACAAATTGCTATGTCGCAGATTTGCATTCGACGAATAGAGGCGGAGTTATAGTTGTTTCTATCTGTGAGGCCATGAATCACCATTGACGGCAGGATTGCCTACCACTCGGAACGATCGACGTTTGACGAAACTATGCAAGTTCTTCGCAGATCGGTATAAGATGGGTCGATGTGTCGTGTTTTAAGCTACAAATTGCTATGTCGCAGATTCGCGTACTACGAATAGAAGTGGAGTTATAGTTGTTTATATCTGTCAGGCCATGAATCACCAATGACGGCCGGATTGCCTTCTATTCGAAACGATCGATGTTTGACGAAACTATGCGAGTTCGTCGCAGATCGGTATAAGGTGGGTCGTTGGGCCGCTTTTTAAGCTACAAGTTGCTGTGTCGCAGATTCGCATACGACGAATAGAAGCGGAGTTATCGATGTTTATATCTGTGAGGCCATTAATCACCATTGACGACAGTATTGCCTACCACTCGAAACGATCGATGTTTGACGAAACTATGCAAGTTCGTCGCAGATCGGTATAAGGTGGGTCGATGTATCGTGCTTTAAGCTACAAATTGCTATGTCGCGGATTGGCATACGACGAATAGAAGCGGAGTTATAGTTGTTTATATCTGTGAGGACATGAATCCTCATTGACGGCCGGAATGCCTACCACTCGAAACGATCGATGTTTGACGAAACTATGCAAGTTCGTCGCAGATCGGTATAAGGTGGGTCGATGTGTCGTGCTTTAAGCTACAAATTGCTATGCCGCAGATTCGCATACGACGATTAGAAGCGGAGTTATCGATGTTTATATCTGTGAGGCTATGAATCACCATCGACGGCCGGATTGCCTACCACTCGGAACGATCGACGTTTGACGAAACTATGCAAGTTCTTCGCAGATCGGTATAAGGTTGCTCGATGTGTTGTGTTTTAGGCTACAAATTGCTATGTCGCAGATTTGCGTACGACGAATAGAAGCGGAGTTATCGATGTTTATATCTGTGAGGCCATTAATCACCATTGACGACAGGATTGCCTACCACTCGGAACGATCGACGTTTGACGAAACTATGCAAGTTCGTCGCAGATCGGTATAAGGTGGCTCGATGTGTCGTGCTTTAAGCTACAAATTGCTATGTCGCAGATTTGCATACGACGAATAGAGGCGGAGTTATAGTTGTTTTTATCTGTCAGGCCATGAATCACCATTGACGGCCGGATTGCCTACCACTCGGAACGATCGACGTTTGACGAAACTATGCAAGTTCTTCGCAGATCGGTATAAGCTGGGTCGATGTGTCGTGTTTTAAGCTACAAATTGCTATGTCGCAGATTCGCGTACTACGAATAGAAGTGGAGTTATAGTTGTTTATATCTGTGAGGCCATTAATCACCATTGACGACCGGATTGCCTACCACTCGAAACGATCGATGTTTGACGAAACTATGCAAGTTCGTTGCAGATCGGTATAAGGTGCGTCGTTGGGCCGTGTTTTAAGCTACAAATTGCTATGTCGCAGATTTGCATACGACGAATAGAAGCGGAGTTGTAGTTGTTTATATCTGTGAGGTCATGAATCATCATTGACGGCCAGAATGCCTACCACTCGAAACGATCGATGTTTGACGAAACTATGCAAGGCCGTCGCAGATCGGTATAAGGTGGGTCGATGTATCGTGCTTTAAGCTACAAATTGCTATGTCGCAGATTTGCATTCGACGAATAGAGGCGGAGTTATAGTTGTTTCTATCTGTGAGGCCATGAATCACCATTGACGGCAGGATTGCCTACCACTCGGAACGATCGACGTTTGACGAAACTATGCAAGTTCTTCGCAGATCGGTATAAGATGGGTCGATGTGTCGTGTTTTAAGCTACAAATTGCTATGTCGCAGATTCGCGTACTACGAATAGAAGTGGAGTTATAGTTGTTTATATCTGTCAGGCCATGAATCACCAATGACGGCCGGATTGCCTTCTATTCGAAACGATCGATGTTTGACGAAACTATGCGAGTTCGTCGCAGATCGGTATAAGGTGGGTCGTTGGGCCGCTTTTTAAGCTACAAGTTGCTGTGTCGCAGATTCGCATACGACGAATAGAAGCGGAGTTATCGATGTTTATATCTGTGAGGCCATTAATCACCATTGACGACAGTATTGCCTACCACTCGAAACGATCGATGTTTGACGAAACTATGCAAGTTCGTCGCAGATCGGTATAAGGTGGGTCGATGTATCGTGCTTTAAGCTACAAATTGCTATGTCGCAGATTGGCATACGACGAATAGAAGCGGAGTTATAGTTGTTTATATCTGTGAGGACATGAATCCTCATTGACGGCCGGAATGCCTACCACTCGAAACGATCGATGTTTGACGAAACTATGCAAGTTCGTCGCAGATCGGTATAAGGTGGGTCGATGTGTCGTGCTTTAAGCTACAAATTGCTATGCCGCAGATTCGCATACGACGATTAGAAGCGGAGTTATCGATGTTTATATCTGTGAGGCCATGAATCACCATCGACGGCCGGATTGCCTACCACTCGGAACGATCGACGTTTGACGAAACTATGCAAGTTCTTCGCAGATCGGTATAAGGTTGCTCGATGTGTTGTGTTTTAGGCTACAAATTGCTATGTCGCAGATTTGCGTACGACGAATAGAAGCGGAGTTATCGATGTTTATATCTGTGAGGCCATTAATCACCATTGACGACAGGATTGCCTACCACTCGGAACGATCGACGTTTGACGAAACTATGCAAGTTCGTCGCAGATCGGTATAAGGTGGCTCGATGTGTCGTGCTTTAAGCTACAAATTGCTATGTCGCAGATTTGCATACGACGAATAGAGGCGGAGTTATAGTTGTTTTTATCTGTCAGGCCATGAATCACCATTGACGGCCGGATTGCCTACCACTCGGAACGATCGACGTTTGACGAAACTATGCAAGTTCTTCGCAGATCGGTATAAGCTGGGTCGATGTGTCGTGTTTTAAGCTACAAATTGCTATGTCGCAGATTCGCGTACTACGAATAGAAGTGGAGTTATAGTTGTTTATATCTGTGAGGCCATTAATCACCATTGACGACCGGATTGCCTACCACTCGAAACGATCGATGTTTGACGAAACTATGCAAGTTCGTTGCAGATCGGTATAAGGTGCGTCGTTGGGCCGTGTTTTAAGCTACAAATTGCTATGTCGCAGATTTGCATACGACGAATAGAAGCGGAGTTGTAGTTGTTTATATCTGTGAGGTCATGAATCATCATTGACGGCCAGAATGCCTACCACTCGAAACGATCGATGTTTGACGAAACTATGCAAGGCCGTCGCAGATCGGTATAAGGTGGGTCGATGTATCGTGCTTTAAGCTACAAATTGCTATGTCGCAGATTTGCATTCGACGAATAGAGGCGGAGTTATAGTTGTTTCTATCTGTGAGGCCATGAATCACCATTGACGGCAGGATTGCCTACCACTCGGAACGATCGACGTTTGACGAAACTATGCAAGTTCTTCGCAGATCGGTATAAGATGGGTCGATGTGTCGTGTTTTAAGCTACAAATTGCTATGTCGCAGATTCGCGTACTACGAATAGAAGTGGAGTTATAGTTGTTTATATCTGTCAGGCCATGAATCACCAATGACGGCCGGATTGCCTTCTATTCGAAACGATCGATGTTTGACGAAACTATGCGAGTTCGTCGCAGATCGGTATAAGGTGGGTCGTTGGGCCGCTTTTTAAGCTACAAGTTGCTGTGTCGCAGATTCGCATACGACGAATAGAAGCGGAGTTATCGATGTTTATATCTGTGAGGCCATTAATCACCATTGACGACAGTATTGCCTACCACTCGAAACGATCGATGTTTGACGAAACTATGCAAGTTCGTCGCAGATCGGTATAAGGTGGGTCGATGTATCGTGCTTTAAGCTACAAATTGCTATGTCGCAGATTGGCATACGACGAATAGAAGCGGAGTTATAGTTGTTTATATCTGTGAGGACATGAATCCTCATTGACGGCCGGAATGCCTACCACTCGAAACGATCGATGTTTGACGAAACTATGCAAGTTCGTCGCATATCGGTATAAGGTGGGTCGATGTGTCGTGCTTTAAGCTACAAATTGCTATGCCGCAGATTCGCATACGACGAATAGAAGCGGAGTTATCGATGTTTATATCTGTGAGGCCATGAATCACCATTGACGACAGGATTGCCTACCACTCGGAACGATCGACGTTTGACGAAACTATGCAAGTTCTTCGCAGATCGGTATAAGGTGGGTCGATGTGTCGTGTTTTAACCTACAAATTGCTATGTCGCAGATTCGCATACGACGAATAGAAGCGGAGTTATAGTTGTTTATATGTGTCAGGCCATGAATCACCATTGACGACCGGATTGCTTTCCACTCGAAACGACGGATGTTTGACGAAACTATGCAAGTTCGTCGCAGATCGGTATAAGGTGGCACGATGTGTCGTGTTTTAGGCTACAAATTGCTATGTCGCAGATTTGCATACGACGAATAGAAGCGGAGTTGTAGTTGTTTATATCTGTGAGATCATGAATCATCATTGACGGCCAGAATGCCTACCACTCGAAACGATCGATGTTTGACGAAACTATGCAAGTTCGTCGCAGATCGGTATAAGGTAGGTCGATGTGTCGTGCTTTAAGCTACAAATTGCTATGTCACAGATTTGCATACGACGAATAGAAGCGGAGTTATAGTTGCTTATATCTGTGAGGTCATGAATCATCATTGACGGCCGGAATGCCTACCACTCGAAACGATCGATGTTTGACGAAACTATGCAAGTTCGTCGCAGATCGGTATAAGGTGGGTCGTTGGGCCGTGTTTTAAGCTACAAGTTGCTGTGTCGCAGATTCGCATACGACGAATAGAAGCGGAGTTATAGTTGTTTATATGTTTCAGGCCATGAATCACCATTGACGCCTGGATTGCTTTCCACTCGAAACGACCGATGTTTGACGAAACTATGCAAGTTCGTCGCAGATCGGTATAAGGTGGCTCGATGTGTCGTGTTCTAGGCTACAAATTGCTATGTCGCAGATTCGCATACGACGAATAGAAGTGGAGTTATAGTTGTTTATATCTGTCAGGCCATGAATCACCATTGACTGCCGGATTGCCTTCCACTCGCAACGATCGATGTTTGACGAAACTATGCAAGTTCGTCGCAGATCGGTATAAGGTAGGTCGATGTGTCGTGCTTTAAGCTACAAATTGCTATGTCGCAGATTTGCATACGACGAATAGAAGCGGAGTTATAGTTGTTTATATCTGTGAGGTCATGAATCATCATTGACGGCCGGAATGCCTACCACTCGAAACGATCGATGTTTGACGGAACTATGCAAGTTCGTCGCAGATCGGTATAATGTGGGTCGATGTGTCGTGCTTTAAGCTACAAATTGCTATGTCGCAGATTTGCATACGACGAATAGAAGCGGAGTTGTAGTTGTTTATATCTGTGAGGTCATGAATCATCATTGACGGCCAGAATGCCTACCACTCGGAACGATCGACGTTTGACGAAACTATGCAAGTTCTTCGCAGATCGGTATAAGGTGGGTCGATGTGTCGTGTTTTAACCTACAAATTGCTATGTCGCAGATTCGCATACGACGAATAGAAGCGGAGTTATAGTTGTTTATATGTGTCAGGCCATGAATCACCATTGACGACCGGATTGCTTTCCACTCGAAACGACCGATGTTTGACGAAACTATGCAAGTTCGTCGCAGATCGGTATAAGGTGGCACGATGTGTCGTGTTTTAGGCTACAAATTGCTATGTCGCAGATTTGCATACGACGAATAGAAGCGGAGTTGTAGTTGTTTATATCTGTGAGATCATGAATCATCATTGACGGCCAGAATGCCTACCACTCGAAACGATCGATGTTTGACGAAACTATGAAAGTTCGTCGCAGATCGGTATAAGGTAGGTCGATGTGTCGTGCTTTAAGCTACAAATTGCTATGTCACAGATTTGCATACGACGAATAGAAGCGGAGTTATAGTTGCTTATATCTGTGAGGTCATGAATCATCATTGACGGCCGGAATGCCTACCACTCGAAACGATCGATGTTTGACGAAACTATGCAAGTTCGTCGCAGATCGGTATAAGGTGGGTCGTTGGGCCGTGTTTTAAGCTACAAGTTGCTGTGTCGCAGATTCGCATACGACGAATAGAAGCGGAGTTATAGTTGTTTATATGTTTCAGGCCATGAATCACCATTGACGCCTGGATTGCTTTCCACTCGAAACGACCGATGTTTGACGAAACTATGCAAGTTCGTCGCAGATCGGTATAAGGTGGCTCGATGTGTCGTGTTCTAGGCTACAAATTGCTATGTCGCAGATTCGCATACGACGAATAGAAGTGGAGTTATAGTTGTTTATATCTGTCAGGCCATGAATCACCATTGACTGCCGGATTGCCTTCCACTCGCAACGATCGATGTTTGACGAAACTATGCAAGTTCGTCGCAGATCGGTATAAGGTAGGTCGATGTGTCGTGCTTTAAGCTACAAATTGCTATGTCGCAGATTTGCATACGACGAATAGAAGCGGAGTTATAGTTGTTTATATCTGTGAGGTCATGAATCATCATTGACGGCCGGAATGCCTACCACTCGAAACGATCGATGTTTGACGGAACTATGCAAGTTCGTCGCAGATCGGTATAATGTGGGTCGATGTGTCGTGCTTTAAGCTACAAATTGCTATGTCGCAGATTTGCATACGACGAATGGAATCGGAGTTGTAGTTGTTTATATCTGTGAGGTCATGAATCATCATTGACGGCCAGAATGCCTACCACTCGAAAAGATCGATGTTTGACGAAACTTTGCAAGTTCGTCGCAGATCGGTATAAGGTGGGTCGATGTGTCGTGTTTTAAGCTACAAATTGCTATGTCGCAGATTTGCATACGACGAATAGAGGCGGAGTTATAGTTGTTTATATCTGTGAGGCCATGAATCACAATTGACGGCAGGATTGCCTACCACTCGGAACGATCGACGGTTGACGAAACTATGCAAGTTCTTCGCAGATCGGTATAAGATGGGTCGATGTGTCGTGTTTTAAGCTACAAATTGCTATGTCGGAGATTCGCATACGACGAATAGAAGTGGAGTTATAGTTGTTTATATCTGCCAGGCCATGAATCACCATTGACAGCCGGATTGCCTTCCACTCGAAACGATCGATGTTTGACGAAACTATGCAAGTTCGTCGCAGATCGATATAAGGTGGGTCGTTGGGCCGTGTTTTAACCTACAAATTGCTGTGTCGCAGATTTGCATACGACGAATAGAAGCGGAGTTGTAGTTGTTTATATCTGTGAGGTCATGAATCATCATTGACGGCCAGAATGCCTACCACTCGAAACGATCGATGTTTGACGAAACTATGCAAGTTCGTCGCAGATCGGTATAAGGTGGGTCGTTGGGCCGTGTTTTAAGCTACAAGTTGCTGTGTCGCAGATTCGCATACGACGAATAGAAGCGGAGTTATAGTTGTTTATATGTGTCAGGCCATGAATCACCATTGACGACCGGATTGCTTTCCACTCGAAACGACCGATGTTTGACGAAACTATGCAAGTTCGTCGCAGATCGGTATAAGGTGGCACGATGTGTCGTGTTTTAGGCTACAAATTGCTATGTCGCAGATTTGCATACGACGATTAGAAGCGGAGTTATCGATGTTTATATCTGTGAGGCCATGAATCACCACCGACGGCCGGATTGCCTACCACTCGGAACGATCGACGTTTGACGAAACTATGCAAGTTCTTCGCAGATCGGTATAAGGTGGCTCGATGTGTCGTGTTTTAGGCTACAAATTGCTATGTCGCAGATTTGCGTACGACGAATAGAAGCGGAGTTATAGTTGTTTATATCTGTCAGGCCATGAATCACCATTGACGGCCGGATTGCCTACCACTCGGAACGATCGACGTTTGCCGAAACTCTGCATGTTCTTCGCAGATCGGTATAAGGTGGGTCGATGTGCCGTGTTTTAAGCTACAAATTGCTATGTCGCAGATTCGCATACGACGAATAGAAGCGGAGTTATAGTTGTTTATATCTGTGAGGCCATTAATCACCATTGACGACCGGATTGCCTACCACTCGAAACGATCGATGTTTGACGAAACTATGCAAGTTCGTTGCAGATCGGTATAAGGTGCGTCGTTGGGCCGTGTTTTAAGCTACAAATTGCTATGTCGCAGATTTGCATACGACGAATAGAAGCGGAGTTGTAGTTGTTTATATCTGTGAGGTCATGAATCATCATTGACGGCCAGAATGCCTACCACTCGAAACGATCGATGTTTGACGAAACTATGCAAGTTCGTCGCAGATCGGTATAAGGTGGGTCGATGTATCGTGCTTTAAGCTACAAATTGCTATGTCGCAGATTGGCATACGACGAATAGAAGCGGAGTTATAGTTGTTTATATCTGTCAGGCCATGAATCACCATTGACGGCCGGATTGCCTTCCACTCGAAACGATCGATGTTTGACGAAACTATGCAAGTTCGTCGCAGATCGGTATAAGGTGGGTCGTTGGGCCGTTTTTGAAGCTACAAGTTGCTGTGTCGCAGATTCGCATACGACGAATAGAAGCGGATTTATCGATGTTTATATCTGTGAGGCCATTAATCACCATTGACGACAGGATTGCCTACCACTCGGAACGATCGACGTTTGACGAAACTATGCAAGTTCGTCGCAGATCGGTATAAGGTGGCTCGATGTGTCGTGTTTTAGGCTACAAATTGCTATGTCGCAGATTTGCGTACGACGAATAGAAGCGGAGATATAGTTGTTTATATCTGTCAGGCCATGAATCACCATTGACGGCCGAATTGCCTACCACTCGGAACGACCGACGTTTGCCGAAACTATGCAAGTTCGTCGCAGATCGGTATAAGGTGGCTCGATGTGTCGTGTTTTAGGCTACAAATTGCTGTGTCGCAGATTTGCGTACGACGAATAGAAGCGCAGTTATAGTTGTTTATATCGGTCAGGCCATGAATCACCATTGACGGCAGGATTGCCTACCACTCGGAACGATCGACGTTTGTCGAAACTATGCAAGTTCTTCGCAGATCGGTATAAGATGGGTCGATGTGTCGTGTTTTAAGCTACAAATTGCTATGTCGGAGATTCGCATACGACGAATAGAAGTGGAGTTATAGTTGTTTATATCTGCCAGGCCATGAATCACCATTGACAGCCGGATTGCCTTCCACTCGAAACGATCGATGTTTGACGAAACTATGCAAGTTCGTCGCAGATCGATATAAGGTGGGTCGTTGGGCCGTGTTTTAACCTACAAATTGCTGTGTCGCAGATTTGCATACGACGAATAGAAGCGGAGTTGTAGTTGTTTATATCTGTGAGGTCATGAATCATCATTGACGGCCAGAATGCCTACCACTCGAAACGATCGATGTTTGACGAAACTATGCAAGTTCGTCGCAGATCGGTATAAGGTGGGTCGATGTGTCGTGCTTTAAGCTACAAAGTGCTATGTCCCAGATTTGCATACGACGAATAGAAGCGGAGTTATAGTTGTTTATATCTGTGAGGTCATGAATCATCATTGACGGCCGGAATGCCTACCACTCGAAACGATCGATGTTTGACGAAACTATGCAAGTTCGTCGCAGATCGGTATAAGGTAGGTCGATGTGTCGTGCTTTAAGCTACAAATTGCTATGTCACAGATTTGCATACGACGAATAGAAGCGGAGTTATAGTTGCTTATATCTGTGAGGTCATGAATCATCATTGACGGCCGGAATGCCTACCACTCGAAACGATCGATGTTTGACGAAACTATGCAAGTTCGTCGCAGATCGGTATAAGGTGGGTCGTTGGGTCGTGCTTTAAGCTACAAATTGCTATGTCGCAGATTTGCATACGACGAATAGAAGCGGAGTTATAGTTGTTTATATCTGTGAGGTCATGAATCATCATTGACGGCCGGAATGCCTACCACTCGAAACGATCGATGTTTGACGGAACTATGCAAGTTCGTCGCAGATCGGTATAAGGTGGGTCGATGTGTCGTGCTTTAAGCTACAAATTGCTATGTCGCAGATTTGCATACGACGAATAGAAGCGGAGTTGTAGTTGTTTATATCTGTGAGGTCATGAATCACCATTGACGGCCGGATTGCCGTCCACTCGAAACGATCGATGTTTGACGAAACTATGCAAGTTCGTCGCCGATCGGTATAAGGTGGGTCGATGTGTCGTGTTATAACCTACAAATTGCTGTGTCGCAGATTCGCATACGACGAATAGAAGTGGAGTTATAGTTGTTTATATCTGTGAGGCCATTAATCACCATTGACGACAGGATTGCCTACCACTCGGAACGATCGACGGTTGACGAAACTATGCAAGTTCTTCGCAGATCGGTATAAGATGGGTCGATGTGTCGTGTTTTAAGCTACAAATTGCTATGTCGGAGATTCGCATACGACGAATAGAAGTGGAGCTATAGTTGTTTATATCTGTCAGGCCATGAATCACCATTGACGGCCGGATTGCCTTCCACTCGAAACGATCGATGTTTGACGAAACTATGCAAGTTCGTCGCAGATCGGTATAAGGTGGGTCGTTGGGCCGTGTTTTAACCTACAAATTGCTGTGTCGCAGATTTGCATACGACGAATAGAAGCGGAGTTGTAGTTGTTTATATCTGTGAGGTCATGAATCATCATTGACGGCCAGAATGCCTACCACTCGAAACGATCAATGTTTGACGAAACTATGCAAGTTCGTCGCAGATCGGTATAAGGTGGGTCGATGTGTCGTGTTATAACCTACAAATTGCTGTGTCGCAGATTCGCATACGACGAATAGAAGTGGAGTTATAGTTGTTTATATCTGTGAGGCCATTAATCACCATTGACGACAGGATTGCCTACCACTCGGAACGATCGACGTTTGCCGAAACTCTGCATGTTCTTCGCAGATCGGTATAAGGTGGGTCGATGTGCCGTGTTTTAAGCTACAAATTGCTATGTCGCAGATTCGCATACGACGAATAGAAGCGGAGTTATAGTTGTTTTTATCTGTCAGGCCATGAATCACCATTGACGGCCGGATTGCCTACCACTCGGAACGATCGACGTTTGACGAAACTATGCAAGTTCTTCGCAGATCGGTATAAGCTGGGTCGATGTGTCGTGTTTTAAGCTACAAATTGCTATGTCGCAGATTCGCGTACTACGAATAGAAGTGGAGTTATAGTTGTTTATATCTGTGAGGCCATTAATCACCATTGACGACCGGATTGCCTACCACTCGAAACGATCGATGTTTGACGAAACTATGCAAGTTCGTTGCAGATCGGTATAAGGTGCGTCGTTGGGCCGTGTTTTAAGCTACAAATTGCTATGTCGCAGATTTGCATACGACGAATAGAAGCGGAGTTGTAGTTGTTTATATCTGTGAGGTCATGAATCATCATTGACGGCCAGAATGCCTACCACTCGAAACGATCGATGTTTGACGAAACTATGCAAGTTCGTCGCAGATCGGTATAAGGTGGGTCGATGTATCGTGCTTTAAGCTACAAATTGCTATGTCGCAGATTGGCATACGACGAATAGAAGCGGAGTTATAGTTGTTTATATCTGTCAGGCCATGAATCACCATTGACGGCCGGATTGCCTTCCACTCGAAACGATCGATGTTTGACGAAACTATGCAAGTTCGTCGCAGATCGGTATAAGGTGGGTCGTTGGGCCGTTTTTGAAGCTACAAGTTGCTGTGTCGCAGATTCGCATACGACGAATAGAAGCGGATTTATCGATGTTTATATCTGTGAGGCCATTAATCACCATTGACGACAGGATTGCCTACCACTCGGAACGATCGACGTTTGACGAAACTATGCAAGTTCGTCGCAGATCGGTATAAGGTGGCTCGATGTGTCGTGTTTTAGGCTACAAATTGCTATGTCGCAGATTTTCGTACGACGAATAGAAGCGGAGATATAGTTGTTTATATCTGTCAGGCCATGAATCACCATTGACGGCCGAATTGCCTACCACTCGGAACGACCGACGTTTGCCGAAACTATGCAAGTTCGTCGCAGATCGGTATAAGGTGGCTCGATGTGTCGTGTTTTAGGCTACAAATTGCTGTGTCGCAGATTTGCGTACGACGAATAGAAGCGCAGTTATAGTTGTTTATATCGGTCAGGCCATGAATCACCATTGACGGCAGGATTGCCTACCACTCGGAACGATCGACGTTTGTCGAAACTATGCAAGTTCTTCGCAGATCGGTATAAGATGGGTCGATGTGTCGTGTTTTAAGCTACAAATTGCTATGTCGGAGATTCGCATACGACGAATAGAAGTGGAGTTATAGTTGTTTATATCTGCCAGGCCATGAATCACCATTGACAGCCGGATTGCCTTCCACTCGAAACGATCGATGTTTGACGAAACTATGCAAGTTCGTCGCAGATCGATATAAGGTGGGTCGTTGGGCCGTGTTTTAACCTACAAATTGCTGTGTCGCAGATTTGCATACGACGAATAGAAGCGGAGTTGTAGTTGTTTATATCTGTGAGGTCATGAATCATCATTGACGGCCAGAATGCCTACCACTCGAAACGATCGATGTTTGACGAAACTATGCAAGTTCGTCGCAGATCGGTATAAGGTGGGTCGATGTGTCGTGCTTTAAGCTACAAAGTGCTATGTCCCAGATTTGCATACGACGAATAGAAGCGGAGTTATAGTTGTTTATATCTGTGAGGTCATGAATCATCATTGACGGCCGGAATGCCTACCACTCGAAACGATCGATGTTTGACGAAACTATGCAAGTTCGTCGCATATCGGTATAAGGTGGGTCGATGTGTCGTGCTTTAAGCTACAAATTGCTATGTCGCAGATTCGCATACGACGAATAGAAGCGGAGTTATCGATGTTTATATCTGTGAGGCCATGAATCACCATTGACGACAGGATTGCCTAACACTCGGAACGATCGACGTTTGACGAAACTATGCAAGTTCTTCGCAGATCGGTATAAGGTGGGTCGATGTGTCGTGTTTTAACCTACAAATTGCTATGTCGCAGATTCGCATACGACGAATAGAAGCGGAGTTATAGTTGTTTATATGTGTCAGGCCATGAATCACCATTGACGACCGGATTGCTTTCCACTCGAAACGACCGATGTTTGACGAAACTATGCAAGATCGTCGCAGATCGGTATAAGGTGGCACGATGTGTCGTGTTTTAGGCTACAAATTGCTATGTCGCAGATTTGCATACGACGAATAGAAGCGGAGTTGTAGTTGTTTATATCTGTGAGATCATGAATCATCATTGACGGCCAGAATGCCTACCACTCGAAACGATCGATGTTTGACGAAACTATGCAAGTTCGTCGCAGATCGGTATAAGGTAGGTCGATGTGTCGTGCTTTAAGCTACAAATTGCTATGTCACAGATTTGCATACGACGAATAGAAGCGGAGTTATAGTTGCTTATATCTGTGAGGTCATGAATCATCATTGACGGCCGGAATGCCTACCACTCGAAACGATCGATGTTTGACGAAACTATGCAAGTTCGTCGCAGATCGGTATAAGGTGGGTCGTTGGGTCGTGCTTTAAGCTACAAATTGCTATGTCGCAGATTTGCATACGACGAATAGAAGCGGAGTTATAGTTGTTTATATCTGTGAGGTCATGAATCATCATTGACGGCCGGAATGCCTACCACTCGAAACGATCGATGTTTGACGGAACTATGCAAGTTCGTCGCAGATCGGTATAAGGTGGGTCGATGTGTCGTGCTTTAAGCTACAAATTGCTATGTCGCAGATTTGCATACGACGAATAGAAGCGGAGTTGTAGTTGTTTATATCTGTGAGGTCATGAATCACCATTGACGGCCGGATTGCCTTCCACTCGAAACGATCGATGTTTGACGAAACTATGCAAGTTCGTCGCCGATCGGTATAAGGTGGGTCGATGTGTCGTGTTATAACCTACAAATTGCTGTGTCGCAGATTCGCATACGACGAATAGAAGTGGAGTTATAGTTGTTTATATCTGTGAGGCCATTAATCACCATTGACGACAGGATTGCCTACCACTCGGAACGATCGACGGTTGACGAAACTATGCAAGTTCTTCGCAGATCGGTATAAGATGGGTCGATGTGTCGTGTTTTAAGCTACAAATTGCTATGTCGGAGATTCGCATACGACGAATAGAAGTGGAGCTATAGTTGTTTATATCTGTCAGGCCATGAATCACCATTGACGGCCGGATTGCCTTCCACTCGAAACGATCGATGTTTGACGAAACTATGCAAGTTCGTCGCAGATCGGTATAAGGTGGGTCGTTGGGCCGTGTTTTAACCTACAAATTGCTGTGTCGCAGATTTGCATACGACGAATAGAAGCGGAGTTGTAGTTGTTTATATCTGTGAGGTCATGAATCATCATTGACGGCCAGAATGCCTACCACTCGAAACGATCAATGTTTGACGAAACTATGCAAGTTCGTCGCAGATCGGTATAAGGTGGGTCGATGTGTCGTGCTTTAAGCTACAAATTGCTATGTCGCAGATTTGCATACGACGAATAGAAGCGGAGTTATAGTTGTTTATATCTGTGAGGTCATGAATCATCATTGACGGCCGGAATGCCTACCACTCGAAACGATCGATGTTTGACGAAACTATGCAAGTTCGTCGCATATCGGTATAAGGTGGGTCGATGTGTCGTGCTTTACGCTACAAATTGCTATGCCGCAGATTCGCATACGACGAATAGAAGCGGAGTTATCGATGTTTATATCTGTGAGGCCATGAATCACCATTGACGACAGGATTGCCTACCACTCGGAACGATCGACGTTTGACGAAACTATGCAAGTTCTTCGCAGATCGGTATAAGGTGGGTCGATGTGTCGTGTTTTAACCTACAAATTGCTATGTCGCAGATTCGCATACGACGAATAGAAGCGGAGTTATAGTTGTTTATATGTGTCAGGCCATGAATCACCATTGACGACCGGATTGCTTTCCACTCGAAACGACCGATGTTTGACGAAACTATGCAAGTTCGTCGCAGATCGGTATAAGGTGGCTCGATGTGTCGTGTTTTAGGCTACAAATTGCTATGTCGCAGATTTGCATACGACGAATAGAAGCGGAGTTGTAGTTGTTTATATCTGTGAGATCATGAATCATCATTGACGGCCAGAATGCCTACCACTCGAAACGATCGATGTTTGACGAAACTATGCAAGTTCGTCGCAGATCGGTATAAGGTAGGTCGATGTGTCGTGCTTTAAGCTACAAATTGCTATGTCACAGATTTGCATACGACGAATAGAAGCGGAGTTATAGTTGCTTATATCTGTGAGGTCATGAATCATCATTGACGGCCGGAATGCCTACCACTCGAAACGATCGATGTTTGACGAAACTATGCAAGTTCGTCGCAGATCGGTATAAGGTGGGTCGATGTGTCGTGCTTTAAGCTACAAATTGCTATGCCGCAGATTCGCATACGACGATTAGAAGCGGAGTTATCGATGTTTATATCTGTGAGGCCATGAATCACCACCGACGGCCGGATTGCCTACCACTCGGAACGATCGACGTTTGACGAAACTATGCAAGTTCTTCGCAGATCGGTATAAGGTGGCTCGATGTGTCGTGTTTTAGGCTACAAATTGCTATGTCGCAGATTTGCGTACGACGAATAGAAGCGGAGTTATAGTTGTTTATATCTGTCAGGCCATGAATCACCATTGACGGCCGGATTGCCTACCACTCGGAACGATCGACGTTTGCCGAAACTCTGCATGTTCTTCGCAGATCGGTATAAGGTGGGTCGATGTGCCGTGTTTTAAGCTACAAATTGCTATGTCGCAGATTTGCATACGACGAATAGAAGCGGAGTTATAGTTGTTTATATCTGTCAGGCCGTGAATCACCATTGACGCCTGGATTGCTTTCCACTCGAAACGACCGATGTTTGACGAAACTATGCAAGTTCGTCGCAGATCGGTATAAGGTGGCTCGATGTGTCGTGTTCTAGGCTACAAATTGCTATGTCGCAGATTTGCATACGACGAATAGAAGCGGAGTTGTAGTTGTTTATATCTGTGAGGTCATGAATCATCATTGACGGCCCGAATGCCTACCACTCGAAACGATCGATGTTTGACGAAACTATGCAAGTTCGTCGCAGATCGGTATAAGGTGGGTCGATGTGTCGTGCTTTAAGCTACAAATTGCTATGCCGCAGATTCGCATACGACGATTAGAAGCGGAGTTATCGATGTTTATATCTGTGAGGCCATGAATCACCATCGACGGCCGGATTGCCTACCACTCGGAACGATCGACGTTTGACGAAACTATGCATGTTCTTCGCAGATCGGTATAAGGTTGCTCGATGTGTTGTGTTTTAGGCTACAAATTGCTATGTCGCAGATTTGCGTACGACGAATAGAAGCGGAGTTATCGATGTTTATATCTGTGAGGCCATTAATCACCATTGACGACAGGATTGCCTACCACTCGGAACGATCGACGTTTGACGAAACTATGCAAGTTCGTCGCAGATCGGTATAAGGTGGCTCGATGTGTCGTGCTTTAAGCTACAAATTGCTATGTCGCAGATTTGCATACGACGAATAGAGGCGGAGTTATAGTTGTTTTTATCTGTCAGGCCATGAATCACCATTGACGGCCGGATTGCCTACCACTCGGAACGATCGACGTTTGACGAAACTATGCAAGTTCTTCGCAGATCGGTATAAGCTGGGTCGATGTGTCGTGTTTTAAGCTACAAATTGCTATGTCGCAGATTCGCGTACTACGAATAGAAGTGGAGTTATAGTTGTTTATATCTGTGAGGCCATTAATCACCATTGACGACCGCATTGCCTACCACTCGAAACGATCGATGTTTGACGAAACTATGCAAGTTCGTTGCAGATCGGTATAAGGTGCGTCGTTGGGACGTGTTTTAAGGTACAAATTGCTATGTCGCAGATTTGCATACGACGAATAGAAGCGGAGTTGTAGTTGTTTATATCTGTGAGGTCATGAATCATCATTGACGGCCAGAATGCCTACCACTCGAAACGATCGATGTTTGACGAAACTATGCAAGTTCGTCGCAGATCGGTATAAGGTGGGTCGATGTATCGTGCTTTAAGCTACAAATTGCTATGTCGCAGATTGGCATACGACGAATAGAAGCGGAGTTATAGTTGTTTATATCTGTCAGGCCATGAATCACCATTGACGGCCGGATTGCCTTCCACTCGAAACGATCGATGTTTGACGAAACTATGCAAGTTCGTCGCAGATCGGTATAAGGTGGGTCGTTGGGCCGTTTTTGAAGCTACAAGCTGCTGTGTCGCAGATTCGCATACGACGAATAGAAGCGGATTTATCGATGTTTATATCTGTGAGGCCATTAATCACCATTGACGACAGGATTGCCTACCACTCGGAACGATCGACGTTTGACCAAACTATGCAAGTTCGTCGCAGATCGGTATAAGGTGGCTCGATGTGTCGTGTTTTAGGCTACAAATTGCTATGTCGCAGATTTGCGTACGACGAATAGAAGCGGAGATATAGTTGTTTATATCTGTCAGGCCATGAATCACCATTGACGGCCGAATTGCCTACCACTCGGAACGACCGACGTTTGCCGAAACTATGCAAGTTCGTCGCAGAACGGTATAAGGTGGCTCGATGTGTCGTGTTTTAGGCTACAAATTGCTGTGTCGCAGATTTGCGTACGACGAATAGAAGCGCAGTTATAGTTGTTTATATCGGTCAGGCCATGAATCACCATTGACGGCAGGATTGCCTACCACTCGGAACGATCGACGTTTGACGAAACTATGCAAGTTCTTCGCAGATCGGTATAAGATGGGTCGATGTGTCGTGTTTTAAGCTACAAATTGCTATGTCGCAGATTCGCATACGACGAATAGAAGTGGAGTTATAGTTGCTTATATCCGTCAGGCCATGAATCACCATTGACGGCCGGATTGCCTACCACTCGGAACGACCGACGTTTGCCGAAACTATGCAAGTTCGTTGCAGATCGGTATAAGGTGGGTCGTTGGGCCGCGTTTTAAGCTACGAATTGCTATGCCGCAGATTCGCATACGAGGAATAGAAGCGGAGTTATCGATGTTTATATCTGTGAGGCCATGAATCACCATCGACAGCCGGATTGCCTACCACTCGGAACGATCGACGTTTGACGAAACTATGCAAGTTCTTCGCAGATCGGTATAAGGTGGCTCGATGTGTCGTGTTTTAGGCTACAAATTGCTATGTCGCAGATTTGCGTACGACGAATAGAGGCGGAGTTATAGTTGTTTATATCTGTGAGGCCATGAATCACCATTGACGGCAGGATTGCCTACCACTCGGAACGATCGACGTTTGACGAAACTATGCAAGTTCTTCGCAGATCGGTATAAGATGGGTCGATGTGTCGTGTTTTAAGCTACAAATTGCTATGTCGCAGATTTGCATACGACGAATAGAGGCGGAGTTATAATTGTTTATATCTGTGACGCCATGAATCACCATTGACGGCAGGATTGCCTACCACTCGGAACGATCGAGGTTTGACGAAACTATGCAAGTTCTTCGCAGTTTGGTATAAGATGGGTCGATGTGTCGTGTTTTAAGCTACAAATTGCTATGTCGCAGATTCGCATACTACGAATAGAAGTGGAGTTATAGTTGTTTATATCTGTCAGGCCATGAATCACCATTGACGGCCGGATTGCCTTCCACTCGAAACAATCGATGTTTGACGAAACTATGCAAGTTCGTCGCAGATCGGTATAAGGTGGGTCGATGTGTCGTGTTTTAGGCTACAAATTGCTATGTCGCAGATTTGCGTACGACGAATAGAAGCGGAGTTATCGATGTTTATATCTGTGAGGCCATGAATCACCATTGACGACCGGATTGCCTACCACTCGGAACGATCGACATTTGCCGAAACTATGCAAGTTCGTCGCAGATCGGTATAAGGTGGCTCGATGTGTCGTGTTTTAGGCTACAAATTGCTATGTCGCAGATTTGCGTACGACGAATAGAAGCGGAGTTATAGTTGTTTATATCTGTCAGGCCGTGAATCACCATTGACGGCCGGATTGCCTACCACTCGGAACGATCGACGTTTGCCGAAACTATGCAAGTTCTTCGCAGATCGGTATAAGGTGGGTCTATTTGTCGTGTTTTAAGCTACAACCTGCTATGTCGCAGATTTGCATACGACGAATAGAGGCGGAGTTATAGTTGTTTATTTTTGTGAGGCCATGAATCACCATTGACGGCAGGATTGCCTACCACTCGGAACGATCGACGTTTGACGAAACTATGCAAGTTCTTCGCAGATCGGTATAAGATGGGTCGATGTGTCGTGTTTTAAGCTACAAATTGCTATGCCGCAGATTCGCATACGACGATTAGAAGCGGAGTTATCGATGTTTATATCTGTGAGGCCATGAATCACCATCGACGGCCGGATTGCCTACCACTCGGAACGATCGACGGTTGACGAAACTATGCAAGTTCTTCGCAGATCGGTATAAGGTGGGTCGTTGGGCCGTGTTTTAAGCTACAAGTTGCTGTGTCGCAGATTCGCATACGACGAATAGAAGCGGAGTTATCGATGTTTATATCTGTGAGGCCATTAATCACCATTGACGACAGGATTGCCTACCACTCGGAACGATCGACGTTTGACGAAACTATGCAAGTTCGTCGCAGATCGATATAAGGTGGCTCGATGTGTCGTGTTTTAGGCTACAAATTGCTATGTCGCAGATTTGCGTACGACGAATAGAAGCGGAGTTATAGTTGTTTATATCTGTGAGGACATGAATCCTCATTGACGGCCGGAATGCCTACCACTCGAAACGATCGATGTTTGACGAAACTATGCAAGTTCTTCGCAGATCGGTATAAGGTGGGTCGATGTGTCGTGTTTTAACCTACAAATTGCTATGTCGCAGATTCGCATACGACGAATAGAAGCGGAGTTATAGTTGTTTATATGTGTCAGGCCATGAATCACCATTGACGACCGGATTGCTTTCCACTCGAAACGACCGATGTTTGACGAAACTATGCAAGTTCGTCGCAGATCGGTATAAGGTGGCACGATGTGTCGTGTTTTAGGCTACAAATTGCTATGTCGCAGATTTGCATACGACGAATAGAAGCGGAGTTGTAGTTGTTTATATCTGTGAGATCATGAATCATCATTGACGGCCAGAATGCCTACCACTCGAAACGATCGATGTTTGACGAAACTATGCAAGTTCGTCGCAGATCGGTATAAGGTAGGTCGATGTGTCGTGCTTTAAGCTACAAATTGCTATGTCACAGATTTGCATACGACGAATAGAAGCGGAGTTATAGTTGCTTATATCTGTGAGGTCATGAATCATCATTGACGGCCGGAATGCCTACCACTCGAAACGATCGATGTTTGACGAAACTATGCAAGTTCGTCGCAGATCGGTATAAGGTGGGTCGTTGGGCCGTGTTTTAAGCTACAAGTTGCTGTGTCGCAGATTCGCATACGACGAATAGAAGCGGAGTTATAGTTGTTTATATGTTTCAGGCCATGAATCACCATTGACGCCTGGATTGCTTTCCACTCGAAACGACCGATGTTTGACGAAACTATGCAAGTTCGTCGCAGATCGGTATAAGGTGGCTCGATGTGTCGTGTTCTAGGCTACAAATTGCTATGTCGCAGATTCGCATACGACGAATAGAAGTGGAGTTATAGTTGTTTATATCTGTCAGGCCATGAATCACCATTGACTGCCGGATTGCCTTCCACTCGCAACGATCGATGTTTGACGAAACTATGCAAGTTCGTCGCAGATCGGTATAAGGTAGGTCGATGTGTCGTGCTTTAAGCTACAAATTGCTATGTCGCAGATTTGCATACGACGAATAGAAGCGGAGTTATAGTTGTTTATATCTGTGAGGTCATGAATCATCATTGACGGCCGGAATGCCTACCACTCGAAACGATCGATGTTTGACGGAACTATGCAAGTTCGTCGCAGATCGGTATAATGTGGGTCGATGTGTCGTGCTTTAAGCTACAAATTGCTATGTCGCAGATTTGCATACGACGAATAGAAGCGGAGTTGTAGTTGTTTATATCTGTGAGGTCATGAATCATCATTGACGGCCAGAATGCCTACCACTCGAAAAGATCGATGTTTGACGAAACTTTGCAAGTTCGTCGCAGATCGGTATAAGGTGGGTCGATGTGTCGTGTTTTAAGCTACAAATTGCTATGTCGCAGATTTGCATACGACGAATAGAGGCGGAGTTATAGTTGTTTATATCTGTGAGGCCATGAATCACAATTGACGGCAGGATTGCCTACCACTCGGAACGATCGACGGTTGACGAAACTATGCAAGTTCTTCGCAGATCGGTATAAGATGGGTCGATGTGTCGTGTTTTAAGCTACAAATTGCTATGTCGGAGATTCGCATACGACGAATAGAAGTGGAGTTATAGTTGTTTATATCTGCCAGGCCATGAATCACCATTGACAGCCGGATTGCCTTCCACTCGAAACGATCGATGTTTGACGAAACTATGCAAGTTCGTCGCAGATCGATATAAGGTGGGTCGTTGGGCCGTGTTTTAACCTACAAATTGCTGTGTCGCAGATTTGCATACGACGAATAGAAGCGGAGTTGTAGTTGTTTATATCTGTGAGGTCATGAATCATCATTGACGGCCAGAATGCCTACCACTCGAAACGATCGATGTTTGACGAAACTATGCAAGTTCGTCGCAGATCGGTATAAGGTGGGTCGATGTGTCGTGCTTTAAGCTACAAAGTGCTATGTCCCAGATTTGCATACGACGAATAGAAGCGGAGTTATAGTTGTTTATATCTGTGAGGTCATGAATCATCATTGACGGCCGGAATGCCTACCACTCGAAACGATCGATGTTTGACGAAACTATGCAAGTTCGTCGCATATCGGTATAAGGTGGGTCCATGTGTCGTGCTTTAAGCTCCAAATTGCTATGTCGCAGATTCGCATACGACGAATAGAAGCGGAGTTATCGATGTTTATATCTGTGAGGCCATGAATCACCATTGACGACAGGATTGCCTACCACTCGGAACGATCGACGTTTGACGAAACTATGCAAGTTCTTCGCAGATCGGTATAAGGTGGGTCGATGTGTCGTGTTTTACCCTACAAATTGCTATGTCGCAGATTCGCATACGACGAATAGAAGCGGAGTTATAGTTGTTTATATGTGTCAGGCCATGAATCACCATTGACGACCGGATTGCTTTCCACTCGAAACGACCGATGTTTGACGAAACTATGCAAGTTCGTCGCAGATCGGTATAAGGTGGCACGATGTGTCGTGTTTTAGGCTACAAATTGCTATGTCGCAGATTTGCATACGACGAATAGAAGCGGAGTTGTAGTTGTTTATATCTGTGAGATCATGAATCATCATTGACGGCCAGAATGCCTACCACTCGAAACGATCGATGTTTGACGAAACTATGCAAGTTCTTCGCAGATCGGTATAAGGTGGGTCGATGTGTCGTGTTTTAACCTACAAATTGCTATGTCGCAGATTCGCATACGACGAATAGAAGCGGAGTTATAGTTGTTTATATGTGTCAGGCCATGAATCACCATTGACGACCGGATTGCTTTCCACTCGAAACGACCGATGTTTGACGAAACTATGCAAGTTCGTCGCAGATCGGTATAAGGTGGCACGATGTGTCGTGTTTTAGGCTACAAATTGCTATGTCGCAGATTTGCATACGACGAATAGAAGCGGAGTTGTAGTTGTTTATATCTGTGAGATCATGAATCATCATTGACGGCCAGAATGCCTACCACTCGAAACGATCGATGTTTGACGAAACTATGCAAGTTCGTCGCAGATCGGTATAAGGTAGGTCGATGTGTCGTGCTTTAAGCTACAAATTGCTATGTCACAGATTTGCATACGACGAATAGAAGCGGAGTTATAGTTGCTTATATCTGTGAGGTCATGAATCATCATTGACGGCCGGAATGCCTACCACTCGAAACGATCGATGTTTGACGAAACTATGCAAGTTCGTCGCAGATCGGTATAAGGTGGGTCGTTGGGCCGTGTTTTAAGCTACAAGTTGCTGTGTCGCAGATTCGCATACGACGAATAGAAGCGGAGTTATAGTTGTTTATATGTTTCAGGCCATGAATCACCATTGACGCCTGGATTGCTTTCCACTCGAAACGACCGATGTTTGACGAAACTATGCAAGTTCGTCGCAGATCGGTATAAGGTGGCTCGATGTGTCGTGTTCTAGGCTACAAATTGCTATGTCGCAGATTCGCATACGTCGAATAGAAGTGGAGTTATAGTTGTTTATATCTAACGCCGGGGTACATGGTGAGAGAGGAGATGGAAAGAGAGAAGTTGAGGGTGAGGATGGGAAGGAGGGCGTGGAAATTTGAACAGAGATTGGAAGAAGGGAAGGGAGGGGAACTGACGAGGAGGTGCTGGGAGGAGGTAAAGGAGAGGGAAGGAAGGAATAAGACGGTAGGGAGATGGGAAGAGGAGAGGAGGGGATTCTGGAGGAGACTAGGGATGGAGATGGGAAAAGAGGAGGGATTTGAGGAGTTGGAGAGAAGAGATAGGGAAGAGCAGAAGAGGGAAAGAAGGGAAAAGATAGAGTCATCCAGGTCAAACAAGTGGTACAAGGTGATAATGGAATTGGGGAAGGCGGTGTACAGAGGAAATAAAAGATGGTCGGAGAAGAGAAAGACAAGAATAGCAAGGGCCAGGATGGGGAATGAGATGAGGAGTGGGAAGTTCTGGAAGAAGGAGGAAGAGAGGGTTTGTAGATTGTGTGGAGAAGAAGAAGAGACATGGGAGCATGTGTGGGAGAGATGTGGGAAGTGGGGAAGAGAGAGGGAGGAAAGAGGGTTATGGAAGGAGAGGATAGGACAGGTATTGGGGGGAGATGGGAGGGGTGAAGAGTGGCTAAGAAAGATAGAGGAGATAAGAAGAAAAGAGGAAAGTAAGAGGGAGGAAAGGGAGAGGGGAGAGGGAGGGAGGATGGGGGGAGATGGTGTGAATGAGAGGAGGAGAGAGGGTGAGGAAGTAGCGGAAGAGGAGGAAACGGAAGTCGGGAATGAGAGAGAGGGAGAGAATGGAAGGAGAGCGGGAGAGAATGAGGAGCGGAGAGAGGGGGGGGAGGAGAGAGAGAGCGAGCGAGCGAAGAGAGGACGAAGCGAAAGCGAATTAGGTTAGGTTTAAGATTAGATTAGGTAGGTTAAGGTCTATGTAAGCGGCGTTAGAGGATAAGATAGGTTTTGGATTGTATGTAGAGGTAAGGTAACATAAGTTGTAACCCCGCAAGGGAAAACAAAAATAAATACATACATACATACATAGTTGTTTATATCTGTCAGGCCATGAATCACCATTGACGGCCAGAATGCCTACCACTCGAAACGATCGATGTTTGACGAAACTATGCAAGTTCTTCGCAGATCGGTATAAGGTGGGTCGATGTGTCGTGTTTTAACCTACAAATTGCTATGTCGCAGATTCGCATACGACGAATAGAAGCGGAGTTATAGTTGTTTATATGTGTCAGGCCATGAATCACCATTGACGACCGGATTGCTTTCCACTCGAAACGACCGATGTTTGACGAAACTATGCAAGTTCGTCGCAGATCGGTATAAGGTGGCACGATGTGTCGTGTTTTAGGCTACAAATTGCTATGTCGCAGATTTGCATACGACGAATAGAAGCGGAGTTGTAGTTGTTTATATCTGTGAGATCATGAATCATCATTGACGGCCAGAATGCCTACCACTCGAAACGATCGATGTTTGACGAAACTATGCAAGTTCGTCGCAGATCGGTATAAGGTAGGTCGATGTGTCGTGCTTTAAGCTACAAATTGCTATGTCACAGATTTGCATACGACGAATAGAAGCGGAGTTATAGTTGGTTATATCTGTGAGGTCATGAATCATCATTGACGGCCGGAATGCCTACCACTCGAAACGATCGATGTTTGACGAAACTATGCAAGTTCGTCGCAGATCGGTATAAGGTGGGTCGTTGGGCCGTGTTTTAAGCTACAAGTTGCTGTGTCGCAGATTCGCATACGACGAATAGAAGCGGAGTTATAGTTGTTTATATGTTTCAGGCCATGAATCACCATTGACGCCTGGATTGCTTTCCACTCGAAACGACCGATGTTTGACGAAACTATGCAAGTTCGTCGCAGATCGGTATAAGGTGGCTCGATGTGTCGTGTTCTAGGCTACAAATTGCTATGTCGCAGATTCGCATACGTCGAATAGAAGTGGAGTTATAGTTGTTTATATCTAACGCCGGGGTACATGGTGAGAGAGGAGATGGAAAGAGAGAAGTTGAGGGTGAGGATGGGAAGGAGGGCGTGGAAATTTGAACAGAGATTGGAAGAAGGGAAGGGAGGGGAACTGACGAGGAGGTGCTGGGAGGAGGTAAAGGAGAGGGAAGGAAGGAATAAGACGGTAGGGAGATGGGAAGAGGAGAGGAGGGGATTCTGGAGGAGACTAGGGATGGAGATGGGAAAAGAGGAGGGATTTGAGGAGTTGGAGAGAAGAGATAGGGAAGAGCAGAAGAGGGAAAGAAGGGAAAAGATAGAGTCATCCAGGTCAAACAAGTGGTACAAGGTGATAATGGAATTGGGGAAGGCGGTGTACAGAGGAAATAAAAGATGGTCGGAGAAGAGAAAGACAAGAATAGCAAGGGCCAGGATGGGGAATGAGATGAGGAGTGGGAAGTTCTGGAAGAAGGAGGAAGAGAGGGTTTGTAGATTGTGTGGAGAAGAAGAAGAGACATGGGAGCATGTGTGGGAGAGATGTGGGAAGTGGGGAAGAGAGAGGGAGGAAAGAGGGTTATGGAAGGAGAGGATAGGACAGGTATTGGGGGGAGATGGGAGGGGTGAAGAGTGGCTAAGAAAGATAGAGGAGATAAGAAGAAAAGAGGAAAGTAAGAGGGAGGAAAGGGAGAGGGGAGAGGGAGGGAGGATGGGGGGAGATGGTGTGAATGAGAGGAGGAGAGAGGGTGAGGAAGTAGCGGAAGAGGAGGAAACGGAAGTCGGGAATGAGAGAGAGGGAGAGAATGGAAGGAGAGCGGGAGAGAATGAGGAGCGGAGAGAGGGGGGGGAGGAGAGAGAGAGCGAGCGAGCGAAGAGAGGACGAAGCGAAAGCGAATTAGGTTAGGTTTAAGATTAGATTAGGTAGGTTAAGGTCTATGTAAGCGGCGTTAGAGGATAAGATAGGTTTTGGATTGTATGTAGAGGTAAGGTAACATAAGTTGTAACCCCGCAAGGGAAAACAAAAATAAATACATACATACATACATAGTTGTTTATATCTGTCAGGCCATGAATCACCATTGACTGCCGGATTGCCTTCCACTCGAAACGATCGATGTTTGACGAAACTATGCAAGTTCGTCGCAGATCGGTATAAGGTAGGTCGATGTGTCGTGCTTTAAGCTACAAATTGCTATGTCGCAGATTTGCATACGACGAATAGAAGCGGAGTTATAGTTGTTTATATCTGTGAGGTCATGAATCATCATTGACGGCCGGAATGCCTACCACTCGAAACGATCGATGTTTGACGGAACTATGCAAGTTCTTCGCAGATCGGTATAAGATGGGTCGATGTGTCGTGTTTTAAGCTACAAATTGCTATGTTGCAGATTCGCATACGACGAATAGAAGTGGAGTTATAGTTGCTTATATCCGTCAGGCCATGAATCACCATTGACGGCCGGATTGCCTACCACTCGGAACGACCGACGTTTGCCGAAACTATGCAAGTTCGTTGCAGATCGGTATAAGGTGGGTCGTTGGGCCGCGTTTTAAGCTACGAATTGCTATGCCGCAGATTCGCATACGAGGAATAGAAGCGGAGTTATCGATGTTTATATCTGTGAGGCCATGAATCACCATCGACAGCCGGATTGCCTACCACTCGGAACGATCGACGTTTGACGAAACTATGCAAGTTCTTCGCAGATCGGTATAAGGTGGCTCGATGTGTCGTGTTTTAGGCTACAAATTGCTATGTCGCAGATTTGCGTACGACGAATAGAGGCGGAGTTATAGTTGTTTATATCTGTGAGGCCATGAATCACCATTGACGGCAGGATTGCCTACCACTCGAAACGATCGACGTTTGACGAAACTATGCAAGTTCTTCGCAGATCGGTATAAGATGGGTCGATGTGTCGTGTTTTAAGCTACAAATTGCTATGTCGCAGATTTGCATACGACGAATAGAGGCGGAGTTATAATTGTTTATATCTGTGACGCCATGAATCACCATTGACGGCAGGATTGCCTACCACTCGGAACGATCGAGGTTTGACGAAACTATGCAAGTTCTTCGTAGTTTGGTATAAGATGGGTCGATGTGTCGTGTTTTAAGCTACAAATTGCTATGTCGCAGATTCGCATACTACGAATAGAAGTGGAGTTATAGTTGTTTATATCTGTCAGGCCATGAATCACCATTGACGGCCGGATTGCCTTCCACTCGAAACAATCGATGTTTGACGAAACTATGCAAGTTCGTCGCAGATCGGTATAAGGTGGGTCGATGTGTCGTGTTTTAGGCTACAAATTGCTATGTCGCAGATTTGCGTACGACGAATAGAAGCGGAGTTATCGATGTTTATATCTGTGAGGCCATGAATCACCATTGACGACCGGATTGCCTACCACTCGGAACGATCGACATTTGCCGAAACTATGCAAGTTCGTCGCAGATCGGTATAAGGTGGCTCGATGTGTCGTGTTTTAGGCTCCAAATTGCTATGTCGCAGATTTGCGTACGACGAATAGAAGCGGAGTTATAGTTGTTTATATCTGTCAGGCCGTGAATCACCATTGACGGCCGGATTGCCTACCACTCGGAACGATCGACGTTTGCCGAAACTATGCAAGTTCTTCGCAGATCGGTATAAGGTGGGTCTATTTGTCGTGTTTTAAGCTACAACCTGCTATGTCGCAGATTTGCATACGACGAATAGAGGCGGAGTTATAGTTGTTTATTTTTGTGAGGCCATGAATCACCATTGACGGCAGGATTGCCTACCACTCGGAACGATCGACGTTTGACGAAACTATGCAAGTTCTTCGCAGATCGGTATAAGATGGGTCGATGTGTCGTGTTTTAAGCTACAAATTGCTATGCCGCAGATTCGCATACGACGATTAGAAGCGGAGTTATCGATGTTTATATCTGTGAGGCCATGAATCACCATCGACGGCCGGATTGCCTACCACTCGGAACGATCGACGGTTGACGAAACTATGCAAGTTCTTCGCAGATCGGTATAAGATGGGTCGATGTGTCGTGTTTTAAGCTACAAATTGCTATCTCGCAGATTCGCATACGACGAATAGAAGTGGAGTTATAGTTGTTTATATCTGTCAGGCCATGAATCACCATTGACGGCCGGATTGCCTTCCACTCGAAACGATCGATGTTTGACGAAACTTTGCAAGTTCGTCGCAGATCGGTATAAGGTGGGTCGTTGGGCCGTGTTTTAAGCTACAAGTTGCTGTGTCGCAGATTCGCATACGACGAATAGAAGCGGAGTTATCGATGTTTATATCTGTGAGGCCATTAATCACCATTGACGACAGGATTGCCTACCACTCGGAACGATCGACGTTTGACGAAACTATGCAAGTTCGTCGCAGATCGATATAAGGTGGCTCGATGTGTCGTGTTTTAGGCTACAAATTGCTATGTCGCAGATTTGCGTACGACGAATAGAAGCGGAGTTATAGTTGTTTATATCTGTGAGGACATGAATCCTCATTGACGGCCGGAATGCCTACCACTCGAAACGATCGATGTTTGACGAAACTATGCAAGTTCGTCGCAGATCGGTATAAGGTGGGTCGATGTGTCGTGTTTTAAGTTACAAAGTGCTATGTCGCAGATTTGCATACGACGAATAGAAGCGGAGTAATAGTTGTTTATATCTGTGAGGCCATGAATCACCATTGACGACCGGATTGCCTACCACTCGAAACGATCGATGTTTGACGAAACTATGCAAGTTCGTCGCATATCGGTATAAGGTGGGTCGATGTGTCGTGCTTTAAGCTACAAATTGCTATGCCGCAGATTCGCATACGACGAATAGAAGCGGAGTTATCGATGTTTATATCTGTGAGGCCATGAATCACCATTGACGACAGGATTGCCTACCACTCGGAACGATCGACGTTTGACGAAACTATGCAAGTTCTTCGCAGATCGGTATAAGGTGGGTCGATGTGTCGTGTTTTAACCTACAAATTGCTATGTCGCAGATTCGCATACGACGAATAGAAGCGGAGTTATAGTTGTTTATATGTGTCAGGCCATGAATCACCATTGACGACCGGATTGCTTTCCACTCGAAACGACCGATGTTTGACGAAACTATGCAAGTTCGTCGCAGATCGGTATAAGGTGGCACGATGTGTCGTGCTTTAAGCTACAAATTGCTATGTCGCAGATTTGCATACGACGAATAGAAGCGGAGTTATAGTTGTTTATATCTGTGAGGTCATGAATCATCATTGACGGCCGGAATGCCTACCACTCGAAACGATCGATGTTTGACGGAACTATGCAAGTTCTTCGCAGATCGGTATAAGATGGGTCGATGTGTCGTGTTTTAAGCTACAAATTGCTATGTCGCAGATTCGCATACGACGAATAGAAGTGGAGTTATAGTTGCTTATATCCGTCAGGCCATGAATCACCATTGACGGCCGGATTGCCTACCACTCGGAACGACCGACGTTTGCCGAAACTATGCAAGTTCGTTGCAGATCGGTATAAGGTGGGTCGTTGGGCCGCGTTTTAAGCTACGAATTGCTATGCCGCAGATTCGCATACGAGGAATAGAAGCGGAGTTATCGATGTTTATATCTGTGAGGCCATGAATCACCATCGACAGCCGGATTGCCTACCACTCGGAACGATCGACGTTTGACGAAACTATGCAAGTTCTTCGCAGATCGGTATAAAGTGGCTCGATGTGTCGTGTTTTAGGCTACAAATTGCTATGTCGCAGATTTGCGTACGACGAATAGAGGCGGAGTTATAGTTGTTTATATCTGTGAGGCCATGAATCACCATTGACGGCAGGATTGCCTACCACTCGGAACGATCGACGTTTGACGAAACTATGCAAGTTCTTCGCAGATCGGTATAAGATGGGTCGATGTGTCGTGTTTTAAGCTACAAATTGCTATGTCGCAGATTTGCATACGACGAATAGAGGCGGAGTTATAATTGTTTATATCTGTGACGCCATGAATCACCATTGACGGCAGGACTGCCTACCACTCGGAACGATCGAGGTTTGACGAAACTATGCAAGTTCTTCGCAGTTTGGTATAAGATGGGTCGATGTGTCGTGTTTTAAGCTACAAATTGCTATGTCGCAGATTCGCATACTACGAATAGAAGTGGAGTTATAGTTGTTTATATCTGTCAGGCCATGAATCACCATTGACGGCCGGATTGCCTTCCACTCGAAACAATCGATGTTTGACGAAACTATGCAAGTTCGTCGCAGATCGGTATAAGGTGGGTCGATGTGTCGTGTTTTAGGCTACAAATTGCTATGTCGCAGATTTGCGTACGACGAATAGAAGCGGAGTTATCGATGTTTATATCTGTGAGGCCATGAATCACCATTGACGACCGGATTGCCTACCACTCGGAACGATCGACATTTGCCGAAACTATGCAAGTTCGTCGCAGATCGGTATAAGGTGGCTCGATGTGTCGTGTTTTAGGCTCCAAATTGCTATGTCGCAGATTTGCGTACGACGAATAGAAGCGGAGTTATAGTTGTTTATATCTGTCAGGCCGTGAATCACCATTGACGGCCGGATTGCCTACCACTCGGAACGATCGACGTTTGCCGAAACTATGCAAGTTCTTCGCAGATCGGTATAAGGTGGGTCTATTTGTCGTGTTTTAAGCTACAACCTGCTATGTCGCAGATTTGCATACGACGAATAGAGGCGGAGTTATAGTTGTTTATTTTTGTGAGGCCATGAATCACCATTGACGGCAGGATTGCCTACCACTCGGAACGATCGACGTTTGACGAAACTATGCAAGTTCTTCGCAGATCGGTATAAGATGGGTCGATGTGTCGTGTTTTAAGCTACAAATTGCTATGCCGCAGATTCGCATACGACGATTAGAAGCGGAGTTATCGATGTTTATATCTGTGAGGCCATGAATCACCATCGACGGCCGGATTGCCTACCACTCGGAACGATCGACGGTTGACGAAACTATGCAAGTTCTTCGCAGATCGGTATAAGATGGGTCGATGTGTCGTGTTTTAAGCTACAAATTGCTATCTCGCAGATTCGCATACGACGAATAGAAGTGGAGTTATAGTTGTTTATATCTGTCAGGCCATGAATCACCATTGACGGCCGGATTGCCTTCCACTCGAAACGATCGATGTTTGACGAAACTTTGCAAGTTCGTCGCAGATCGGTATAAGGTGGGTCGTTGCGCCGTGTTTTAAGCTACAAGTTGCTGTGTCGCAGATTCGCATACGACGAATAGAAGCGGAGTTATCGATGTTTATATCTGTGAGGCCATTAATCACCATTGACGACAGGATTGCCTACCACTCGGAACGATCGACGTTTGACGAAACTATGCAAGTTCGTCGCAGATCGATATAAGGTGGCTCGATGTGTCGTGTTTTAGGCTACAAATTGCTATGTCGCAGATTTGCGTACGACGAATAGAAGCGGAGTTATAGTTGTTTATATCTGTGAGGACATGAATCCTCATTGACGGCCGGAATGCCTACCACTCGAAACGATCGATGTTTGACGAAACTATGCAAGTTCGTCGCAGATCGGTATAAGGTGGGTCGATGTGTCGTGTTTTAAGTTACAAAGTGCTATGTCGCAGATTTGCATACGACGAATAGAAGCGGAGTAATAGTTGTTTATATCTGTGAGGCCATGAATCACCATTGACGACCGGATTGCCTACCACTCGAAACGATCGATGTTTGACGAAACTATGCAAGTTCGTCGCATATCGGTATAAGGTGGGTCGATGTGTCGTGCTTTAAGCTACAAATTGCTATGCCGCAGATTCGCATACGACGAATAGAAGCGGAGTTATCGATGTTTATATCTGTGAGGCCATGAATCACCATTGACGACAGGATTGCCTACCACTCGGAACGATCGACGTTTGACGAAACTATGCAAGTTCTTCGCAGATCGGTATAAGGTGGGTCGATGTGTCGTGTTTTAACCTACAAATTGCTATGTCGCAGATTCGCATACGACGAATAGAAGCGGAGTTATAGTTGTTTATATGTGTCAGGCCATGAATCACCATTGACGACCGGATTGCTTTCCACTCGAAACGACCGATGTTTGACGAAACTATGCAAGTTCGTCGCAGATCGGTATAAGGTGGCACGATGTGTCGTGTTTTAGGCTACAAATTGCTATGTCGCAGATTTGCATACGACGAATAGAAGCGGAGTTGTAGTTGTTTATATCTGTGAGATCATGAATCATCATTGACGGCCAGAATGCCTACCACTCGAAACGATCGATGTTTGACGAAACTATGCAAGTTCGTCGCAGATCGGTATAAGGTAGGTCGATGTGTCGTGCTTTAAGCTACAAATTGCTATGTCACAGATTTGCATACGACGAATAGAAGCGGAGTTATAGTTGCTTATATCTGTGAGGTCATGAATCATCATTGACGGCCGGAATGCCTACCACTCGAAACGATCGATGTTTGACGAAACTATGCAAGTTCGTCGCAGATCGGTATAAGGTGGGTCGTTGGGCCGTGTTTTAAGCTACAAGTTGCTGTGTCGCAGATTCGCATAGGACGAATAGAAGCGGAGTTATAGTTGTTTATATGTTTCAGGCCATGAATCACCATTGACGCCTGGATTGCCTACCACTCGGAACGATCGACGTTTGACGAAACTATGCAAGTTCTTCGCAGATCGGTATAAGGTGGGTCGATGTGTCGTGTTTTAACCTACAAATTGCTATGTCGCAGATTCGCATACGACGAATAGAAGCGGAGTTATAGTTGTTTATATGTGTCAGGCCATGAATCACCATTGACGACCGGATTGCTTTCCACTCGAAACGACCGATGTTTGACGAAACTATGCAAGTTCGTCGCAGATCGGTATAAGGTGGCACGATGTGTCGTGTTTTAGGCTACAAATTGCTATGTCGCAGATTTGCATACGACGAATAGAAGCGGAGTTGTAGTTGTTTATATCTGTGAGATCATGAATCATCATTGACGGCCAGAATGCCTACCACTCGAAACGATCGATGTTTGACGAAACTATGCAAGTTCGTCGCAGATCGGTATAAGGTAGGTCGATGTGTCGTGCTTTAAGCTACAAATTGCTATGTCACAGATTTGCATACGACGAATAGAAGCGGAGTTATAGTTGCTTATATCTGTGAGGTCATGAATCATCATTGACGGCCGGAATGCCTACCACTCGAAACGATCGATGTTTGACGAAACTATGCAAGTTCGTCGCAGATCGGTATAAGGTGGGTCGTTGGGCCGTGTTTTAAGCTACAAGTTGCTGTGTCGCAGATTCGCATACGACGAATAGAAGCGGAGTTATAGTTGTTTATATGTTTCAGGCCATGAATCACCATTGACGCCTGGATTGCTTTCCACTCGAAACGACCGATGTTTGACGAAACTATGCAAGTTCGTCGCAGATCGGTATAAGGTGGCTCGATGTGTCGTGTTCTAGGCTACAAATTGCTATGTCGCAGATTCGCATACGACGAATAGAAGTGGAGTTATAGTTGTTTATATCTGTCAGGCCATGAATCACCATTGACTGCCGGATTGCCTTCCACTCGCAACGATCGATGTTTGACGAAACTATGCAAGTTCGTCGCAGATCGGTATAAGGTAGGTCGATGTGTCGTGCTTTAAGCTACAAATTGCTATGTCGCAGATTTGCATACGACGAATAGAAGCGGAGTTATAGTTGTTTATATCTGTGAGGTCATGAATCATCATTGACGGCCGGAATGCCTACCACTCGAAACGATCGATGTTTGACGGAACTATGCAAGTTCGTCGCAGATCGGTATAATGTGGGTCGATGTGTCGTGCTTTAAGCTACAAATTGCTATGTCGCAGATTTGCATACGACGAATAGAAGCGGAGTTGTAGTTGTTTATATCTGTGAGGTCATGAATCATCATTGACGGCCAGAATGCCTACCACTCGAAAAGATCGATGTTTGACGAAACTTTGCAAGTTCGTCGCAGATCGGTATAAGGTGGGTCGATGTGTCGTGTTTTAAGCTACAAATTGCTATGTCGCAGATTTGCATACGACGAATAGAGGCGGAGTTATAGTTGTTTATATCTGCGAGGCCATGAATCACAATTGACGGCAGGATTGCCTACCACTCGGAACGATCGACGGTTGACGAAACTATGCAAGTTCTTCGCAGATCGGTATAAGATGGGTCGATGTGTCGTGTTTTAAGGGGTCTGGCCACCATGTAATTTTAATTTTTTCATTTTTTTTTATTGTTTTATAATAATCTTTGAACTGTTACGCATCATTTAATCCATAGTTGGTACTGAAAATCGCAAAGTTACTAAAGTTACAGGTATTTCTCGGTAGGAAGGTCGAGCCGCTGCGAGCGGTCGACCGCGCGGCTCGATCAGTGTATGCAACTCGCACGGTTCAGCACGTGCAGCTGTCCTATTGTGTCGTTTGTATGGGTTAGTAGAATTGTTTACTCGAATCCATACGAAGAAAAAGTGATGAAAAAAGAATGCATAGGTCATGTGCAGAAAAGGATGGGCACACGACTTCGTAAAATCAAAAAGGAAAAGAAAGGTCTTGCTGGCAAAGGAAAGCTAACCGATAAACTAATTAACGAGCTAACAGTATATTACGGTCTCGCTATTCGAACGTTCTCTAATTCTAAAGACGAAATGAAGAAAGCTATTTGGGCAACATTCAAGCACAAGAGCTCGACCGACGAAATCCCGCAGCATGAAAATTGTCCGCCGGGAGAAGACTCGTGGTGTTCTTGGCAAATATCAAAAGCGATTGGCACTTTGGATGAATATCTACACAAGAATCCTCTGCCTCAAATTGTCGAAGATGCCATTCGACCTGTTTATGAGGACCTCACTTCAGATGAATTGTTAGAACGGTGCGAAGGAGGCTTCACGCAAAACGCCAACGAAAGCGTCAACTCCGTCATCTGGTCAATGGCTCCAAAAACGAGTTCCAGCGGTGCGAAATCCGTCGAAATTGCCAATTACATTGCTATCAGCACTTTCAACGATTGGTACAATAGTATTTTGCTGATGATGAAACTGATGGATCTAAGCATCGGAGATCGCTGCTACGATATCTGTAGGGCAGTCGACGAGGAACGTTGCGCTACAGCAAATGTCCGAGCGCAAAAAAGTACGAAAGAAGCACGCCAAGCACGTAGATCTTCGCAAAAAGACGCCCAGGATGCTCAAACAGCTGCCGAAGAGGACATGTATGGACCAGGAATCGCTGATTGAAGGTAAGACTCACAAAAACCGCGCCGTCAGTTGAATAACCGCACGTTTACTTTCTTTTGCGATTATCTCGAAACTATATTTTTCGAAACGGTACCACGAAAATCTCGTAAACTAGCGGTCCGATTGCTGTGAATTTTGGACACAATACTTCTAGATACATTATCTAAAGCGTAACGTGGGATTTTTGCGATTACTTGATTAGTTTTTTTTTTATGACGTTTTTTCTTGTGAAATTTCGGTGAAAATCGTGAAAAAAAATTCTTCGGCTCACCATTTTTTCCCTAATGTAAAAAAAAACATTTCCCCACGTTACGCTCTAGCAATACGATCCAGGAATAAGCTAATTTTTTATTTTTTTTTTCAGATGCAAAATGAAGCAGGTAACGATGGTACCGCCCACGTGCGTTTCGTGCCGAGGGCCTTCACCAAAATGAACGAAACGCCGGTATTTTTTATTTTTTTTTCACAAAATTTTTTTCACTTGTTCACTAAACCGTTTTCTAGTATGTGACAAAAAATAAAAATATTTTGTGCTATATTTTCGCGTTTATAAAATTTTTAAAATTGTACTCATCTGGCGAGCGCACATGGTGGCCAGACCCCTTAAGCTACAAATTGCTATGTCGGAGATTCGCATACGACGAATAGAAGTGGAGTTATAGTTGTTTATATCTGCCAGGCCATGAATCACCATTGACAGCCGGATTGCCTTCCACTCGAAACGATCGATGTTTGACGAAACTATGCAAGTTCGTCGCAGATCGATATAAGGTGGGTCGTTGGGCCGTGTTTTAACCTACAAATTGCTGTGTCGCAGATTTGCATACGACGAATAGAAGCGGAGTTGTAGTTGTTTATATCTGTGAGGTCATGAATCATCATTGACGGCCAGAATGCCTACCACTCGAAACGATCGATGTTTGACGAAACTATGCAAGTTCGTCGCAGATCGGTATAAGGTGGGTCGATGTGTCGTGCTTTAAGCTACAAAGTGCTATGTCCCAGATTTGCATACGACGAATAGAAGCGGAGTTATAGTTGTTTATATCTGTGAGGTCATGAATCATCATTGACGGCCGGAATGCCTACCACTCGAAACGATCGATGTTTGACGAAACTATGCAAGTTCGTCGCATATCGGTATAAGGTGGGTCCATGTGTCGTGCTTTAAGCTACAAATTGCTATGTCGCAGATTCGCATACGACGAATAGAAGCGGAGTTATCGATGTTTATATCTGTGAGGCCATGAATCACCATTGACGACAGGATTGCCTACCACTCGGAACGATCGACGTTTGACGAAACTATGCAAGTTCTTCGCAGATCGGTATAAGGTGGGTCGATGTGTCGTGTTTTAACCTACAAATTGCTATGTCGCAGATTCGCATACGACGAATAGAAGCGGAGTTATAGTTGTTTATATGTGTCAGGCCATGAATCACCATTGACGACCGGATTGCTTTCCACTCGAAACGACCGATGTTTGACGAAACTATGCAAGTTCGTCGCAGATCGGTATAAGGTGGCACGATGTGTCGTGTTTTAGGCTACAAATTGCTATGTCGCAGATTTGCATACGACGAATAAAAGCGGAGTTGTAGTTGTTTATATCTGTGAGATCATGAATCATCATTGACGGCCAGAATGCCTACCACTCGAAACGATCGATGTTTGACGAAACTATGCAAGTTCTTCGCAGATCGGTATAAGGTGGGTCGATGTGTCGTGTTTTAACCTACAAATTGCTATGTCGCAGATTCGCATACGACGAATAGAAGCGGAGTTATAGTTGTTTATATGTGTCAGGCCATGAATCACCATTGACGACCGGATTGCTTTCCACTCGAAACGACCGATGTTTGACGAAACTATGCAAGTTCGTCGCAGATCGGTATAAGGTGGCACGATGTGTCGTGTTTTAGGCTACAAATTGCTATGTCGCAGATTTGCATACGATGAATAGAAGCGGAGTTGTAGTTGTTTATATCTGTGAGATCATGAATCATCATTGACGGCCAGAATGCCTACCACTCGAAACGATCGATGTTTGACGAAACTATGCAAGTTCGTCGCAGATCGGTATAAGGTAGGTCGATGTGTCGTGCTTTAAGCTACAAATTGCTATGTCACAGATTTGCATACGACGAATAGAAGCGGAGTTATAGTTGCTTATATCTGTGAGGTCATGAATCATCATTGACGGCCGGAATGCCTACCACTCGAAACGATCGATGTTTGACGAAACTATGCAAGTTCGTCGCAGATCGGTATAAGGTGGGTCGTTGGGCCGTGTTTTAAGCTACAAGTTGCTGTGTCGCAGATTCGCATACGACGAATAGAAGCGGAGTTATAGTTGTTTATATGTTTCAGGCCATGAATCACCATTGACGCCTGGATTGCTTTCCACTCGAAACGACCGATGTTTGACGAAACTATGCAAGTTCGTCGCAGATCGGTATAAGGTGGCTCGATGTGTCGTGTTCTAGGCTACAAATTGCTATGTCGCAGATTCGCATACGACGAATAGAAGTGGAGTTATAGTTGTTTATATCTAACGCCGGGGTACATGGTGAGAGAGGAGATGGAAAGAGAGAAGTTGAGGGTGAGGATGGGAAGGAGGGCGTGGAAATTTGAACAGAGATTGGAAGAAGGGAAGGGAGGGGAACTGACGAGGAGGTGCTGGGAGGAGGTAAAGGAGAGGGAAGGAAGGAATAAGACGGTAGGGAGATGGGAAGAGGAGAGGAGGGGATTCTGGAGGAGACTAGGGATGGAGATGGGAAAAGAGGAGGGATTTGAGGAGTTGGAGAGAAGAGATAGGGAAGAGCAGAAGAGGGAAAGAAGGGAAAAGATAGAGTCATCCAGGTCAAACAAGTGGTACAAGGTGATAATGGAATTGGGGAAGGCGGTGTACAGAGGAAATAAAAGATAGTCGGAGAAGAGAAAGACAAGAATAGCAAGGGCCAGGATGGGGAATGAGATGAGGAGTGGGAAGTTCTGGAAGAAGGAGGAAGAGAGGGTTTGTAGATTGTGTGGAGAAGAAGAAGAGACATGGGAGCATGTGTGGGAGAGATGTGGGAAGTGGGGAAGAGAGAGGGAGGAAAGAGGGTTATGGAAGGAGAGGATAGGACAGGTATTGGGGGGAGATGGGAGGGGTGAAGAGTGGCTAAGAAAGATAGAGGAGATAAGAAGAAAAGAGGAAAGTAAGAGGGAGGAAAGGGAGAGGGGAGAGGGAGGGAGGATGGGGGGAGATGGTGTGAATGAGAGGAGGAGAGAGGGTGAGGAAGTAGCGGAAGAGGAGGAAACGGAAGTCGGGAATGAGAGAGAGGGAGAGAATGGAAGGAGAGCGGGAGAGAATGAGGAGCGGTGAGAGGGGGGGGGAGGAGAGAGAGAGCGAGCGAGCGATCGAGCGAGCGAGCGACCGAGCGAGCGAGCGAAGAGAGGACGAAGCGAAAGCGAATTAGGTTAGGTTTAAGATTAGATTAGGTAGGTTAAGGTCTATGTAAGCGGCGTTAGAGGATAAGATAGGTTTTGGATTGTATGTAGAGGTAAGGTAACATAAGTTGTAACCCCGCAAGGGAAAACAAAAATAAATACATACATACATACATAGTTGTTTATATCTGTCAGGCCATGAATCACCATTGACTGCCGGATTGCCTTCCACTCGAAACGATCGATGTTTGACGAAACTATGCAAGTTCGTCGCAGATCGGTATAAGGTAGGTCGATGTGTCGTGCTTTAAGCTACAAATTGCTATGTCGCAGATTTGCATACGACGAATAGAAGCGGAGTTATAGTTGTTTATATCTGTGAGGTCATGAATCATCATTGACGGCCGGAATGCCTACCACTCGAAACGATCGATGTTTGACGGAACTATGCAAGTTCGTCGCAGATCGGTATAAGGTGGGTCGATGTGTCGTGCTTTAAGCTACAAATTGCTATGTCGCAGATTTGCATACGACGAATAGAAGCGGAGTTGTAGTTGTTTATATCTGTGAGGTCATGAATCACCATTGACGGCCGGATTGCCTTCCACTCGAAACGATCGATGTTTGACGAAACTATGCAAGTTCGTCGCCGATCGGTATAAGGTGGGTCGATGTGTCGTGTTATAACCTACAAATTGCTGTGTCGCAGATTCGCATACGACGAATAGAAGTGGAGTTATAGTTGTTTATATCTGTGAGGCCATTAATCACCATTGACGACAGGATTGCCTACCACTCGGAACGATCGACGGTTGACGAAACTATGCAAGTTCTTCGCAGATCGGTATAAGATGGGTCGATGTGTCGTGTTTTAAGCTACAAATTGCTATGTCGGAGATTCGCATACGACGAATAGAAGTGGAGTTATAGTTGTTTATATCTGTCAGGCCACGAATCACCATTGACGGCCGGATTGCCTTCCACTCGAAACGATCGATGTTTGACGAAACTATGCAAGTTCGTCGCATATCGGTATAAGGTGGGTCGATGTGTCGTGCTTTACGCTACAAATTGCTATGCCGCAGATTCGCATACGACGAATAGAAGCGGAGTTATCGATGTTTATATCTGTGAGGCCATGAATCACCATTGACGACAGGATTGCCTACCACTCGGAACGATCGACGTTTGACGAAACTATGCAAGTTCTTCGCAGATCGGTATAAGGTGGGTCGATGTGTCGTGTTTTAACCTACAAATTGCTATGTCGCAGATTCGCATACGACGAATAGAAGCGGAGTTATAGTTGTTTATATGTGTCAGGCCATGAATCACCATTGACTGCCGGATTGCCTTCCACTCGAAACGATCGATGTTTGACGAAACTATGCAAGTTCGTCGCAGATCGGTATAAGGTAGGTCGATGTGTCGTGCTTTAAGCTACAAATTGCTATGTCGCAGATTTGCATACGACGAATAGAAGCGGAGTTATAGTTGTTTATATCTGTGAGGTCATGAATCATCATTGACGGCCGGAATGCCTACCACTCGAAACGATCGATGTTTGACGGAACTATGCAAGTTCGTCGCAGATCGGTATAAGGTGGGTCGATGTGTCGTGCTTTAAGCTACAAATTGCTATGTCGCAGATTTGCATACGACGAATAGAAGCGGAGTTGTAGTTGTTTATATCTGTGAGGTCATGAATCACCATTGACGGCCGGATTGCCTTCCACTCGAAACGATCGATGTTTGACGAAACTATGCAAGTTCGTCGCCGATCGGTATAAGGTGGGTCGATGTGTCGTGTTATAACCTACAAATTGCTGTGTCGCAGATTCGCATACGACGAATAGAAGTGGAGTTATAGTTGTTTATATCTGTGAGGCCATTAATCACCATTGACGACAGGATTGCCTACCACTCGGAACGATCGACGGTTGACGAAACTATGCAAGTTCTTCGCAGATCGGTATAAGATGGGTCGATGTGTCGTGTTTTAAGCTACAAATTGCTATGTCGGAGATTCGCATACGACGAATAGAAGTGGAGTTATAGTTGTTTATATCTGTCAGGCCACGAATCACCATTGACGGCCGGATTGCCTTCCACTCGAAACGATCGATGTTTGACGAAACTATGCAAGTTCGTCGCATATCGGTATAAGGTGGGTCGATGTGTCGTGCTTTACGCTACAAATTGCTATGCCGCAGATTCGCATACGACGAATAGAAGCGGAGTTATCGATGTTTATATCTGTGAGGCCATGAATCACCATTGACGACAGGATTGCCTACCACTCGGAACGATCGACGTTTGACGAAACTATGCAAGTTCTTCGCAGATCGGTATAAGGTGGCTCGATGTGTCGTGTTTTAGGCTACAAATTGCTATGTCGCAGATTTGCGTACGACGAATAGAAGCGGAGTTATAGTTGTTTATATCTGTCAGGCCATGAATCACCATTGACGGCCGGATTGCCTACCACTCGGAACGATCGACGTTTGCCGAAACTCTGCATGTTCTTCGCAGATCGGTATAAGGTGGGTCGATGTGCCGTGTTTTAAGCTACAAATTGCTATGTCGCAGATTTGCATACGACGAATAGAAGCGGAGTTATAGTTGTTTATATCTGTCAGGCCGTGAATCACCATTGACGCCTGGATTGCTTTCCACTCGAAACGACCGATGTTTGACGAAACTATGCAAGTTCGTCGCAGATCGGTATAAGGTGGCTCGATGTGTCGTGTTCTAGGCTACAAATTGCTATGTCGCAGATTTGCATACGACGAATAGAAGCGGAGTTGTAGTTGTTTATATCTGTGAGGTCATGAATCATCATTGACGGCCCGAATGCCTACCACTCGAAACGATCGATGTTTGACGAAACTATGCAAGTTCGTCGCAGATCGGTATAAGGTGGGTCGATGTGTCGTGCTTTAAGCTACAAATTGCTATGTCGCAGATTTGCATACGACGAATAGAAGCGGAGTTATAGTTGTTTATATCTGTCAGGCCGTGAATCACCATTGACGCCTGGATTGCTTTCCACTCGAAACGACCGATGTTTGACGAAACTATGCAAGTTCGTCGCAGATCGGTATAAGGTGGCTCGATGTGTCGTGTTCTAGGCTACAAATTGCTATGTCGCAGATTTGCATACGACGAATAGAAGCGGAGTTGTAGTTGTTGATATCTGTGAGGTCATGAATCATCATTGACGGCCCGAATGCCTACCACTCGAAACGATCGATGTTTGACGAAACTATGCAAGTTCGTCGCAGATCGGTATAAGGTGGGTCGATGTGTCGTGCTTTAAGCTACAAATTGCTATGCCGCAGATTCGCATACGACGATTAGAAGCGGAGTTATCGATGTTTATATCTGTGAGGCCATGAATCACCATCGACGGCCGGATTGCCTACCACTCGGAACGATCGACGTTTGACGAAACTATGCAAGTTCTTCGCAGATCGGTATAAGGTTGCTCGATGTGTTGTGTTTTAGGCTACAAATTGCTATGTCGCAGATTTGCGTACGACGAATAGAAGCGGAGTTATCGATGTTTATATCTGTGAGGCCATTAATCACCATTGACGACAGGATTGCCTACCACTCGGAACGATCGACGTTTGACGAAACTATGCAAGTTCGTCGCAGATCGGTATAAGGTGGCTCGATGTGTCGTGCTTTAAGCTACAAATTGCTATGTCGCAGATTTGCATACGACGAATAGAGGCGGAGTTATAGTTGTTTATATCTGTGAGGCCATGAATCACCATTGACGGCAGGATTGCCTACCACTCGGAACGATCGACGGTTGACGAAACTATGCAAGTTCTTCGCAGATCGGTATAAGATGGGTCGATGTGTCGTGTTTTAAGCTACAAATTGCTATGTCGCAGATTCGCATAGGACGAATAGAAGTGGAGTTATAGTTGTTTTTATCTGCCAGGCCATGAATCACCATTGACGGCCGGATTGCCTACCACTCGGAACGATCGACGTTTGACGAAACTATGCAAGTTCTTCGCAGATCGGTATAAGCTGGGTCGATGTGTCGTGTTTTAAGCTACAAATTGCTATGTCGCAGATTCGCGTACTACGAATAGAAGTGGAGTTATAGTTGTTTATATCTGTGAGGCCATTAATCACCATTGACGACCGGATTGCCTACCACTCGAAACGATCGATGTTTGACGAAACTATGCAAGTTCGTTGCAGATCGGTATAAGGTGCGTCGTTGGGCCGTGTTTTAAGCTACAAATTGCTATGTCGCAGATTTGCATACGACGAATAGAAGCGGAGTTGTAGTTGTTTATATCTGTGAGGTCATGAATCATCATTGACGGCCAGAATGCCTACCACTCGAAACGATCGATGTTTGACGAAACTATGCAAGTTCGTCGCAGATCGGTATAAGGTGGGTCGATGTATCGTGCTTTAAGCTACAAATTGCTATGTCGCAGATTGGCATACGACGAATAGAAGCGGAGTTATAGTTGTTTATATCTGTCAGGCCATGAATCACCATTGACGGCCGGATTGCCTTCCACTCGAAACGATCGATGTTTGACGAAACTATGCAAGTTCGTCGCAGATCGGTATAAGGTGGGTCGTTGGGCCGTTTTTGAAGCTACAAGTTGCTGTGTCGCAGATTCGCATACGACGAATAGAAGCGGATTTATCGATGTTTATATCTGTGAGGCCATTAATCACCATTGACGACAGGATTGCCTACCACTCGGAACGATCGACGTTTGACGAAACTATGCAAGTTCGTCGCAGATCGGTATAAGGTGGCTCGATGTGTCGTGTTTTAGGCTACAAATTGCTATGTCGCAGATTTGCGTACGACGAATAGAAGCGGAGATATAGTTGTTTATATCTGTCAGGCCATGAATCACCATTGACGGCCGAATTGCCTACCACTCGGAACGACCGACGTTTGCCGAAACTATGCAAGTTCGTCGCAGATCGGTATAAGGTGGCTCGATGTGTCGTGTTTTAGGCTACAAATTGCTATGTCGCAGATTTGCGTACGACGAATAGAAGCGCAGTTATTGTTGTTTATATCGGTCAGGCCATGAATCACCATTGACGGCAGGATTGCCTACCACTCGGAACGATCGACGTTTGACGAAACTATGCAAGTTCTTCGCAGATCGGTATAAGATGGGTCGATGTGTCGTGTTTTAAGCTACAAATTGCTATGTCGCAGATTCGCATACGACGAATAGAAGTGGAGTTATAGTTGCTTATATCCGTCAGGCCATGAATCACCATTGACGGCCGGATTGCCTACCACTCGGAACGACCGACGTTTGCCGAAACTATGCAAGTTCGTTGCAGATCGGTATAAGGTGGGTCGTTGGACCGTGTTTTAAGCTACAAATTGCTATGCCGCAGATTCGCATACGAGGAATAGAAGCGGAGTTATCGATGTTTATATCTGTGAGGCCATGAATCACCATCGACAGCCGGATTGCCTACCACTCGGAACGATCGACGTTTGACGAAACTATGCAAGTTCTTCGCAGATCGGTATAAGGTGGCTCGATGTGTCGTGTTTTAGGCTACAAATTGCTATGTCGCAGATTTGCGTACGACGAATAGAGGCGGAGTTATAGTTGTTTATATCTGTGAGGCCATGAATCACCATTGACGGCAGGATTGCCTACCACTCGGAACGATCGACTTTTGACGAAACTATGCAAGTTCTTCGCAGATCGGTATAAGATGGGTCGATGTGTCGTGTTTTAAGCTACAAATTGCTATGTCGGAGATTTGCATACGACGAATAGAGGCGGAGTTATAATTGTTTATATCTGTGAGGCCATGAATCACCATTGACGGCAGGATTGCCTACCACTCGGAACGATCGAGGTTTGACGAAACTATGCAAGTTCTTCGCAGTTTGGTATAAGATGGGTCGATGTGTCGTGTTTTAAGCTACAAATTGCTATGTCGCAGATTCGCATACTACGAATAGAAGTGGAGTTATAGTTGTTTATATCTGTCAGGCCATGAATCACCATTGACGGCCGGATTGCCTTCCACTCGAAACAATCGATGTTTGACGAAACTATGCAAGTTCGTCGCAGATCGGTATAAGGTGGGTCGATGTGTCGTGTTTTAGGCTACAAATTGCTATGTCGCAGATTTGCGTACGACGAATAGAAGCGGAGTTATCGATGTTTATATCTGTGAGGCCATGAATCACCATTGACGACCGGATTGCCTACCACTCGGAACGATCGACATTTGCCGAAACTATGCAAGTTCGTCGCAGATCGGTATAAGGTGGCTCGATGTGTCGTGTTTTAGGCTACAAATTGCTATGTCGCAGATTTGCGTACGACGAATAGAAGCGGAGTTATAGTTGTTTATATCTGTCAGGCCGTGAATCACCATTGACGGCCGGATTGCCTACCACTCGGAACGATCGACGTTTGCCGAAACTATGCAAGTTCTTCGCAGATCGGTATAAGGTGGGTCTATGTGTCGTGTTTTAAGCTACAACCTGCTATGTCGCAGATTTGCATACGACGAATAGAGGCGGAGTTATAGTTGTTTATTTTTGTGAGGCCATGAATCACCATTGACGGCAGGATTGCCTACCACTCGGAACGATCGACGTTTGACGAAACTATGCAAGTTCTTCGCAGATCGGTATAAGATGGGTCGATGTGTCGTGTTTTAAGCTACAAATTGCTATGTCGCAGATTTGCGTACGACGAATAGAAGCGGAGTTATAGTTGTTTGTATCTGTCAGGCCATGAATCACCATTGACGGCCGGATTGTCTACCACTCGAAACGATCGATGTTTGACGAAACTATGCAAGTTCGTCGCAGATCGGTATATGGTGGGTCGTTGGGCCGTGTTTTAAGATACAAGTTGCTATGTCGCAGATTCGCATACGACCAATAGAAGCGGAGTTATCGATGTTTATATCAGTGTGGCCATTAATAACCATTGACGACAGGATTGCCTACCACTCGGAACGATCGACGTTTGACGAAACTATGCAAGTTCGTCGCAGATCGGTATAAGGTGGCTCGATGTGTCGTGTTTTAGGCTACAAATTGCTGTGTCGCATATTTGCGTGCGACGAATAGAAGCGGAGTTATAGTTGTTTATATCTGTCAGGCCATGAACCACCATTGAGGGCCGGATTGCCTACCACTCGGAACGATCAACGTTTGACGAAACTATGCAAATTCTTCGCAGATCGGTATAAGATGGGTCGATGTGTCGTGTTTTAAGCTACAAATTGCTATGTCGCAGATTTGCGTACGACGAATAGAAGCGGAGTTATAGTTGTTTGTATCTGTCAGGCCATGAATCACCATTGACGGCCGGATTGCCTACCACTCGGAACGACCGACGTTTGCCGAAACTATGCAAGTTCGTCGCAGATCGGTATAAGGTGGGTCGTTGTGCCGTGTTTTAAGCTACAACTTGCTATGTCGCAGATTCGCATACGACGAATAGAAGCGAAGTTATCGATGTTTATATCTGTGAGGCCATGAATCACCATTGACGACCGGATTGCTTACCACTCGGAACGATCGACGCTTGGCGAAACTATGCAAGTTCGTCTCATATCGGTATAAGGTGGGTCGATGTGTAGTGCTTTAAGCTACAAATTGCTATGTCGCAGATTTGCATACGACGAATAGAAGCGGAGTTATAGTTGTCTATATCTGTGAGGCCATGAATTACCATCGACGGCCGGATTGCCTACCACTCGGAACGACCGACGTTTGCCGAAACTATGCAAGTTCTTCGCAGATCGGTATAAGGTGGGTCGATGTGCCGTGTTTTAAGCTACAAATTGCTATGTCGCAGATTTGCATACGACGAATAGAAGCGGAGTTATAGTTGTTTATATCTGTGAGGCCATGAATCACCATTGACGGCAGGATTGCCTACCACTCGGAACGATCGACGGTTGACGAAACTATGCAAGTTCTTCGCAGATCGGTATAAGATGGGTCGATGTGTCGTGTTTTAAGCTACAAATTGCTATGTCGCAGATTCGCATAGGACGAATAGAAGTGGAGTTATAGTTGTTTATATCTGTCAGGCCATGAATCACCATTGACGGCCGGATTGCCTACCACTCGGAACGATCGACGTTTGACGAAACTATGCAAGTTCTTCGCAGATCGGTATAAGCTGGGTCGATGTGTCGTGTTTTAAGCTACAAATTGCTATGTCGCAGATTCGCGTACTACGAATAGAAGTGGAGTTATAGTTGTTTATATCTGTGAGGCCATTAATCACCATTGACGACCGGATTGCCTACCACTCGGAACGATCGACGTTTGACGAAACTATGCAAGTTCTTCGCAGATCGGTATAAGGTGGGTCGATGTGTCGTGTTTTAACCTACAAATTGCTATGTCGCAGATTCGCATACGACGAATAGAAGCGGAGTTATAGTTGTTTATATGTGTCAGGCCATGAATCACCATTGACGACCGGATTGCTTTCCACTCGAAACGACCGATGTTTGACGAAACTATGCAAGTTCGTCGCAGATCGGTATAAGGTGGCACGATGTGTCGTGTTTTAGGCTACAAATTGCTATGTCGCAGATTTGCATACGACGAATAGAAGCGGGGTTGTAGTTGTTTATATCTGTGAGATCATGAATCATCATTGACGGCCAGAATGCCTACCACTCGAAACGATCGATGTTTGACGAAACTATGCAAGTTCGTCGCAGATCGGTATAAGGTAGGTCGATGTGTCGTGCTTTAAGCTACAAATTGCTATGTCACAGATTTGCATACGACGAATAGAAGCGGAGTTATAGTTGCTTGTATCTGTGAGGTCATGAATCATCATTGACGGCCGGAATGCCTACCACTCGAAACGATCGATGTTTGACGAAACTATGCAAGTTCGTCGCAGATCGGTATAAGGTGGGTCGTTGGGCCGTGTTTTAAGCTACAAGTTGCTGTGTCGCAGATTCGCATACGACGAATAGAAGCGGAGTTATAGTTGTTTATATGTTTCAGGCCATGAATCACCATTGACGCCTGGATTGCTTTCCACTCGAAACGACCGATGTTTGACGAAACTATGCAAGTTCGTCGCAGATCGGTATAAGGTGGCTCGATGTGTCGTGTTCTAGGCTACAAATTGCTATGTCGCAGATTCGCATACGACGAATAGAAGTGGAGTTATAGTTGTTTATATCTGTCAGGCCATGAATCACCATTGACTGCCGGATTGCCTTCCACTCGCAACGATCGATGTTTGACGAAACTATGCAAGTTCGTCGCAGATCGGTATAAGGTAGGTCAATGTGTCGTGCTTTAAGCTACAAATTGCTATGTCGCAGATTTGCATACGACGAATAGAAGCGGAGTTATAGTTGTTTATATCTGTGAGGTCATGAATCATCATTGACGGCCGGAATGCCTACCACTCGAAACGATCGATGTTTGACGGAACTATGCAAGTTCGTCGCAGATCGGTATAATGTGGGTCGATGTGTCGTGCTTTAAGCTACAAATTGCTATGTCGCAGATTTGCATACGACGAATAGAAGCGGAGTTGTAGTTGTTTATATCTGTGAGGTCATGAATCATCATTGACGGCCAGAATGCCTACCACTCGAAAAGATCGATGTTTGACGAAACTTTGCAAGTTCGTCGCAGATCGGTATAAGGTGGGTCGATGTGTCGTGTTTTAAGCTACAAATTGCTATGTCGCAGATTTGCATACGACGAATAGAGGCGGAGTTATAGTTGTTTATATCTGTGAGGCCATGAATCACAATTGACGGCAGGATTGCCTACCACTCGGAACGATCGACGGTTGACGAAACTATGCAAGTTCTTCGCAGATCGGTATAAGATGGGTCGATGTGTCGTGTTTTAAGCTACAAATTGCTATGTCGGAGATTCGCATACGACGAATAGAAGTGGAGTTATAGTTGTTTATATCTGCCAGGCCATGAATCACCATTGACAGCCGGATTGCCTTCCACTCGAAACGATCGATGTTTGACGAAACTATGCAAGTTCGTCGCAGATCGATATAAGGTGGGTCGTTGGGCCGTGTTTTAACCTACAAATTGCTGTGTCGCAGATTTGCATACGACGAATAGAAGCGGAGTTGTAGTTGTTTATATCTGTGAGGTCATGAATCATCATTGACGGCCAGAATGCCTACCACTCGAAACGATCGATGTTTGACGAAACTATGCAAGTTCGTCGCAGATCGGTATAAGGTGGGTCGATGTGTCGTGCTTTAAGCTACAAAGTGCTATGTCCCAGATTTGCATACGACGAATAGAAGCGGAGTTATAGTTGTTTATATCTGTGAGGTCATGAATCATCATTGACGGCCGGAATGCCTACCACTCGAAACGATCGATGTTTGACGAAACTATGCAAGTTCGTCGCATATCGGTATAAGGTGGGTCGATGTGTCGTGCTTTAAGCTACAAATTGCTATGTCGCAGATTCGCATACGACGAATAGAAGCGGAGTTATCGATGTTTATATCTGTGAGGCCATGAATCACCATTGACGACAGGATTGCCTACCACTCGGAACGATCGACGTTTGACGAAACTATGCAAGTTCTTCGCAGATCGGTATAAGGTGGTTCGATGTGTCGTGTTTTAACCTACAAATTGCTATGTCGCAGATTCGCATACGACGAATAGAAGCGGAGTTATAGTTGTTTATATGTGTCAGGCCATGAATCACCATTGACGACCGGATTGCTTTCCACTCGAAACGACCGATGTTTGACGAAACTATGCAAGTTCGTCGCAGATCGGTATAAGGTGGCACGATGTGTCGTGTTTTAGGCTACAAATTGCTATGTCGCAGATTTGCATACGACGAATAGAAGCGGAGTTGTAGTTGTTTATATCTGTGAGGTCATGAATCATCATTGACGGCCAGAATGCCTACCACTCGAAACGATCGATGTTTGACGAAACTATGCAAGTTCGTCGCAGATCGGTATAAGGTGGGTCGATGTGTCGTGCTTTAAGCTACAAAGTGCTATGTCCCAGATTTGCATACGACGAATAGAAGCGGAGTTATAGTTGTTTATATCTGTGAGGTCATGAATCATCATTGACGGCCGGAATGCCTACCACTCGAAACGATCGATGTTTGACGAAACTATGCAAGTTCGTCGCATATCGGTATAAGGTGGGTCGATGTGTCGTGCTTTAAGCTACAAATTGCTATGTCGCAGATTCGCATACGACGAATAGAAGCGGAGTTATCGATGTTTATATCTGTGAGGCCATGAATCACCATTGACGACAGGATTGCCTACCACTCGGAACGATCGACGTTTGACGAAACTATGCAAGTTCTTCGCAGATCGGTATAAGGTGGGTCGATGTGTCGTGTTTTAACCTACAAATTGCTATGTCGCAGATTCGCATACGACGAATAGAAGCGGAGTTATAGTTGTTTATATGTGTCAGGCCATGAATCACCATTGACGACCGGATTGCTTTCACTCGAAACGACCGATGTTTGACGAAACTATGCAAGTTCGTCGCAGATCGGTATAAGGTGGCACGATGTGTCGTGTTTTAGGCTACAAATTGCTATGTCGCAGATTTGCATACGACGAATAGAAGCGGAGTTGTAGTTGTTTATATCTGTGAGATCATGAATCATCATTGACGGCCAGAATGCCTACCACTCGAAACGATCGATGTTTGACGAAACTATGCAAGTTCGTCGCAGATCGGTATAAGGTAGGTCGATGTGTCGTGCTTTAAGCTACAAATTGCTATGTCACAGATTTGCATACGACGAATAGAAGCGGAGTTATAGTTGCTTATATCTGTGAGGTCATGAATCATCATTGACGGCCGGAATGCCTACCACTCGAAACGATCGATGTTTGACGAAACTATGCAAGTTCGTCGCAGATCGGTATAAGGTGGGTCGTTGGGCCGTGTTTTAAGCTACAAGTTGCTGTGTCGCAGATTCGCATACGACGAATAGAAGCGGAGTTATAGTTGTTTATATGTTTCAGGCCATGAATCACCATTGACGCCTGGATTGCTTTCCACTCGAAACGACCGATGTTTGACGAAACTATGCAAGTTCGTCGCAGATCGGTATAAGGTGGCTCGATGTGTCGTGTTCTAGGCTACAAATTGCTATGTCGCAGATTCGCATACGACGAATAGAAGTGGAGTTATAGTTGTTTATATCTGTCAGGCCATGAATCACCATTGACTGCCGGATTGCCTTCCACTCGAAACGATCGATGTTTGACGAAACTATGCAAGTTCGTCGCAGATCGGTATAAGGTAGGTCGATGTGTCGTGCTTTAAGCTACAAATTGCTATGTCGCAGATTTGCATACGACGAAGAGAAGCGGAGTTATAGTTGTTTATATCTGTGAGGTCATGAATCATCATTGACGGCCGGAATGCCTACCACTCGAAACGATCGATGTTTGACGGAACTATGCAAGTTCGTCGCAGATCGGTATAAGGTGGGTCGATGTGTCGTGCTTTAAGCTACAAATTGCTATGTCGCAGATTTGCATACGACGAATAGAAGCGGAGTTGTAGTTGTTTATATCTGTGAGGTCATGAATCACCATTGACGGCCGGATTGCCTTCCACTCGAAACGATCGATGTTTGACGAAACTATGCAAGTTCGTCGCCGATCGGTATAAGGTGGGTCGATGTGTCGTGTTATAACCTACAAATTGCTGTGTCGCAGATTCGCATACGACGAATAGAAGTGGAGTCATAGTTGTTTATATCTGTGAGGCCATTAATCACCATTGACGACAGGATTGCCTACCACTCGGAACGATCGACGGTTGACGAAACTATGCAAGTTCTTCGCAGATCGGTATAAGATGGGTCGATGTGTCGTGTTTTAAGCTACAAATTGCTATGTCGGAGATTCGCATACGACGAATAGAAGTGGAGTTATAGTTGTTTATATCTGTCAGGCCACGAATCACCATTGACGGCCGGATTGCCTTCCACTCGAAACGATCGATGTTTGACGAAACTATGCAAGTTCGTCGCAGATCGGTATAAGGTGGGTCGTTGGGCCGTGTTTTAACCTACAAATTGCTGTGTCGCAGATTTGCATACGACGAATAGAAGCGGAGTTGTAGTTGTTTATATCTGTGAGGTCATGAATCATCATTGACGGCCAGAATGCCTACCATTCGAAACGATCAATGTTTGACGAAACTATGCAAGTTCGTCGCAGATCGGTATAAGGTGGGTCGATGTGTCGTGCTTTAAGCTACAAATTGCTATGTCGCAGATTTGCATACGACGAATAGAAGCGGAGTTATAGTTGTTTATATCTGTGAGGTCATGAATCATCATTGACGGCCGGAATGCCTACCACTCGAAACGATCGATGTTTGACGAAACTATGCAAGTTCGTCGCATATCGGTATAAGGTGGGTCGATGTGTCGTGCTTTACGCTACAAATTGCTATGCCGCAGATTCGCATACGACGAATAGAAGCGGAGTTATCGATGTTTATATCTGTGAGGCCATGAATCACCATTGACGACAGGATTGCCTACCACTCGGAACGATCGACGTTTGACGAAACTATGCAAGTTCTTCGCAGATCGGTATAAGGTGGGTCGATGTGTCGTGTTTTAACCTACAAATTGCTATGTCGCAGATTCGCATACGACGAATAGAAGCGGAGTTATAGTTGTTTATATGTGTCAGGCCATGAATCACCATTGACGACCGGATTGCTTTCCACTCGAAACGACCGATGTTTGACGAAACTATGCAAGTTCGTCGCAGATCGGTATAAGGTGGCTCGATGTGTCGTGTTTTAGGCTACAAATTGCTATGTCGCAGATTTGCATACGACGAATAGAAGCGGAGTTGTAGTTGTTTATATCTGTGAGATCATGAATCATCATTGACGGCCAGAATGCCTACCACTCGAAACGATCGATGTTTGACGAAACTATGCAAGTTCGTCGCAGATCGGTATAAGGTAGGTCGATGTGTCGTGCTTTAAGCTACAAATTGCTATGTCACAGATTTGCATACGACGAATAGAAGCGGAGTTATAGTTGCTTATATCTGTGAGGTCATGAATCATCATTGACGGCCGGAATGCCTACCACTCGAAACGATCGATGTTTGACGAAACTATGCAAGTTCGTCGCAGATCGGTATAAGGTGGGTCGATGTGTCGTGCTTTAAGCTACAAATTGCTATGCCACAGATTCGCATACGACGATTAGAAGCGGAGTTATCGATGTTTATATCTGTGAGGCCATGAATCACCACCGACGGCCGGATTGCCTACCACTCGGAACGATCGACGTTTGACGAAACTATGCAAGTTCTTGGCAGATCGGTATAAGGTGGCTCGATGTGTCGTGTTTTAGGCTACAAATTGCTATGTCGCAGATTTGCGTACGACGAATAGAAGCGGAGTTATAGTTGTTTATATCTGTCAGGCCATGAATCACCATTGACGGCCGGATTGCCTACCACTCGGAACGATCGACGTTTGCCGAAACTCTGCATGTTCTTCGCAGATCGGTATAAGGTGGGTCGATGTGCCGTGTTTTAAGCTACAAATTGCTATGTCGCAGATTTGCATACGACGAATAGAAGCGGAGTTATAGTTGTTTATATCTGTCAGGCCGTGAATCACCATTGACGCCTGGATTGCTTTCCACTCGAAACGACCGATGTTTGACGAAACTATGCAAGTTCGTCGCAGATCGGTATAAGGTGGCTCGATGTGTCGTGTTCTAGGCTACAAATTGCTATGTCGCAGATTTGCATACGACGAATAGAAGCGGAGTTGTAGTTGTTTATATCTGTGAGGTCATGAATCATCATTGACGGCCCGAATGCCTACCACTCGAAACGATCGATGTTTGACGAAACTATGCAAGTTCGTCGCAGATCGGTATAAGGTGGGTCGATGTGTCGTGCTTTAAGCTACAAATTGCTATGCCGCAGATTCGCATACGACGATTAGAAGCGCAGTTATCGATGTTTATATCTGTGAGGCCATGAATCACCATCGACGGCCGGATTGCCTACCACTCGGAACGATCGACGTTTGACGAAACTATGCAAGTTCTTCGCAGATCGGTATAAGGTTGCTCGATGTGTTGTGTTTTAGGCTACAAATTGCTATGTCGCAGATTTGCGTACGACGAATAGAAGCGGAGTTATCGATGTTTATATCTGTGAGGCCATTAATCACCATTGACGACAGGATTGCCTACCACTCGGAACGATCGACGTTTGACGAAACTATGCAAGTTCGTCGCAGATCGGTATAAGGTGGCTCGATGTGTCGTGCTTTAAGCTACAAATTGCTATGTCGCAGATTTGCATACGACGAATAGAGGCGGAGTTATAGTTGTTTTTATCTGTCAGGCCATGAATCACCATTGACGGCCGGATTGCCTACCACTCGGAACGATCGACGTTTGACGAAACTATGCAAGTTCTTCGCAGATCGGTATAAGCTGGGTCGATGTGTCGTGTTTTAAGCTACAAATTGCTATGTCGCAGATTCGCGTACTACGAATAGAAGTGGAGTTATAGTTGTTTATATCTGTGAGGCCATTAATCACCATTGACGACCGGATTGCCTACCACTCGAAACGATCGATGTTTGACGAAACTATGCAAGTTCGTTGCAGATCGGTATAAGGTGCGTCGTTGGGCCGTGTTTTAAGCTACAAATTGCTATGTCGCAGATTTGCATACGACGAATAGAAGCGGAGTTGTAGTTGTTTATATCTGTGAGGTCATGAATCATCATTGACGGCCAGAATGCCTACCACTCGAAACGATCGATGTTTGACGAAACTATGCAAGTTCGTCGCAGATCGGTATAAGGTGGGTCGATGTATCGTGCTTTAAGCTACAAATTGCTATGTCGCAGATTGGCATACGACGAATAGAAGCGGAGTTATAGTTGTTTATATCTGTCAGGCCATGAATCACCATTGACGGCCGGATTGCCTTCCACTCGAAACGATCGACGTTTGACGAAACTATGCAAGTTCGTCGCAGATCGGTATAAGGTGGCTCGATGTGTCGTGTTTTAGGCTACAAATTGCTATGTCGCAGATTTGCGTACGACGAATAGAAGCGGAGATATAGTTGTTTATATCTGTCAGGCCATGAATCACCATTGACGGCCGAATTGCCTACCACTCGGAACGACCGACGTTTGCCGAAACTATGCAAGTTCGTCGCAGATCGGTATAAGGTGGCTCGATGTGTCGTGTTTTAGGCTACAAATTGCTATGTCGCAGATTTGCGTAGGACGAATAGAAGCGCAGTTATAGTTGTTTATATCGGTCAGGCCATGAATCACCATTGACGGCAGGATTGCCTACCACTCGGAACGATCGACGTTTGACGAAACTATGCAAGTTCTTCGCAGATCGGTATAAGATGGGTCGATGTGTCGTGTTTTAAGCTACAAATTGCTATGTCGCAGATTCGCATACGACGAATAGAAGTGGAGTTATAGTTGCTTATATCCGTCAGGCCATGAATCACCATTGACGGCCGGATTGCCTACCACTCGGAACGACCGACGTTTGCCGAAAATATGCAAGTTCGTTGCAGATCGGTATAAGGTGGGTCGTTGGGCCGTGTTTTAAGCTACAAATTGCTATGCCGCAGATTCGCATACGAGGAATAGAAGCGGAGTTATCGATGTTTATATCTGTGAGGCCATGAATCACCATCGACAGCCGGATTGCCTACCACTCGGAACGATCGACGTTTGACGAAACTATGCAAGTTCTTCGCAGATCGGTATAAGGTGGCTCGATGTGTCGTGTTTTAGGCTACAAATTGCTATGTCGCAGATTTGCGTACGACGAATAGAGGCGGAGTTATAGTTGTTTATATCTGTGAGGCCATGAATCACCATTGACGGCAGGATTGCCTACCACTCGGAACGATCGACGTTTGACGAAACTATGCAAGTTCTTCGCAGATCGGTATAAGATGGGTCGATGTGTCGTGTTTTAAGCTACAAATTGCTATGTCGCAGATTTGCATACGACGAATAGAGGCGGAGTTATAATTGTTTATATCTGTGAGGCCATGAATCACCATTGACGGCAGGATTGCCTACCACTCGGAACGATCGAGGTTTGACGAAACTATGCAAGTTCTTCGCAGTTTGGTATAAGATGGGTCGATGTGACGTGTTTTAAGCTACAAATTGCTATGTCGCAGATTCGCATACTACGAATAGAAGTGGAGTTATAGTTGTTTATATCTGTCAGGCCATGAATCACCATTGACGGCCGGATTGCCTTCCACTCGAAACAATCGACGTTTGACGAAACTATGCATGTTCTTCGCAGATCGGTATAAGGTGGGTCGATGTGTCGTGCTTTAAGCTACAAATTGCTATGCCGCAGATTCGCATACGACGATTAGAAGCGCAGTTATCGATGTTTATATCTGTGAGGCCATGAATCACCATCGACGGCCGGATTGCCTACCACTCGGAACGATCGACGTTTGACGAAACTATGCAAGTTCTTCGCAGATCGGTATAAGGTTGCTCGATGTGTTGTGTTTTAGGCTACAAATTGCTATGTCGCAGATTTGCGTACGACGAATAGAAGCGGAGTTATCGATGTTTATATCTGTGAGGCCATTAATCACCATTGACGACAGGATTGCCTACCACTCGGAACGATCGACGTTTGACGAAACTATGCAAGTTCGTCGCAGATCGGTATAAGGTGGCTCGATGTGTCGTGTTTTAGGCTACAAATTGCTATGTCGCAGATTTGCGTACGACGAATAGAAGCGCAGTTATAGTTGTTTATATCGGTCAGGCCATGAATCACCATTGACGGCAGGATTGCCTACCACTCGGAACGATCGACGTTTGACGAAACTATGCAAGTTCTTCGCAGATCGGTATAAGATGGGTCGATGTGTCGTGTTTTAAGCTACAAATTGCTATGTCGCAGATTCGCATACGACGAATAGAAGTGGAGTTATAGTTGCTTATATCCGTCAGGCCATGAATCACCATTGACGGCCGGATTGCCTACCACTCGGAACGACCGACGTTTGCCGAAAATATGCAAGTTCGTTGCAGATCGGTATAAGGTGGGTCGTTGGGCCGTGTTTTAAGCTACAAATTGCTATGCCGCAGATTCGCATACGAGGAATAGAAGCGGAGTTATCGATGTTTATATCTGTGAGGCCATGAATCACCATCGACAGCCGGATTGCCTACCACTCGGAACGATCGACGTTTGACGAAACTATGCAAGTTCTTCGCAGATCGGTATAAGGTGGCTCGATGTGTCGTGTTTTAGGCTACAAATTGCTATGTCGCAGATTTGCGTACGACGAATAGAGGCGGAGTTATAGTTGTTTATATCTGTGAGGCCATGAATCACCATTGACGGCAGGATTGCCTACCACTCGGAACGATCGACGTTTGACGAAACTATGCAAGTTCTTCGCAGATCGGTATAAGATGGGTCGATGTGTCGTGTTTTAAGCTACAAATTGCTATGTCGCAGATTTGCATACGACGAATAGAGGCGGAGTTATAATTGTTTATATCTGTGAGGCCATGAATCACCATTGACGGCCGGAATGCCTACCACTCGAAACGATCGATGTTTGACGAAACTATGCAAGTTCGTCGCAGATCGGTATAAGGTGGGTCGTTGGGCCGTGTTTTAAGCTACAAGTTGCTGTGTCGCAGATTCGCATACGACGAATAGAAGCGGAGTTATAGTTGTTTATATGTTTCAGGCCATGAATCACCATTGACGCCTGGATTGCTTTCCACTCGAAACGACCGATGTTTGACGAAACTATGCAAGTTCGTCGCAGATCGGTATAAGGTGGCTCGATGTGTCGTGTTCTAGGCTACAAATTGCTATGTCGCAGATTCGCATACGACGAATAGAAGTGGAGTTATAGTTGTTTATATCTGTCAGGCCATGAATCACCATTGACTGCCGGATTGCCTTCCACTCGCAACGATCGATGTTTGACGAAACTATGCAAGTTCGTCGCAGATCGGTATAAGGTAGGTCGATGTGTCGTGCTTTAAGCTACAAATTGCTATGTCGCAGATTTGCATACGACGAATAGAAGCGGAGTTATAGTTGTTTATATCTGTGAGGTCATGAATCATCATTGACGGTCGGAATGCCTACCACTCGAAACGATCGATGTTTGACGGAACTATGCAAGTTCGTCGCAGATCGGTATAATGTGGGTCGATGTGTCGTGCTTTAAGCTACAAATTGCTATGTCGCAGATTTGCATACGACGAATAGAAGCGGAGTTGTAGTTGTTTATATCTGTGAGGTCATGAATCATCATTGACGGCCAGAATGCCTACCACTCGAAAAGATCGATGTTTGACGAAACTTTGCAAGTTGGTCGCAGATCGGTATAAGGTGGGTCGATGTGTCGTGTTTTAAGCTACAAATTGCTATGTCGCAGATTTGCATACGACGAATAGAGGCGGAGTTATAGTTGTTTATATCTGTGAGGCCATGAATCACAATTGACGGCAGGATTGCCTACCACTCGGAACGATCGACGGTTGACGAAACTATGCAAGTTCTTCGCAGATCGGTATAAGATGGGTCGATGTGTCGTGTTTTAAGCTACAAATTGCTATGTCGGAGATTCGCATACGACGAATAGAAGTGGAGTTATAGTTGTTTATATCTGCCAGGCCATGAATCACCATTGACAGCCGGATTGCCTTCCACTCGAAACGATCGATGTTTTACGAAACTATGCAAGTTCGTCGCAGATCGATATAAGGTGGGTCGTTGGGCCGTGTTTTAACCTACAAATTGCTGTGTCGCAGATTTGCATACGACGAATAGAAGCGGAGTTGTAGTTGTTTATATCTGTGAGGTCATGAATCATCATTGACGGCCAGAATGCCTACCACTCGAAACGATCGATGTTTGACGAAACTATGCAAGCTCGTCGCAGATCGGTATAAGGTGGGTCGATGTGTCATGCTTTAAGCTACAAAGTGCTATGTCCCAGATTTGCATACGACGAATAGAAGCGGAGTTATAATTGTTTATATCTGTGAGGTCATGAATCATCATTGACGGCCGGAATGCCTTCCACTCGAAACGATCGATGTTTGACGAAACTATGCAAGTTCGTCGCATATCGGTATAAGGTGGGTCGATGTGTCGTGCTTTAATCTACAAATTGCTATGTCGCAGATTCGCATACGACGAATAGAAGCGGAGTTATCGATGTTTATATCTGTGAGGCCATGAATCACCATTGACGACAGGATTGCCTACCACTCGGAACGATCGACGTTTGACGAAACTATGCAAGTTCTTCGCAGATCGGTATAAGGTGGGTCGATGTGTCGTGTTTTAACCTACAAATTGCTATGTCGCAGATTCGCATACGACGAATAGAAGCGGAGTTATAGTTGTTTATATGTGTCAGGCCATGAATCACCATTGACGACCGGATTGCTTTCCACTCGAAACGACCGATGTTTGACGAAACTATGCAAGTTCGTCGCAGATCGGTATAAGGTGGCACGATGTGTCGTGTTTTAGGCTACAAATTGCTATGTCGCAGATTTGCATACGACGAATAGAAGCGGAGTTGTAGTTGTTTATATCTGTGAGATCATGAATCATCATTGACGGCCAGAATGCCTACCACTCGAAACGATCGATGTTTGACGAAACTATGCAAGTTCTTCGCAGATCGGTATAAGGTGGGTCGATGTGTCGTGTTTTAACCTACAAATTGCTATGTCGCAGATTCGCATACGACGAATAGAAGCGGAGTTATAGTTGTTTATATGTGTCAGGCCATGAATCACCATTGACGACCGGATTGCTTTCCACTCGAAACGACCGATGTTTGACGAAACTATGCAAGTTCGTCGCAGATCGGTATAAGGTGGCACGATGTGTCGTGTTTTAGGCTACAAATTGCTATGTCGCAGATTTGCATACGACGAATAGAAGCGGAGTTGTAGTTGTTTATATCTGTGAGATCATGAATCATCATTGACGGCCAGAATGCCTACCACTCGAAACGATCGATGTTTGACGAAACTATGCAAGTTCGTCGCAGATCGGTATAAGGTAGGTCGATGTGTCGTGCTTTAAGCTACAAATTGCTATGTCACAGATTTGCATACGACGAATAGAAGCGGAGTTATAGTTGCTTATATCTGTGAGGTCATGAATCATCATTGACGGCCGGAATGCCTACCACTCGAAACGATCGATGTTTGACGAAACTATGCAAGTTCGTCGCAGATCGGTATAAGGTGGGTCGTTGGGCCGTGTTTTAAGCTACAAGTTGCTGTGTCGCAGATTCGCATACGACGAATAGAAGCGGAGTTATAGTTGTTTATATGTGTCAGGCCATGAATCACCATTGACGACCGGATTGCTTTCCACTCGAAACGACCGATGTTTGACGAAACTATGCAAGTTCGTCGCAGATCGGTATAAGGTGGCACGATGTGTCGTGTTTTAGGCTACAAATTGCTATGTCGCAGATTTGCATACGACGAATAGAAGCGGAGTTGTAGTTGTTTATATCTGTGAGATCATGAATCATCATTGACGGCCAGAATGCCTACCACTCGAAACGATCGATGTTTGACGAAACTATGCAAGTTCGTCGCAGATCGGTATAAGGTAGGTCGATGTGTCGTGCTTTAAGCTACAAATTGCTATGTCACAGATTTGCATACGACGAATAGAAGCGGAGTTATAGTTGCTTATATCTGTGAGGTCATGAATCATCATTGACGGCCGGAATGCCTACCACTCGAAACGATCGATGTTTGACGAAACTATGCAAGTTCGTCGCAGATCGGTATAAGGTGGGTCGTTGGGCCGTGTTTTAAGCTACAAGTTGCTGTGTCGCAGATTCGCATACGACGAATAGAAGCGGAGTTATAGTTGTTTATATGTTTCAGGCCATGAATCACCATTGACGCCTGGATTGCTTTCCACTCGAAACGACCGATGTTTGACGAAACTATGCAAGTTCGTCGCAGATCGGTATAAGGTGGCTCGATGTGTCGTGTTCTAGGCTACAAATTGCTATGTCGCAGATTCGCATACGACGAATAGAAGTGGAGTTATAGTTGTTTATATCTGTCAGGCCATGAATCACTATTGACTGCCGGATTGCCTTCCACTCGAAACGATCGATGTTTGACGAAACTATGCAAGTTCGTCGCAGATCGGTATAAGGTAGGTCGATGTGTCGTGCTTTAAGCTACAAATTGCTATGTCGCAGATTTGCATACGACGAATAGAAGCGGAGTTATAGTTGTTTATATCTGTGAGGTCATGAATCATCATTGACGGCCGGAATGCCTACCACTCGAAACGATCGATGTTTGACGGAACTATGCAAATTCGTCGCAGATCGGTATAAGGTGGGTCGATGTGTCGTGCTTTAAGCTACAAATTGCTATGTCGCAGATTTGCATACGACGAATAGAAGCGGAGTTGTAGTTGTTTATATCTGTGAGGTCATGAATCACCATTGACGGCCGGATTGCCTTCCACTCGAAACGATCGATGTTTGACGAAACTATGCAAGTTCGTCGCCGATCGGTATAAGGTGGGTCGATGTGTCGTGTTTTAAGCTACAAATTGCTATGTCGGAGATTCGCATACGACGAATAGAAGTGGAGTTATAGTTGTTTATATCTGCCAGGCCATGAATCACCATTGACAGCCGGATTGCCTTCCACTCGAAACGATCGATGTTTTACGAAACTATGCAAGTTCGTCGCAGATCGATATAAGGTGGGTCGTTGGGCCGTGTTTTAACCTACAAATTGCTGTGTCGCAGATTTGCATACGACGAATAGAAGTGGAGTTATAGTTGTTTATATCTGTCAGGCCACGAATCACCATTGACGGCCGGATTGCCTTCCACTCGAAACGATCGATGTTTGACGAAACTATGCAAGTTCGTCGCAGATCGGTATAAGGTGGGTCGTTGGGCCGTGTTTTAACCTACAAATTGCTGTGTCGCAGATTTGCATACGACGAATAGAAGCGGAGTTGTAGTTGTTTATATCTGTGAGGTCATGAATCATCATTGACGGCCGGAATGCCTACCACTCGAAACGATCGATGTTTGACGAAACTATGCAAGTTCGTCGCATATCGGTATAAGGTGGGTCGATGTGTCGTGCTTTACGCTACAAATTGCTATGTCGCAGATTCGCATACGACGAATAGAAGCGGAGTTATCGATGTTTATATCTGTGAGGCCATGAATCACCATTGACGACAGGATTGCCTACCACTCGGAACGATCGACGTTTGACGAAACTATGCAAGTTCTTCGCAGATCGGTATAAGGTGGGTCGATGTGTCGTGTTTTAACCTACAAATTGCTATGTCGCAGATTCGCATACGACGAATAGAAGCGGAGTTATAGTTGTTTATATGTGTCAGGCCATGAATCACCATTGACGACCGGATTGCTTTCCACTCGAAACGACCGATGTTTGACGAAACTATGCAAGTTCGTCGCAGATCGGTATAAGGTGGCACGATGTGTCGTGTTTTAGGCTACAAATTGCTATGTCGCAGATTTGCATACGACGAATAGAAGCGGAGTTGTAGTTGTTTATATCTGTGAGATCATGAATCATCATTGACGGCCAGAATGCCTACCACTCGAAACGATCGATGTTTGACGAAACTATGCAAGTTCTTCGCAGATCGGTATAAGGTGGGTCGATGTGTCGTGTTTTAACCTACAAATTGCTATGTCGCAGATTCGCATACGACGAATAGAAGCGGAGTTATAGTTGTTTATATGTGTCAGGCCATGAATCACCATTGACGACCGGATTGCTTTCCACTCGAAACGACCGATGTTTGACGAAACTATGCAAGTTCGTCGCAGATCGGTATAAGGTGGCACGATGTGTCGTGTTTTAGGCTACAAATTGCTATGTCGCAGATTTGCATACGACGAATAGAAGCGGAGTTGTAGTTGTTTATATCTGTGAGATCATGAATCATCATTGACGGCCAGAATGCCTACCACTCGAAACGATCGATGTTTGACGAAACTATGCAAGTTCGTCGCAGATCGGTATAAGGTAGGTCGATGTGTCGTGCTTTAAGCTACAAATTGCTATGTCACAGATTTGCATACGACGAATAGAAGCGGAGTTATAGTTGCTTATATCTGTGAGGTCATGAATCATCATTGACGGCCGGAATGCCTACCACTCGAAACGATCGATGTTTGACGAAACTATGCAAGTTCGTCGCAGATCGGTATAAGGTGGGTCGATGTGTCGTGTTATAACCTACAAATTGCTGTGTCGCAGATTCGCATACGACGAATAGAAGTGGAGTTATAGTTGTTTATATATGTGAGGCCATTAATCACCATTGACGACAGGATTGCCTACCACTCGGAACGATCGACGGTTGACGAAACTATGCAAGTTCTTCGCAGATCGGTATAAGATGGGTCGATGTGTCGTGTTTTAAGCTACAAATTGCTATGTCGGAGATTCGCATACGACGAATAGAAGTGGAGTTATAGTTGTTTATATGTGTCAGGCCATGAATCACCATTGACGACCGGATTGCTTTCCACTCGAAACGACCGATGTTTGACGAAACTATGCAAGTTCGTCGCAGATCGGTATAAGGTGGCACGATGTGTCGTGTTTTAGGCTACAAATTGCTATGTCGCAGATTTGCATACGACGAATAGAAGCGGAGTTATAGTTGTTTATATCTGTGAGGTCATGAATCATCATTGACGGTCGGAATGCCTACCACTCGAAACGATCGATGTTTGACGGAACTATGCAAGTTCGTCGCAGATCGGTATAAGGTAGGTCGATGTGTCGTGCTTTAAGCTACAAATTGCTATGTCGCAGATTTGCATACGACGAATAGAAGCGGAGTTGTAGTTGTTTATATCTGTGAGGTCATGAATCATCATTGACGGCCAGAATGCCTACCACTCGAAAAGATCGATGTTTGACGAAACTTTGCAAGTTGGTCGCAGATCGGTATAAGGTGGGTCGTTGGGCCGTGTTTTAAGCTACAAATTGCTATGTCGCAGATTTGCATACGACGAATAGAGGCGGAGTTATAGTTGTTTATATCTGTGAGGCCATGAATCACAATTGACGGCAGGATTGCCTACCACTCGGAACGATCGACGGTTGACGAAACTATGCAAGTTCTTCGCAGATCGGTATAAGATGGGTCGATGTGTCGTGTTTTAAGCTACAAATTGCTATGTCGGAGATTCGCATACGACGAATAGAAGTGGAGTTATAGTTGTTTATATCTGCCAGGCCATGAATCACCATTGACAGCCGGATTGCCTTCCACTCGAAACGATCGATGTTTTACGAAACTATGCAAGTTCGTCGCAGATCGATATAAGGTGGGTCGTTGGGCCGTGTTTTAACCTACAAATTGCTGTGTCGCAGATTTGCATACGACGAATAGAAGCGGAGTTGTAGTTGTTTATATCTGTGAGGTCATGAATCATCATTGACGGCCAGAATGCCTACCACTCGAAACGATCGATGTTTGACGAAACTATGCAAGCTCGTCGCAGATCGGTATAAGGTGGGTCGATGTGTCATGCTTTAAGCTACAAAGTGCTATGTCCCAGATTTGCATACGACGAATAGAAGCGGAGTTATAATTGTTTATATCTGTGAGGTCATGAATCATCATTGACGGCCGGAATGCCTACCACTCGAAACGATCGATGTTTGACGAAACTATGCAAGTTCGTCGCATATCGGTATAAGGTGGGTCGATGTGTCGTGCTTTAATCTACAAATTGCTATGTCGCAGATTCGCATACGACGAATAGAAGCGGAGTTATCGATGTTTATATCTGTGAGGCCATGAATCACCATTGACGACAGGATTGCCTACCACTCGGAACGATCGACGTTTGACGAAACTATGCAAGTTCTTCGCAGATCGGTATAAGGTGGGTCGATGTGTCGTGTTTTAACCTACAAATTGCTATGTCGCAGATTCGCATACGACGAATAGAAGCGGAGTTATAGTTGTTTATATGTGTCAGGCCATGAATCACCATTGACGACCGGATTGCTTTCCACTCGAAACGACCGATGTTTGACGAAACTATGCAAGTTCGTCGCAGATCGGTATAAGGTGGCACGATGTGTCGTGTTTTAGGCTACAAATTGCTATGTCGCAGATTTGCATACGACGAATAGAAGCGGAGTTGTAGTTGTTTATATCTGTGAGATCATGAATCATCATTGACGGCCAGAATGCCTACCACTCGAAACGATCGATGTTTGACGAAACTATGCAAGTTCTTCGCAGATCGGTATAAGGTGGGTCGATGTGTCGTGTTTTAACCTACAAATTGCTATGTCGCAGATTCGCATACGACGAATAGAAGCGGAGTTATAGTTGTTTATATGTGTCAGGCCATGAATCACCATTGACGACCGGATTGCTTTCCACTCGAAACGACCGATGTTTGACGAAACTATGCAAGTTCGTCGCAGATCGGTATAAGGTGGCACGATGTGTCGTGTTTTAGGCTACAAATTGCTATGTCGCAGATTTGCATACGACGAATAGAAGCGGAGTTGTAGTTGTTTATATCTGTGAGATCATGAATCATCATTGACGGCCAGAATGCCTACCACTCGAAACGATCGATGTTTGACGAAACTATGCAAGTTCGTCGCAGATCGGTATAAGGTAGGTCGATGTGTCGTGCTTTAAGCTACAAATTGCTATGTCACAGATTTGCATACGACGAATAGAAGCGGAGTTATAGTTGCTTATATCTGTGAGGTCATGAATCATCATTGACGGCCGGAATGCCTACCACTCGAAACGATCGATGTTTGACGAAACTATGCAAGTTCGTCGCAGATCGGTATAAGGTGGGTCGTTGGGCCGTGTTTTAAGCTACAAGTTGCTGTGTCGCAGATTCGCATACGACGAATAGAAGCGGAGTTATAGTTGTTTATATGTTTCAGGCCATGAATCACCATTGACGCCTGGATTGCTTTCCACTCGAAACGACCGATGTTTGACGAAACTATGCAAGTTCGTCGCAGATCGGTATAAGGTGGCTCGATGTGTCGTGTTCTAGGCTACAAATTGCTATGTCGCAGATTCGCATACGACGAATAGAAGTGGAGTTATAGTTGTTTATATCTGTCAGGCCATGAATCACTATTGACTGCCGGATTGCCTTCCACTCGAAACGATCGATGTTTGACGAAACTATGCAAGTTCGTCGCAGATCGGTATAAGGTAGGTCGATGTGTCGTGCTTTAAGCTACAAATTGCTATGTCGCAGATTTGCATACGACGAATAGAAGCGGAGTTATAGTTGTTTATATCTGTGAGGTCATGAATCATCATTGACGGCCGGAATGCCTACCACTCGAAACGATCGATGTTTGACGGAACTATGCAAATTCGTCGCAGATCGGTATAAGGTGGGTCGATGTGTCGTGCTTTAAGCTACAAATTGCTATGTCGCAGATTTGCATACGACGAATAGAAGCGGAGTTGTAGTTGTTTATATCTGTGAGGTCATGAATCACCATTGACGGCCGGATTGCCTTCCACTCGAAACGATCGATGTTTGACGAAACTATGCAAGTTCGTCGCCGATCGGTATAAGGTGGGTCGATGTGTCGTGTTATAACCTACAAATTGCTGTGTCGCAGATTCGCATACGACGAATAGAAGTGGAGTTATAGTTGTTTATATATGTGAGGCCATTAATCACCATTGACGACAGGATTGCCTACCACTCGGAACGATCGACGGTTGACGAAACTATGCAAGTTCTTCGCAGATCGGTATAAGATGGGTCGATGTGTCGTGTTTTAAGCTACAAATTGCTATGTCGGAGATTCGCATACGACGAATAGAAGTGGAGTTATAGTTGTTTATATCTGTCAGGCCACGAATCACCATTGACGGCCGGATTGCCTTCCACTCGAAACGATCGATGTTTGACGAAACTATGCAAGTTCGTCGCAGATCGGTATAAGGTGGGTCGTTGGGCCGTGTTTTAACCTACAAATTGCTGTGTCGCAGATTTGCATACGACGAATAGAAGCGGAGTTGTAGTTGTTTATATCTGTGAGGTCATGAATCATCATTGACGGCCGGAATGCCTACCACTCGAAACGATCGATGTTTGACGAAACTATGCAAGTTCGTCGCATATCGGTATAAGGTGGGTCGATGTGTCGTGCTTTACGCTACAAATTGCTATGCCGCAGATTCGCATACGACGAATAGAAGCGGAGTTATCGATGTTTATATCTGTGAGGCCATGAATCACCATTGACGACAGGATTGCCTACCACTCGGAACGATCGACGTTTGACGAAACTATGCAAGTTCTTCGCAGATCGGTATAAGGTGGGTCGATGTGTCGTGTTTTAACCTACAAATTGCTATGTCGCAGATTCGCATACGACGAATAGAAGCGGAGTTATAGTTGTTTATATGTGTCAGGCCATGAATCACCATTGACGACCGGATTGCTTTCCACTCGAAACGACCGATGTTTGACGAAACTATGCAAGTTCGTCGCAGATCGGTATAAGGTGGCACGATGTGTCGTGTTTTAGGCTACAAATTGCTATGTCGCAGATTTGCATACGACGAATAGAAGCGGAGTTGTAGTTGTTTATATCTGTGAGATCATGAATCATCATTGACGGCCAGAATGCCTACCACTCGCAACGATCGACGTTTGACGAAACTATGCAAGTTCTTCGCAGATCGGTATAAGGTGGGTCGATGTGTCGTGTTTTAACCTACAAATTGCTATGTCGCAGATTCGCATACGACGAATAGAAGCGGAGTTATAGTTGTTTATATGTGTCAGGCCATGAATCACCATTGACGACCGGATTGCTTTCCACTCGAAACGACCGATGTTTGACGAAACTATGCAAGTTCGTCGCAGATCGGTATAAGGTGGCACGATGTGTCGTGTTTTAGGCTACAAATTGCTATGTCGCAGATTTGCATACGACGAATAGAAGCGGAGTTGTAGTTGTTTATATCTGTGAGATCATGAATCATCATTGACGGCCAGAATGCCTACCACTCGAAACGATCGATGTTTGACGAAACTATGCAAGTTCGTCGCAGATCGGTATAAGGTAGGTCGATGTGTCGTGCTTTAAGCTACAAATTGCTATGTCACAGATTTGCATACGACGAATAGAAGCGGAGTTATTGTTGCTTATATCTGTGAGGTCATGAATCATCATTGACGGCCGGAATGCCTACCACTCGAAACGATCGATGTTTGACGAAACTATGCAAGTTCGTCGCAGATCGGTATAAGGTGGGTCGTTGGGCCGTGTTTTAAGCTACAAGTTGCTGTGTCGCAGATTCGCATACGACGAATAGAAGCGGAGTTATAGTTGTTTATATGTTTCAGGCCATGAATCACCATTGACGCCTGGATTGCTTTCCACTCGAAACGACCGATGTTTGACGAAACTATGCAAGTTCGTCGCAGATCGGTATAAGGTGGCTCGATGTGTCGTGTTCTAGGCTACAAATTGCTATGTCGCAGATTCGCATACGACGAATAGAAGTGGAGTTATAGTTGTTTATATCTGTCAGGCCATGAATCACCATTGACTGCCGGATTGCCTTCCACTCGAAACGATCGATGTTTGACGAAACTATGCAAGTTCGTCGCAGATCGGTATAAGGTAGGTCGATGTGTCGTGCTTTAAGCTACAAATTGCTATGTCGCAGATTTGCATACGACGAATAGAAGCGGAGTTATAGTTGTTTATATCTGTGAGGTCATGAATCATCATTGACGGCCGGAATGCCTACCACTCGAAACGATCGATGTTTGACGGAACTATGCAAGTTCGTCGCAGATCGGTATAAGGTGGGTCGATGTGTCGTGCTTTAAGCTACAAATTGCTATGTCGCAGATTTGCATACGACGAATAGAAGCGGAGTTGTAGTTGTTTATATCTGTGAGGTCATGAATCACCATTGACGGCCGGATTGCCTTCCACTCGAAACGATCGATGTTTGACGAAACTATGCAAGTTCGTCGCCGATCGGTATAAGGTGGGTCGATGTGTCGTGTTATAACCTACAAATTGCTGTGTCGCAGATTCGCATACGACGAATAGAAGTGGAGTTATAGTTGTTTATATCTGTCAGGCCATGAATCACCATTGACTGCCGGATTGCCTTCCACTCGAAACGATCGATGTTTGACGAAACTATGCAAGTTCGTCGCAGATCGGTATAAGATGGGTCGATGTGTCGTGTTTTAACCTACAAATTGCTATGTCGCAGATTCGCATACGACGAATAGAAGCGGAGTTATAGTTGTTTATATGTGTCAGGCCATGAATCACCATTGACGACCGGATTGCTTTCCACTCGAAACGACCGATGTTTGACGAAACTATGCAAGTTCGTCGCAGATCGGTATAAGGTGGCTCGATGTGTCGTGTTTTAGGCTACAAATTGCTATGTCGCAGATTTGCATACGACGAATAGAAGCGGAATTGTAGTTGTTTATATCTGTGAGGTCATGAATCATCATTGACGGCCGGAATGCCTACCACTCGAAACGATCGATGTTTGACGAAACTATGCAAGTTCGTCGCAGATCGGTATAAGGTGGGTCGATGTGTCGTGCTTTAAGCTACAAATTGCTATGCCGCAGATTCGCATACGACGATTAGAAGCGGAGTTATCGATGTTTATATCTGTGAGGCCATGAATCACCACCGACGGCCGGATTGCCTACCACTCGGAACGATCGACGTTTGACGAAACTATGCAAGTTCTTCGCAGATCGGTATAAGGTGGCTCGATGTGTCGTGTTTTAGGCTACAAATTGCTATGTCGCAGATTTGCGTACGACGAATAGAAGCGGAGTTATAGTTGTTTATATCTATCAGGCCATGAATCACCATTGACGGCCGGATTGCCTACCACTCGGAACGATCGACGTTTGCCGAAACTCTGCATGTTCTTCGCAGATCGGTATAAGGTGGGTCGATGTGTCGTGCTTTAAGCTACAAATTGCTATGTCGCAGATTTGCATACGACGAATAGAAGCGGAGTTATAGTTGTTTATATCTGTGAGGTCATGAATCATCATTGACGGCCGGAATGCCTACCACTCGAAACGATCGATGTTTGACGAAACTATGCAAGTTCGTCGCATATCGGTATAAGGTGGGTCGATGTGTCGTGCTTTACGCTACAAATTGCTATGCCGCAGATTCGCATACGACGAATAGAAGCGGAGTTATCGATGTTTATATCTGTGAGGCCATGAATCACCATTGACGACAGGATTGCCTACCACTCGGAACGATCGACGTTTGACGAAACTATGCAAGTTCTTCGCAGATCGGTATAAGGTGGGTCGATGTGTCGTGTTTTAACCTACAAATTGCTATGTCGCAGATTCGCATACGACGAATAGAAGCGGAGTTATAGTTGTTTATATGTGTCAGGCCATGAATCACCATTGACGACCGGATTGCTTTCCACTCGAAACGACCGATGTTTGACGAAACTATGCAAGTTCGTCGCAGATCGGTATAAGGTGGCTCGATGTGTCGTGTTTTAGGCTACAAATTGCTATGTCGCAGATTTGCATACGACGAATAGAAGCGGAATTGTAGTTGTTTATATCTGTGAGGTCATGAATCATCATTGACGGCCGGAATGCCTACCACTCGAAACGATCGATGTTTGACGAAACTATGCAAGTTCGTCGCAGATCGGTATAAGGTGGGTCGATGTGTCGTGTTTTAAGCTACAAATTGCTATGCCGCAGATTCGCATACGACGATTAGAAGCGGAGTTATCGATGTTTATATCTGTGAGGCCATGAATCACCACCGACGGCCGGATTGCCTACCACTCGGAACGATCGACGTTTGACGAAACTATGCAAGTTCTTCGCAGATCGGTATAAGGTGGCTCGATGTGTCGTGTTTTAGGCTACAAATTGCTATGTCGCAGATTTGCGTACGACGAATAGAAGCGGAGTTATAGTTGTTTATATCTATCAGGCCATGAATCACCATTGACGGCCGGATTGCCTACCACTCGGAACGATCGACGTTTGCCGAAACTCTGCATGTTCTTCGCAGATCGGTATAAGGTGGGTCGATGTGCCGTGTTTTAAGCTACAAATTGCTATGTCGCAGATTTGCATACGACGAATAGAAGCGGAGTTATAGTTGTTTATATCTGTCAGGCCGTGAATCACCATTGACGCCTGGATTGCTTTCCACTCGAAACGACCGATGTTTGACGAAACTATGCAAGTTCGTCGCAGATCGGTATAAGGTGGCTCGATGTGTCGTGTTCTAGGCTACAAATTGCTATGTCGCAGATTTGCATACGACGAATAGAAGCGGAGTTGTAGTTGTTTATATCTGTGAGGTCATGAATCATCATTGACGGCCCGAATGCCTACCACTCGAAACGATCGATGTTTGACGAAACTATGCAAGTTCGTCGCAGATCGGTATAAGGTGGGTCGATGTGTCGTGCTTTAAGCTACAAATTGCTATGCCGCAGATTCGCATACGACGATTAGAAGCGGAGTTATCGATGTTTATATCTGTGAGGCCATGAATCACCATCGACGGCCGGATTGCCTACCACTCGGAACGATCGACGTTTGACGAAACTATGCAAGTTCTTCGCAGATCGGGATAAGGTTGCTCGATGTGTTGTGTTTTAGGCTACAAATTGCTATGTCGCAGATTTGCGTACGACGAATAGAAGCGGAGTTATCGATGTTTATATCTGTGAGGCCATTAATCACCATTGACGACAGGATTGCCTACCACTCGGAACGATCGACGTTTGACGAAACTATGCAAGTTCGTCGCAGATCGGTATAAGGTGGCTCGATGTGTCGTGCTTTAAGCTACAAATTGCTATGTCGCAGATTTGCATACGACGAATAGAGGCGGAGTTATAGTTGTTTATATCTGTGAGGCCATGAATCACCATTGACGGCAGGATTGCCTACCACTCGGAACGATCGACGGTTGACGAAACTATGCAAGTTCTTCGCAGATCGGTATAAGATAGGTCGATGTGTCGTGTTTTAAGCTACAAATTGCTATGTCGCAGATTCGCATAGGACGAATAGAAGTGGAGTTATAGTTGTTTTTATCTGTCAGGCCATGAATCACCATTGACGGCCGGATTGCCTACCACTCGGAACGATCGACGTTTGACGAAACTATGCAAGTTCTTCGCAGATCGGTATAAGCTGGGTCGATGTGTCGTGTTTTAAGCTACAAATTGCTATGTCGCAGATTTGCATACGACGAATAGAAGCGGAGTTGTAGTTGTTTATATCTGTGAGATCATGAATCATCATTGACGGCCAGAATGCCTACCACTCGAAACGATCGATGTTTGACGAAACTATGCAAGTTCGTCGCAGATCGGTATAAGGTGGGTCGATGTATCGTGCTTTAAGCTACAAATTGCTATGTCGCAGATTGGCATACGACGAATAGAAGCGGAGTTATAGTTGTTTATATCTGTCAGGCCATGAATCACCATTGACGGCCGGATTGCCTTCCACTCGAAACGATCGATGTTTGACGAAACTATGCAAGTTCGTCGCAGATCGGTATAAGGTGGCTCGATGTGTCGTGTTTTAGGCTACAAATTGCTATGTCGCAGATTTGCGTACGACGAATAGAAGCGGAGATATAGTTGTTTATATCTGTCAGGCCATGAATCACCATTGACGGCCGAATTGCCTACCACTCGGAACGACCGACGTTTGCCGAAACTATGCAAGTTCGTCGCAGATCGGTATAAGGTGGCTCGATGTGTCGTGTTTTAGGCTACAAATTGCTATGTCGCAGATTTGCGTACGACGAATAGAAGCGCAGTTATAGTTGTTTATATCGGTCAGGCCATGAATCACCATTGACGGCAGGATTGCCTACCACTCGGAACGATCGACGTTTGACGAAACTATGCAAGTTCTTCGCAGATCGGTATAAGATGGGTCGATGTGTCGTGTTTTAAGCTACAAATTGCTATGTCGCAGATTCGCATACGACGAATAGAAGTGGAGTTATAGTTGCTTATATCCGTCAGGCCATGAATCACCATTGACGGCCGGATTGCCTACCACTCGGAACGACCGACGTTTGCCGAAACTATGCAAGTTCGTTGCAGATCGGTATAAGGTGGGTCGTTGGACCGTGTTTTAAGCTACAAATTGCTATGCCGCAGATTCGCATACGAGGAATAGAAGCGGAGTTATCGATGTTTATATCTGTGAGGTCATGAATCACCATCGACAGCCGGATTGCCTACCACTCGGAACGATCGACGTTTGACGAAACTATGCAAGTTCTTCGCAGATCGGTATAAGGTGGCTCGATGTGTCGTGTTTTAGGCTACAAATTGCTATGTCGCAGATTTGCGTACGACGAATAGAGGCGGAGTTATAGTTGTTTATATCTGTGAGGCCATGAATCACCATTGACGGCAGGATTGCCTACCACTCGGAACGATCGACGTTTGACGAAACTATGCAAGTTCTTCGCAGATCGGTATAAGATGGGTCGATGTGTCGTGTTTTAAGCTACAAATTGCTATGTCGCAGATTTGCATACGACGAATAGAGGCGGAGTTATAATTGTTTATATCTGTGAGGCCATGAATCACCATTGACGGCAGGATTGCCTACCACTCGGAACGATCGAGGTTTGACGAAACTATGCAAGTTCTTCGCAGTTTGGTATAAGATGGGTCGAAGTGTCGTGTTTTAAGCTACAAATTGCTATGTCGCAGATTCGCATACTACGAATAGAAGTGGAGTTATAGTTGTTTATATCTGTCAGGCCATGAATCACCATTGACGGCCGGATTGCCTTCCACTCGAAACAATCGATGTTTGACGAAACTGTGCAAGTTCGTCGCAGATCGGTATAAGGTGGGTCGATGTGTCGTGTTTTAGGCTACAAATTGCTATGTCGCAGATTTGCGTACGACGAATAGAAGCGGAGTTATCGATGTTTATATCTGTGAGGCCATGAATCACCATTGACGACCGGATTGCCTACCACTCGGAACGATCGACATTTGCCGAAACTATGCAAGTTCGTCGCAGATCGGTATAAGGTGGCTCGATGTGTCGTGTTTTAGGCTACAAATTGCTATGTCGCAGATTTGCGTACGACGAATAGAAGCGGAGTTATAGTTATTTATATCTGTCAGGCCGTGAATCACCATTGACGGCCGGATTGCCTACCACTCGGAACGATCGACGTTTGCCGAAACTATGCAAGTTCTTCGCAGATCGGTATAAGGTGGGTCTATGTGTCGTGTTTTAAGCTACCACCTGCTATGTCGCAGATTTGCATACGACGAATAGAGGCGGAGTTATAGTTGTTTATTTTTGTGAGGCCATGAATCACCATTGACGGCAGGATTGCCTACCACTCGGAACGATCGACGTTTGACGAAACTATGCAAGTTCTTCGCAGATCGGTATAAGATGGGTCGATGTGTCGTGTTTTAAGCTACAAATTGCTATGTCGCAGATTTGCGTACGACGAATAGAAGCGGAGTTATAGTTGTTTGTATCTGTCAGGCCATGAATCACCATTGACGGCCGGATTGTCTACCACTCGAAACGATCGATGTCTGACGAAACTATGCAAGTTCGTCGCAGATCGGTATAAGGTGGGTCGTTGGGCCGTGTTTTAAGATACAAGTTGCTATGTCGCAGATTCGCATACGACCAATAGAAGCGGAGTTATCGATGTTTATATCAGTGTGGCCATTAATAACCATTGACGACAGGATTGCCTACCACTCGGAACGATCGACGTTTGACGAAACTATGCAAGTTCGTCGCAGATCGGTATAAGGTGGCTCGATGTGTCGTGTTTTAGGCTACAAATTGCTGTGTCGCATATTTGCGTGCGACGAATAGAAGCGGAGTTATAGTTGTTTATATCTGTCAGGCCATGAACCACCATTGAGGGCCGGATTGCCTACCACTCGGAACGATCAACGTTTGACGAAACTATGCAAATTCTTCGCAGATCGGTATAAGATGGGTCGATGTGTCGTGTTTTAAGCTACAAATTGCTATGTCGCAGATTTGCGTACGACGAATGGAAGCGGAGTTATAGTTGTTTGTATCTGTCAGGCCATGAATCACCATTGACGGCCGGATTGCCTACCACTCGGAACGACCGACGTTTGCCGAAACTATGCAAGTTCGTCGCAGATCGGTATAAGGTGGGTCGTTGTGCCGTGTTTTAAGCTACAACTTGCTATGTCGCAGATTCGCATACGACGAATAGAAGCGAAGTTATCGATGTTTATATCTGTGAGGCCATGAATCACCATTGACGACCGGATTGCTTACCACTCGGAACGATCGACGCTTGGCGAAACTATGCAAGTTCGTCTCATATCGGTATAAGGTGGGTCGATGTGTAGTGCTTTAAGCTACAAATTGCTATGTCGCAGATTTGCATACGACGAATAGAAGCGGAGTTATAGTTGTCTATATCTGTGAGGCCATGAATCACCATCGACGGCCGGATTGCCTACCACTCGGAACGACCGACGTTTGCCGAAACTATGCAAGTTCTTCGCAGATCGGTATAAGGTGGGTCGATGTGCCGTGTTTTAAGCTACAAATTGCTATGTCGCAGATTTGCATACGACGAATAGAAGCGGAGTTATAGTTGTTTATATCTGTGAGGCCATGAATCACCATTGACGGCAGGATTGCCTACCACTCGGAACGATCGACGGTTGACGAAACTATGCAAGTTCTTCGCAGATCGGTATAAGATGGGTCGATGTGTCGTGTTTTAAGCTACAAATTGCTATGTCGCAGATTCGCATAGGACGAATAGAAGTGGAGTTATAGTTGTTTATATCTGTCAGGCCATGAATCACCATTGACGGCCGGATTGCCTACCACTCGGAACGATCGACGTTTGACGAAACTATGCAAGTTCTTCGCAGATCGGTATAAGCTGGGTCGATGTGTCGTGTTTTAAGCTACAAATTGCTATGTCGCAGATTCGCGTACTACGAATAGAAGTGGAGTTATAGTTGTTTATATCTGTGAGGCCATTAATCACCACTGACGACCGGATTGCCTACCACTCGGAACGATCGACGTTTGACGAAACTATGCAAGTTCTTCGCAGATCGGTATAAGGTGGGTCGATGTGTCGTGTTTTAACCTACAAATTGCTATGTCGCAGATTCGCATACGACGAATAGAAGCGGAGTTATAGTTGTTTATATGTGTCAGGCCATGAATCACCATTGACGACCGGATTGCTTTCCACTCGAAACGACCGATGTTTGACGAAACTATGCAAGTTCGTCGCAGATCGGTATAAGGTGGCACGATGTGTCGTGTTTTAGGCTACAAATTGCTATGTCGCAGATTTGCATACGACGAATAGAAGCGGGGTTGTAGTTGTTTATATCTGTGAGATCATGAATCATCATTGACGGCCAGAATGCCTACCACTCGAAACGATCGATGTTTGACGAAACTATGCAAGTTCGTCGCAGATCGGTATAAGGTAGGTCGATGTGTCGTGCTTTAAGCTACAAATTGCTATGTCGCAGATTTGCGTACGACGAATAGAAGCGGAGTTATAGTTGTTTATATCTGTCAGGCCATGAATCACCATTGACGGCCGGATTGCCTACCACTCGGAACGATCGACGTTTGCCGAAACTCTGCATGTTCTTCGCAGATCGGTATAAGGTGGGTCGATGTGCCGTGTTTTAAGCTACAAATTGCTATGTCGCAGATTTGCATACGACGAATAGAAGCGGAGTTATAGTTGTTTATATCTGTCAGGCCGTGAATCACCATTGACGCCTGGATTGCTTTCCACTCGAAACGACCGATGTTTGACGAAACTATGCAAGTTCGTCGCAGATCGGTATAAGGTGGCTCGATGTGTCGTGTTCTAGGCTACAAATTGCTATGTCGCAGATTTGCATACGACGAATAGAAGCGGAGTTATAGTTGTTTATATCTGTCAGGCCATGAATCACCATTGACGGCCGGATTGCCTTCCACTCGAAACGATCGACGTTTGACGAAACTATGCAAGTTCGTCGCAGATCGGTATAAGGTGGCTCGATGTGTCGTGTTTTAGGCTACAAATTGCTATGTCGCAGATTTGCGTACGACGAATAGAAGCGGAGATATAGTTGTTTATATCTGTCAGGCCATGAATCACCATTGACGGCCGAATTGCCTACCACTCGGAACGACCGACGTTTGCCGAAACTATGCAAGTTCGTCGCAGATCGGTATAAGGTGGCTCGATGTGTCGTGTTTTAGGCTACAAATTGCTATGTCGCAGATTTGCGTACGACGAATAGAAGCGCAGTTATAGTTGTTTATATCGGTCAGGCCATGAATCACCATTGACGGCAGGATTGCCTACCACTCGGAACGATCGACGTTTGACGAAACTATGCAAGTTCTTCGCAGATCGGTATAAGATGGGTCGACGTGTCGTGTTTTAAGCTACAAATTGCTATGTCGCAGATTCGCATACGACGAATAGAAGTGGAGTTATAGTTGCTTATATCCGTCAGGCCATGAATCACCATTGACGGCCGGATTGCCTACCACTCGGAACGACCGACGTTTGCCGAAAATATGCAAGTTCGTTGCAGATCGGTATAAGGTGGGTCGTTGGGCCGTGTTTTAAGCTACAAATTGCTATGCCGCAGATTCGCATACGAGGAATAGAAGCGGAGTTATCGATGTTTATATCTGTGAGGCCATGAATCACCATCGACAGCCGGATTGCCTACCACTCGGAACGATCGACGTTTGACGAAACTATGCAAATTCTTCGCAGATCGGTATAAGGTGGCTCGATGTGTCGTGTTTTAGGCTACAAATTGCTATGTCGCAGATTTGCGTACGACGAATAGAAGCGGAGTTATCGATGTTTATATCTGTGAGGCCATGAATCACCATTGACGACAGGATTGCCTACCACTCGGAACGATCGACGTTTGACGAAACTATGCAAGTTCTTCGCAGATCGGTATAAGGTGGGTCGATGTGTCGTGTTTTAACCTACAAATTGCTATGTCGCAGATTCGCATACGACGAATAGAAGCGGAGTTATAGTTGTTTATATGTGTCAGGCCATGAATCACCATTGACGACCGGATTGCTTTCCACTCGAAACGACCGATGTTTGACGAAACTATGCAAGTTCGTCGCAGATCGGTATAAGGTGGCTCGATGTGTCGTGTTTTAGGCTACAAATTGCTATGTCGCAGATTTGCATACGACGAATAGAAGCGGAGTTGTAGTTGTTTATATCTGTGAGATCATGAATCATCATTGACGGCCAGAATGCCTACCACTCGAAACGATCGATGTTTGACGAAACTATGCAAGTTCGTCGCAGATCGGTATAAGGTAGGTCGATGTGTCGTGCTTTAAGCTACAAATTGCTATGTCACAGATTTGCATACGACGAATAGAAGCGGAGTTATAGTTGCTTATATCTGTGAGGTCATGAATCATCATTGACGGCCGGAATGCCTACCACTCGAAACGATCGATGTTTGACGAAACTATGCAAGTTCGTCGCAGATCGGTATAAGGTGGGTCGATGTGTCGTGCTTTAAGCTACAAATTGCTATGCCGCAGATTCGCATACGACGATTAGAAGCGGAGTTATCGATGTTTATATCTGTGAGGCCATGAATCACCACCGACGGCCGGATTGCCTACCACTCGGAACGATCGACGTTTGACGAAACTATGCAAGTTCTTCGCAGATCGGTTAAGGTGGCTCGATGTGTCGTGTTTTAGGCTACAAATTGCTATGTCGCAGATTTGCATACGACGAATAGAAGCGGAGTTATAGTTGTTTATATCTGTCAGGCCATGAATCACCATTGACGGCCGGATTGCCTACCACTCGGAACGATCGACGTTTGCCGAAACTCTGCATGTTCTTCGCAGATCGGTATAAGGTGGGTCGATGTGCCGTGTTTTAAGCTACAAATTGCTATGTCGCAGATTTGCATACGACGAATAGAAGCGGAGTTATAGTTGTTTATATCTGTCAGGCCGTGAATCACCATTGACGCCTGGATTGCTTTCCACTCGAAACGACCGATGTTTGACGAAACTATGCAAGTTCGTCGCAGATCGGTATAAGGTGGCTCGATGTGTCGTGTTCTAGGCTACAAATTGCTATGTCGCAGATTTGCATACGACGAATAGAAGCGGAGTTGTAGTTGTTTATATCTGTGAGGTCATGAATCATAATTGACGGCCCGAATGCCTACCACTCGAAACGATCGATGTTTGACGAAACTATGCAAGTTCGTCGCAGATCGGTATAAGGTGGGTCGATGTGTCGTGCTTTAAGCTACAAATTGCTATGCCGCAGATTCGCATACGACGATTAGAAGCGCAGTTATCGATGTTTATATCTGTGAGGCCATGAATCACCATCGACGGCCGGATTGCCTACCACTCGGAACGATCGACGTTTGACGAAACTATGCAAGTTCTTCGCAGATCGGTATAAGATGGGTCGATGTGTCGTGTTTTAAGCTACAAATTGCTATGTCGGAGATTCGCATACGACGAATAGAAGTGGAGTTATAGTTGTTTATATCTGTCAGGCCATGAATCACCATTGACGGCCGGATTGCCTTCCACTCGAAACGATCGATGTTTGACGAAACTATGCAAGTTCGTCGCAGATCGGTATAAGGTGGGTCGTTGGGCCGTGTTTTAACCTACAAATTGCTGTGTCGCAGATTTGCATACGACGAATAGAAGCGGAGTTGTAGTTGTTTATATCTGTGAGGTCATGAATCATCATTGACGGCCAGAATGCCTACCACTCGAAACGATCAATGTTTGACGAAACTATGCAAGTTCGTCGCAGATCGGTATAAGGTGGGTCGATGTGTCGTGCTTTAAGCTACAAATTGCTATGTCGCAGATTTGCATACGACGAATAGAAGCGGAGTTATAGTTGTTTATATCTGTGAGGTCATGAATCATCATTGACGGCCGGAATGCCTACCACTCGAAACGATCGATGTTTGACGAAACTATGCAAGTTCGTCGCATATCGGTATAAGGTGGGTCGATGTGTCGTGCTTTACGCTACAAATTGCTATGCCGCAGATTCGCATACGACGAATAGAAGCGGAGTTATCGATGTTTATATCTGTGAGGCCATGAATCACCATTGACGACAGGATTGCCTACCACTCGGAACGATCGACGTTTGACGAAACTATGCAAGTTCTTCGCAGATCGGTATAAGGTGGGTCGATGTGTCGTGTTTTAACCTACAAATTGCTATGTCGCAGATTCGCATACGACGAATAGAAGCGGAGTTATAGTTGTTTATATGTGTCAGGCCATGAATCACCATTGACGACCGGATTGCTTTCCACTCGAAACGACCGATGTTTGACGAAACTATGCAAGTTCGTCGCAGATCGGTATAAGGTGGCTCGATGTGTCGTGTTTTAGGCTACAAATTGCTATGTCGCAGATTTGCATACGACGAATAGAAGCGGAGTTGTAGTTGTTTATATCTGTGAGATCATGAATCATCATTGACGGCCAGAATGCCTACCACTCGAAACGATCGATGTTTGACGAAACTATGCAAGTTCGTCGCAGATCGGTATAAGGTAGGTCGATGTGTCGTGCTTTAAGCTACAAATTGCTATGTCACAGATTTGCATACGACGAATAGAAGCGGAGTTATAGTTGCTTATATCTGTGAGGTCATGAATCATCATTGACGGCCGGAATGCCTACCACTCGAAACGATCGATGTTTGACGAAACTATGCAAGTTCGTCGCAGATCGGTATAAGGTGGGTCGATGTGTCGTGCTTTAAGCTACAAATTGCTATGCCGCAGATTCGCATACGACGATTAGAAGCGGAGTTATCGATGTTTATATCTGTGAGGCCATGAATCACCACCGACGGCCGGATTGCCTACCACTCGGAACGATCGACGTTTGACGAAACTATGCAAGTTCTTCGCAGATCGGTATAAGGTGGCTCGATGTGTCGTGTTTTAGGCTACAAATTGCTATGTCGCAGATTTGCGTACGACGAATAGAAGCGGAGTTATAGTTGTTTATATCTGTCAGGCCATGAATCACCATTGACGGCCGGATTGCCTACCACTCGGAACGATCGACGTTTGCCGAAACTCTGCATGTTCTTCGCAGATCGGTATAAGGTGGGTCGATGTGCCGTGTTTTAAGCTACAAATTGCTATGTCGCAGATTTGCATACGACGAATAGAAGCGGAGTTATAGTTGTTTATATCTGTCAGGCCGTGAATCACCATTGACGCCTGGATTGCTTTCCACTCGAAACGACCGATGTTTGACGAAACTATGCAAGTTCGTCGCAGATCGGTATAAGGTGGCTCGATGTGTCGTGTTCTAGGCTACAAATTGCTATGTCGCAGATTTGCATACGACGAATAGAAGCGGAGTTATAGTTGTTTATATCTGTCAGGCCATGAATCACCATTGACGGCCGGATTGCCTACCACTCGAAACGATCGACGTTTGACGAAACTATGCAAGTTCGTCGCAGATCGGTATAAGGTGGCTCGATGTGTCGTGTTTTAGGCTACAAATTGCTATGTCGCAGATTTGCGTACGACGAATAGAAGCGGAGATATAGTTGTTTATATCTGTCAGGCCATGAATCACCATTGACGGCCGAATTGCCTACCACTCGGAACGACCGACGTTTGCCGAAACTATGCAAGTTCGTCGCAGATCGGTATAAGGTGGCTCGATGTGTCGTGTTTTAGGCTACAAATTGCTATGTCGCAGATTTGCGTACGACGAATAGAAGCGCAGTTATAGTTGTTTATATCGGTCAGGCCATGAATCACCATTGACGGCAGGATTGCCTACCACTCGGAACGATCGACGTTTGACGAAACTATGCAAGTTCTTCGCAGATCGGTATAAGATGGGTCGACGTGTCGTGTTTTAAGCTACAAATTGCTATGTCGCAGATTCGCATACGACGAATAGAAGTGGAGTTATAGTTGCTTATATCCGTCAGGCCATGAATCACCATTGACGGCCGGATTGCCTACCACTCGGAACGACCGACGTTTGCCGAAAATATGCAAGTTCGTTGCAGATCGGTATAAGGTGGGTCGTTGGGCCGTGTTTTAAGCTACAAATTGCTATGCCGCAGATTCGCATACGAGGAATAGAAGCGGAGTTATCGATGTTTATATCTGTGAGGCCATGAATCACCATCGACAGCCGGATTGCCTACCACTCGGAACGATCGACGTTTGACGAAACTATGCAAGTTCTTCGCAGATCGGTATAAGGTGGCTCGATGTGTCGTGTTTTAGGCTACAAATTGCTATGTCGCAGATTTGCGTACGACGAATAGAAGCGGAGTTATCGATGTTTATATCTGTGAGGCCATGAATCACCATTGACGACAGGATTGCCTACCACTCGGAACGATCGACGTTTGACGAAACTATGCAAGTTCTTCGCAGATCGGTATAAGGTGGGTCGATGTGTCGTGTTTTAACCTACAAATTGCTATGTCGCAGATTCGCATACGACGAATAGAAGCGGAGTTATAGTTGTTTATATGTGTCAGGCCATGAATCACCATTGACGACCGGATTGCTTTCCACTCGAAACGACCGATGTTTGACGAAACTATGCAAGTTCGTCGCAGATCGGTATAAGGTGGGTCGATGTGTCGTGCTTTAAGCTACAAATTGCTATATCGCAGATTCGCATACGACGATTAGAAGCGGAGTTATCGATGTTTATATCTGTGAGGCCATGAATCACCACCGACGGCCGGATTGCCTTCCACTCGAAACGATCGACGTTTGACGAAACTATGCAAGTTCGTCGCAGATCGGTATAAGGTGGCTCGATGTGTCGTGTTTTAGGCTACAAATTGCTATGTCGCAGATTTGCGTACGACGAATAGAAGCGGAGATATAGTTGTTTATATCCGTCAGGCCATGAATCACCATTGACGGCCGGATTGCCTACCACTCGGAACGACCGACGTTTGCCGAAAATATGCAAGTTCGTTGCAGATCGGTATAAGGTGGGTCGTTGGGCCGTGTTTTAAGCTACAAATTGCTATGCCGCAGATTCGCATACGAGGAATAGAAGCGGAGTTATCGATGTTTATATCTGTGAGGCCATGAATCACCATCGACAGCCGGATTGCCTACCACTCGGAACGATCGACGTTTGACGAAACTATGCAAGTTCTTCGCAGATCGGTATAAGGTGGCTCGATGTGTCGTGTTTTAGGCTACAAATTGCTATGTCGCAGATTTGCGTACGACGAATAGAAGCGGAGTTATCGATGTTTATATCTGTGAGGCCATGAATCACCATTGACGACAGGATTGCCTACCACTCGGAACGATCGACGTTTGACGAAACTATGCAAGTTCTTCGCAGATCGGTATAAGGTGGGTCGATGTGTCGTGTTTTAACCTACAAATTGCTATGTCGCAGATTCGCATACGACGAATAGAAGCGGAGTTATAGTTGTTTATATGTGTCAGGCCATGAATCACCATTGACGACCGGATTGCTTTCCACTCGAAACGACCGATGTTTGACGAAACTATGCAAGTTCGTCGCAGATCGGTATAAGGTGGCTCGATGTGTCGTGTTTTAGGCTACAAATTGCTATGTCGCAGATTTGCATACGACGAATAGAAGCGGAGTTGTAGTTGTTTATATCTGTGAGATCATGAATCATCATTGACGGCCAGAATGCCTACCACTCGAAACGATCGATGTTTGACGAAACTATGCAAGTTCGTCGCAGATCGGTATAAGGTAGGTCGATGTGTCGTGCTTTAAGCTACAAATTGCTATGTCACAGATTTGCATACGACGAATAGAAGCGGAGTTATAGTTGCTTATATCTGTGAGGTCATGAATCATCATTGACGGCCGGAATGCCTACCACTCGAAACGATCGATGTTTGACGAAACTATGCAAGTTCGTCGCAGATCGGTATAAGGTGGGTCGATGTGTCGTGCTTTAAGCTACAAATTGCTATGCCGCAGATTCGCATACGACGATTAGAAGCGGAGTTATCGATGTTTATATCTGTGAGGCCATGAATCACCACCGACGGCCGGATTGCCTACCACTCGGAACGATCGACGTTTGACGAAACTATGCAAGTTCTTCGCAGATCGGTTAAGGTGGCTCGATGTGTCGTGTTTTAGGCTACAAATTGCTATGTCGCAGATTTGCGTACGACGAATAGAAGCGGAGTTATAGTTGTTTATATCTGTCAGGCCATGAATCACCATTGACGGCCGGATTGCCTACCACTCGGAACGATCGACGTTTGCCGAAACTCTGCATGTTCTTCGCAGATCGGTATAAGGTGGGTCGATGTGCCGTGTTTTAAGCTACAAATTGCTATGTCGCAGATTTGCATACGACGAATAGAAGCGGAGTTATAGTTGTTTATATCTGTCAGGCCGTGAATCACCATTGACGCCTGGATTGCTTTCCACTCGAAACGACCGATGTTTGACGAAACTATGCAAGTTCGTCGCAGATCGGTATAAGGTGGCTCGATGTGTCGTGTTCTAGGCTACAAATTGCTATGTCGCAGATTTGCATACGACGAATAGAAGCGGAGTTGTAGTTGTTTATATCTGTGAGGTCATGAATCATCATTGACGGCCCGAATGCCTACCACTCGAAACGATCGATGTTTGACGAAACTATGCAAGTTCGTCGCAGATCGGTATAAGGTGGGTCGATGTGTCGTGCTTTAAGCTACAAATTGCTATGCCGCAGATTCGCATACGACGATTAGAAGCGCAGTTATCGATGTTTATATCTGTGAGGCCATGAATCACCATCGACGGCCGGATTGCCTACCACTCGGAACGATCGACGTTTGACGAAACTATGCAAGTTCTTCGCAGATCGGTATAAGATGGGTCGATGTGTCGTGTTTTAAGCTACAAATTGCTATGTCGGAGATTCGCATACGACGAATAGAAGTGGAGTTATAGTTGTTTATATCTGTCAGGCCATGAATCACCATTGACGGCCGGATTGCCTTCCACTCGAAACGATCGATGTTTGACGAAACTATGCAAGTTCGTCGCAGATCGGTATAAGGTGGGTCGTTGGGCCGTGTTTTAACCTACAAATTGCTGTGTCGCAGATTTGCATACGACGAATAGAAGCGGAGTTGTAGTTGTTTATATCTGTGAGGTCATGAATCATCATTGACGGCCAGAATGCCTACCACTCGAAACGATCAATGTTTGACGAAACTATGCAAGTTCGTCGCAGATCGGTATAAGGTGGGTCGATGTGTCGTGCTTTAAGCTACAAATTGCTATGTCGCAGATTTGCATACGACGAATAGAAGCGGAGTTATAGTTGTTTATATCTGTGAGGTCATGAATCATCATTGACGGCCGGAATGCCTACCACTCGAAACGATCGATGTTTGACGAAACTATGCAAGTTCGTCGCATATCGGTATAAGGTGGGTCGATGTGTCGTGCTTTACGCTACAAATTGCTATGCCGCAGATTCGCATACGACGAATAGAAGCGGAGTTATCGATGTTTATATCTGTGAGGCCATGAATCACCATTGACGACAGGATTGCCTACCACTCGGAACGATCGACGTTTGACGAAACTATGCAAGTTCTTCGCAGATCGGTATAAGGTGGCTCGATGTGTCGTGTTTTAGGCTACAAATTGCTATGTCGCAGATTTGCATACGACGAATAGAAGCGGAGTTGTAGTTGTTTATATCTGTGAGATCATGAATCATCATTGACGGCCAGAATGCCTACCACTCGAAACGATCGATGTTTGACGAAACTATGCAAGTTCGTCGCAGATCGGTATAAGGTAGGTCGATGTGTCGTGCTTTAAGCTACAAATTGCTATGTCACAGATTTGCATACGACGAATAGAAGCGGAGTTATAGTTGCTTATATCTGTGAGGTCATGAATCATCATTGACGGCCGGAATGCCTACCACTCGAAACGATCGATGTTTGACGAAACTATGCAAGTTCGTCGCAGATCGGTATAAGGTGGGTCGATGTGTCGTGCTTTAAGCTACAAATTGCTATGCCGCAGATTCGCATACGACGATTAGAAGCGGAGTTATCGATGTTTATATCTGTGAGGCCATGAATCACCACCGACGGCCGGATTGCCTACCACTCGGAACGATCGACGTTTGACGAAACTATGCAAGTTCTTCGCAGATCGGTATAAGGTGGCTCGATGTGTCGTGTTTTAGGCTACAAATTGCTATGTCGCAGATTTGCGTACGACGAATAGAAGCGGAGTTATAGTTGTTTATATCTGTCAGGCCATGAATCACCATTGACGGCCGGATTGCCTACCACTCGGAACGATCGACGTTTGCCGAAACTCTGCATGTTCTTCGCAGATCGGTATAAGGTGGGTCGATGTGCCGTGTTTTAAGCTACAAATTGCTATGTCGCAGATTTGCATACGACGAATAGAAGCGGAGTTATAGTTGTTTATATCTGTCAGGCCGTGAATCACCATTGACGCCTGGATTGCTTTCCACTCGAAACGACCGATGTTTGACGAAACTATGCAAGTTCGTCGCAGATCGGTATAAGGTGGCTCGATGTGTCGTGTTCTAGGCTACAAATTGCTATGTCGCAGATTTGCATACGACGAATAGAAGCGGAGTTATAGTTGTTTATATCTGTCAGGCCATGAATCACCATTGACGGCCGGATTGCCTTCCACTCGAAACGATCGACGTTTGACGAAACTATGCAAGTTCGTCGCAGATCGGTATAAGGTGGCTCGATGTGTCGTGTTTTAAGCTACAAATTGCTATGTCGCAGATTTGCGTACGACGAATAGAAGCGGAGATATAGTTGTTTATATCTGTCAGGCCATGAATCACCATTGACGGCCGAATTGCCTACCACTCGGAACGACCGACGTTTGCCGAAACTATGCAAGTTCGTCGCAGATCGGTATAAGGTGGCTCGATGTGTCGTGTTTTAGGCTACAAATTGCTATGTCGCAGATTTGCGTACGACGAATAGAAGCGCAGTTATAGTTGTTTATATCGGTCAGGCCATGAATCACCATTGACGGCAGGATTGCCTACCACTCGGAACGATCGACGTTTGACGAAACTATGCAAGTTCTTCGCAGATCGGTATAAGATGGGTCGACGTGTCGTGTTTTAAGCTACAAATTGCTATGTCGCAGATTCGCATACGACGAATAGAAGTGGAGTTATAGTTGCTTATATCCGTCAGGCCATGAATCACCATTGACGGCCGGATTGCCTACCACTCGGAACGACCGACGTTTGCCGAAAATATGCAAGTTCGTTGCAGATCGGTATAAGGTGGGTCGTTGGGCCGTGTTTTAAGCTACAAATTGCTATGCCGCAGATTCGCATACGAGGAATAGAAGCGGAGTTATCGATGTTTATATCTGTGAGGCCATGAATCACCATCGACAGCCGGATTGCCTACCACTCGGAACGATCGACGTTTGACGAAACTATGCAAGTTCTTCGCAGATCGGTATAAGGTGGCTCGATGTGTCGTGTTTTAGGCTACAAATTGCTATGTCGCAGATTTGCGTACGACGAATAGAAGCGGAGTTATCGATGTTTATATCTGTGAGGCCATGAATCACCATTGACGACAGGATTGCCTACCACTCGGAACGATCGACGTTTGACGAAACTATGCAAGTTCTTCGCAGATCGGTATAAGGTGGGTCGATGTGTCGTGTTTTAACCTACAAATTGCTATGTCGCAGATTCGCATACGACGAATAGAAGCGGAGTTATAGTTGTTTATATGTGTCAGGCCATGAATCACCATTGACGACCGGATTGCTTTCCACTCGAAACGACCGATGTTTGACGAAACTATGCAAGTTCGTCGCAGATCGGTATAAGGTGGGTCGATGTGTCGTGCTTTAAGCTACAAATTGCTATATCGCAGATTCGCATACGACGATTAGAAGCGGAGTTATCGATGTTTATATCTGTGAGGCCATGAATCACCACCGACGGCCGGATTGCCTTCCACTCGAAACGATCGACGTTTGACGAAACTATGCAAGTTCGTCGCAGATCGGTATAAGGTGGCTCGATGTGTCGTGTTTTAGGCTACAAATTGCTATGTCGCAGATTTGCGTACGACGAATAGAAGCGGAGATATAGTTGTTTATATCTGTCAGGCCATGAATCACCATTGACGGCCGAATTGCCTACCACTCGGAACGACCGACGTTTGCCGAAACTATGCAAGTTCGTCGCAGATCGGTATAAGGTGGCTCGATGTGTCGTGTTTTAGGCTACAAATTGCTATGTCGCAGATTTGCGTACGACGAATAGAAGCGCAGTTATAGTTGTTTATATCGGTCAGGCCATGAATCACCATTGACGGCAGGATTGCCTACCACTCGGAACGATCGACGTTTGACGAAACTATGCAAGTTCTTCGCAGATCGGTATAAGATGGGTCGACGTGTCGTGTTTTAAGCTACAAATTGCTATGTCGCAGATTCGCATACGACGAATAGAAGTGGAGTTATAGTTGCTTATATCCGTCAGGCCATGAATCACCATTGACGGCCGGATTGCCTACCACTCGGAACGACCGACGTTTGCCGAAAATATGCAAGTTCGTTGCAGATCGGTATAAGGTGGGTCGTTGGGCCGTGTTTTAAGCTACAAATTGCTATGCCGCAGATTCGCATACGAGGAATAGAAGCGGAGTTATCGATGTTTATATCTGTGAGGCCATGAATCACCATCGACAGCCGGATTGCCTACCACTCGGAACGATCGACGTTTGACGAAACTATGCAAGTTCTTCGCAGATCGGTATAAGGTGGCTCGATGTGTCGTGTTTTAGGCTACAAATTGCTATGTCGCAGATTTGCGTACGACGAATAGAAGCGGAGTTATCGATGTTTATATCTGTGAGGCCATGAATCACCATTGACGACAGGATTGCCTACCACTCGGAACGATCGACGTTTGACGAAACTATGCAAGTTCTTCGCAGATCGGTATAAGGTGGGTCGATGTGTCGTGTTTTAACCTACAAATTGCTATGTCGCAGATTCGCATACGACGAATAGAAGCGGAGTTATAGTTGTTTATATGTGTCAGGCCATGAATCACCATTGACGACCGGATTGCTTTCCACTCGAAACGACCGATGTTTGACGAAACTATGCAAGTTCGTCGCAGATCGGTATAAGGTGGCTCGATGTGTCGTGTTTTAGGCTACAAATTGCTATGTCGCAGATTTGCATACGACGAATGGAAGCGGAGTTGTAGTTGTTTATATCTGTGAGATCATGAATCATCATTGACGGCCAGAATGCCTACCACTCGAAACGATCGATGTTTGACGAAACTATGCAAGTTCGTCGCAGATCGGTATAAGGTAGGTCGATGTGTCGTGCTTTAAGCTACAAATTGCTATGTCACAGATTTGCATACGACGAATAGAAGCGGAGTTATAGTTGCTTATATCTGTGAGGTCATGAATCATCATTGACGGCCGGAATGCCTACCACTCGAAACGATCGATGTTTGACGAAACTATGCAAGTTCGTCGCAGATCGGTATAAGGTGGGTCGATGTGTCGTGCTTTAAGCTACAAATTGCTATGCCGCAGATTCGCATACGACGATTAGAAGCGGAGTTATCGATGTTTATATCTGTGAGGCCATGAATCACCACCGACGGCCGGATTGCCTACCACTCGGAACGATCGACGTTTGACGAAACTATGCAAGTTCTTCGCAGATCGGTTAAGGTGGCTCGATGTGTCGTGTTTTAGGCTACAAATTGCTATGTCGCAGATTTGCGTACGACGAATAGAAGCGGAGTTATAGTTGTTTATATCTGTCAGGCCATGAATCACCATTGACGGCCGGATTGCCTACCACTCGGAACGATCGACGTTTGCCGAAACTCTGCATGTTCTTCGCAGATCGGTATAAGGTGGGTCGATGTGCCGTGTTTTAAGCTACAAATTGCTATGTCGCAGATTTGCATACGACGAATAGAAGCGGAGTTATAGTTGTTTATATCTGTCAGGCCGTGAATCACCATTGACGCCTGGATTGCTTTCCACTCGAAACGACCGATGTTTGACGAAACTATGCAAGTTCGTCGCAGATCGGTATAAGGTGGCTCGATGTGTCGTGTTCTAGGCTACAAATTGCTATGTCGCAGATTTGCATACGACGAATAGAAGCGGAGTTGTAGTTGTTTATATCTGTGAGGTCATGAATCATCATTGACGGCCCGAATGCCTACCACTCGAAACGATCGATGTTTGACGAAACTATGCAAGTTCGTCGCAGATCGGTATAAGGTGGGTCGATGTGTCGTGCTTTAAGCTACAAATTGCTATGCCGCAGATTCGCATACGACGATTAGAAGCGCAGTTATCGATGTTTATATCTGTGAGGCCATGAATCACCATCGACGGCCGGATTGCCTACCACTCGGAACGATCGACGTTTGACGAAACTATGCAAGTTCTTCGCAGATCGGTATAAGGTTGCTCGATGTGTTGTGTTTTAGGCTACAAATTGCTATGTCGCAGATTTGCGTACGACGAATAGAAGCGGAGTTATCGATGTTTATATCTGTAAGGCCATTAATCACCATTGACGACAGGATTGCCTACCACTCGGAACGATCGACGTTTGACGAAACTATGCAAGTTCGTCGCAGATCGGTATAAGGTGGCTCGATGTGTCGTGCTTTAAGCTACAAATTGCTATGTCGCAGATTTGCATACGACGAATAGAGGCGGAGTTATAGTTGTTTTTATCTGTCAGGCCATGAATCACCATTGACGGCCGGATTGCCTACCACTCGGAACGATCGACGTTTGACGAAACTATGCAAGTTCTTCGCAGATCGGTATAAGCTGGGTCGATGTGTCGTGTTTTAAGCTACAAATTGCTATGTCGCAGATTCGCGTACTACGAATAGAAGTGGAGTTATAGTTGTTTATATCTGTGAGGCCATTAATCACCATTGACGACCGGATTGCCTACCACTCGAAACGATCGATGTTTGACGAAACTATGCAAGTTCGTTGCAGATCGGTATAAGGTGCGTCGTTGGGCCGTGTTTTAAGCTACAAATTGCTATGTCGCAGATTTGCATACGACGAATAGAAGCGGAGTTGTAGTTGTTTATATCTGTGAGGTCATGAATCATCATTGACGGCCAGAATGCCTACCACTCGAAACGATCGATGTTTGACGAAACTATGCAAGTTCGTCGCAGATCGGTATAAGGTGGGTCGATGTATCGTGCTTTAAGCTACAAATTGCTATGTCGCAGATTGGCATACGACGAATAGAAGCGGAGTTATAGTTGTTTATATCTGTCAGGCCATGAATCATAATTGACGGCCGGATTGCCTTCCACTCGAAACGATCGATGTTTGACGAAACTATGCAAGTTCGTCGCAGATCGGTATAAGGTGGGTCGTTGGGCCGTTTTTGAAGCTACAAGTTGCTGTGTCGCAGATTCGCATACGACGAATAGAAGCGGATTTATCGATGTTTATATCTGTGAGGCCATTAATCACCATTGACGACAGGTTTGCCTACCACTCGGAACGATCGACGTTTGACGAAACTATGCAAGTTCGTCGCAGATCGGTATAAGGTGGCTCGATGTGTCGTGTTTTAGGCTACAAATTGCTATGTCGCAGATTTGCGTACGACGAATAGAAGCGGAGATATAGTTGTTTATATCTGTCAGGCCATGAATCACCATTGACGGCCGAATTGCCTACCACTCGGAACGACCGACGTTTGCCGAAACTATGCAAGTTCGTCGCAGATCGGTATAAGGTGGCTCGATGTGTCGTGTTTTAGGCTACAAATTGCTATGTCGCAGATTTGCGTACGACGAATAGAAGCGCAGTTATAGTTGTTTATATCGGTCAGGCCATGAATCACCATTGACGGCAGGATTGCCTACCACTCGGAACGATCGACGTTTGACGAAACTATGCAAGTTCTTCGCAGATCGGTATAAGATGGGTCGATGTGTCGTGTTTTAAGCTACAAATTGCTATGTCGCAGATTCGCATACGACGAATAGAAGTGGAGTTATAGTTGCTTATATCCGTCAGGCCATGAATCACCATTGACGGCCGGATTGCCTACCACTCGGAACGACCGACGTTTGCCGAAACTATGCAAGTTCGTTGCAGATCGGTATAAGGTGGGTCGTTGGGCCGTGTTTTAAGCTACAAATTGCTATGCCGCAGATTCGCATACGAGGCATAGAAGCGGAGTTATCGATGTTTATATCTGTGAGGCCATGAATCACCATCGACAGCCGGATTGCCTACCACTCGGAACGATCGACGTTTGACGAAACTATGCAAGTTCTTCGCAGATCGGTATAAGGTGGCTCGATGTGTCGTGTTTTAGGCTACAAATTGCTATGTCGCAGATTTGCGTACGACGAATAGAGGCGGAGTTATAGTTGTTTATATCTGTGAGGCCATGAATCACCATTGACGGCAGGATTGCCTACCACTCGGAACGATCGACGTTTGACGAAACTATGCAAGTTCTTAGCAGATCGGTATAAGATGGGTCGATGTGTCGTGTTTTAAGCTACAAATTGCTATGTCGCAGATTTGCATACGACGAATAGAAGCGGAGTTGTAGTTGTTTATATCTGTGAGGTCATGAATCATCATTGACGGCCAGAATGCCTACCACTCGAAACGATCGATGTTTGACGAAACTATGCAAGTTCTTCGCAGATCGGTATAAGGTTGCTCGATGTGTTGTGTTTTAGGCTACAAATTGCTATGTCGCAGATTTGCGTACGACGAATAGAAGCGGAGTTATCGATGTTTATATCTGTGAGGCCATGAATCACCATTGACGGCCGGATTGCCTACCACTCGGAACGATCGACGTTTGACGAAACTATGCAAGTTCTTCGCAGATCGGTATAAGCTGGGTCGATGTGTCGTGTTTTAAGCTACAAATTGCTATGTCGCAGATTCGCGTACTACGAATAGAAGTGGAGTTATAGTTGTTTATATCTGTGAGGCCATTAATCACCATTGACGACCGGATTGCCTACCACTCGAAACGATCGATGTTTGACGAAACTATGCAAGTTCGTTGCAGATCGGTATAAGGTGCGTCGTTGGGCCGTGTTTTAAGCTACAAATTGCTATGTCGCAGATTTGCATACGACGAATAGAAGCGGAGTTGTAGTTGTTTATATCTGTGAGGTCATGAATCATCATTGACGGCCAGAATGCCTACCACTCGAAACGATCGATGTTTGACGAAACTATGCAAGTTCGTCGCAGATCGGTATAAGGTGGGTCGATGTATCGTGCTTTAAGCTACAAATTGCTATGTCGCAGATTGGCATACGACGAATAGAAGCGGAGTTATAGTTGTTTATATCTGTCAGGCCATGAATCACCATTGACGGCCGGATTGCCTTCCACTCGAAACGATCGACGTTTGACGAAACTATGCAAGTTCGTCGCAGATCGGTATAAGGTGGCTCGATGTGTCGTGTTTTAGGCTACAAATTGCTATGTCGCAGATTTGCGTACGACGAATAGAAGCGGAGATATAGTTGTTTATATCTGTCAGGCCATGAATCACCATTGACGGCCGAATTGCCTACCACTCGGAACGACCGACGTTTGCCGAAACTATGCAAGTTCGTCGCAGATCGGTATAAGGTGGCTCGATGTGTCGTGTTTTAGGCTACAAATTGCTATGTCGCAGATTTGCGTACGACGAATAGAAGCGCAGTTATAGTTGTTTATATCGGTCAGGCCATGAATCACCATTGACGGCAGGATTGCCTACCACTCGGAACGATCGACGTTTGACGAAACTATGCAAGTTCTTCGCAGATCGGTATAAGATGGGTCGATGTGTCGTGTTTTAAGCTACAAATTGCTATGTCGCAGATTCGCATACGACGAATAGAAGTGGAGTTATAGTTGCTTATATCCGTCAGGCCATGAATCACCATTGACGGCCGGATTGCCTACCACTCGGAACGACCGACGTTTGCCGAAACTATGCAAGTTCGTTGCAGATCGGTATAAGGTGGGTCGTTGGGCCGTGTTTTAAGCTACAAATTGCTATGCCGCAGATTCGCATACGAGGCATAGAAGCGGAGTTATCGATGTTTATATCTGTGAGGCCATGAATCACCATCGACAGCCGGATTGCCTACCACTCGGAACGATCGACGTTTGACGAAACTATGCAAGTTCTTCGCAGATCGGTATAAGGTGGCTCGATGTGTCGTGTTTTAGGCTACAAATTGCTATGTCGCAGATTTGCGTACGACGAATAGAGGCGGAGTTATAGTTGTTTATATCTGTGAGATCATGAATCATCATTGACGGCCAGAATGCCTACCACTCGAAACGATCGATGTTTGACGAAACTATGCAAGTTCTTCGCAGATCGGTATAAGGTTGCTCGATGTGTTGTGTTTTAGGCTACAAATTGCTATGTCGCAGATTTGCGTACGACGAATAGAAGCGGAGTTATAGTTGTTTATATCTGTGAGGCCATGAATCACCATTGACGGCAGGATTGCCTACCACTCGGAACGATCGACGTTTGACGAAACTATGCAAGTTCTTCGCAGATCGGTATAAGATGGGTCGATGTGTCGTGTTTTAAGCTACAAATTGCTATGTCGCAGATTTGCATACGACGAATAGAAGCGGAGTTGTAGTTGTTTATATCTGTGAGATCATGAATCATCATTGACGGCCAGAATGCCTACCACTCGAAACGATCGATGTTTGACGAAACTATGCAAGTTCTTCGCAGATCGGTATAAGGTGGGTCGATGTGTCGTGTTTTAACCTACAAATTGCTATGTCGCAGATTCGCATACGACGAATAGAAGCGGAGTTATAGTTGTTTATATGTGTCAGGCCATGAATCACCATTGACGACCGGATTGCTTTCCACTCGAAACGACCGATGTTTGACGAAACTATGCAAGTTCGTCGCAGATCGGTATAAGGTGGCTCGATGTGTCGTGTTTTAGGCTACAAATTGCTATGTCGCAGATTTGCATACGACGAATGGAAGCGGAGTTGTAGTTGTTTATATCTGTGAGATCATGAATCATCATTGACGGCCAGAATGCCTACCACTCGAAACGATCGATGTTTGACGAAACTATGCAAGTTCGTCGCAGATCGGTATAAGGTAGGTCGATGTGTCGTGCTTTAAGCTACAAATTGCTATGTCACAGATTTGCATACGACGAATAGAAGCGGAGTTATAGTTGCTTATATCTGTGAGGTCATGAATCATCATTGACGGCCGGAATGCCTACCACTCGAAACGATCGATGTTTGACGAAACTATGCAAGTTCGTCGCAGATCGGTATAAGGTGGGTCGATGTGTCGTGCTTTAAGCTACAAATTGCTATGCCGCAGATTCGCATACGACGATTAGAAGCGGAGTTATCGATGTTTATATCTGTGAGGCCATGAATCACCACCGACGGCCGGATTGCCTACCACTCGGAACGATCGACGTTTGACGAAACTATGCAAGTTCTTCGCAGATCGGTTAAGGTGGCTCGATGTGTCGTGTTTTAGGCTACAAATTGCTATGTCGCAGATTTGCGTACGACGAATAGAAGCGGAGTTATAGTTGTTTATATCTGTCAGGCCATGAATCACCATTGACGGCCGGATTGCCTACCACTCGGAACGATCGACGTTTGCCGAAACTCTGCATGTTCTTCGCAGATCGGTATAAGGTGGGTCGATGTGCCGTGTTTTAAGCTACAAATTGCTATGTCGCAGATTTGCATACGACGAATAGAAGCGGAGTTATAGTTGTTTATATCTGTCAGGCCGTGAATCACCATTGACGCCTGGATTGCTTTCCACTCGAAACGACCGATGTTTGACGAAACTATGCAAGTTCGTCGCAGATCGGTATAAGGTGGCTCGATGTGTCGTGTTCTAGGCTACAAATTGCTATGTCGCAGATTTGCATACGACGAATAGAAGCGGAGTTGTAGTTGTTTATATCTGTGAGGTCATGAATCATCATTGACGGCCCGAATGCCTACCACTCGAAACGATCGATGTTTGACGAAACTATGCAAGTTCGTCGCAGATCGGTATAAGGTGGGTCGATGTGTCGTGCTTTAAGCTACAAATTGCTATGCCGCAGATTCGCATACGACGATTAGAAGCGCAGTTATCGATGTTTATATCTGTGAGGCCATGAATCACCATCGACGGCCGGATTGCCTACCACTCGGAACGATCGACGTTTGACGAAACTATGCAAGTTCTTCGCAGATCGGTATAAGGTTGCTCGATGTGTTGTGTTTTAGGCTACAAATTGCTATGTCGCAGATTTGCGTACGACGAATAGAAGCGGAGTTATCGATGTTTATATCTGTGAGGCCATTAATCACCATTGACGACAGGATTGCCTACCACTCGGAACGATCGACGTTTGACGAAACTATGCAAGTTCGTCGCAGATCGGTATAAGGTGGCTCGATGTGTCGTGCTTTAAGCTACAAATTGCTATGTCGCAGATTTGCATACGACGAATAGAGGCGGAGTTATAGTTGTTTTTATCTGTCAGGCCATGAATCACCATTGACGGCCGGATTGCCTACCACTCGGAACGATCGACGTTTGACGAAACTATGCAAGTTCTTCGCAGATCGGTATAAGCTGGGTCGATGTGTCGTGTTTTAAGCTACAAATTGCTATGTCGCAGATTCGCGTACTACGAATAGAAGTGGAGTTATAGTTGTTTATATCTGTGAGGCCATTAATCACCATTGACGACCGGATTGCCTACCACTCGAAACGATCGATGTTTGACGAAACTATGCAAGTTCGTTGCAGATCGGTATAAGGTGGGTCGTTGGGCCGTTTTTGAAGCTACAAGTTGCTGTGTCGCAGATTCGCATACGACGAATAGAAGCGGATTTATCGATGTTTATATCTGTGAGGCCATTAATCACCATTGACGACAGGTTTGCCTACCACTCGGAACGATCGACGTTTGACGAAACTATGCAAGTTCGTCGCAGATCGGTATAAGGTGGCTCGATGTGTCGTGTTTTAGGCTACAAATTGCTATGTCGCAGATTTGCGTACGACGAATAGAAGCGGAGATATAGTTGTTTATATCTGTCAGGCCATGAATCACCATTGACGGCCGAATTGCCTACCACTCGGAACGACCGACGTTTGCCGAAACTATGCAAGTTCGTCGCAGATCGGTATAAGGTGGCTCGATGTGTCGTGTTTTAGGCTACAAATTGCTATGTCGCAGATTTGCGTACGACGAATAGAAGCGCAGTTATAGTTGTTTATATCGGTCAGGCCATGAATCACCATTGACGGCAGGATTGCCTACCACTCGGAACGATCGACGTTTGACGAAACTATGCAAGTTCTTCGCAGATCGGTATAAGATGGGTCGATGTGTCGTGTTTTAAGCTACAAATTGCTATGTCGCAGATTCGCATACGACGAATAGAAGTGGAGTTATAGTTGCTTATATCCGTCAGGCCATGAATCACCATTGACGGCCGGATTGCCTACCACTCGGAACGACCGACGTTTGCCGAAACTATGCAAGTTCGTTGCAGATCGGTATAAGGTGGGTCGTTGGGCCGTGTTTTAAGCTACAAATTGCTATGCCGCAGATTCGCATACGAGGCATAGAAGCGGAGTTATCGATGTTTATATCTGTGAGGCCATGAATCACCATCGACAGCCGGATTGCCTACCACTCGGAACGATCGACGTTTGACGAAACTATGCAAGTTCTTCGCAGATCGGTATAAGGTGGCTCGATGTGTCGTGTTTTAGGCTACAAATTGCTATGTCGCAGATTTGCGTACGACGAATAGAGGCGGAGTTATAGTTGTTTATATCTGTGAGGCCATGAATCACCATTGACGGCAGGATTGCCTACCACTCGGAACGATCGACGTTTGACGAAACTATGCAAGTTCTTCGCAGATCGGTATAAGATGGGTCGATGTGTCGTGTTTTAAGCTACAAATTGCTATGTCGCAGATTTGCATACGACGAATAGAAGCGGAGTTGTAGTTGTTTATATCTGTGAGATCATGAATCATCATTGACGGCCAGAATGCCTACCACTCGAAACGATCGATGTTTGACGAAACTATGCAAGTTCTTCGCAGATCGGTATAAGGTTGCTCGATGTGTTGTGTTTTAGGCTACAAATTGCTATGTCGCAGATTTGCGTACGACGAATAGAAGCGGAGTTATCGATGTTTATATCTGTGAGGCCATGAATCACCATTGACGGCCGGATTGCCTACCACTCGGAACGATCGACGTTTGACGAAACTATGCAAGTTCTTCGCAGATCGGTATAAGCTGGGTCGATGTGTCGTGTTTTAAGCTACAAATTGCTATGTCGCAGATTCGCGTACTACGAATAGAAGTGGAGTTATAGTTGTTTATATCTGTGAGGCCATTAATCACCATTGACGACCGGATTGCCTACCACTCGAAACGATCGATGTTTGACGAAACTATGCAAGTTCGTTGCAGATCGGTATAAGGTGCGTCGTTGGGCCGTGTTTTAAGCTACAAATTGCTATGTCGCAGATTTGCATACGACGAATAGAAGCGGAGTTGTAGTTGTTTATATCTGTGAGGTCATGAATCATCATTGACGGCCAGAATGCCTACCACTCGAAACGATCGATGTTTGACGAAACTATGCAAGTTCGTCGCAGATCGGTATAAGGTGGGTCGATGTATCGTGCTTTAAGCTACAAATTGCTATGTCGCAGATTGGCATACGACGAATAGAAGCGGAGTTATAGTTGTTTATATCTGTCAGGCCATGAATCACCATTGACGGCCGGATTGCCTTCCACTCGAAACGATCGACGTTTGACGAAACTATGCAAGTTCGTCGCAGATCGGTATAAGGTGGCTCGATGTGTCGTGTTTTAGGCTACAAATTGCTATGTCGCAGATTTGCGTACGACGAATAGAAGCGGAGATATAGTTGTTTATATCTGTCAGGCCATGAATCACCATTGACGGCCGAATTGCCTACCACTCGGAACGACCGACGTTTGCCGAAACTATGCAAGTTCGTCGCAGATCGGTATAAGGTGGCTCGATGTGTCGTGTTTTAGGCTACAAATTGCTATGTCGCAGATTTGCGTACGACGAATAGAAGCGCAGTTATAGTTGTTTATATCGGTCAGGCCATGAATCACCATTGACGGCAGGATTGCCTACCACTCGGAACGATCGACGTTTGACGAAACTATGCAAGTTCTTCGCAGATCGGTATAAGATGGGTCGATGTGTCGTGTTTTAAGCTACAAATTGCTATGTCGCAGATTCGCATACGACGAATAGAAGTGGAGTTATAGTTGCTTATATCCGTCAGGCCATGAATCACCATTGACGGCCGGATTGCCTACCACTCGGAACGACCGACGTTTGCCGAAACTATGCAAGTTCGTTGCAGATCGGTATAAGGTGGGTCGTTGGGCCGTGTTTTAAGCTACAAATTGCTATGCCGCAGATTCGCATACGAGGCATAGAAGCGGAGTTATCGATGTTTATATCTGTGAGGCCATGAATCACCATCGACAGCCGGATTGCCTACCACTCGGAACGATCGACGTTTGACGAAACTATGCAAGTTCTTCGCAGATCGGTATAAGGTGGCTCGATGTGTCGTGTTTTAGGCTACAAATTGCTATGTCGCAGATTTGCGTACGACGAATAGAGGCGGAGTTATAGTTGTTTATATCTGTGAGGCCATGAATCACCATTGACGGCAGGATTGCCTACCACTCGGAACGATCGACGTTTGACGAAACTATGCAAGTTCTTCGCAGATCGGTATAAGATGGGTCGATGTGTCGTGTTTTAAGCTACAAATTGCTATGTCGCAGATTTGCATACGACGAATAGAAGCGGAGTTGTAGTTGTTTATATCTGTGAGATCATGAATCATCATTGACGGCCTGAATGCCTACCACTCGAAACGATCGATGTTTGACGAAACTATGCAAGTTCTTCGCAGATCGGTATAAGGTTGCTCGATGTGTTGTGTTTTAGGCTACAAATTGCTATGTCGCAGATTTGCGTACGACGAATAGAAGCGGAGTTATCGATGTTTATATCTGTGAGGCCATGAATCACCATTGACGGCCGGATTGCCTACCACTCGGAACGATCGACGTTTGACGAAACTATGCAAGTTCTTCGCAGATCGGTATAAGCTGGGTCGATGTGTCGTGTTTTAAGCTACAAATTGCTATGTCGCAGATTCGCGTACTACGAATAGAAGTGGAGTTATAGTTGTTTATATCTGTGAGGCCATTAATCACCATTGACGACCGGATTGCCTACCACTCGAAACGATCGATGTTTGACGAAACTATGCAAGTTCGTTGCAGATCGGTATAAGGTGCGTCGTTGGGCCGTGTTTTAAGCTACAAATTGCTATGTCGCAGATTTGCATACGACGAATAGAAGCGGAGTTGTAGTTGTTTATATCTGTGAGGTCATGAATCATCATTGACGGCCAGAATGCCTACCACTCGAAACGATCGATGTTTGACGAAACTATGCAAGTTCGTCGCAGATCGGTATAAGGTGGGTCGATGTATCGTGCTTTAAGCTACAAATTGCTATGTCGCAGATTGGCATACGACGAATAGAAGCGGAGTTATAGTTGTTTATATCTGTCAGGCCATGAATCACCATTGACGGCCGGATTGCCTTCCACTCGAAACGATCGACGTTTGACGAAACTATGCAAGTTCGTCGCAGATCGGTATAAGGTGGCTCGATGTGTCGTGTTTTAGGCTACAAATTGCTATGTCGCAGATTTGCGTACGACGAATAGAAGCGGAGATATAGTTGTTTATATCTGTCAGGCCATGAATCACCATTGACGGCCGAATTGCCTACCACTCGGAACGACCGACGTTTGCCGAAACAATGCAAGTTCGTCGCAGATCGGTATAAGGTGGCTCGATGTGTCGTGTTTTAGGCTACAAATTGCTATGTCGCAGATTTGCGTACGACGAATAGAAGCGCAATTATAGTTGTTTATATCGGTCAGGCCATGAATCACCATTGACGGCAGGATTGCCTACCACTCGGAACGATCGACGTTTGACGAAACTATGCAAGTTCTTCGCAGATCGGTATAAGATGGGTCGATGTGTCGTGTTTTAAGCTACAAATTGCTATGTCGCAGATTCGCATACGACGAATAGAAGTGGAGTTATAGTTGCTTATATCCGTCAGGCCATGAATCACCATTGACGGCCGGATTGCCTACCACTCGGAACGACCGACGTTTGCCGAAACTATGCAAGTTCGTTGCAGATCGGTATAAGGTGGGTCGTTGGGCCGTGTTTTAAGCTACAAATTGCTATGCCGCAGATTCGCATACGAGGAATAGAAGCGGAGTTATCGATGTTTATATCTGTGAGGCCATGAATCACCATCGACAACCGGATTGCCTACCACTCGGAACGATCGACGTTTGACGAAACTATGCAAGTTCTTCGCAGATCGGTATAAGGTGGCTCGATGTGTCGTGTTTTAGGCTACAAATTGCTATGTCGCAGATTTGCGTACGACGAATAGAGGCGGAGTTATAGTTGTTTATATCTGTGAGGCCATGAATCACCATTGACGGCAGGATTGCCTACCACTCGGAACGATCGACGTTTGACGAAACTATGCAAGTTCTTCGCAGATCGGTATAAGATGGGTCGATGTGTCGTGTTTTAAGCTACAAATTGCTATGTCGCAGATTTGCATACGACGAATAGAAGCGGAGTTGTAGTTGTTTATATCTGTGAGATCATGAATCATCATTGACGGCCAGAATGCCTACCACTCGAAACGATCGATGTTTGACGAAACTATGCAAGTTCTTCGCAGATCGGTATAAGGTTGCTCGATGTGTTGTGTTTTAGGCTACAAATTGCTATGTCGCAGATTTGCGTACGACGAATAGAAGCGGAGTTATCGATGTTTATATCTGTGAGGCCATGAATCACCATTGACGGCCGGATTGCCTACCACTCGGAACGATCGACGTTTGACGAAACTATGCAAGTTCTTCGCAGATCGGTATAAGCTGGGTCGATGTGTCGTGTTTTAAGCTACAAATTGCTATGTCGCAGATTCGCGTACTACGAATAGAAGTGGAGTTATAGTTGTTTATATCTGTGAGGTCATGAATCATCATTGACGGCCAGAATGCCTACCACTCGAAACGATCGATGTTTGACGAAACTATGCAAGTTCGTCGCAGATCGGTATAAGGTGGGTCGATGTATCGTGCTTTAAGCTACAAATTGCTATGTCGCAGATTGGCATACGACGAATAGAAGCGGAGTTATAGTTGTTTATATCTGTCAGGCCATGAATCACCATTGACGGCCGGATTGCCTTCCACTCGAAACGATCGACGTTTGACGAAACTATGCAAGTTCGTCGCAGATCGGTATAAGGTGGCTCGATGTGTCGTGTTTTAGGCTACAAATTGCTATGTCGCAGATTTGCGTACGACGAATAGAAGCGGAGATATAGTTGTTTATATGTTTCAGGCCATGAATCACCATTGACGCCTGGATTGCTTTCCACTCGAAACGACCGATGTTTGACGAAACTATGCAAGTTCGTCGCAGATCGGTATAAGGTGGCTCGATGTGTCGTGTTCTAGGCTACAAATTGCTATGTCGCAGATTCGCATACGACGAATAGAAGTGGAGTTATAGTTGTTTATATCTGTCAGGCCATGAATCACCATTGACTGCCGGATTGCCTTCCACTCGCAACGATCGATGTTTGACGAAACTATGCAAGTTCGTCGCAGATCGGTATAAGGTAGGTCGATGTGTCGTGCTTTAAGCTACAAATTGCTATGTCGCAGATTTGCATACGACGAATAGAAGCGGAGTTATAGTTGTTTATATCTGTGAGGTCATGAATCATCATTGACGGCCGGAATGCCTACCACTCGAAACGATCGATGTTTGACGGAACTATGCAAGTTCGTCGCAGATCGGTATAATGTGGGTCGATGTGTCGTGCTTTAAGCTACAAATTGCTATGTCGCAGATTTGCATACGACGAATAGAAGCGGAGTTGTAGTTGTTTATATCTGTGAGGTCATGAATCATCATTGACGGCCAGAATGCCTACCACTCGAAAAGATCGATGTTTGACGAAACTTTGCAAGTTGGTCGCAGATCGGTATAAGGTGGGTCGATGTGTCGTGTTTTAAGCTACAAATTGCTATGTCGCAGATTTGCATACGACGAATAGAGGCGGAGTTATAGTTGTTTATATCTGTGAGGCCATGAATCACAATTGACGGTAGGATTGCCTACCACTCGGAACGATCGACGGTTGACGAAACTATGCAAGTTCTTCGCAGATCGGTATAAGATGGGTCGATGTGTCGTGTTTTAAGCTACAAATTGCTATGTCGGAGATTCGCATACGACGAATAGAAGTGGAGTTATAGTTGTTTATATCTGCCAGGCCATGAATCACCATTGACAGCCGGATTGCCTTCCACTCGAAACGATCGATGTTTGACGAAACTATGCAAGTTCGTCGCAGATCGATATAAGGTGGGTCGTTGGGCCGTGTTTTAACCTACAAATTGCTGTGTCGCAGATTTGCATACGACGAATAGAAGCGGAGTTGTAGTTGTTTATATCTGTGAGGTCATGAATCATCATTGACGGCCAGAATGCCTACCACTCGAAACGATCGATGTTTGACGAAACTATGCAAGTTCGTCGCAGATCGGTATAAGGTGGGTCGATGTGTCATGCTTTAAGCTACAAAGTGCTATGTCCCAGATTTGCATACGACGAATAGAAGCGGAGTTATAATTGTTTATATCTGTGAGGTCATGAATCATCATTGACGGCCGGAATGCCTACCACTCGAAACGATCGATGTTTGACGAAACTATGCAAGTTCGTCGCATATCGGTATAAGGTGGGTCGATGTGTCGTGCTTTAAGCTACAAATTGCTATGTCGCAGATTCGCATACGACGAATAGAAGCGGAGTTATCGATGTTTATATCTGTGAGGCCATGAATCACCATTGACGACAGGATTGCCTACCACTCGGAACGATCGACGTTTGACGAAACTATGCAAGTTCTTCGCAGATCGGTATAAGGTGGGTCGATGTGTCGTGTTTTAACCTACAAATTGCTATGTCGCAGATTCGCATACGACGAATAGAAGCGGAGTTATAGTTGTTTATATGTGTCAGGCCATGAATCACCATTGACGACCGGATTGCTTTCCACTCGAAACGACCGATGTTTGACGAAACTATGCAAGTTCGTCGCAGATCGGTATAAGGTGGCACGATGTGTCGTGTTTTAGGCTACAAATTGCTATGTCGCAGATTTGCATACGACGAATAGAAGCGGAGTTGTAGTTGTTTATATCTGTGAGATCATGAATCATCATTGACGGCCAGAATGCCTACCACTCGAAACGATCGATGTTTGACGAAACTATGCAAGTTCTTCGCAGATCGGTATAAGGTGGGTCGATGTGTCGTGTTTTAACCTACAAATTGCTATGTCGCAGATTCGCATACGACGAATAGAAGCGGAGTTATAGTTGTTTATATGTGTCAGGCCATGAATCACCATTGACGACCGGATTGCTTTCCACTCGAAACGACCGATGTTTGACGAAACTATGCAAGTTCGTCGCAGATCGGTATAAGGTGGCACGATGTGTCGTGTTTTAGGCCACAAATTGCTATGTCGCAGATTTGCATACGACGAATAGAAGCGGAGTTGTAGTTGTTTATATCTGTGAGATCATGAATCATCATTGACGGCCAGAATGCCTACCACTCGAAACGATCGATGTTTGACGAAACTATGCAAGTTCGTCGCAGATCGGTATAAGGTAGGTCGATGTGTCGTGCTTTAAGCTACAAATTGCTATGTCACAGATTTGCATACGACGAATAGAAGCGGAGTTATAGTTGCTTATATCTGTGAGGTCATGAATCATCATTGACGGCCGGAATGCCTACCACTCGAAACGATCGATGTTTGACGAAACTATGCAAGTTCGTCGCAGATCGGTATAAGGTGGGTCGTTGGGCCGTGTTTTAAGCTACAAGTTGCTGTGTCGCAGATTCGCATACGACGAATAGAAGCGGAGTTATAGTTGTTTATATGTTTCAGGCCATGAATCACCATTGACGCCTGGATTGCTTTCCACTCGAAACGACCGATGTTTGACGAAACTATGCAAGTTCGTCGCAGATCGGTATAAGGTGGCTCGATGTGTCGTGTTCTAGGCTACAAATTGCTATGTCGCAGATTCGCATACGACGAATAGAAGTGGAGTTATAGTTGTTTATATCTGTCAGGCCATGAATCACCATTGACTGCCGGATTGCCTTCCACTCGAAACGATCGATGTTTGACGAAACTATGCAAGTTCGTCGCAGATCGGTATAAGGTAGGTCGATGTGTCGTGCTTTAAGCTACAAATTGCTATGTCGCAGATTTGCATACGACGAATAGAAGCGGAGTTATAGTTGTTTATATCTGTGAGGTCATGAATCATCATTGACGGCCGGAATGCCTACCACTCGAAACGATCGATGTTTGACGGAACTATGCAAGTTCGTCGCAGATCGGTATAAGGTGGGTCGATGTGTCGTGCTTTAAGCTACAAATTGCTATGTCGCAGATTTGCATACGACGAATAGAAGCGGAGTTGTAGTTGTTTATATCTGTGAGGTCATGAATCACCATTGACGGCCGGATTGCCTTCCACTCGAAACGATCGATGTTTGACGAAACTATGCAAGTTCGTCGCCGATCGGTATAAGGTGGGTCGATGTGTCGTGTTATAACCTACAAATTGCTGTGTCGCAGATTAGCATACGACGAATAGAAGTGGAGTTATAGTTGTTTATATATGTGAGGCCATTAATCACCATTGACGACAGGATTGCCTACCACTCGGAACGATCGACGGTTGACGAAACTATGCAAGTTCTTCGCAGATCGGTATAAGATGGGTCGATGTGTCGTGTTTTAAGCTACAAATTGCTATGTCGGAGATTCGCATACGACGAATAGAAGTGGAGTTATAGTTGTTTATATCTGTCAGGCCACGAATCACCATTGACGGCCGGATTGCCTTCCACTCGAAACGATCGATGTTTGACGAAACTATGCAAGTTCGTCGCAGATCGGTATAAGGTGGGTCGTTGGGCCGTGTTTTAACCTACAAATTGCTGTGTCGCAGATTTGCATACGACGAATAGAAGCGAAGTTATAGTTGTTTATATCTGTGAGGTCATGAATCATCATTGACGGCCAGAATGCCTACCACTCGAAACGATCAATGTTTGACGAAACTATGCAAGTTCGTCGCAGATCGGTATAAGGTGGGTCGATGTGTCGTGCTTTAAGCTACAAATTGCTATGTCGCAGATTTGCATACGACGAATAGAAGCGGAGTTATAGTTGTTTATATCTGTGAGGTCATGAATCATCATTGACGGCCGGAATGCCTACCACTCGAAACGATCGATGTTTGACGAAACTATGCAAGTTCGTCGCATATCGGTATAAGGTGGGTCGATGTGTCGTGCTTTACGCTACAAATTGCTATGCCGCAGATTCGCATACGACGAATAGAAGCGGAGTTATCGATGTTTATATCTGTGAGGCCATGAATCACCATTGACGACAGGATTGCCTACCACTCGGAACGATCGACGTTTGACGAAACTATGCAAGTTCTTCGCAGATCGGTATAAGGTGGGTCGATGTGTCGTGTTTTAACCTACAAATTGCTATGTCGCAGATTCGCATACGACGAATAGAAGCGGAGTTATAGTTGTTTATATGTGTCAGGCCATGAATCACCATTGACGACCGGATTGCTTTCCACTCGAAACGACCGATGTTTGACGAAACTATGCAAGTTCGTCGCAGATCGGTATAAGGTGGCTCGATGTGTCGTGTTTTAGGCTACAAATTGCTATGTCGCAGATTTGCATACGACGAATAGAAGCGGAGTTGTAGTTGTTTATATCTGTGAGGTCATGAATCATCATTGACGGCCGGAATGCCTACCACTCGAAACGATCGATGTTTGACGAAACTATGCAAGTTCGTCGCAGATCGGTATAAGGTGGGTCGATGTGTCGTGCTTTAAGCTACAAATTGCTATGCCGCAGATTCGCATACGACGATTAGAAGCGGAGTTATCGATGTTTATATCTGTGAGGCCATGAATCACCACCGACGGCCGGATTGCCTACCACTCGGAACGATCGACGTTTGACGAAACTATGCAATTCTTCGCAGATCGGTATAAGGTTGCTCGATGTGTTGTGTTTTAGGCTACAAATTGCTATGTCGCAGATTTGCGTACGACGAATAGAAGCGGAGTTGTAGTTGTTTATATCTGTGAGATCATGAATCATCATTGACGGCCAGAATGCCTACCACTCGAAACGATCGATGTTTGACGAAACTATGCAAGTTCGTCGCAGATCGGTATAAGGTAGGTCGATGTGTCGTGCTTTAAGCTACAAATTGCTATGTCGCAGATTTGCATACGACGAATAGAAGCGGAGTTATAGTTGTTTATATCTGTGAGGTCATGAATCATCATTGACGGCCGGAATGCCTACCACTCGAAACGATCGATGTTTGACGGAACTATGCAAGTTCGTCGCAGATCGGTATAAGGTGGGTCGATGTGTCGTGCTTTAAGCTACAAATTGCTATGTCGCAGATTTGCATACGACGAATAGAAGCGGAGTTGTAGTTGTTTATATCTGTGAGGTCATGAATCACCATTGACGGCCGGATTGCCTTCCACTCGAAACGATCGATGTTTGACGAAACTATGCAAGTTCGTCGCCGATCGGTATAAGGTGGGTCGATGTGTCGTGTTATAACCTACAAATTGCTGTGTCGCAGATTCGCATACGACGAATAGAAGTGGAGTTATAGTTGTTTATATATGTGAGGCCATTAATCACCATTGACGACAGGATTGCCTACCACTCGGAACGATCGACGGTTGACGAAACTATGCAAGTTCTTCGCAGATCGGTATAAGATGGGTCGATGTGTCGTGTTTTAAGCTACAAATTGCTATGTCGGAGATTCGCATACGACGAATAGAAGTGGAGTTATAGTTGTTTATATCTGTCAGGCCACGAATCACCATTGACGGCCGGATTGCCTTCCACTCGAAACGATCGATGTTTGACGAAACTATGCAAGTTCGTCGCAGATCGGTATAAGGTGGGTCGTTGGGCCGTGTTTTAACCTACAAATTGCTGTGTCGCAGATTTGCATACGACGAATAGAAGCGAAGTTATAGTTGTTTATATCTGTGAGGTCATGAATCATCATTGACGGCCAGAATGCCTACCACTCGAAACGATCAATGTTTGACGAAACTATGCAAGTTCGTCGCAGATCGGTATAAGGTGGGTCGATGTGTCGTGCTTTAAGCTACAAATTGCTATGTCGCAGATTTGCATACGACGAATAGAAGCGGAGTTATAGTTGTTTATATCTGTGAGGTCATGAATCATCATTGACGGCCGGAATGCCTACCACTCGAAACGATCGATGTTTGACGAAACTATGCAAGTTCGTCGCATATCGGTATAAGGTGGGTCGATGTGTCGTGCTTTACGCTACAAATTGCTATGCCGCAGATTCGCATACGACGAATAGAAGCGGAGTTATCGATGTTTATATCTGTGAGGCCATGAATCACCATTGACGACAGGATTGCCTACCACTCGGAACGATCGACGTTTGACGAAACTATGCAAGTTCTTCGCAGATCGGTATAAGGTGGGTCGATGTGTCGTGTTTTAACCTACAAATTGCTATGTCGCAGATTCGCATACGACGAATAGAAGCGGAGTTATAGTTGTTTATATGTGTCAGGCCATGAATCACCATTGACGACCGGATTGCTTTCCACTCGAAACGACCGATGTTTGACGAAACTATGCAAGTTCGTCGCAGATCGGTATAAGGTGGCTCGATGTGTCGTGTTTTAGGCTACAAATTGCTATGTCGCAGATTTGCATACGACGAATAGAAGCGGAGTTGTAGTTGTTTATATCTGTGAGGTCATGAATCATCATTGACGGCCGGAATGCCTACCACTCGAAACGATCGATGTTTGACGAAACTATGCAAGTTCGTCGCAGATCGGTATAAGGTGGGTCGATGTGTCGTGCTTTAAGCTACAAATTGCTATGCCGCAGATTCGCATACGACGATTAGAAGCGGAGTTATCGATGTTTATATCTGTGAGGCCATGAATCACCACCGACGGCCGGATTGCCTACCACTCGGAACGATCGACGTTTGACGAAACTATGCAATTCTTCGCAGATCGGTATAAGGTTGCTCGATGTGTTGTGTTTTAGGCTACAAATTGCTATGTCGCAGATTTGCGTACGACGAATAGAAGCGGAGTTATCGATGTTTATATCTGTGAGGCCATTAATCACCATTGACGACAGGATTGCCTACCACTCGGAACGATCGACGTTTGACGAAACTATGCAAGTTCGTCGCAGATCGGTATAAGGTGGCTCGATGTGTCGTGCTTTAAGCTACAAATTGCTATGTCGCAGATTTGCATACGACGAATTGAGGCGGAGTTATAGTTGTTTATATCTGTGAGGCCATGAATCACCATTGACGGCAGGATTGCCTACCACTCGGAACGATCGACGGTTGACGAAACTATGCAAGTTCTTCGCAGATCGGTATAAGATAGGTCGATGTGTCGTGTTTTAAGCTACAAATTGCTATGTCGCAGATTCGCATAGGACGAATAGAAGTGGAGTTATAGTTGTTTTTATCTGTCAGGCCATGAATCACCATTGACGGCCGGATTGCCTACCACTCGGAACGATCGACGTTTGACGAAACTATGCAAGTTCATCGCAGATCGGTATAAGCTGGGTCGATGTGTCGTGTTTTAAGCTACAAATTGCTATGTCGCAGATTTGCATACGACGAATAGAAGCGGAGTTGTAGTTGTTTATATCTGTGAGATCATGAATCATCATTGACGGCCAGAATGCCTACCACTCGAAACGATCGATGTTTGACGAAACTATGCAAGTTCGTCGCAGATCGGTATAAGGTGGGTCGATGTATCGTGCTTTAAGCTACAAATTGCTATGTCCCAGATTGGCATACGACGAATAGAAGCGGAGTTATAGTTGTTTATATCTGTCAGGCCATGAATCACCATTGACGGCCGGATTGCCTTCCACTCGAAACGATCGATGTTTGACGAAACTATGCAAGTTCGTCGCAGATCGGTATAAGGTGGGTCGTTGGGCCGTTTTTGAAGCTACAAGTTGCTGTGTCGCAGATTCGCATACGACGAATAGAAGCGGATTTATCGATGTTTATATCTGTGATGCCATTAATCACCATTGACGACAGGATTGCCTACCACTCGGAACGATCGACGTTTGACGAAACTATGCAAGTTCGTCGCAGATCGGTATAAGGTGGCTCGATGTGTCGTGTTTTAGGCTACAAATTGCTATGTCGCAGATTTGCGTACGACGAATAGAAGCGGAGATATAGTTGTTTATATCTGTCAGGCCATGAATCACCATTGACGGCCGAATTGCCTACCACTCGGAACGACCGACGTTTGCCGAAACTATGCAAGTTCGTCGCAGATCGGTATAAGGTGGCTCGATGTGTCGTGTTTTAGGCTACAAATTGCTATGTCGCAGATTTGCGTACGACGAATAGAAGCGCAGTTATAGTTGTTTATATCGGTCAGGCCATGAATCACCATTGACGGCAGGATTGCCTACCACTCGGAACGATCGACGTTTGACGAAACTATGCAAGTTCTTCGCAGATCGGTATAAGATGGGTCGATTGTCGTGTTTTAAGCTACAAATTGCTATGTCGCAGATTCGCATACGACGAATAGAAGTGGAGTTATAGTTGCTTATATCCGTCAGGCCATGAATCACCATTGACGGCCGGATTGCCTACCACTCGGAACGACCGACGTTTGCCGAAACTATGCAAGTTCGTTGCAGATCGGTATAAGGTGGGTCGTTGGACCGTGTTTTAAGCTACAAATTGCTATGCCGCAGATTCGCATACGAGGAATAGAAGCGGAGTTATCGATGTTTATATCTGTGAGGTCATGAATCACCATCGACAGCCGGATTGCCTACCACTCGGAACGATCGACGTTTGACGAAACTATGCAAGTTCTTCGCAGATCGGTATAAGGTGGCTCGATGTGTCGTGTTTTAGGCTACAAATTGCTATGTCGCAGATTTGCGTACGACGAATAGAGGCGGAGTTATAGTTGTTTATATCTGTGAGGCCATGAATCACCATTGACGGCAGGATTGCCTACCACTCGGAACGATCGACGTTTGACGAAACTATGCAAGTTCTTCGCAGATCGGTATAAGATGGGTCGATGTGTCGTGTTTTAAGCTACAAATTGCTATGTCGCAGATTTGCATACGACGAATAGAGGCGGAGTTATAATTGTTTATATCTGTGAGGCCATGAATCACCATTGACGGCAGGATTGCCTACCACTCGGAACCATCGAGGTTTGACGAAACTATGCAAGTTCTTCGCAGTTTGGTATAAGATGGGTCGATGTGTCGTGTTTTAAGCTAGAAATTGCTATGTCGCAGATTCGCATACTACGAATAGAAGTGGAGTTATAGTTGTTTATATCTGTCAGGCCATGAATCACCATTGACGGCCGGATTGCCTTCCACTCGAAACAATCGATGTTTGACGAAACTATGCAAGTTCGTCGCAGATCGGTATAAGGTGGGTCGATGTGTCGTGTTTTAGGCTACAAATTGCTATGTCGCAGATTTGCGTACGACGAATAGAAGCGGAGTTATCGATGTTTATATCTGTGAGGCCATGAATCACCATTGACGACCGGATTGCCTACCACTCGGAACGATCGACATTTGCCGAAACTATGCAAGTTCGTCGCAGATCGGTATAAGGTGGCTCGATGTGTCGTGTTTTAGGCTACAAATTGCTATGTCGCAGATTTGCGTACGACGAATAGAAGCGGAGTTATAGTTGTTTATATCTGTCAGGCCGTGAATCACCATTGACGGCCGGATTGCCTACCACTCGGAACGATCGACGTTTGCCGAAACTATGCAAGTTCTTCGCAGATCGGTATAAGGTGGGTCTATGTGTCGTGTTTTAAGCTACAACCTGCTATGTCGCAGATTTGCATACGACGAATAGAGGCGGAGTTATAGTTGTTTATTTTTGTGAGGCCATGAATCACCATTGACGGCAGGATTGCCTACCACTCGGAACGATCGACGTTTGACGAAACTATGCAAGTTCTTCGCAGATCGGTATAAGATGGGTCGTGTTTTAACCTACAAATTGCTGTGTCGCAGATTTGCATACGACGAATAGAAGCGGAGTTGTAGTTGTTTATATCTGTCAGGCCACGAATCACCATTGACGGCCGGATTGCCTTCCACTCGAAACGATCGATGTTTGACGAAACTATGCAAGTTCGTCGCAGATCGGTATAAGGTGGGTCGTTGGGCCGTGTTTTAACCTACAAATTGCTGTGTCGCAGATTTGCATACGACGAATAGAAGCGAAGTTATAGTTGTTTATATCTGTGAGGTCATGAATCATCATTGACGGCCAGAATGCCTACCACTCGAAACGATCAATGTTTGACGAAACTATGCAAGTTCGTCGCAGATCGGTATAAGGTGGGTCGATGTGTCGTGCTTTAAGCTACAAATTGCTATGTCGCAGATTTGCATACGACGAATAGAAGCGGAGTTATAGTTGTTTATATCTGTGAGGTCATGAATCATCATTGACGGCCGGAATGCCTACCACTCGAAACGATCGATGTTTGACGAAACTATGCAAGTTCGTCGCATATCGGTATAAGGTGGGTCGATGTGTCGTGCTTTACGCTACAAATTGCTATGCCGCAGATTCGCATACGACGAATAGAAGCGGAGTTATCGATGTTTATATCTGTGAGGCCATGAATCACCATTGACGACAGGATTGCCTACCACTCGGAACGATCGACGTTTGACGAAACTATGCAAGTTCTTCGCAGATCGGTATAAGGTGGGTCGATGTGTCGTGTTTTAACCTACAAATTGCTATGTCGCAGATTCGCATACGACGAATAGAAGCGGAGTTATAGTTGTTTATATGTGTCAGGCCATGAATCACCATTGACGACCGGATTGCTTTCCACTCGAAACGACCGATGTTTGACGAAACTATGCAAGTTCGTCGCAGATCGGTATAAGGTGGCTCGATGTGTCGTGTTTTAGGCTACAAATTGCTATGTCGCAGATTTGCATACGACGAATAGAAGCGGAGTTGTAGTTGTTTATATCTGTGAGGTCATGAATCATCATTGACGGCCGGAATGCCTACCACTCGAAACGATCGATGTTTGACGAAACTATGCAAGTTCGTCGCAGATCGGTATAAGGTGGGTCGATGTGTCGTGCTTTAAGCTACAAATTGCTATGCCGCAGATTCGCATACGACGATTAGAAGCGGAGTTATCGATGTTTATATCTGTGAGGCCATGAATCACCACCGACGGCCGGATTGCCTACCACTCGGAACGATCGACGTTTGACGAAACTATGCAATTCTTCGCAGATCGGTATAAGGTTGCTCGATGTGTTGTGTTTTAGGCTACAAATTGCTATGTCGCAGATTTGCGTACGACGAATAGAAGCGGAGTTGTAGTTGTTTATATCTGTGAGATCATGAATCATCATTGACGGCCAGAATGCCTACCACTCGAAACGATCGATGTTTGACGAAACTATGCAAGTTCGTCGCAGATCGGTATAAGGTAGGTCGATGTGTCGTGCTTTAAGCTACAAATTGCTATGTCGCAGATTTGCATACGACGAATAGAAGCGGAGTTATAGTTGTTTATATCTGTGAGGTCATGAATCATCATTGACGGCCGGAATGCCTACCACTCGAAACGATCGATGTTTGACGGAACTATGCAAGTTCGTCGCAGATCGGTATAAGGTGGGTCGATGTGTCGTGCTTTAAGCTACAAATTGCTATGTCGCAGATTTGCATACGACGAATAGAAGCGGAGTTGTAGTTGTTTATATCTGTGAGGTCATGAATCACCATTGACGGCCGGATTGCCTTCCACTCGAAACGATCGATGTTTGACGAAACTATGCAAGTTCGTCGCCGATCGGTATAAGGTGGGTCGATGTGTCGTGTTATAACCTACAAATTGCTGTGTCGCAGATTCGCATACGACGAATAGAAGTGGAGTTATAGTTGTTTATATATGTGAGGCCATTAATCACCATTGACGACAGGATTGCCTACCACTCGGAACGATCGACGGTTGACGAAACTATGCAAGTTCTTCGCAGATCGGTATAAGATGGGTCGATGTGTCGTGTTTTAAGCTACAAATTGCTATGTCGGAGATTCGCATACGACGAATAGAAGTGGAGTTATAGTTGTTTATATCTGTCAGGCCACGAATCACCATTGACGGCCGGATTGCCTTCCACTCGAAACGATCGATGTTTGACGAAACTATGCAAGTTCGTCGCAGATCGGTATAAGGTGGGTCGTTGGGCCGTGTTTTAACCTACAAATTGCTGTGTCGCAGATTTGCATACGACGAATAGAAGCGAAGTTATAGTTGTTTATATCTGTGAGGTCATGAATCATCATTGACGGCCAGAATGCCTACCACTCGAAACGATCAATGTTTGACGAAACTATGCAAGTTCGTCGCAGATCGGTATAAGGTGGGTCGATGTGTCGTGCTTTAAGCTACAAATTGCTATGTCGCAGATTTGCATACGACGAATAGAAGCGGAGTTATAGTTGTTTATATCTGTGAGGTCATGAATCATCATTGACGGCCGGAATGCCTACCACTCGAAACGATCGATGTTTGACGAAACTATGCAAGTTCGTCGCATATCGGTATAAGGTGGGTCGATGTGTCGTGCTTTACGCTACAAATTGCTATGCCGCAGATTCGCATACGACGAATAGAAGCGGAGTTATCGATGTTTATATCTGTGAGGCCATGAATCACCATTGACGACAGGATTGCCTACCACTCGGAACGATCGACGTTTGACGAAACTATGCAAGTTCTTCGCAGATCGGTATAAGGTGGGTCGATGTGTCGTGTTTTAACCTACAAATTGCTATGTCGCAGATTCGCATACGACGAATAGAAGCGGAGTTATAGTTGTTTATATGTGTCAGGCCATGAATCACCATTGACGACCGGATTGCTTTCCACTCGAAACGACCGATGTTTGACGAAACTATGCAAGTTCGTCGCAGATCGGTATAAGGTGGCTCGATGTGTCGTGTTTTAGGCTACAAATTGCTATGTCGCAGATTTGCATACGACGAATAGAAGCGGAGTTGTAGTTGTTTATATCTGTGAGGTCATGAATCATCATTGACGGCCGGAATGCCTACCACTCGAAACGATCGATGTTTGACGAAACTATGCAAGTTCGTCGCAGATCGGTATAAGGTGGGTCGATGTGTCGTGCTTTAAGCTACAAATTGCTATGCCGCAGATTCGCATACGACGATTAGAAGCGGAGTTATCGATGTTTATATCTGTGAGGCCATGAATCACCACCGACGGCCGGATTGCCTACCACTCGGAACGATCGACGTTTGACGAAACTATGCAATTCTTCGCAGATCGGTATAAGGTTGCTCGATGTGTTGTGTTTTAGGCTACAAATTGCTATGTCGCAGATTTGCGTACGACGAATAGAAGCGGAGTTATCGATGTTTATATCTGTGAGGCCATTAATCACCATTGACGACAGGATTGCCTACCACTCGGAACGATCGACGTTTGACGAAACTATGCAAGTTCGTCGCAGATCGGTATAAGGTGGCTCGATGTGTCGTGCTTTAAGCTACAAATTGCTATGTCGCAGATTTGCATACGACGAATTGAGGCGGAGTTATAGTTGTTTATATCTGTGAGGCCATGAATCACCATTGACGGCAGGATTGCCTACCACTCGGAACGATCGACGGTTGACGAAACTATGCAAGTTCTTCGCAGATCGGTATAAGATAGGTCGATGTGTCGTGTTTTAAGCTACAAATTGCTATGTCGCAGATTCGCATAGGACGAATAGAAGTGGAGTTATAGTTGTTTTTATCTGTCAGGCCATGAATCACCATTGACGGCCGGATTGCCTACCACTCGGAACGATCGACGTTTGACGAAACTATGCAAGTTCATCGCAGATCGGTATAAGCTGGGTCGATGTGTCGTGTTTTAAGCTACAAATTGCTATGTCGCAGATTTGCATACGACGAATAGAAGCGGAGTTGTAGTTGTTTATATCTGTGAGATCATGAATCATCATTGACGGCCAGAATGCCTACCACTCGAAACGATCGATGTTTGACGAAACTATGCAAGTTCGTCGCAGATCGGTATAAGGTGGGTCGATGTATCGTGCTTTAAGCTACAAATTGCTATGTCCCAGATTGGCATACGACGAATAGAAGCGGAGTTATAGTTGTTTATATCTGTCAGGCCATGAATCACCATTGACGGCCGGATTGCCTTCCACTCGAAACGATCGATGTTTGACGAAACTATGCAAGTTCGTCGCAGATCGGTATAAGGTGGGTCGTTGGGCCGTTTTTGAAGCTACAAGTTGCTGTGTCGCAGATTCGCATACGACGAATAGAAGCGGATTTATCGATGTTTATATCTGTGATGCCATTAATCACCATTGACGACAGGATTGCCTACCACTCGGAACGATCGACGTTTGACGAAACTATGCAAGTTCGTCGCAGATCGGTATAAGGTGGCTCGATGTGTCGTGTTTTAGGCTACAAATTGCTATGTCGCAGATTTGCGTACGACGAATAGAAGCGGAGATATAGTTGTTTATATCTGTCAGGCCATGAATCACCATTGACGGCCGAATTGCCTACCACTCGGAACGACCGACGTTTGCCGAAACTATGCAAGTTCGTCGCAGATCGGTATAAGGTGGCTCGATGTGTCGTGTTTTAGGCTACAAATTGCTATGTCGCAGATTTGCGTACGACGAATAGAAGCGCAGTTATAGTTGTTTATATCGGTCAGGCCATGAATCACCATTGACGGCAGGATTGCCTACCACTCGGAACGATCGACGTTTGACGAAACTATGCAAGTTCTTCGCAGATCGGTATAAGATGGGTCGATTGTCGTGTTTTAAGCTACAAATTGCTATGTCGCAGATTCGCATACGACGAATAGAAGTGGAGTTATAGTTGCTTATATCCGTCAGGCCATGAATCACCATTGACGGCCGGATTGCCTACCACTCGGAACGACCGACGTTTGCCGAAACTATGCAAGTTCGTTGCAGATCGGTATAAGGTGGGTCGTTGGACCGTGTTTTAAGCTACAAATTGCTATGCCGCAGATTCGCATACGAGGAATAGAAGCGGAGTTATCGATGTTTATATCTGTGAGGTCATGAATCACCATCGACAGCCGGATTGCCTACCACTCGGAACGATCGACGTTTGACGAAACTATGCAAGTTCTTCGCAGATCGGTATAAGGTGGCTCGATGTGTCGTGTTTTAGGCTACAAATTGCTATGTCGCAGATTTGCTTACGACGAATAGAGGCGGAGTTATAGTTGTTTATATCTGTGAGGCCATGAATCACCATTGACGGCAGGATTGCCTACCACTCGGAACGATCGACGTTTGACGAAACTATGCAAGTTCTTCGCAGATCGGTATAAGATGGGTCGATGTGTCGTGTTTTAAGCTACAAATTGCTATGTCGCAGATTTGCATACGACGAATAGAGGCGGAGTTATAATTGTTTATATCTGTGAGGCCATGAATCACCATTGACGGCAGGATTGCCTACCACTCGGAACCATCGAGGTTTGACGAAACTATGCAAGTTCTTCGCAGTTTGGTATAAGATGGGTCGATGTGTCGTGTTTTAAGCTAGAAATTGCTATGTCGCAGATTCGCATACTACGAATAGAAGTGGAGTTATAGTTGTTTATATCTGTCAGGCCATGAATCACCATTGACGGCCGGATTGCCTTCCACTCGAAACAATCGATGTTTGACGAAACTATGCAAGTTCGTCGCAGATCGGTATAAGGTGGGTCGATGTGTCGTGTTTTAGGCTACAAATTGCTATGTCGCAGATTTGCGTACGACGAATAGAAGCGGAGTTATCGATGTTTATATCTGTGAGGCCATGAATCACCATTGACGACCGGATTGCCTACCACTCGGAACGATCGACATTTGCCGAAACTATGCAAGTTCGTCGCAGATCGGTATAAGGTGGCTCGATGTGTCGTGTTTTAGGCTACAAATTGCTATGTCGCAGATTTGCGTACGACGAATAGAAGCGGAGTTATAGTTGTTTATATCTGTCAGGCCGTGAATCACCATTGACGGCCGGATTGCCTACCACTCGGAACGATCGACGTTTGCCGAAACTATGCAAGTTCTTCGCAGATCGGTATAAGGTGGGTCTATGTGTCGTGTTTTAAGCTACAACCTGCTATGTCGCAGATTTGCATACGACGAATAGAGGCGGAGTTATAGTTGTTTATTTTTGTGAGGCCATGAATCACCATTGACGGCAGGATTGCCTACCACTCGGAACGATCGACGTTTGACGAAACTATGCAAGTTCTTCGCAGATCGGTATAAGATGGGTCGATGTGTCGTGTTTTAACCTACAAATTGCTGTGTCGCAGATTTGCATACGACGAATAGAAGCGGAGTTGTAGTTGTTTATATCTGTGAGGTCATGAATCATCATTGACGGCCAGAATGCCTACCACTCGAAACGATCGATGTTTGACGAAACTATGCAAGTTCGTCGCAGATCGGTATAAGGTGGGTCGATGTGTCGTGCTTTAAGCTACAAAGTGGTATGTCCCAGATTTGCATACGACGAATAGAAGCGGAGTTATAGTTGTTTATATCTGTGAGGCCATGAATCACCATCGAAAGCCGGATTGCCTACCACTCGGAACGATCGACGTTTGACGAAACTATGCAAGTTCTTCGCAGATCGGTATAAGGTGGGTCGATGTGTCGTGTTTTAACCTACAAATTGCTATGTCGCAGATTCGCATACGACGAATAGAAGCGGAGTTATAGTTGTTTATATGTGTCAGGCCATGAATCACCATTGACGACCGGATTGCTTTCCACTCGAAACGACCGATGTTTGACGAAACTATGCAAGTTCGTCGCAGATCGGTATAAGGTGGCACGATGTGTCGTGTTTTAGGCTACAAATTGCTATGTCGCAGATTTGCATACGACGAATAGAAGCGGAGTTGTAGTTGTTTATATCTGTGAGATCATGAATCATCATTGACGGCCAGAATGCCTACCACTCGAAACGATCGATGTTTGACGAAACTATGCAAGTTCGTCGCAGATCGGTATAAGGTAGGTCGATGTGTCGTGCTTTAAGCTACAAATTGCTATGTCGCAGATTTGCATACGAGGAATAGAGGCGGAGTTATAATTGTTTATATCTGTGAGGCCATGAATCACCATCGACAGCCGGATTGCCTACCACTCGGAACGATCGACGTTTGACGAAACTATGCAAGTTCTTCGCAGATCGGTATAAGGTGGCTCGATGTGTCGTGTTTTAGGCTACAAATTGCTATGTCGCAGATTTGCGTACGACGAATAGAGGCGGAGTTATAGTTGTTTATATCTGTGAGGCCATGAATCACCATTGACGGCAGGATTGCCTACCACTCGGAACGATCGACGTTTGACGAAACTATGCAAGTTCTTCGCAGATCGGTATAAGATGGGTCGATGTGTCGTGTTTTAAGCTACAAATTGCTATGTCGCAGATTTGCATACGACGAATAGAGGCGGAGTTATAATTGTTTATATCTGTGAGGCCATGAATCACCATTGACGGCAGGATTGCCTACCACTCGGAACGATCGAGGTTTGACGAAACTATGCAAGTTCTTCGCAGTTTGGTATAAGATGGGTCGATGTGTCGTGTTTTAAGCTACAAATTGCTATGTCGCAGATTCGCATACTACGAATAGAAGTGGAGTTATAGTTGTTTATATCTGTCAGGCCATGAATCACCATTGACGGCCGGATTGCCTTCCACTCGAAACAATCGATGTTTGACGAAACTATGCAAGTTCGTCGCAGATCGGTATAAGGTGGGTCGATGTGTCGTGTTTTAGGCTACAAATTGCTATGTCGCAGATTTGCGTACGACGAATAGAAGCGGAGTTATCGATGTTTATATCTGTGAGGCCATGAATCACCATTGACGACCGGATTGCCTACCACTCGGAACGATCGACGGTTGACGAAACTATGCAAGTTCTTCGCAGATCGCTATAAGATGGGTCGATGTGTCGTGTTTTAAGCTACAAATTGCTATGTCGGAGATTCGCATACGACGAATAGAAGTGGAGTTATAGTTGTTTATATCTGCCAGGCCATGAATCACCATTGACAGCCGGATTGCCTTCCACTCGGAACGATCGACGTTTGACGAAACTATGCAAGTTCTTCGCAGATCGGTATAAGGTGGGTCGATGTGTCGTGTTTTAACCTACAAATTGCTATGTCGCAGATTTGCATACGACGAATAGAGGCGGAGTTATAGTTGTTTATTTTTGTGAGGCCATGAATCACCATTGACGGCAGGATTGCCTACCACTCGGAACGATCGACGTTTGACGAAACTATGCAAGTTCTTCGCAGATCGGTATAAGGTGGCTCGATGTGTCGTGTTTTAGGCTACAAATTGCTATGTCGCAGATTTGCGTACGACGAATAGAAGCGGAGTTATAGTTGTTTATATCTGTCAGGCCGTGAATCACCATTGACGGCCGGATTGCCTACCACTCGGAACGATCGACGTTTGCCGAAACTATGCAAGTTCTTCGCAGATCGGTATAAGGTGGGTCTATGTGTCGTGTTTTAAGCTACAACCTGCTATGTCGCAGATTTGCATACGACGAATAGAGGCGGAGTTATAGTTGTTTACTTTTGTGAGGCCATGAATCACCATTGACGGCAGGATTGCCTACCACTCGGAACGATCGACGTTTGACGAAACTATGCAAGTTCTTCGCAGATCGGTATAAGATGGGTCGATGTGTCGTGTTTTAAGCTACAAATTGCTATGCCGCAGATTTGCATACGACGAATAGAAGCGGAGTTGTAGTTGTTTATATCTGTGAGGTCATGAATCATCATTGACGGCCAGAATGCCTACCACTCGAAAAGATCGATGTTTGACGAAACTTTGCAAGTTCGTCGCAGATCGGTATAAGGTGGGTCGATGTGTCGTGTTTTAAGCTACAAATTGCTATGTCGGAGATTCGCATACGACGAATAGAAGTGGAGTTATAGTTGTTTATATCTGCCAGGCCATGAATCACCATTGACAGCCGGATTGCCTTCCACTCGGAACGATCGACGTTTGACGAAACTATGCAAGTTCTTCGCAGATCGGTATAAGGTGGGTCGATGTGTCGTGTTTTAACCTACAAATTGCTATGTCGCAGATTTGCATACGACGAATAGAGGCGGAGTTATAGTTGTTTATTTTTGTGAGGCCATGAATCACCATTGACGGCAGGATTGCCTACCACTCGGAACGATCGACGTTTGACGAAACTATGCAAGTTCTTCGCAGATCGGTATAAGGTGGCTCGATGTGTCGTGTTTTAGGCTACAAATTGCTATGTCGCAGATTTGCGTACGACGAATAGAAGCGGAGTTATAGTTGTTTATATCTGTCAGGCCGTGAATCACCATTGACGGCCGGATTGCCTACCACTCGGAACGATCGACGTTTGCCGAAACTATGCAAGTTCTTCGCAGATCGGTATAAGGTGGGTCTATGTGTCGTGTTTTAAGCTACAACCTGCTATGTCGCAGATTTGCATACGACGAATAGAGGCGGAGTTATAGTTGTTTATTTTTGTGAGGCCATGAATCACCATTGACGGCAGGATTGCCTACCACTCGGAACGATCGACGTTTGACGAAACTATGCAAGTTCTTCGCAGATCGGTATAAGATGGGTCGATGTGTCGTGTTTTAAGCTACAAATTGCTATGCCGCAGATTTGCATACGACGAATAGAAGCGGAGTTGTAGTTGTTTATATCTGTGAGGTCATGAATCATCATTGACGGCCAGAATGCCTACCACTCGAAAAGATCGATGTTTGACGAAACTTTGCAAGTTCGTCGCAGATCGGTATAAGGTGGCTCGATGTGTCGTGTTTTAGGCTACAAATTGCTATGTCGCAGATTTGCGTACGACGAATAGAAGCGGAGTTATAGTTGTTTATATCTGTGGGGACATGAATCCTCATTGACGGCCGGAATGCCTACCACTCGAAACGATCGATGTTTGACGAAACTATGCAAGTTCGTCGCAGATCGGTATAAGGTGGGTCGATGTGTCGTGTTTTAAGTTACAAAGTGCTATGTCGCAGATTTGCATACGACGAATAGAAGCGGAGTAATAGTTGTTTATATCTGTGAGGCCATGAATCACCATTGACGACCGGATTGCCTACCACTCGAAACGATCGATGTTTGACGAAACTATGCAAGTTCGTCGCATATCGGTATAAGGTGGGTCGATGTGTCGTGCTTTAAGCTACAAATTGCTATGCCGCAGATTCGCATACGACGAATAGAAGCGGAGTTATCGATGTTTATATCTGTGAGGCCATGAATCACCATTGACGACAGGATTGCCTACCACTCGGAACGATCGACGTTTGACGAAACTATGCAAGTTCTTCGCAGATCGGTATAAGGTGGGTCGATGTGTCGTGTTTTAACCTACAAATTGCTATGTCGCAGATTCGCATACGACGAATAGAAGCGGAGTTATAGTTGTTTATATGTGTCAGGCCATGAATCACCATTGACGACCGGATTGCTTTCCACTCGAAACGACCGATGTTTGACGAAACTATGCAAGTTCGTCGCAGATCGGTATAAGGTGGCACGATGTGTCGTGTTTTAGGCTACAAATTGCTATGTCGCAGATTTGCATACGACGAATAGAAGCGGAGTTGTAGTTGTTTATATCTGTGAGATCATGAATCATCATTGACGGCCAGAATGCCTACCACTCGAAACGATCGATGTTTGACGAAACTATGCAAGTTCGTCGCAGATCGGTATAAGATAGGTCGATGTGTCGTGCTTTAAGCTACAAATTGCTATGTCACAGATTTGCATACGACGAATAGAAGCGGAGTTATAGTTGCTTATATCTGTGAGGTCATGAATCATCATTGACGGCCGGAATGCCTACCACTCGAAACGATCGATGTTTGACGAAACTATGCAAGTTCGTCGCAGATCGGTATAAGGTGGGTCGATGTGTCGTGTTCTAGGCTACAAATTGCTATGTCGCAGATTCGCATACGACGAATAGAAGTGGAGTTATAGTTGTTTATATCTGTCAGGCCATGAATCACCATTGACTGCCGGATTGCCTTCCACTCGCAACGATCGATGTTTGACGAAACTATGCAAGTTCTTCGCAGATCGGTATAAGATGGGTCGATGTGTCGTGTTTTAAGCTACAAATTGCTATCTCGCAGATTCGCATACGACGAATAGAAGTGGAGTTATAGTTGTTTATATCTGTCAGGCCATGAATCACCATTGACGGCCGGATTGCCTTCCACTCGAAACGATCGATGTTTGACGAAACTTTGCAAGTTCGTCGCAGATCGGTATAAGGTGGGTCGTTGGGCCGTGTTTTAAGCTACAAGTTGCTGTGTCGCAGATTCGCATACGACGAATAGAAGCGGAGTTATCGATGTTTATATCTGTGAGGCCATTAATCACCATTGACGACAGGATTGCCTACCACTCGGAACGATCGACGTTTGACGAAACTATGCAAGTTCGTCGCAGATCGATATAAGGTGGCTCGATGTGTCGTGTTTTAGGCTACAAATTGCTATGTCGCAGATTTGCGTACGACGAATAGAAGCGGAGTTATAGTTGTTTATATCTGTGAGGACATGAATCCTCATTGACGGCCGGAATGCCTACCACTCGAAACGATCGATGTTTAACGAAACTATGCAAGTTCGTCGCAGATCGGTATAAGGTGGGTCGATGTGTCGTGTTTTAAGTTACAAAGTGCTATGTCGCAGATTTGCATACGACGAATAGAAGCGGAGTAATAGTTGTTTATATCTGTGAGGCCATGAATCACCATTGACGACCGGATTGCCTACCACTCGAAACGATCGATGTTTGACGAAACTATGCAAGTTCGTCGCATATCGGTATAAGGTGGGTCGATGTGTCGTGCTTTAAGCTACAAATTGCTATGCCGCAGATTCGCATACGACGAATAGAAGCGGAGTTATCGATGTTTATATCTGTGAGGCCATGAATCACCATTGACGACAGGATTGCCTACCACTCGGAACGATCGACGTTTGACGAAACTATGCAAGTTCTTCGCAGATCGGTATAAGGTGGGTCGATGTGTCGTGTTTTAACCTACAAATTGCTATATCGCAGATTCGCATACGACGAATAGAAGCGGAGTTATAGTTGTTTATATGTGTCAGGCCATGAATCACCATTGACGACCGGATTGCTTTCCACTCGAAACGACCGATGTTTGACGAAACTATGCAAGTTCGTCGCAGATCGGTATAAGGTGGGTCGATGTGTCGTGCTTTAAGCTACAAATTGCTATGTCGCAGATTTGCATACGACGAATAGAAGCGGAGTAATAGTTGTTTATATCTGTGAGGCCATGAATCACCATTGACGACCGGATTGCCTACCACTCGAAACGATCGATGTTTGACGAAACTATGCAAGTTCGTCGCATATCGGTATAAGGTGGGTCGATGTGTCGTGCTTTAAGCTACAAATTGCTATGCCGCAGATTCGCATACGACGAATAGAAGTGGAGTTATAGTTGTTTATATCTGTCAGGCCATGAATCACCATTGACTGCCGGATTGCCTTCCACTCGCAACGATCGATGTTTGACGAAACTATGCAAGTTCGTCGCAGATCGGTATAAGGTAGGTCGATGTGTCGTGCTTTAAGCTACAAATTGCTATGTCGCAGATTTGCATACGACGAATAGAAGCGGAGTTATAGTTGTGTATATCTGTGAGGTCATGAATCATCATTGACGGCCGGAATGCCTACCACTCGAAACGATCGATGTTTGACGGAACTATGCAAGTTCGTCGCAGATCGGTATAATGTGGGTCGATGTGTCGTGCTTTAAGCTACAAATTGCTATGTCGCAGATTTGCATACGACGAATAGAAGCGGAGTTGTAGTTGTTTATATCTGTGAGGTCATGAATCATCATTGACGGCCAGAATGCCTACCACTCGAAAAGATCGATGTTTGACGAAACTTTGCAAGTTCGTCGCAGATCGGTATAAGGTGGGTCGATGTGTCGTGTTTTAAGCTACAAATTGCTATGTCGCAGATTTGCATACGACGAATAGAGGCGGAGTTATAGTTGTTTATATCTGTGAGGCCATGAATCACAATTGACGGCAGGATTGCCTACCACTCGGAACGATCGACGGTTGACGAAACTATGCAAGTTCTTCGCAGATCGGTATAAGATGGGTCGATGTGTCGTGTTTTAAGCTACAAATTGCTATGTCGGAGATTCGCATACGACGAATAGAAGTGGAGTTATAGTTTTTTATATCTGCCAGGCCATGAATCACCATTGACAGCCGGATTGCCTTCCACTCGATACGATCGATGTTTGACGAAACTATGCAAGTTCGTCGCAGATCGATATAAGGTGGGTCGTTGGGCCGTGTTTTAACCTACAAATTGCTGTGTCGCAGATTTGCATACGACGAATAGAAGCGGAGTTGTAGTTGTTTATATCTGTGAGGTCATGAATCATCATTGACGGCCAGAATGCCTACCACTCGAAACGATCGATGTTTGACGAAACTATGCAAGTTCGTCGCAGATCGGTATAAGGTAGGTCGATGTGTCGTGCTTTAAGCTACAAATTGCTATGTCACAGATTTGCATACGACGAATAGAAGCGGAGTTATAGTTGCTTATATCTGTGAGGTCATGAATCATCATTGACGGCCGGAATGCCTACCACTCGAAACGATCGATGTTTGACGAAACTATGCAAGTTCGTCGCAGATCGGTATAAGGTGGGTCGTTGGGCCGTGTTTTAAGCTACAAGTTGCTGTGTCGCAGATTCGCATACGACGAATAGAAGCGGAGTTATAGTTGTTTATATGTTTCAGGCCATGAATCACCATTGACGCCTGGATTGCTTTCCACTCGAAACGACCGATGTTTGACGAAACTATGCAAGTTCGTCGCAGATCGGTATAAGGTGGCTCGATGTGTCGTGTTCTAGGCTACAAATTGCTATGTCGCAGATTCGCATACGACGAATAGAAGTGGAGTTATAGTTGTTTATATCTGTCAGGCCATGAATCACCATTGACTGCCAGATTGCCTTCCACTCGAAACGATCGATGTTTGACGAAACTATGCAAGTTCGTCGCAGATCGGTATAAGGTAGGTCGATGTGTCGTGCTTTAAGCTACAAATTGCTATGTCGCAGATTTGCATACGACGAATAGAAGCGGAGTTATAGTTGTTTATATCTGTGAGGTCATGAATCATCATTGACGGCCGGAATGCCTACCACTCGAAACGATCGATGTTTGACGGAACTATGCAAGTTCGTCGCAGATCGGTATAAGGTGGGTCGATGTGTCGTGCTTTAAGCTACAAATTGCTATGTCGCAGATTTGCATACGACGAATAGAAGCGGAGTTGTAGTTGTTTATATCTGTGAGGTCATGAATCACCATTGACGGCCGGATTGCCTTCCACTCGAAACGATCGATGTTTGACGAAACTATGCAAGTTCGTCGGCGATCGGTATAAGGTGGGTCGATGTGTCGTGTTATAACCTACAAATTGCTGTGTCGCAGATTCGCATACGACGAATAGAAGTGGAGTTATAGTTGTTTATATCTGTGAGGCCATTAATCACCATTGACGACAGGATTGCCTACCACTCGGAACGATCGACGGTTGACGAAACTATGCAAGTTCTTCGCAGATCGGTATAAGATGGGTCGATGTGTCGTGTTTTAAGCTACAAATTGCTATGTCGGAGATTCGCATACGACGAATAGAAGTGGAGTTATAGTTGTTTATATCTGTCAGGCCACGAATCACCATTGACGGCCGGATTGCCTTCCACTCGAAACGATCGATGTTTGACGAAACTATGCAAGTTCGTCGCAGATCGGTATAAGGTGGGTCGTTGGGCCGTGTTTTAACCTACAAATTGCTGTGTCGCAGATTTGCATACGACGAATAGAAGTGGAGTTGTAGTTGTTTATATCTGTGAGGTCATGAATCATCATTGACGGCCAGAATGCCTACCACTCGAAACGATCAATGTTTGACGAAACTATGCAAGTTCGTCGCAGATCGGTATAAGGTAGGTCGATGTGTCGTGCTTTAAGCTACAAATTGCTATGTCGCAGATTTGCATACGACGAATAGAAGCGGAGTTATAGTTGTGTATATCTGTGAGGTCATGAATCATCATTGACGGCCGGAATGCCTACCACTCGAAACGATCGATGTTTGACGGAACTATGCAAGTTCGTCGCAGATCGGTATAATGTGGGTCGATGTGTCGTGCTTTAAGCTACAAATTGCTATGTCGCAGATTTGCATACGACGAATAGAAGCGGAGTTGTAGTTGTTTATATCTGTGAGGTCATGAATCATCATTGACGGCCAGAATGCCTACCACTCGAAAAGATCGATGTTTGACGAAACTTTGCAAGTTCGTCGCAGATCGGTATAAGGTGGGTCGATGTGTCGTGTTTTAAGCTACAAATTGCTATGTCGCAGATTTGCATACGACGAATAGAGGCGGAGTTATAGTTGTTTATATCTGTGAGGCCATGAATCACAATTGACGGCAGGATTGCCTACCACTCGGAACGATCGACGGTTGACGAAACTATGCAAGTTCTTCGCAGATCGGTATAAGATGGGTCGATGTGTCGTGTTTTAAGCTACAAATTGCTATGTCGGAGATTCGCATACGACGAATAGAAGTGGAGTTATAGTTTTTTATATCTGCCAGGCCATGAATCACCATTGACAGCCGGATTGCCTTCCACTCGATACGATCGATGTTTGACGAAACTATGCAAGTTCGTCGCAGATCGATATAAGGTGGGTCGTTGGGCCGTGTTTTGACCTACAAATTGCTGTGTCGCAGATTTGCATACGACGAATAGAAGCGGAGTTGTAGTTGTTTATATCTGTGAGGTCATGAATCATCATTGACGGCCAGAATGCCTACCACTCGAAACGAACGATGTTTGACGAAACTATGCAAGTTCGTTGCAGATCGGTATAAGGTAGGTCGATGTGTCGTGCTTTAAGCTACAAATTGCTATGTCACAGATTTGCATACGACGAATAGAAGCGGAGTTATAGTTGCTTATATCTGTGAGGTCATGAATCATCATTGACGGCCGGAATGCCTACCACTCGAAACGATCGATGTTTGACGAAACTATGCAAGTTCGTCGCAGATCGGTATAAGGTGGGTCGTTGGGCCGTGTTTTAAGCTACAAGTTGCTGTGTCGCAGATTCGCATACGACGAATAGAAGCGGAGTTATAGTTGTTTATATGTTTCAGGCCATGAATCACCATTGACGCCTGGATTGCTTTCCACTCGAAACGACCGATGTTTGACGAAACTATGCAAGTTCGTCGCAGATCGGTATAAGGTGGCTCGATGTGTCGTGTTCTAGGCTACAAATTGCTATGTCGCAGATTCGCATACGACGAATAGAAGTGGAGTTATAGTTGTTTATATCTGTCAGGCCATGAATCACCATTGACTGCCAGATTGCCTTCCACTCGAAACGATCGATGTTTGACGAAACTATGCAAGTTCGTCGCAGATCGGTATAAGGTAGGTCGATGTGTCGTGCTTTAAGCTACAAATTGCTATGTCGCAGATTTGCATACGACGAATAGAAGCGGAGTTATAGTTGTTTATATCTGTGAGGTCATGAATCATCATTGACGGCCGGAATGCCTACCACTCGAAACGATCGATGTTTGACGGAACTATGCAAGTTCGTCGCAGATCGGTATAAGGTGGGTCGATGTGTCGTGCTTTAAGCTACAAATTGCTATGTCGCAGATTTGCATACGACGAATGGAAGCGGAGTTGTAGTTGTTTATATCTGTGAGGTCATGAATCACCATTGACGGCCGGATTGCCTTCCACTCGAAACGATCGATGTTTGACGAAACTATGCAAGTTCGTCGGCGATCGGTATAAGGTGGGTCGATGTGTCGTGTTATAACCTACAAATTGCTGTGTCGCAGATTCGCATACGACGAATAGAAGTGGAGTTATAGTTGTTTATATCTGTGAGGCCATTAATCACCATTGACGACAGGATTGCCTACCACTCGGAACGATCGACGGTTGACGAAACTATGCAAGTTCTTCGCAGATCGGTATAAGATGGGTCGATGTGTCGTGTTTTAAGCTACAAATTGCTATGTCGGAGATTCGCATACGACGAATAGAAGTGGAGTTATAGTTGTTTATATCTGTCAGGCCACGAATCACCATTGACGGCCGGATTGCCTTCCACTCGAAACGATCGATGTTTGACGAAACTATGCAAGTTCGTCGCAGATCGGTATAAGGTGGGTCGTTGGGCCGTGTTTTAACCTACAAATTGCTGTGTCGCAGATTTGCATACGACGAATAGAAGCGGAGTTGTAGTTGTTTATATCTGTGAGGTCATGAATCATCATTGACGGCCAGAATGCCTACCACTCGAAACGATCAATGTTTGACGAAACTATGCAAGTTCGTCGCAGATCGGTATAAGGTGGGTCGATGTGTCGTGCTTTAAGCTACAAATTGCTATGTCGCAGATTTGCATACGACGAATAGAAGCGGAGTTATAGTTGTTTATATCTGTGAGGTCATGAATCATCATTGACGGCCGGAATGCCTACCACTCGAAACGATCGATGTTTGACGAAACTATGCAAGTTCGTTGCATATCGGTATAAGGTGGGTCGATGTGTCGTGCTTTACGCTACAAATTGCTATGCCGCAGATTCGCATACGACGAATAGAAGCGGAGTTATCGATGTTTATATCTGTGAGGCCATGAATCACCATTGACGACAGGATTGCCTACCACTCGGAACGATCGACGTTTGACGAAACTATGCAAGTTCTTCGCAGATCGGTATAAGGTGGGTCGATGTGTCGTGTTTTAACCTACAAATTGCTATGTCGCAGATTCGCATACGACGAATAGAAGCGGAGTTATAGTTGTTTATATGTGTCAGGCCATGAATCACCATTGACGACCGGATTGCTTTCCACTCGAAACGACCGATGTTTGACGAAACTATGCAAGTTCGTCGCAGATCGGTATAAGGTGGCTCGATGTGTCGTGTTTTAGGCTACAAATTGCTATGTCGCAGATTTGCATACGACGAATAGAAGCGGAGTTGTAGTTGTTTATATCTGTGAGATCATGAATCATCATTGACGGCCAGAATGCCTACCACTCGAAACGATCGATGTTTGACGAAACTATGCAAGTTCGTCGCAGATCGGTATAAGGTAGGTCGATGTGTCGTGCTTTAAGCTACAAATTGCTATGTCACAGATTTGCATACGACGAATAGAAGCGGAGTTATAGTTGCTTATATCTGTGAGGTCATGAATCATCATTGACGGCCGGAATGCCTACCACTCGAAACGATCGATGTTTGACGAAACTATGCAAGTTCGTCGCAGATCGGTATAAGGTGGGTCGATGTGTCGTGCTTTAAGCTACAAATTGCTATGCCGCAGATTCGCATACGACGATTAGAAGCGGAGTTATCGATGTTTATATCTGTGAGGCCATGAATCACCACCGACGGCCGGATTGCCTACCACTCGGAACGATCGACGTTTGACGAAACTATGCAAGTTCTTCGCAGATCGGTATAAGGTGGCTCGATGTGTCGTGTTTTAGGCTACAAATTGCTATGTCGCAGATTTGCGTACGACGAATAGAAGCGGAGTTATAGTTGTTTATATCTGTCAGGCCATGAATCACCATTGACGGCCGGATTGCCTACCACTCGGAACGATCGACGTTTGCCGAAACTCTGCATGTTCTTCGCAGATCGGTATAAGGTGGGTCGATGTGCCGTGTTTTAAGCTACAAATTGCTATGTCGCAGATTTGCATACGACGAATAGAAGCGGAGTTATAGTTGTTTATATCTGTCAGGCCGTGAATCACCATTGACGCCTGGATTGCTTTCCACTCGAAACGACCGATGTTTGACGAAACTATGCAAGTTCGTCGCAGATCGGTATAAGGTGGCTCGATGTGTCGTGTTCTAGGCTACAAATTGCTATGTCGCAGATTTGCATACGACGAATAGAAGCGGAGTTGTAGTTGTTTATATCTGTGAGGTCATGAATCATCATTGACGGCCCGAATGCCTACCACTCGAAACGATCGATGTTTGACGAAACTATGCAAGTTCGTCGCAGATCGGTATAAGGTGGGTCGATGTGTCGTGCTTTAAGCTACAAATTGCTATGCCGCAGATTCGCATACGACGATTAGAAGCGGAGTTATCGATGTTTATATCTGTGAGGCCATGAATCACCATCGACGGCCGGATTGCCTACCACTCGGAACGATCGACGTTTGACGAAACTATGCAAGTTCTTCGCAGATCGGTATAAGGTTGCTCGATGTGTTGTGTTTTAGGCTACAAATTGCTATGTCGCAGATTTGCGTACGACGAATAGAAGCGGAGTTGTAGTTGTTTATATCTGTGAGGTCATGAATCATCATTGACGGCCAGAATGCCTACCACTCGAAACGATCGATGTTTGACGAAACTATGCAAGTTCGTCGCAGATCGGTATAAGGTGGGTCGATGTATCGTGCTTTAAGCTACAAATTGCTATGTCGCAGATTGGCATACGACGAATAGAAGCGGAGTTATAGTTGTTTATATCTGTCAGGCCATGAATCACCATTGACGGCCGGATTGCCTTCCACTCGAAACGATCGATGTTTGACGAAACTATGCAAGTTCGTCGCAGATCGGTATAAGGTGGGTCGTTGGGCCGTTTTTGAAGCTACAAGTTGCTGTGTCGCAGATTCGCATACGACGAATAGAAGCGGATTTATCGATGTTTATATCTGTGAGGCCATTAATCACCATTGACGACAGGATTGCCTACCACTCGGAACGATCGACGGTTGACGAAACTATGCAAGTTCTTCGCAGATCGGTATAAGATGGGTCGATGTGTCGTGTTTTAAGCTACAAATTGCTATGTCGCAGATTCGCATAGGACGAATAGAAGTGGAGTTATAGTTGTTTTTATCTGTCAGGCCATGAATCACCATTGACGGCCGGATTGCCTACCACTCGGAACGATCGACGATTGACGAAACTATGCAAGTTCTTCGCAGATCGGTATAAGCTGGGTCGATGTGTCGTGTTTTAAGCTACAAATTGCTATGTCGCAGATTCGCGTACTACGAATAGAAGTGGAGTTATAGTTGTTTATATCTGTGAGGCCATTAATCACCATTGACGACCGGATTGCCTACCACTCGAAACGATCGATGTTTGACGAAACTATGCAAGTTCGTTGCAGATCGGTATAAGGTGCGTCGTTGGGCCGTGTTTTAAGCTACAAATTGCTATGTCGCAGATTTGCATACGACGAATAGAAGCGGAGTTGTAGTTGTTTATATCTGTGAGGTCATGAATCATCATTGACGGCCAGAATGCCTACCACTCGAAACGATCGATGTTTGACGAAACTATGCAAGTTCGTCGCAGATCGGTATAAGGTGGGTCGATGTATCGTGCTTTAAGCTACAAATTGCTATGTCGCAGATTGGCATACGACGAATAGAAGCGGAGTTATAGTTGTTTATATCTGTCAGGCCATGAATCACCATTGACGGCCGGATTGCCTTCCACTCGAAACGATCGATGTTTGACGAAACTATGCAAGTTCGTCGCAGATCGGTATAAGGTGGGTCGTTGGGCCGTTTTTGAAGCTACAAGTTGCTGTGTCGCAGATTCGCATACGACGAATAGAAGCGGATTTATCGATGTTTATATCTGTGAGGCCATTAATCACCATTGACGACAGGATTGCCTACCACTCGGAACGATCGACGTTTGACGAAACTATGCAAGTTCGTCGCAGATCGGTATAAGGTGGCTCGATGTGTCGTGTTTTAGGCTACAAATTGCTATGTCGCAGATTTGCGTACGACGAATAGAAGCGGAGATATAGTTGTTTATATCTGTCAGGCCATGAATCACCATTGACGGCCGAATTACCTACCACTCGGAACGACCGACGTTTGCCGAAACTATGCAAGTTCGTCGCAGATCGGTATAAGGTGGCTCGATGTGTCGTGTTTTAGGCTACAAATTGCTATGTCGCAGATTTGCGTACGACGAATAGAAGCGCAGTTATACTTGTTTATATCGGTCAGGCCATGAATCACCATTGACGGCAGGATTGCCTACCACTCGGAATGATCGACGTTTGACGAAACTATGCAAGTTCTTCGCAGATCGGTATAAGATGGGTCGATGTGTCGTGTTTTAAGCTACAAATTGCTATGTCGCAGATTCGCATACGACGAATAGAAGTGGAGTTATGGTTGCTTATATCCGTCAGGCCATGAATCACCATTGACGGCCGGATTGCCTACCACTCGGAACGACCGACGTTTGCCGAAACTATGCAAGTTCGTTGCAGATCGGTATAAGGTGGGTCGTTGGACCGTGTTTTAAGCTACAAATTGCTATGCCGCAGATTCGCATACGAGGAATAGAAGCGGAGTTATCGATGTTTATATCTGTGAGGCCATGAATCACCATCGACAGCCGGATTGCCTACCACTCGGAACGATCGACGTTTGACGAAACTATGCAAGTTCTTCGCAGATCGGTATAAGGTGGCTCGATGTGTCGTGTTTTAGGCTACAAATTGCTATGTCGCAGATTTGCGTACGACGAATAGAGGCGGAGTTATAGTTGTTTATATCTGTGAGGCCATGAATCACCATTGACGGCAGGATTGCCTACCACTCGGAACGATCGACGTTTGACGAAACTATGCAAGTTCTTCGCAGATCGGTATAAGATGGGTCGATGTGTCGTGTTTTAAGCTACAAATTGCTATGTCGCAGATTCGCATACGACGAATAGAAGTGGAGTTATAGTTGCTTATATCCGTCAGGCCATGAATCACCATTGACGGCCGGATTGCCTACCACTCGGAACGACCGACGTTTGCCGAAACTATGCAAGTTCGTTGCAGATCGGTATAAGGTGGGTCGTTGGACCGTGTTTTAAGCTACAAATTGCTATGCCGCAGATTCGCATACGAGGAATAGAAGCGGAGTTATCGATGTTTATATCTATGAGGCCATGAATCACCATCGACAGCCGGATTGCCTACCACTCGGAACGATCGACGTTTGACGAAACTATGCAAGTTCTTCGCAGATCGGTATAAGGTGGCTCGATGTGTCGTGTTTTAGGCTACAAATTGCTATGTCGCAGATTTGCGTACGACGAATAGAGGCGGAGGTATAGTTGTTTATATCTGTGAGGCCATGAATCACCATTGACGGCAGGATTGCCTACCACTCGGAACGATCGACGTTTGACGAAACTATGCAAGTTCTTCGCAGATCGGTATAAGATGGGTCGATGTGTCGTGTTTTAAGCTACAAATTGCTATGTCGCAGATTTGCATACGACGAATAGAGGCGGAGTTATAATTGTTTATATCTGTGAGGCCATGAATCACCATTGACGGCAGGATTGCCTACCACTCGGAACGATCGAGGTTTGACGAAACTATGCAAGTTCTTCGCAGTTTGGTATAAGATGGGTCGATGTGTCGTGTTTTAAGCTACAAATTGCTATGTCGCAGATTCGCATACTACGAATAGAAGTGGAGTTATAGTTGTTTATATCTGTCAGGCCATGAATCACCATTGACGGCCGGATTGCCTTCCACTCGAAACAATCGATGTTTGACGAAACTATGCAAGTTCGTCGCAGATCGGTATAAGGTGGGTCGATGTGTCGTGTTTTAGGCTACAAATTGCTATGTCGCAGATTTGCGTACGACGAATAGAAGCGGAGTTATCGATGTTTATATCTGTGAGGCCATGAATCACCATTGACGACCGGATTGCCTACCACTCGGAACGATCGACATTTGCCGAAACTATGCAAGTTCGTCGCAGATCGGTATAAGGTGGCTCGATGTGTCGTGTTTTAGGCTACAAATTGCTATGTCGCAGATTGGCGTACGACGAATAGAAGCGGAGTTATAGTTGTTTATATCTGTCAGGCCGTGAATCACCATTGACGGCCGGATTGCCTACCACTCGGAACGATCGACGTTTGCCGAAACTATGCAAGTTCTTCGCAGATCGGTATAAGGTGGGTCTATGTGTCGTGTTTTAAGCTACAACCTGCTATGTCGCAGATTTGCATACGACGAATAGAGGCGGAGTTATAGTTGTTTATTTTTGTGAGGCCATGAATCACCATTGACGGCAGGATTGCCTACCACTCGGAACGATCGACGTTTGACGAAACTATGCAAGTTCTTCGCAGATCGGTATAAGATGGGTCGATGTGTCGTGTTTTAAGCTACAAATTGCTATGTCGCAGATTTGCGTACGACGAATAGAAGCGGAGTTATAGTTGTTTGTATCTGTCAGGCCATGAATCACCATTGACGGCCGGATTGCCTACCACTCGGAACGACCGACGTTTGCCGAAACTATGCAAGTTCGTCGCAGATCGGTATAAGGTGGGTCGTTGGGCCGTGTTTTAAGCTACAACTTGCTATGTCGCAGATTCGCATACGACGAATAGAAGCGAAGTTATCGATGTTTATATCTGTGAGGCCATGAATCACCATTGACGACCGGATTGCCTACCACTCGGAACGATCGACGCTTGGCGAAACTATGCAAGTTCGTCTCATATCGGTATAAGGTGGGTCGATGTGTAGTGCTTTAAGCTACAAATTGCTATGTCGCAGATTTGCATACGACGAATAGAAGCGGAGTTATAGTTGTCTATATCTGTGAGGCCATGAATCACCATCGACGGCCGGATTGCCTACCACTCGGAACGACCGACGGTTGCCGAAACTATGCAAGTTCTTCGCAGATCGGTATAAGGTGGGTCGATGTGCCGTGTTTTAAGCTACAAATTGCTATGTCGCAGATTTGCATACGACGAATAGAAGCGGAGTTATAGTTGTTTATATCTGTGAGGCCATGAATCACCATTGACGGCAGGATTGCCTACCACTCGGAACGATCGACGGTTGACGAAACTATGCAAGTTCTTCGCAGATCGGTATAAGATGGGTCGATGTGTCGTGTTTTAAGCTACAAATTGCTATGTCGCAGATTCGCATAGGACGAATAGAAGTGGAGTTATAGTTGTTTATATCTGTCAGGCCATGAATCACCATTGACGGCCGGATTGCCTACCACTCGGAACGATCGACGTTTGACGAAACTATGCAAGTTCTTCGCAGATCGGTATAAGCTGGGTCGATGTGTCGTGTTTTAAGCTACAAATTGCTATGTCGCAGATTCGCGTACTACGAATAGAAGTGGAGTTATAGTTGTTTATATCTGTGAGGCCATTAATCACCATTGACGACCGGATTGCCTACCACTCGAAACGATCGATGTTTGACGAAACTATGCAAGTTCGTCGCCGATCGGTATAAGGTGGGTCGATGTGTCGTGCTTTAAGCTACAAATTGCTATGTCGCAGATTTGCATACGACGAATAGAAGCGGAGTTGTAGTTGTTTATATCTGTGAGGTCATGAATCACCATTGACGGCCGGATTGCCTTCCACTCGAAACGATCGATGTTTGACGAAACTATGCAAGTTCGTCGCCGATCGGTATAAGGTGGGTCGATGTGTCGTGTTCTAGGCTACAAATTGCTATGTCGCAGATTCGCATACGACGAATAGAAGTGGAGTTATAGTTGTTTATATCTGTCAGGCCATGAATCACCATTGACTGCCGGATTGCCTTCCACTCGAAACGATCGATGTTTGACGAAACTATGCAAGTTCGTCGCATATCGGTATAAGGTGGGTCGATGTGTCGTGCTTTACGCTACAAATTGCTATGCCGCAGATTCGCATACGACGAATAGAAGCGGAGTTATCGATGTTTATATCTGTGAGGCCATGAATCACCATTGACGACAGGATTGCCTACCACTCGGAACGATCGACGTTTGCCGAAACTATGCAAGTTCTTCGCAGATCGGTATAAGGTGGGTCGATGTGTCGTGTTTTAACCTACAAATTGCTATGTCGCAGATTCGCATACGACGAATAGAAGCGGAGTTATAGTTGTTTATATGTGTCAGGCCATGAATCACCATTGACGACCGGATTGCTTTCCACTCGAAACGACCGATGTTTGACGAAACTATGCAAGTTCGTCGCAGATCGGTATAAGGTGGCTCGATGTGTCGTGTTTTAGGCTACAAATTGCTATGTCGCAGATTTGCATACGACGAATAGAAGCGGAGTTGTAGTTGTTTATATCTGTGAGATCATGAATCATCATTGACGGCCAGAATGCCTACCACTCGAAACGATCGATGTTTGACGAAACTATGCAAGTTCGTCGCAGATCGGTATAAGGTAGGTCGATGTGTCGTGCTTTAAGCTACAAATTGCTATGTCACAGATTTGCATACGACGAATAGAAGCGGAGTTATAGTTGTTTATATCTGTGAGGTCATGAATCATCATTGACGGCCCGAATGCCTACCACTCGAAACGATCGATGTTTGACGAAACTATGCAAGTTCGTCGCAGATCGGTATAAGGTGGGTCGATGTGTCGTGCTTTAAGCTACAAATTTCTATGCCGCAGATTCGCATACGACGATTAGAAGCGGAGTTATCGATGTTTATATCTGTGAGGCCATGAATCACCATCGACGGCCGGATTGCCTACCACTCGGAACGATCGACGTTTGACGAAACTATGCAAGTTCTTCGCAGATCGGTATAAGGTTGCTCGATGTGTTGTGTTTTAGGCTACAAATTGCTATGTCGCAGATTTGCGTACGACGAATAGAAGCGGAGTTATCGATGTTTATATCTGTGAGGCCATTAATCACCATTGACGACAGGATTGCCTACCACTCGGAACGATCGATGTTTGACGAAACTATGCAAGTTCGTTGCAGATCGGTATAAGATGCGTCGTTGGGCCGTGTTTTAAGCTACAAATTGCTATGTCGCAGATTTGCATACGACGAATAGAAGCGGAGTTGTAGTTGTTTATATCTGTGAGGTCATGAATCATCATTGACGGCCAGAATGCCTACCACTCGAAACGATCGATGTTTGACGAAACTATGCAAGTTCGTCGCAGATCGGTATAAGGTGGGTCGATGTATCGTGCTTTAAGCTACAAATTGCTATGTCGCAGATTGGCATACGACGAATAGAAGCGGAGTTATAGTTGTTTATATCTGTCAGGCCATGAATCACCATTGACGGCCGGATTGCCTTCCACTCGAAACGATCGATGTTTGACGAAACTATGCAAGTTCGTCGCAGATCGGTATAAGGTGGGTCGTTGGGCCGTTTTTGAAGCTACAAGTTGCTGTGTCGCAGATTCGCATACGACGAATAGAAGCGGATTTATCGATGTTTATATCTGTGAGGCCATTAATCACCATTGACGACAGGATTGCCTACCACTCGGAACGATCGACGGTTGACGAAACTATGCAAGTTCTTCGCAGATCGGTATAAGATGGGTCGATGTGTCGTGTTTTAAGCTACAAATTGCTATGTCGCAGATTCGCATAGGACGCATAGAAGTGGAGTTATAGTTGTTTTTATCTGTCAGGCCATGAATCACCATTGACGGCCGGATTGCCTACCACTCGGAACGATCGACGTTTGACGAAACTATGCAAGTTCTTCGCAGATCGGTATAAGCTGGGTCGATGTGTCGTGTTTTAAGCTACAAATTGCTATGTCGCAGATTCGCGTACTACGAATAGAAGTGGAGTTATAGTTGTTTATATCTGTGAGGCCATTAATCACCATTGACGACCGGATTGCCTACCACTCGAAACGATCGATGTTTGACGAAACTATGCAAGTTCGTTGCAGATCGGTATAAGGTGCGTCGTTGGGCCGTGTTTTAAGCTACAAATTGCTATGTCGCAGATTTGCATACGACGAATAGAAGCGGAGTTGTAGTTGTTTATATCTGTGAGGTCATGAATCATCATTGACGGCCAGAATGCCTACCACTCGAAACGATCGATGTTTGACGAAACTATGCAAGTTCGTCGCAGATCGGTATAAGGTGGGTCGATGTATCGTGCTTTAAGCTACAAATTGCTATGTCGCAGATTGGCATACGACGAATAGAAGCGGAGTTATAGTTGTTTATATCTGTCAGGCCATGAATCACCATTGACGGCCGGATTGCCTTCCACTCGAAACGATCGATGTTTGACGAAACTATGCAAGTTCGTCGCAGATCGGTATAAGGTGGGTCGTTGGGCCGTTTTTGAAGCTACAAGTTGCTGTGTCGCAGATTCGCATACGACGAATAGAAGCGGATTTATCGATGTTTATATCTGTGAGGCCATTAATCACCATTGACGACAGGATTGCCTACCACTCGGAACGATCGACGTTTGACGAAACTATGCAAGTTCGTCGCAGATCGGTATAAGGTGGCTCGATGTGTCGTGTTTTAGGCTACAAATTGCTATGTCGCAGATTTGCGTACGACGAATAGAAGCGGAGATATAGTTGTTTATATCTGTCAGGCCATGAATCACCATTGACGGCCGAATTGCCTACCACTCGGAACGACCGACGTTTGCCGAAACTATGCAAGTTCGTCGCAGATCGGTATAAGGTGGCTCGATGTGTCGTGTTTTAGGCTACAAATTGCTATGTCGCAGATTTGCGTACGACGAATAGAAGCGCAGTTATAGTTGTTTATATCGGTCAGGCCATGAATCACCATTGACGGCAGGATTGCCTACCACTCGGAACGATCGACGTTTGACGAAACTATGCAAGTTCTTCACAGATCGGTATAAGATGGGTCGATGTGTCGTGTTTTAAGCTACAAATTGCTATGTCGCAGATTCGCATACGACGAATAGAAGTGGAGTTATAGTTGCTTATATCCGTCAGGCCATGAATCACCATTGACGGCCGGATTGCCTACCACTCGGAACGACCGACGTTTGCCGAAACTATGCAAGTTCGTTGCAGATCGGTATAAGGTGGGTCGTTGGACCGTGTTTTAAGCTACAAATTGCTATGCCGCAGATTCGCATACGAGGAATAGAAGCGGAGTTATCGATGTTTATATCTGTGAGGCCATGAATCACCATCGACAGCCGGATTGCCTACGACTCGGAACGATCGACGTTTGACGAAACTATGCAAGTTCTTCGCAGATCGGTATAAGGTGGCTCGATGTGTCGTGTTTTAGGCTACAAATTGCTATGTCGCAGATTTGCGTACGACGAATAGAGGCGGAGTTATAGTTGTTTATATCTGTGAGGCCATGAATCACCATTGACGGCAGGATTGCCTACCACTCGGAACGATCGACGTTTGACGAAACTATGCAAGTTCTTCGCAGATCGGTATAAGATGGGTCGATGTGTCGTGTTTTAAGCTACAAATTGCTATGTCGCAGATTCGCATACGACGAATAGAAGTGGAGTTATAGTTGCTTATATCCGTCAGGCCATGAATCACCATTGACGGCCGGATTGCCTACCACTCGGAACGACCGACGTTTGCCGAAACTATGCAAGTTGGTTGCAGATCGGTATAAGGTGGGTCGTTGGACCGTGTTTTAAGCTACAAATTGCTATGCCGCAGATTCGCATACGAGGAATAGATGCGGAGTTATCGATGTTTATATCTGTGAGGCCATGAATCACCATCGACAGCCGGATTGCCTACCACTCGGAACGATCGACGTTTGACGAAACTATGCAAGTTCTTCGCAGATCGGTATAAGGTGGCTCGATGTGTCGTGTTTTAGGCTACAAATTGCTATGTCGCAGATTTGCGTACGACGAATAGAGGCGGAGTTATAGTTGTTTATATCTGTGAGGCCATGAATCACCATTGACGGCAGGATTGCCTACCACTCGGAACGATCGACGTTTGACGAAACTATGCAAGTTCTTCGCAGATCGGTATAAGATGGGTCGATGTGTCGTGTTTTAAGCTACAAATTGCTATGTCGCAGATTTGCATACGACGAATAGAGGCGGAGTTATAATTGTTTATATCTGTGAGGCCATGAATCACCATTGACGGCAGGATTGCCTACAACTCGGAACGATCGAGGTTTGACGAAACTATGCAAGTTCTTCGCAGTTTGGTATAAGATGGGTCGATGTGTCGTGTTTTAAGCTACAAATTGCTATGTCGCAGATTCGCATACTACGAATAGAAGTGGAGTTATAGTTGTTTATATCTGTCAGGCCATGAATCACCATTGACGGCCGGATTGCCTTCCACTCGAAACAATCGATGTTTGACGAAACTATGCAAGTTCGTCGCAGATCGGTATAAGGTGGGTCGATGTGTCGTGTTTTAGGCTACAAATTGCTATGTCGCAGATTTGCGTACGACGAATAGAAGCGGAGTTATCGATGTTTATATCTGTGAGGCCATGAATCACCATTGACGACCGGATTGCCTACCACTCGGAACGATCGACATTTGCCGAAACTATGCAAGTTCGTCGCAGATCGGTATAAGGTGGCTCGATGTGTCGTGTTTTAGGCTACAAATTGCTATGTCGCAGATTGGCATACGACGAATAGAAGCGGAGTTATAGTTGTTTATATCTGTCAGGCCATGAATCACCATTGACGGCCGGATTGCCTTCCACTCGAAACGATCGATGTTTGACGAAACTATGCAAGTTCGTCGCAGATCGGTATAAGGTGGGTCGTTGGGCCGTTTTTGAAGCTACAAGTTGCTGTGTCGCAGATTCGCATACGACGAATAGAAGCGGATTTATCGATGTTTATATCTGTGAGGCCATTAATCACCATTGACGACAGGATTGCCTACCACTCGGAACGATCGACGGTTGACGAAACTATGCAAGTTCTTCGCAGATCGGTATAAGATGGGTCGATGTGTCGTGTTTTAAGCTACAAATTGCTATGTCGCAGATTCGCATAGGACGAATAGAAGTGGAGTTATAGTTGTTTTTATCTGTCAGGCCATGAATCACCATTGACGGCCGGATTGCCTACCACTCGGAACGATCGACGTTTGACGAAACTATGCAAGTTCTTCGCAGATCGGTATAAGCTGGGTCGATGTGTCGTGTTTTAAGCTACAAATTGCTATGTCGCAGATTCGCGTACTACGAATAGAAGTGGAGTTATAGTTGTTTATATCTGTGAGGCCATTAATCACCATTGACGACCGGATTGCCTACCACTCGAAACGATCGATGTTTGACGAAACTATGCAAGTTCGTTGCAGATCGGTATAAGGTGCGTCGTTGGGCCGTGTTTTAAGCTACAAATTGCTATGTCGCAGATTTGCATACGACGAATAGAAGCGGAGTTGTAGTTGTTTATATCTGTGAGGTCATGAATCATCATTGACGGCCAGAATGCCTACCACTCGAAACGATCGATGTTTGACGAAACTATGCAAGTTCGTCGCAGATCGGTATAAGGTGGGTCGATGTATCGTGCTTTAAGCTACAAATTGCTATGTCGCAGATTGGCATACGACGAATAGAAGCGGAGTTATAGTTGTTTATATCTGTCAGGCCATGAATCACCATTGACGGCCGGATTGCCTTCCACTCGAAACGATCGATGTTTGACGAAACTATGCAAGTTCGTCGCAGATCGGTATAAGGTGGGTCGTTGGGCCGTTTTTGAAGCTACAAGTTGCTGTGTCGCAGATTCGCATACGACGAATAGAAGCGGATTTATCGATGTTTATATCTGTGAGGCCATTAATCACCATTGACGACAGGATTGCCTACCACTCGGAACGATCGACGTTTGACGAAACTATGCAAGTTCGTCGCAGATCGGTATAAGGTGGCTCGATGTGTCGTGTTTTAGGCTACAAATTGCTATGTCGCAGATTTGCGTACGACGAATAGAAGCGGAGATATAGTTGTTTATATCTGTCAGGCCATGAATCACCATTGACGGCCGAATTGCCTACCACTCGGAACGACCGACGTTTGCCGAAACTATGCAAGTTCGTCGCAGATCGGTATAAGGTGGCTCGATGTGTCGTGTTTTAGGCTACAAATTGCTATGTCGCAGATTTGCGTACGACGAATAGAAGCGCAGTTATACTTGTTTATATCGGTCAGGCCATGAATCACCATTGACGGCAGGATTGCCTACCACTCGGAATGATCGACGTTTGACGAAACTATGCAAGTTCTTCGCAGATCGGTATAAGATGGGTCGATGTGTCGTGTTTTAAGCTACAAATTGCTATGTCGCAGATTCGCATACGACGAATAGAAGTGGAGTTATAGTTGCTTATATCCGTCAGGCCATGAATCACCATTGACGGCCGGATTGCCTACCACTCGGAACGACCGACGTTTGCCGAAACTATGCAAGTTCGTTGCAGATCGGTATAAGGTGGGTCGTTGGACCGTGTTTTAAGCTACAAATTGCTATGCCGCAGATTCGCATACGAGGAATAGAAGCGGAGTTATCGATGTTTATATCTGTGAGGCCATGAATCACCATCGACAGCCGGATTGCCTACCACTCGGAACGATCGACGTTTGACGAAACTATGCAAGTTCTTCGCAGATCGGTATAAGGTGGCTCGATGTGTCGTGTTTTAGGCTACAAATTGCTATGTCGCAGATTTGCGTACGACGAATAGAGGCGGAGTTATAGTTGTTTATATCTGTGAGGCCATGAATCACCATTGACGGCAGGATTGCCTACCACTCGGAACGATCGACGTTTGACGAAACTATGCAAGTTCTTCGCAGATCGGTATAAGATGGGTCGATGTGTCGTGTTTTAAGCTACAAATTGCTATGTCGCAGATTCGCATACGACGAATAGAAGTGGAGTTATAGTTGCTTATATCCGTCAGGCCATGAATCACCATTGACGGCCGGATTGCCTACCACTCGGAACGACCGTCGTTTGCCGAAACTATGCAAGTTCGTTGCAGATCGGTATAAGGTGGGTCGTTGGACCGTGTTTTAAGCTACAAATTGCTATGCCGCAGATTCGCATACGAGGAATAGAAGCGGAGTTATCGATGTTTATATCTGTGAGGCCATGAATCACCATCGACAGCCGGATTGCCTACCACTCGGAACGATCGACGTTTGACGAAACTATGCAAGTTCTTCGCAGATCGGTATAAGGTGGCTCGATGTGTCGTGTTTTAGGCTACAAATTGCTATGTCGCAGATTTGCGTACGACGAATAGAGGCGGAGGTATAGTTGTTTATATCTGTGAGGCCATGAATCACCATTGACGGCAGGATTGCCTACCACTCGGAACGATCGACGTTTGACGAAACTATGCAAGTTCTTCGCAGATCGGTATAAGATGGGTCGATGTGTCGTGTTTTAAGCTACAAATTGCTATGTCGCAGATTTGCATACGACGAATAGAGGCGGAGTTATAATTGTTTATATCTGTGAGGCCATGAATCACCATTGACGGCAGGATTGCCTACCACTCGGAACGATCGAGGTTTGACGAAACTATGCAAGTTCTTCGCAGTTTGGTATAAGATGGGTCGATGTGTCGTGTTTTAAGCTACAAATTGCTATGTCGCAGATTCGCATACTACGAATAGAAGTGGAGTTATAGTTGTTTATATCTGTCAGGCCATGAATCACCATTGACGGCCGGATTGCCTTCCACTCGAAACAATCGATGTTTGACGAAACTATGCAAGTTCGTCGCAGATCGGTATAAGGTGGGTCGATGTGTCGTGTTTTAGGCTACAAATTGCTATGTCGCAGATTTGCGTACGACGAATAGAAGCGGAGTTATCGATGTTTATATCTGTGAGGCCATGAATCACCATTGACGACCGGATTGCCTACCACTCGGAACGATCGACATTTGCCGAAACTATGCAAGTTCGTCGCAGATCGGTATAAGGTGGCTCGATGTGTCGTGTTTTAGGCTACAAATTGCTATGTCGCAGATTGGCGTACGACGAATAGAAGCGGAGTTATAGTTGTTTATATCTGTCAGGCCGTGAATCACCATTGACGGCCGGATTGCCTACCACTCGGAACGATCGACGTTTGCCGAAACTATGCAAGTTCTTCGCAGATCGGTATAAGGTGGGTCTATGTGTCGTGTTTTAAGCTACAACCTGCTATGTCGCAGATTTGCATACGACGAATAGAGGCGGAGTTATAGTTGTTTATTTTTGTGAGGCCATGAATCACCATTGACGGCAGGATTGCCTACCACTCGGAACGATCGACGTTTGACGAAACTATGCAAGTTCTTCGCAGATCGGTATAAGATGGGTCGATGTGTCGTGTTTTAAGCTACAAATTGCTATGTCGCAGATTTGCGTACGACGAATAGAAGCGGAGTTATAGTTGTTTGTATCTGTCAGGCCATGAATCACCATTGACGGCCGGATTGCCTACCACTCGGAACGACCGACGTTTGCCGAAACTATGCAAGTTCGTCGCAGATCGGTATAAGGTGGGTCGTTGGGCCGTGTTTTAAGCTACAACTTGCTATGTCGCAGATTCGCATACGACGAATAGAAGCGAAGTTATCGATGTTTATATCTGTGAGGCCATGAATCACCATTGACGACCGGATTGCCTACCACTCGGAACGATCGACGCTTGGCGAAACTATGCAAGTTCGTCTCATATCGGTATAAGGTGGGTCGATGTGTCGTGCTTTAAGCTACAAATTGCTATGTCGCAGATTTTCATACGACGAATAGAAGCGGAGTTATAGTTGTTTATATCTGTGAGGTCATGAATCATCATTGACGGCCGGATTGCCTACCACTCGGAACTACCGACGTTTGCCGAAACTATGCAAGTTCTTCGCAGATCTGTATAAGGTGGGTCGATGTGCCGTGTTTTAAGCTACAAATTGCTATGTCGCAGATTAGCATACGACGAATAGAAGCGGAGTTATAGTTGTTTATATCTGTCAGGCCGTGAATCACCATTGACGGCCGGATTGCCTACCACTCGGAACGATCGACGTTTGCCGAAACTATGCAAGTTCCTCGCAGATCGGTATAAGGTGGGTCGATGTGCCGTGTTTTAAGCTACAAATTGCTATGTCGCAGATTTGCATACGACGAATAGAAGCGGAGTTATAGTTGTTTATATCTGTCAGGCCGTGAATCACCATTGACGGCCGGATTGTCTACCACTCGAAACGATCGATGTTTGACGAAACTATGCAAGTTCGTCGCAGATCGGTATAAGGTGGGTCGTTGGGCCGTGTTTTAAGATACAAGTTGCTATGTCGCAGATTCGCATACGACCAATAGAAGCGGAGTTATCGATGTTTATATCAGTGTGGCCATTAATAACCATTGACGACAGGATTGCCTACCACTCGGAACGATCGACGTTTGACGAAACTATGCAAGTTCGTCGCAGATCGGTATAAGGTGGCTCGATGTGTCGTGTTTTAGGCTACAAATTGCTGTGTCGCATATTTGCGTGCGACGAATAGAAGCGGAGTTATAGTTGTTTATATCTGTCAGGCCATGAACCACCATTGAGGGCCGGATTGCCTACCACACGGAACGATCGACGTTTGACGAAACTATGCAAATTCTTCGCAGATCGGTATAAGATGGGTCGATGTGTCGTGTTTTAAGCTACAAATTGCTATGTCGCAGATTTGCGTACGACGAATAGAAGCGGAGTTATAGTTGTTTGTATCTGTCAGGCCATGAATCACCATTGACGGCCGGATTGCCTACCACTCGGAACGACCGACGTTTGCCGAAACTATGCAAGTTCGTCGCAGATCGGTATAAGGTGGGTCGTTGGGCCGTGTTTTAAGCTACAACTTGCTATGTCGCAGATTCGCATACGACGAATAGAAGCGAAGTTATCGATGTTTATATCTGTGAGGCCATGAATCACCATTGACGACCGGATTGCTTACCACTCGGAACGATCGACGCTTGGCGAAACTATGCAAGTTCGTCTCATATCGGTATAAGGTGGGTCGATGTGTAGTGCTTTAAGCTACAAATTGCTATGTCGCAGATTTGCATACGACGAATAGAAGCGGAGTTATAGTTGTCTATATCTGTGAGGCCATGAATCACCATCGACGGCCGGATTGCCTACCACTCGGAACGACCGACGTTTGCCGAAACTATGCAAGTTCTTCGCAGATCGGTATAAGGTGGGTCGATGTGCCGTGTTTTAAGCTACAAATTGCTATGTCGCAGATTTGCATACGACGAATAGAAGCGGAGTTATAGTTGTTTATATCTGTGAGGCCATGAATCACCATTGACGGCAGGATTGCCTACCACTCGGAACGATCGACGGTTGACGAAACTATGCAAGTTCTTCGCAGATCGGTATAAGATGGGTCGATGTGTCGTGTTTTAAGCTACAAATTGCTATGTCGCAGATTCGCATAGGACGAATAGAAGTGGAGTTATAGTTGTTTATATCTGTCAGGCCATGAATCACCATTGACGGCCGGATTGCCTACCACTCGGAACGATCGAAGTTTGACGAAACTATGCAAGTTCTTCGCAGATCGGTATAAGCTGGGTCGATGTGTCGTGTTTTAAGCTACAAATTGCTATGTCGCAGATTCGCGTACTACGAATAGAAGTGGAGTTATAGTTGTTTATATCTGTGAGGCCATTAATCACCATTGACGACCGGATTGCCTACCACTCGAAACGATCGATGTTTGACGAAACTATGCAAGTTCGTTGCAGATCGGTATAAGGTGCGTCGTTGGGCCGTGTTTTAAGCTACAAATTGCTATGTCGCAGATTTGCATACGACGAATAGAAGCGGAGTTGTAGTTGTTTATATCTGTGAGGTCATGAATCATCATTGACGGCCAGAATGCCTACCACTCGAAACGATCGATGTTTGACGAAACTATGCAAGTTCGTCGCAGATCGGTATAAGGTGGGTCGATGTATCGTGCTTTAAGCTACAAATTGCTATGTCGCAGATTGCATTCGACGAATAGAGGCGGAGTTATAGTTGTTTCTATCTGTGAGGCCATGAATCACCATTGACGGCAGGATTGCCTACCACTCGGAACGATCGACGTTTGACGAAACTGTGCAAGTTCTTCGCAGATCGGTATAAGATGGGTCGATGTGTCGTGTTTTAAGCTACAAATTGCTATGTCGCAGATTCGCGTACTACGAATAGAAGTGGAGTTATAGTTGTTTATATCTGTCAGGCCATGAATCACCAATGACGGCCGGATTGCCTTCTATTCGAAACGATCGATGTTTGACGAAACTATGCGAGTTCGTCGCAGATCGGTATAAGGTGGGTCGTTGGGCCGTGTTTTAAGCTACAAGTTGCTGTGTCGCAGATTCGCATACGACGAATAGAAGCGGAGTTATAGTTGTTTATATGTTTCAGGCCATGAATCACCATTGACGCCTGGATTGCTTTCCACTCGAAACGACCGATGTTTGACGAAACTATGCAAGTTCGTCGCAGATCGGTATAAGGTGGCTCGATGTGTCGTGTTCTAGGCTACAAATTGCTATGTCGCAGATTCGCATACGACGAATAGAAGTGGAGTTATAGTTGTTTATATCTGTCAGGCCATGAATCACCATTGACTGCCGGATTGCCTTCCACTCGAAACGATCGATGTTTGACGAAACTATGCAAGTTCGTCGCAGATCGGTATAAGGTAGGTCGATGTGTCGTGCTTTAAGCTACAAATTGCTATGTCGCAGATTTGCATACGACGAATAGAAGCGGAGTTATAGTTGTTTATATCTGTGATGTCATGAATCATCATTGACGGCCGGAATGCCTACCACTCGAAACGATCGATGTTTGACGGAACTATGCAAGTTCGTCGCAGATCGGTATAAGGTGGGTCGATGTGTCGTGCTTTAAGCTACAAATTGCTATGTCGCAGATTTGCATACGACGAATAGAAGCGGAGTTGTAGTTGTTTATATCTGTGAGGTCATGAATCACCATTGACGGCCGGATTGCCTTCCACTCGAAACGATCGATGTTTGACGAAACTATGCAAGTTCGTCGCCGATCGGTATAAGGTGGGTCGATGTGTCGTGTTATAACCTACAAATTGCTGTGTCGCAGATTCGCATACGACGAATAGAAGTGGAGTTATAGTTGTTTATATCTGTGAGGCCATTAATCACCATTGACGACAGGATTGCCTACCACTCGGAACGATCGACGGTTGACGAAACTATGCAAGTTCTTCGCAGATCGGTATAAGATGGGTCGATGTGTCGTGTTTTAAGCTACAAATTGCTATGTCGGAGATTCGCATACGACGAATAGAAGTGGAGTTATAGTTGTTTATATCTGTCAGGCCACGAATCACCATTGACGGCCGGATTGCCTTCCACTCGAAACGATCGATGTTTGACGAAACTATGCAAGTTCGTCGCAGATCGGTATAAGGTGGGTCGTTGGGCCGTGTTTTATCCTACAAATTGCTGTGTCGCAGATTTGCATACGACGAATAGAAGCGGAGTTGTAGTTGTTTATATCTGTGAGGTCATGAATCATCATTGACGGCCAGAATGCCTACCACTCGAAACGATCAATGTTTGACGAAACTATGCAAGTTCGTCGCAGATCGGTATAAGGTGGGTCGATGTGTCGTGCTTTAAGCTACAAATTGCTATGTCGCAGATTTGCATACGACGAATAGAAGCGGAGTTATAGTTGTTTATATCTGTGAGGTCATGAATCATCATTGACGGCCGGAATGCCTACCACTCGAAACGATCGATGTTTGACGAAACTATGCAAGTTCGTCGCATATCGGTATAAGGTGGGTCGATGTGTCGTGCTTTACGCTACAAATTGCTATGCCGCAGATTCGCATACGACGAATAGAAGCGGAGTTATCGATGTTTATATCTGTGAGGCCATGAATCACCATTGACGACAGGATTGCCTACCACTCGGAACGATCGACGTTTGCCGAAACTATGCAAGTTCTTCGCAGATCGGTATAAGGTGGGTCGATGTGTCGCGTTTTAACCTACAAATTGCTATGTCGCAGATTCGCATACGACGAATAGAAGCGGAGTTATAGTTGTTTATATGTGTCAGGCCATGAATCACCATTGACGACCGGATTGCTTTCCACTCGAAACGACCGATGTTTGACGAAACTATGCAAGTTCGTCGCAGATCGGTATAAGGTGGCTCGATGTGTCGTGTTTTAGGCTACAAATTGCTATGTCGCAGATTTGCATACGACGAATAGAAGCGGAGTTGTAGTTGTTTATATCTGTGAGATCATGAATCATCATTGACGGCCAGAATGCCTACCACTCGAAACGATCGATGTTTGACGAAACTATGCAAGTTCGTCGCAGATCGGTATAAGGTAGGTCGATGTGTCGTGCTTTAAGCTACAAATTGCTATGTCACAGATTTGCATACGACGAATAGAAGCGGAGTTATAGTTGTTTATATCTGTGAGGTCATGAATCATCATTGACGGCCCGAATGCCTACCACTCGAAACGATCGATGTTTGACGAAACTATGCAAGTTCGTCGCAGATCGGTATAAGGTGGGTCGATGTGTCGTGCTTTAAGCTACAAATTGCTATGCCGCAGATTTGCGTACGACGAATAGAAGCGGAGTTATCGATGTTTATATCTGTGAGGCCATTAATCACCATTGACGACAGGATTGCCTACCACTCGGAACGATCGATGTTTGACGAAACTATGCAAGTTCGTTGCAGATCGGTATAAGATGCGTCGTTGGGCCGTGTTTTAAGCTACAAATTGCTATGTCGCAGATTTGCATACGACGAATAGAAGCGGAGTTGTAGTTGTTTATATCTGTGAGGTCATGAATCATCATTGACGGCCAGAATGCCTACCACTCGAAACGATCGATGTTTGACGAAACTATGCAAGTTCGTCGCAGATCGGTATAAGGTGGGTCGATGTATCGTGCTTTAAGCTACAAATTGCTATGTCGCAGATTGGCATACGACGAATAGAAGCGGAGTTATAGTTGTTTATATCTGTCAGGCCATGAATCACCATTGACGGCCGGATTGCCTTCCACTCGAAACGATCGATGTTTGACGAAACTATGCAAGTTCGTCGCAGATCGGTATAAGGTGGGTCGTTGGGCCGTTTTTGAAGCTACAAGTTGCTGTGTCGCAGATTCGCATACGACGAATAGAAGCGGATTTATCGATGTTTATATCTGTGAGGCCATTAATCACCATTGACGACAGGATTGCCTACCACTCGGAACGATCGACGGTTGACGAAACTATGCAAGTTCTTCGCAGATCGGTATAAGATGGGTCGATGTGTCGTGTTTTAAGCTACAAATTGCTATGTCGCAGATTCGCATAGGACGCATAGAAGTGGAGTTATAGTTGTTTTTATCTGTCAGGCCATGAATCACCATTAACGGCCGGATTGCCTACCACTCGGAACGATCGACGTTTGACGAAACTATGCAAGTTCTTCGCAGATCGGTATAAGCTGGGTCGATGTGTCGTGTTTTAAGCTACAAATTGCTATGTCGCAGATTCGCGTACTACGAATAGAAGTGGAGTTATAGTTGTTTATATCTGTGAGGCCATTAATCACCATTGACGACCGGATTGCCTACCACTCGAAACGATCGATGTTTGACGAAACTATGCAAGTTCGTTGCAGATCGGTATAAGGTGCGTCGTTGGGCCGTGTTTTAAGCTACAAATTGCTATGTCGCAGATTTGCATACGACGAATAGAAGCGGAGTTGTAGTTGTTTATATCTGTGAGGTCATGAATCATCATTGACGGCCAGAATGCCTACCACTCGAAACGATCGATGTTTGACGAAACTATGCAAGTTCGTCGCAGATCGGTATAAGGTGGGTCGATGTATCGTGCTTTAAGCTACAAATTGCTATGTCGCAGATTGGCATACGACGAATAGAAGCGGAGTTATAGTTGTTTATATCTGTCAGGCCATGAATCACCATTGACGGCCGGATTGCCTTCCACTCGAAACGATCGATGTTTGACGAAACTATGCAAGTTCGTCGCAGATCGGTATAAGGTGGGTCGTTGGGCCGTTTTTGAAGCTACAAGTTGCTGTGTCGCAGATTCGCATACGACGAATAGAAGCGGATTTATCGATGTTTATATCTGTGAGGCCATTAATCACCATTGACGACAGGATTGCCTACCACTCGGAACGATCGACGTTTGACGAAACTATGCAAGTTCGTCGCAGATCGGTATAAGGTGGCTCGATGTGTCGTGTTTTAGGCTACAAATTGCTATGTCGCAGATTTGCGTACGACGAATAGAAGCGGAGATATAGTTGTTTATATCTGTCAGGCCATGAATCACCATTGACGGCCGAATTGCCTACCACTCGGAACGACCGACGTTTGCCGAAACTATGCAAGTTCGTCGCAGATCGGTATAAGGTGGCTCGATGTGTCGTGTTTTAGGCTACAAATTGCTATGTCGCAGATTTGCGTACGACGAATAGAAGCGCAGTTATAGTTGTTTATATCGGTCAGGCCATGAATCACCATTGACGGCAGGATTGCCTACCACTCGGAACGATCGACGTTTGACGAAACTATGCAAGTTCTTCACAGATCGGTATAAGATGGGTCGATGTGTCGTGTTTTAAGCTACAAATTGCTATGTCGCAGATTCGCATACGACGAATAGAAGTGGAGTTATAGTTGCTTATATCCGTCAGGCCATGAATCACCATTGACGGCCGGATTGCCTACCACTCGGAACGACCGACGTTTGCCGAAACTATGCAAGTTCGTTGCAGATCGGTATAAGGTGGGTCGTTGGACCGTGTTTTAAGCTACAAATTGCTATGCCGCAGATTCGCATACGAGGAATAGAAGCGGAGTTATCGATGTTTATATCTGTGAGGCCATGAATCACCATTGACGGCAGGATTGCCTACCACTCGGAACGATCGAGGTTTGACGAAACTATGCAAGTTCTTCGCAGTTTGGTATAAGATGGGTCGATGTGTCGTGTTTTAAGCTACAAATTGCTATGTCGCGGATTCGCATACTACGAATAGAAGTGGAGTTATAGTTGTTTATATCTGTCAGGCCATGAATCACCATTGACGGCCGGATTGCCTTCCACTCGAAACAATCGATGTTTGACGAAACTATGCAAGTTCGTCGCAGATCGGTATAAGGTGGGTCGATGTGTCGTGTTTTAGGCTACAAATTGCTATGTCGCAGATTTGCGTACGACGAATAGAAGCGGAGTTATCGATGTTTATATCTGTGAGGCCATGAATCACCATTGACGACCGGATTGCCTACCACTCGGAACGATCGACATTTGCCGAAACTATGCAAGTTCGTCGCAGATCGGTATAAGGTGGCTCGATGTGTCGTGTTTTAGGCTACAAATTGCTATGTCGCAGATTTGCGTACGACGAATAGAAGCGGAGTTATAGTTGTTTATATCTGTCAGGCCGTGAATCACCATTGACGGCCGGATTGCCTACCACTCGGAACGATCGACGTTTGCCGAAACTATGCAAGTTCTTCGCAGATCGGTATAAGGTGGGTCTATGTGTCGTGTTTTAAGCTACAACCTGCTATGTCGCAGATTTGCATACGACGAATAGAGGCGGAGTTATAGTTGTTTATTTTTGTGAGGCCATGAATCACCATTGACGGCAGGATTGCCTACCACTCGGAACGATCGACGTTTGACGAAACTATGCAAGTTCTTCGCAGATCGGTATAAGATGGGTCGATGTGTCGTGTTTTAAGCTACAAATTGCTATGTCGCAGATTTGCGTACGACGAATAGAAGCGGAGTTATAGTTGTTTGTATCTGTCAGGCCATGAATAACCATTGACGGCCGGATTGCCTACCACTCGGAACGACCGACGTTTGCCGAAACTATGCAAGTTCGTCGCAGATCGGTATAAGGTGGGTCGTTGGGCCGTGTTTTAAGCTACAACTTGCTATGTCGCAGATTCGCATACGACGAATAGAAGCGAAGTTATCGATGTTTATATCTGTGAGGCCATGAATCACCATTGACGACCGGATTGCCTACCACTCGGAACGATCGACGCTTGGCGAAACTATGCAAGTTCGTCTCATATCGGTATAAGGTGGGTCGATGTGTCGTGCTTTAAGCTACAAATTGCTATGTCGCAGATTTTCATACGACGAATAGAAGCGGAGTTATAGTTGTTTATATCTGTGAGGTCATGAATCATCATTGACGGCCGGATTGCCTACCACTCGGAACTACCGACGTTTGCCGAAACTATGCAAGTTCTTCGCAGATCGGTATAAGGTGGGTCGATGTGCCGTGTTTTAAGCTACAAATTGCTATGTCGCAGATTAGCATACGACGAATAGAAGCGGAGTTATAGTTGTTTATATCTGTCAGGCCGTGAATCACCATTGACGGCCGGATTGCCTACCACTCGGAACGATCGACGTTTGCCGAAACTATGCAAGTTCCTCGCAGATCGGTATAAGGTGGGTCGATGTGCCGTGTTTTAAGCTACAAATTGCTATGTCGCAGATTTGCATACGACGAATAGAAGCGGAGTTATAGTTGTTTATATCTGTCAGGCCGTGAATCACCATTGACGGCCGGATTGTCTACCACTCGAAACGATCGATGTTTGACGAAACTATGCAAGTTCGTCGCAGATCGGTATAAGGTGGGTCGTTGGGCCGTGTTTTAAGATACAAGTTGCTATGTCGCAGATTCGCATACGACCAATAGAAGCGGAGTTATCGATGTTTATATCAGTGTGGCCATTAATAACCATTGACGACAGGATTGCCTACCACTCGGAACGATCGACGTTTGACGAAACTATGCAAGTTCGTCGCAGATCGGTATAAGGTGGCTCGATGTGTCGTGTTTTAGGCTACAAATTGCTGTGTCGCATATTTGCGTGCGACGAATAGAAGCGGAGTTATAGTTGTTTATATCTGTCAGGCCATGAACCACCATTGAGGGCCGGATTGCCTACCACTCGGAACGATCGACGTTTGACGAAACTATGCAAGTTCCTCGCAGATCGGTATAAGGTGGGTCGATGTGCCGTGTTTTAAGCTACAAATTGCTATGTCGCAGATTTGCATACGACGAATAGAAGCGGAGTTATAGTTGTTTATATCTGTCAGGCCGTGAATCACCATTGACGGCCGGATTGTCTACCACTCGAAACGATCGATGTTTGACGAAACTATGCAAGTTCGTCGCAGATCGGTATAAGGTGGGTCGTTGGGCCGTGTTTTAAGATACAAGTTGCTATGTCGCAGATTCGCATACGACCAATAGAAGCGGAGTTATCGATGTTTATATCAGTGTGGCCATTAATAACCATTGACGACAGGATTGCCTACCACTCGGAACGATCGACGTTTGACGAAACTATGCAAGTTCGTCGCAGATCGGTATAAGGTGGCTCGATGTGTCGTGTTTTAGGCTACAAATTGCTGTGTCGCATATTTGCGTGCGACGAATAGAAGCGGAGTTATAGTTGTTTATATCTGTCAGGCCATGAACCACCATTGAGGGCCGGATTGCCTACCACTCGGAACGATCGACGTTTGACGAAACTATGCAAATTCTTCGCAGATCGGTATAAGATGGGTCGATGTGTCGTGTTTTAAGCTACAAATTGCTATGTCGCAGATTCGCATACGACGAATAGAAGCGAAGTTATCGATGTTTATATCTGTGAGGCCATGAATCACCATTGACGACCGGATTGCTTACCACTCGGAACGATCGACGCTTGGCGAAACTATGCAAGTTCGTCTCATATCGGTATAAGGTGGGTCGATGTGTAGTGCTTTAAGCTACAAATTGCTATGTCGCAGATTTGCATACGACGAATAGAAGCGGAGTTATAGTTGTCTATATCTGTGAGGCCATGAATCACCATCGACGGCCGGATTGCCTACCACTCGGAACGACCGACGTTTGCCGAATCTATGCAAGTTCTTCGCAGATCGGTATAAGGTGGGTCGATGTGTCGTGTTTTAAGCTACAAAGTGCTATGTCGCAGATTTGCATACGACGAATAGAAGCGGAGTAATAGTTGTTTATATCTGTGAGGCCATGAATCACCATTGACGACCGGATTGCCTACCACTCGAAACGATCGATGTTTGACGAAACTATGCAAGTTCGTCGCATATCGGTATAAGGTGGGTCGATGTGTCGTGCTTTAAGCTACAAATTGCTATGCCGCAGATTCGCATACGACGAATAGAAGCGGAGTTATCGATGTTTATATCTGTGAGGCCATGAATCACCATTGACGACAGGATTGCCTACCACTCGGAACGATCGACGTTTGACGAAACTATGCAAGTTCTTCGCAGATCGGTATAAGGTGGGTCGATGTGTCGTGTTTTAACCTACAAATTGCTATGTCGCAGATTCGCATACGACGAATAGAAGCGGAGTTATAGTTGTTTATATGTGTCAGGCCATGAATCACCATTGACGACCGGATTGCTTTCCACTCGAAACGACCGATGTTTGACGAAACTATGCAAGTTCGTCGCAGATCGGTATAAGGTGGCACGATGTGTCGTGTTTTAGGCTACAAATTGCTATGTCGCAGATTTGCATACGACGAATAGAAGCGGAGTTGTAGTTGTTTATATCTGTGAGATCATGAATCATCATTGACGGCCAGAATGCCTACCACTCGAAACGATCGATGTTTGACGAAACTATGCAAGTTCGTCGCAGATCGGTATAAGGTAGGTCGATGTGTCGTGCTTTAAGCTACAAATTGCTATGTCACAGATTTGCATACGACGAATAGAAGCGGAGTTATAGTTGCTTATATCTGTGAGGTCATGAATCATCATTGACGGCCGGAATGCCTACCACTCGAAACGATCGATGTTTGACGAAACTATGCAAGTTCGTCGCAGATCGGTATAAGGTGGGTCGTTGGGCCGTGTTTTAAGCTACAAGTTGCTGTGTCGCAGATTCGCATACGACGAATAGAAGCGGAGTTATAGTTGTTTATATGTTTCAGGCCATGAATCACCATTGACGCCTGGATTGCTTTCCACTCGAAACGACCGATGTTTGACGAAACTATGCAAGTTCGTCGCAGATCGGTATAAGGTGGCTCGATGTGTCGTGTTCTAGGCTACAAATTGCTATGTCGCAGATTCGCATACGACGAATAGAAGTGGAGTTATAGTTGTTTATATCTGTCAGGCCATGAATCACCATTGACTGCCGGATTGCCTTCCACTCGCAACGATCGATGTTTGACGAAACTATGCAAGTTCGTCGCAGATCGGTATAAGGTAGGTCGATGTGTCGTACTTTAAGCTACAAATTGCTATGTCGCAGATTTGCATACGACGAATAGAAGCGGAGTTATAGTTGTTTATATCTGTGAGGTCATGAATCATCATTGACGGCCGGAATGCCTACCACTCGAAACGATCGATGTTTGACGGAACTATGCAAGTTCGTCGCAGATCGGTATAATGTGGGTCGATGTGTCGTGCTTTAAGCTACAAATTGCTATGTCGCAGATTTGCATACGACGAATAGAAGCGGAGTTGTAGTTGTTTATATCTGTGAGGTCATGAATCATCATTGACGGCCAGAATGCCTACCACTCGAAAAGATCGATGTTTGACGAAACTTTGCAAGTTCGTCGCAGATCGGTATAAGGTGGGTCGATGTGTCGTGTTTTAAGCTACAAATTGCTATGTCGCAGATTTGCATACGACGAATAGAGGCGGAGTTATAGTTGTTTATATCTGTGAGGCCATGAATCACAATTGACGGCAGGATTGCCTACCACTCGGAACGATCGACGGTTGACGAAACTATGCAAGTTCTTCGCAGATCGGTATAAGATGGGTCGATGTGTCGTGTTTTAAGCTACAAATTGCTATGTCGGAGATTCGCATACGACGAATAGAAGTGGAGTTATAGTTGTTTATATCTGCCAGGCCATGAATCACCATTGACAGCCGGATTGCCTTCCACTCGAAACGATCGATGTTTGACGAAACTATGCAAGTTCGTCGCAGATCGATATAAGGTGGGTCGTTGGGCCGTGTTTTAACCTACAAATTGCTGTGTCGCAGATTTGCATACGACGAATAGAAGCGGAGTTGTAGTTGTTTATATCTGTGAGGTCATGAATCATCATTGACGGCCAGAATGCCTACCACTCGAAACGATCGATGTTTGACGAAACTATGCAAGTTCGTCGCAGATCGGTATAAGGTGGGTCGATGTGTCGTGCTTTAAGCTACAAAGTGCTATGTCCCAGATTTGCATACGACGAATAGAAGCGGAGTTATAGTTGTTTATATCTGTGAGGTCATGAATCATCATTGACGGCCGGAATGCCTACCACTCGAAACGATCGATGTTTGACGAAAGTATGCAAGTTCGTCGCATATCGGTATAAGGTGTGTCGATGTGTCGTGCTTTAAGCTACAAATTGCTATGTCGCAGATTCGCATACGACGAATAGAAGCGGAGTTATCGATGTTTATATCTGTGAGGCCATGAATCACCATTGACGACAGGATTGCCTACCACTCGGAACGATCGACGTTTGACGAAACTATGCAAGTTCTTCGCAGATCGGTATAAGGTGGGTCGATGTGTCGTGTTTTAACCTACAAATTGCTATGTCGCAGATTCGCATACGACGAATAGAAGCGGAGTTATAGTTGTTTATATGTGTCAGGCCATGAATCACCATTGACGACCGGATTGCTTTCCACTCGAAACGACCGATGTTTGACGAAACTATGCAAGTTCGTCGCAGATCGGTATAAGGTGGCACGATGTGTCGTGTTTTAGGCTACAAATTGCTATGTCGCAGATTTGCATACGACGAATAGAAGCGGAGTTGTAGTTGTTTATATCTGTGAGATCATGAATCATCATTGACGGCCAGAATGCCTACCACTCGAAACGATCGATGTTTGACGAAACTATGCAAGTTCGTCGCAGATCGGTATAAGGTAGGTCGATGTGTCGTGCTTTAAGCTACAAATTGCTATGTCACAGATTTGCATACGACGAATAGAAGCGGAGTTATAGTTGCTTATATCTGTGAGGTCATGAATCATCATTGACGGCCGGAATGCCTACCACTCGAAACGATCGATGTTTGACGAAACTATGCAAGTTCGTCGCAGATCGGTATAAGGTGGGTCGTTGGGCCGTGTTTTAAGCTACAAGTTGCTGTGTCGCAGATTCGCATACGACGAATAGAAGCGGAGTTATAGTTGTTTATATGTTTCAGGCCATGAATCACCATTGACGCCTGGATTGCTTTCCACTCGAAACGACCGATGTTTGACGAAACTATGCAAGTTCGTCGCAGATCGGTATAAGGTGGCTCGATGTGTCGTGTTCTAGGCTACAAATTGTTATGTCGCAGATTCGCATACGACGAATAGAAGTGGAGTTATAGTTGTTTATATCTGTCAGGCCATGAATCACCATTGACTGCCGGATTGCCTTCCACTCGAAACGATCGATGTTTGACGAAACTATGCAAGTTCGTCGCAGATCGGTATAAGGTAGGTCGATGTGTCGTGCTTTAAGCTACAAATTGCTATGTCGCAGATTTGCATACGACGAATAGAAGCGGAGTTATAGTTGTTTATATCTGTGAGGTCATGAATCATCATTGACGGCCGGAATGCCTACCACTCGAAACGATCGATGTTTGACGGAACTATGCAAGTTCGTCGCAGATCGGTATAAGGTGGGTCGATGTGTCGTGCTTTAAGCTACAAATTGCTATGTCGCAGATTTGCATACGACGAATAGAAGCGGAGTTGTAGTTGTTTATATCTGTGAGGTCATGAATCACCATTGACGGCCGGATTGCCTTCCACTCGAAACGATCGATGTTTGACGAAACTATGCAAGTTCGTCGCCGATCGGTATAAGGTGGGTCGATGTGTCGTGTTATAACCTACAAATTGCTGTGTCGCAGATTCGCATACGACGAATAGAAGTGGAGTTATAGTTGTTTATATCTGTGAGGCCATTAATCACCATTGACGACAGGATTGCCTACCACTCGGAACGATCGACGGTTGACGAAACTATGCAAGTTCTTCGCAGATCGGTATAAGATGGGTCGATGTGTCGTGTTTTAAGCTACAAATTGCTATGTCGGAGATTCGCATACGACGAATAGAAGTGGAGTTATAGTTGTTTATATCTGTCAGGCCATGAATCACCATTGACGGCCGGATTGCCTTCCACTCGAAACGATCGATGTTTGACGAAACTATGCAAGTTCGTCGCAGATCGGTATAAGGTGGGTCGTTGGGCCGTGTTTTAACCTACAAATTGCTGTGTCGCAGATTTGCATACGACGAATAGAAGCGGAGTTGTAGTTGTTTATATCTGTGAGGTCATGAATCATCATTGACGGCCAGAATGCCTACCACTCGAAACGATCAATGTTTGACGAAACTATGCAAGTTCGTCGCAGATCGGTATAAGGTGGGTCGATGTGTCGTGCTTTAAGCTACAAATTGCTATGTCGCAGATTTGCATACGACGAACAGAAGCGGAGTTATAGTTGTTTATATGTGTCAGGCCATGAATCACCATTGACGACCGGATTGCTTTCCACTCGAAACGACCGATGTTTGACGAAACTATGCAAGTTCGTCGCAGATCGGTATAAGGTGGCTCGATGTGTCGTGCTTTAAGCTACAAATTGCTATGTCACAGATTTGCATACGACGAATAGAAGCGGAGTTATAGTTGCTTATATCTGTGAGGTCATGAATCATCATTGACGGCCGGAATGCCTACCACTCGAAACGATCGATGTTTGACGAAACTATGCAAGTTCGTCGCAGATCGGTATAAGGTGGGTCGATGTGTCGTGCTTTAAGCTACAAATTGCTATGCCGCAGATTCGCATACGACGATTAGAAGCGGAGTTATCGATGTTTATATCTGTGAGGCCATGAATCACCACCGACGGCCGGATTGCCTACCACTCGGAACGATCGACGTTTGACGAAACTATGCAAGTTCTTCGCAGATCGGTATAAGGTGGCTCGATGTGTCGTGTTTTAGGCTACAAATTGCTATGTCGCAGATTTGCGTACGACGAATAGAAGCGGAGTTATAGTTGTTTATATCTGTCAGGCCATGAATCACCATTGACGGCCGGATTGCCTACCACTCGGAACGATCGACGTTTGCCGAAACTCTGCATGTTCTTCGCAGATCGGTATAAGGTGGGTCGATGTGCCGTGTTTTAAGCTACAAATTGCTATGTCGCAGATTTGCATACGACGAATAGAAGCGGAGTTATAGTTGTTTATATCTGTCAGGCCGTGAATCACCATTGACGCCTGGATTGCTTTCCACTCGAAACGACCGATGTTTGACGAAACTATGCAAGTTCGTCGCAGATCGGTATAATGTGGCTCGATGTGTCGTGTTCTAGGCTACAAATTGCTATGTCGCAGATTTGCATACGACGAATAGAAGCGGAGTTGTAGTTGTTTATATCTGTGAGGTCATGAATCATCATTGACGGCCCGAATGCCTACCACTCGAAACGATCGATGTTTGACGAAACTATGCAAGTTCGTCGCAGATCGGTATAAGGTGGGTCGATGTGTCGTGCTTTAAGCTACAAATTGCTATGCCGCAGATTCGCATACGACGATTAGAAGCGCAGTTATCGATGTTTATATCTGTGAGGCCATGATTCACCATCGACGGCCGGATTGCCTACCACTCGGAACGATCGACGTTTGACGAAACTATGCAAGTTCTTCGCAGATCGGTATAAGGTGGCTCGATGTGTCGTGTTTTAGGCTACAAATTGCTATGTCGCAGATTTGCGTACGACGAATAGAGGCGGAGTTATAGTTGTTTATATCTGTGAGGCCATGAATCACCATTGACGGCAGGATTGCCTACCACTCGGAACGATCGACGTTTGACGAAACTATGCAAGTTCTTCGCAGATCGGTATAAGATGGGTCGATGTGTCGTGTTTTAAGCTACAGATTGCTATGTCGCAGATTTGCATACGACGAATAGAGGCGGAGTTATAATTGTTTATATCTGTGAGGCCATGAATCACCATTGACGGCAGGATTGCCTACCACTCGGAACGATCGAGGTTTGACGAAACTATGCAAGTTCTTCGCAGTTTGGTATAAGATGGGTCGATGTGTCGTGTTTTAAGCTACAAATTGCTATGTCGCAGATTCGCATACTACGAATAGAAGTGGAGTTATAGTTGTTTATATCTGTCAGGCCATGAATCACCATTGACGGCCGGATTGCCTTCCACTCGAAACAATCGATGTTTGACGAAACTATGCAAGTTCGTCGCAGATCGGTATAAGGTGGGTCGATGTGTCGTGTTTTAGGCTACAAATTGCTATGTCGCAGATTTGCGTACGACGAATAGAAGCGGAGTTATCGATGTTTATATCTGTGAGGCCATGAATCACCATTGACGACCGGATTGCCTACCATTCGGAACGATCGACATTTGCCGAAACTATGCAAGTTCGTCGCAGATCGGTATAAGGTGGCTCGATGTGTCATGTTTTAGGCTACAAATTGCTATGTCGCAGATTTGCGTACGACGAATAGAAGCGGAGTTATAGTTGTTTATATCTGTCAGGCCGTGAATCACCATTGACGGCCGGATTGCCTACCACTCGGAACGATCGACGTTTGCCGAAACTATGCAAGTTCTTCGCAGATCGGTATAAGGTGGGTCTATGTGTCGTGTTTTAAGCTACAACCTGCTATGTCGCAGATTTGCATACGACGAATAGAGGCGGAGTTATAGTTGTTTATTTTTGTGAGGCCATGAATCACCATTGACGACAGGATTGCCTACCACTCGGAACGATCGACGTTTGACGAAACTACGCAAGTTCGTCGCAGATCGATATAAGGTGGCTCGATGTGTCGTGTTTTAGGCTACAAATTGCTATGTCGCAGATTTGCGTACGACGAATAGAAGCGGAGTTATAGTTGTTTATATCTGTGAGGACATGAATCCTCATTGACGGCCGGAATGCCTACCACTCGAAACGATCGATGTTTGACGAAACTATTCAAGTTCGTCGCAGATCGGTATAAGGTGGGTCGATGTGTCGTGTTTTAAGTTACAAAGTGCTATGTCGCAGATTTGCATACGACGAATAGAAGCGGAGTAATAGTTGTTTATATCTGTGAGGCCATGAATCACCATTGACGACCGGATTGCCTACCACTCGAAACGATCGATGTTTGACGAAACTATGCAAGTTCGTCGCATATCGGTATAAGGTGGGTCGATGTGTCGTGCTTTAAGCTACAAATTGCTATGCCGCAGATTCGCATACGACGAATAGAAGCGGAGTTATCGATGTTTATATCTGTGAGGCCATGAATCACCATTGACGACAGGATTGCCTACCACTCGGAACGATCGACGTTTGACGAAACTATGCAAGTTCTTCGCAGATCGGTATAAGGTGGGTCGATGTGTCGTGTTTTAACCTACAAATTGCTATGTCGCAGATTCGCATACAACGAATAGAAGCGGAGTTATAGTTGTTTATATCTGTCAGGCCATGAATCACCATTGACGACCGGATTGCTTTCCACTCGAAACGACCGATGTTTGACGAAACTATGCAAGTTCGTCGCAGATCGGTATAAGGTGGCACGATGTGTCGTGTTTTAGGCTACAAATTGCTATGTCGCAGATTTGCATACGACGAATAGAAGCGGAGTTGTAGTTGTTTATATCTGTGAGATCATGAATCATCATTGACGGCCAGAATGCCTACCACTCGAAACGATCGATGTTTGACGAAACTATGCAAGTTCGTCGCAGATCGGTATAAGGTAGGTCGATGTGTCGTGCTTTAAGCTACAAATTGCTATGTCACAGATTTGCATACGACGAATAGAAGCGGAGTTATAGTTGCTTATATCTGTGAGGTCATGAATCATCATTGACGGCCGGAATGCCTACCACTCGAAACGATCGATGTTTGACGAAACTATGCAAGTTCGTCGCAGATCGGTATAAGGTGTGTCGTTGGGCCGTGTTTTAAGCTACAAGTTGCTGTGTCGCAGATTCGCATACGACGAATAGAAGTGGAGTTATAGTTGTTTATATCTGTGAGGCCATTAATCACCATTGACGACAGGATTGCCTACCACTCGGAACGATCGACGGTTGACGAAACTATGCATGTTCTTCGCAGATCGGTATAAGATGGGTCGATGTGTCGTGTTTTAAGCTACAAATTGCTATGTCGGAGATTCGCATACGACGAATAGAAGTGGAGTTATAGTTGTTTATATCTGTCAGGCCACGAATCACCATTGACGGCCGGATTGCCTTCCACTCGAAACGATCGATGTTTGACGAAACTATGCAAGTTCGTCGCAGATCGGTATAAGGTGGGTCGTTGGGCCGTGTTTTAACCTACAAATTGCTGTGTCGCAGATTTGCATACGACGAATAGAAGCGGAGTTGTAGTTGTTTATATCTGTGAGGTCATGAATCATCATTGACGGCCAGAATGCCTACCACTCGAAACGATCAATGTTTGACGAAACTATGCAAGTTCGTCGCAGATCGGTATAAGGTGGGTCGATGTGTCGTGCTTTAAGCTACAAATTGCTATGTCGCAGATTTGCATACGACGAATAGAAGCGGAGTTATAGTTGTTTATATCTGTGAGGTCATGAATCATCATTGACGGCCGGAATGCCTACCACTCGAAACGATCGATGTTTGACGAAACTATGCAAGTTCGTCGCATATCGGTATAAGGTGGGTCGATGTGTCGTGCTTTACGCTACAAATTGCTATGCCGCAGATTCGCATACGACGAATAGAAGCGGAGTTATCGATGTTTATATCTGTGAGGCCATGAATCACCATTGACGACAGGATTGCCTACCCCTCGGAACGATCGACGTTTGACGAAACTATGCAAGTTCTTCGCAGATCGGTATAAGGTGGGTCGATGTGTCGTGTTTTAACCTACAAATTGCTATGTCGCAGATTCGCATACGACGAATAGAAGCGGAGTTATAGTTGTTTATATGTGTCAGGCCATGAATCACCATTGACGACCGGATTGCTTTCCACTCGAAACGACCGATGTTTGACGAAACTATGCAAGTTCGTCGCAGATCGGTATAAGGTGGCTCGATGTGTCGTGCTTTAGGCTACAAATTGCTGTGTCGCAGATTTGCATACGACGAATAGAAGCGGAGTTGTAGTTGTTTATATCTGTGAGATCATGAATCATCATTGACGGCCAGAATGCCTACCACTCGAAACGATCGATGTTTGACGAAACTATGCAAGTTCGTCGCAGATCGGTATAAGGTAGGTCGATGTGTCGTGCTTTAAGCTACAAATTGCTATGTCACAGATTTGCATACGACGAATAGAAGCGGAGTTATAGTTGCTTATATCTGTGAGGTCATGAATCATCATTGACGGCCGGAATGCCTACCACTCGAAACGATCGATGTTTGACGAAACTATGCAAGTTCGTCGCAGATCGGTATAAGGTGGGTCGATGTGTCGTGCTTTAAGCTACAAATTGCTATGCCGCAGATTCGCATACGACGATTAGAAGCGGAGTTATCGTTGTTTATATCTGTCAGGCCATGAATCACCATTGACGGCCGGATTGCCTTCCACTCGAAACAATCGATGTTTGACGAAACTATGCAAGTTCGTCGCAGATCGGTATAAGGTGGGTCGATGTGTCGTGTTTTAGGCTACAAATTGCTATGTCGCAGATTTGCATACGACGAATAGAAGCGGAGTTATCGTTGTTTATATCTGTGAGGCCATGAATCACCATTGACGACCGGATTGCCTACCACTCGGAACGATCGACATTTGCCGAAACTATGCAAGTTCGTCGCAGATCGGTATAAGGTGGCTCGATGTGTCGTGTTTTAGGCTACAAATTGCTATGTCGCAGATTTGCGTACGACGAATAGAAGCGGAGTTATAGTTGTTTATATCTGTCAGGCCGTGAATCACCATTGACGGCCGGATTGCCTACCACTCGGAACGATCGACGTTTGCCGAAACTATGCAAGTTCTTCGCAGATCGGTATAAGGTGGGTCTATGTGTCGTGTTTTAAGCTACAACCTGCTATGTCGCAGATTTGCATACGACGAATAGAGGCGGAGTTATAGTTGTTTATTTTTGTGAGGCCATGAATCACCATTGACGGCAGGATTGCCTACCACTCGGAACGATCGACGTTTGACGAAACTATGCAAGTTCTTCGCAGATCGGTATAAGATGGGTCGATGTGTCGTGTTTTAAGCTACAAATTGCTATGCCGCAGATTTGCATACGACGAATAGAAGCGGAGTTGTAGTTGTTTATATCTGTGAGGTCATGAATCATCATTGACGGCCAGAATGCCTACCACTCGAAAAGATCGATGTTTGACGAAACTTTGCAAGTTCGTCGCAGATCGGTATAAGGTGGGTCGATGTGTCGTGTTTTAAGCTACAAATTGCTATGTCGCAGATTCGCGTACTACGAATAGAAGTGGAGTTATAGTTGTTTATATCTGTGAGGCCATTAATCACCATTGACGACCGGATTGCCTACCACTCGAAACGATCGATGTTTGACGAAACTATGCAAGTTCGTTGCACATCGGTATAAGGTGCGTCGTTGGGCCGTGTTTTAAGCTACAAATTGCTATGTCGCAGATTTGCATACGACGAATAGAAGCGGAGTTGTAGTTGTTTATATCTGTGAGGTCATGAATCATCATTGACGGCCAGAATGCCTACCACTCGAAACGATCGATGTTTGACGAAACTATGCAAGTTCGTCGCAGATCGGTATAAGGTGGGTCGATGTATCGTGCTTTAAGCTACAAATTGCTATGTCGCAGATTGGCATACGACGAATAGAAGCGGAGTTATAGTTGTTTATATCTGTCAGGCCATGAATCACCATTGACGGCCGGATTGCCTTCCACTCGAAACGATCGATGTTTGACGAAACTATGCAAGTTCGTCGCAGATCGGTATAAGGTGGGTCGTTGGGCCGTTTTTGAAGCTACAAGTTGCTGTGTCGCAGATTCGCATACGACGAATAGAAGCGGATTTATCGATGTTTATATCTGTGAGGCCATTAATCACCATTGACGACAGGATTGCCTACCACTCGGAACGATCGACGTTTGACGAAACTATGCAAGTTCGTCGCAGATCGGTATAAGGTGGCTCGATGTGTCGTGTTTTAGGCTACAAATTGCTATGTCGCAGATTTGCGTACGACGAATAGAAGCGGAGATATAGTTGTTTATATCTGTCAGGCCATGAATCACCATTGACGGCCGAATTGCCTACCACTCGGAACGACCGACGTTTGCCGAAACTATGCAAGTTCGTCGCAGATCGGTATAAGGTGGCTCGATGTGTCGTGTTTTAGGCTACAAATTGCTATGTCGCAGATTTGCGTACGACGAATAGAGGCGGAGTTATAGTTGTTTATATCTGTGAGGCCATGAATCACCATTGACGGCAGGATTGCCTACCACTCGGAACGATCGACGTTTGACGAAACTATGCAAGTTCTTCGCAGATCGGTATAAGATGGGTCGATGTGTCGTGTTTTAAGCTACAAATTGCTATGTCGCAGATTTGCATACGACGAATAGAGGCGGAGTTATAATTGTTTATATCTGTGAGGCCATGAATCACCATTGACGGCAGGATTGCCTACCACTCGGAACGATCGAGGTTTGACGAAACTATGCAAGTTCTTCGCAGTTTGGTATAAGATGGGTCGATGTGTCGTGTTTTAAGCTACAAATTGCTATGTCGCAGATTCGCATACTACGAATAGAAGTGGAGTTATAGTTGTTTATATCTGTGAGGTCATGAATCATCATTGACGGCCGGAATGCCTACCACTCGAAACGATCGATGTTTGACGAAACTATGCAAGTTCGTCGCATATCGGTATAAGGTGGGTCGATGTGTCGTGCTTTACGCTACAAATTGCTATGCCGCAGATTCGCATACGACGAATAGAAGCGGAGTTATCGATGTTTATATCTGTGAGGCCATGAATCACCATTGACGACAGGATTGCCTACCCCTCGGAACGATCGACGTTTGACGAAACTATGCAAGTTCTTCGCAGATCGGTATAAGGTGGGTCGATGTGTCGTGTTTTAACCTACAAATTGCTATGTCGCAGATTCGCATACGACGAATAGAAGCGGAGTTATAGTTGTTTATATGTGTCAGGCCATGAATCACCATTGACGACCGGATTGCTTTCCACTCGAAACGACCGATGTTTGACGAAACTATGCAAGTTCGTCGCAGATCGGTATAAGGTGGCTCGATGTGTCGTGCTTTAGGCTACAAATTGCTGTGTCGCAGATTTGCATACGACGAATAGAAGCGGAGTTGTAGTTGTTTATATCTGTGAGATCATGAATCATCATTGACGGCCAGAATGCCTACCACTCGAAACGATCGATGTTTGACGAAACTATGCAAGTTCGTCGCAGATCGGTATAAGGTAGGTCGATGTGTCGTGCTTTAAGCTACAAATTGCTATGTCACAGATTTGCATACGACGAATAGAAGCGGAGTTATAGTTGCTTATATCTGTGAGGTCATGAATCATCATTGACGGCCGGAATGCCTACCACTCGAAACGATCGATGTTTGACGAAACTATGCAAGTTCGTCGCAGATCGGTATAAGGTGGGTCGATGTGTCGTGCTTTAAGCTACAAATTGCTATGCCGCAGATTCGCATACGACGATTAGAAGCGGAGTTATCGATGTTTATATCTGTCAGGCCATGAATCACCATTGACGGCCGGATTGCCTTCCACTCGAAACAATCGATGTTTGACGAAACTATGCAAGTTCGTCGCAGATCGGTATAAGGTGGGTCGATGTGTCGTGTTTTAGGCTACAAATTGCTATGTCGCAGATTTGCATACGACGAATAGAAGCGGAGTTATCGTTGTTTATATCTGTGAGGCCATGAATCACCATTGACGACCGGATTGCCTACCACTCGGAACGATCGACATTTGCCGAAACTATGCAAGTTCGTCGCAGATCGGTATAAGGTGGCTCGATGTGTCGTGTTTTAGGCTACAAATTGCTATGTCGCAGATTTGCGTACGACGAATAGAAGCGGAGTTATAGTTGTTTATATCTGTCAGGCCGTGAATCACCATTGACGGCCGGATTGCCTACCACTCGGAACGATCGACGTTTGCCGAAACTATGCAAGTTCTTCGCAGATCGGTATAAGGTGGGTCTATGTGTCGTGTTTTAAGCTACAACCTGCTATGTCGCAGATTTGCATACGACGAATAGAGGCGGAGTTATAGTTGTTTATTTTTGTGAGGCCATGAATCACCATTGACGGCAGGATTGCCTACCACTCGGAACGATCGACGTTTGACGAAACTATGCAAGTTCTTCGCAGATCGGTATAAGATGGGTCGATGTGTCGTGTTTTAAGCTACAAATTGCTATGCCGCAGATTTGCATACGACGAATAGAAGCGGAGTTGTAGTTGTTTATATCTGTGAGGTCATGAATCATCATTGACGGCCAGAATGCCTACCACTCGAAAAGATCGATGTTTGACGAAACTTTGCAAGTTCGTCGCAGATCGGTATAAGGTGGGTCGATGTGTCGTGTTTTAAGCTACAAATTGCTATGTCGCAGATTCGCGTACTACGAATAGAAGTGGAGTTATAGTTGTTTATATCTGTGAGGCCATTAATCACCATTGACGACCGGATTGCCTACCACTCGAAACGATCGATGTTTGACGAAACTATGCAAGTTCGTAGCACATCGGTATAAGGTGCGTCGTTGGGCCGTGTTTTAAGCTACAAATTGCTATGTCGCAGATTTGCATACGACGAATAGAAGCGGAGTTGTAGTTGTTTATATCTGTGAGGTCATGAATCATCATTGACGGCCAGAATGCCTACCACTCGAAACGATCGATGTTTGACGAAACTATGCAAGTTCGTCGCAGATCGGTATAAGGTGGGTCGATGTATCGTGCTTTAAGCTACAAATTGCTATGTCGCAGATTGGCATACGACGAATAGAAGCGGAGTTATAGTTGTTTATATCTGTCAGGCCATGAATCACCATTGACGGCCGGATTGCCTTCCACTCGAAACGATCGATGTTTGACGAAACTATGCAAGTTCGTCGCAGATCGGTATAAGGTGGGTCGTTGGGCCGTTTTTGAAGCTACAAGTTGCTGTGTCGCAGATTCGCATACGACGAATAGAAGCGGATTTATCGATGTTTATATCTGTGAGGCCATTAATCACCATTGACGACAGGATTGCCTACCACTCGGAACGATCGACGTTTGACGAAACTATGCAAGTTCGTCGCAGATCGGTATAAGGTGGCTCGATGTGTCGTGTTTTAGGCTACAAATTGCTATGTCGCAGATTTGCGTACGACGAATAGAAGCGGAGATATAGTTGTTTATATCTGTCAGGCCATGAATCACCATTGACGGCCGAATTGCCTACCACTCGGAACGACCGACGTTTGCCGAAACTATGCAAGTTCGTCGCAGATCGGTATAAGGTGGCTCGATGTGTCGTGTTTTAGGCTACAAATTGCTATGTCGCAGATTTGCGTACGACGAATAGAGGCGGAGTTATAGTTGTTTATATCTGTGAGGCCATGAATCACCATTGACGGCAGGATTGCCTACCACTCGGAACGATCGACGTTTGACGAAACTATGCAAGTTCTTCGCAGATCGGTATAAGATGGGTCGATGTGTCGTGTTTTAAGCTACAAATTGCTATGTCGCAGATTTGCATACGACGAATAGAGGCGGAGTTATAATTGTTTATATCTGTGAGGCCATGAATCACCATTGACGGCAGGATTGCCTACCACTCGGAACGATCGAGGTTTGACGAAACTATGCAAGTTCTTCGCAGTTTGGTATAAGATGGGTCGATGTGTCGTGTTTTAAGCTACAAATTGCTATGTCGCAGATTCGCATACTACGAATAGAAGTGGAGTTATAGTTGTTTATATCTGTCAGGCCATGAATCACCATTGACGGCCGGATTGCCTTCCACTCGGAACAATCGATGTTTGACGAAACTATGCAAGTTCGTCGCAGATCGGTATAAGGTGGGTCGATGTGTCGTGTTTTAGGCTACAAATTGCTATGTCGCAGATTTGCGTACGACGAATAGAAGCGGAGTTATCGATGTTTATATCTGTGAGGCCATGAATCATCATTGACGGCCGGAATGCCTACCACTCGAAACGATCGATGTTTGACGAAACTATGCAAGTTCGTCGCATATCGGTATAAGGTGGGTCGATGTGTCGTGCTTCACGCTACAAATTGCTATGCCGCAGATTCGCATACGACGAATAGAAGCGGAGTTATCGATGTTTATATCTGTGAGGCCATGAATCACCATTGACGACAGGATTGCCTACCCCTCGGAACGATCGACGTTTGACGAAACTATGCAAGTTCTTCGCAGATCGGTATAAGGTGGGTCGATGTGTCGTGTTTTAACCTACAAATTGCTATGTCGCAGATTCGCATACGACGAATAGAAGCGGAGTTATAGTTGTTTATATGTGTCAGGCCATGAATCACCATTGACGACCGGATTGCTTTCCACTCGAAACGACCGATGTTTGACGAAACTATGCAAGTTCGTCGCAGATCGGTATAAGGTGGCTCGATGTGTCGTGCTTTAGGCTACAAATTGCTGTGTCGCAGATTTGCATACGACGAATAGAAGCGGAGTTGTAGTTGTTTATATCTGTGAGATCATGAATCATCATTGACGGCCAGAATGCCTACCACTCGAAACGATCGATGTTTGACGAAACTATGCAAGTTCGTCGCAGATCGGTATAAGGTAGGTCGATGTGTCGTGCTTTAAGCTACAAATTGCTATGTCACAGATTTGCATACGACGAATAGAAGCGGAGTTATAGTTGCTTATATCTGTGAGGTCATGAATCATCATTGACGGCCGGAATGCCTACCACTCGAAACGATCGATGTTTGACGAAACTATGCAACTTCGTCGCAGATCGGTATAAGGTGGGTCGATGTGTCGTGCTTTAAGCTACAAATTGCTATGCCGCAGATTCGCATACGACGATTAGAAGCGGAGTTATCGATGTTTATATCTGTCAGGCCATGAATCACCATTGACGGCCGGATTGCCTTCCACTCGAAACAATCGATGTTTGACGAAACTATGCAAGTTCGTCGCAGATCGGTATAAGGTGGGTCGATGTGTCGTGTTTTAGGCTACAAATTGCTATGTCGCAGATTTGCATACGACGAATAGAAGCGGAGTTATCGTTGTTTATATCTGTGAGGCCATGAATCACCATTGACGACCGGATTGCCTACCACTCGGAACGATCGACATTTGCCGAAACTATGCAAGTTCGTCGCAGATCGGTATAAGGTGGCTCGATGTGTCGTGTTTTAGGCTACAAATTGCTATGTCGCAGATTTGCGTACGACGAATAGAAGCGGAGTTATAGTTGTTTATATCTGTCAGGCCGTGAATCACCATTGACGGCCGGATTGCCTACCACTCGGAACGATCGACGTTTGCCGAAACTATGCAAGTTCTTCGCAGATCGGTATAAGGTGGGTCTATGTGTCGTGTTTTAAGCTACAACCTGCTATGTCGCAGATTTGCATACGACGAATAGAGGCGGAGTTATAGTTGTTTATTTTTGTGAGGCCATGAATCACCATTGACGGCAGGATTGCCTACCACTCGGAACGATCGACGTTTGACGAAACTATGCAAGTTCTTCGCAGATCGGTATAAGATGGGTCGATGTGTCGTGTTTTAAGCTACAAATTGCTATGCCGCAGATTTTCATACGACGAATAGAAGCGGAGTTGTAGTTGTTTATATCTGTGAGGTCATGAATCATCATTGACGGCCAGAATGCCTACCACTCGAAAAGATCGATGTTTGACGAAACTTTGCAAGTTCGTCGCAGATCGGTATAAGGTGGGTCGATGTGTCGTGTTTTAAGCTACAAATTGCTATGTCGCAGATTCGCGTACTACGAATAGAAGTGGAGTTATAGTTGTTTATATCTGTGAGGCCATTAATCACCATTGACGACCGGATTGCCTACCACTCGAAACGATCGATGTTTGACGAAACTATGCAAGTTCGTTGCACATCGGTATAAGGTGCGTCGTTGGGCCGTGTTTTAAGCTACAAATTGCTATGTCGCAGATTTGCATACGACGAATAGAAGCGGAGTTGTAGTTGTTTATATCTGTGAGGTCATGAATCATCATTGACGGCCAGAATGCCTACCACTCGAAACGATCGATGTTTGACGAAACTATGCAAGTTCGTCGCAGATCGGTATAAGGTGGGTCGATGTATCGTGCTTTAAGCTACAAATTGCTATGTCGCAGATTGGCATACGACGAATAGAAGCGGAGTTATAGTTGTTTATATCTGTCAGGCCATGAATCACCATTGACGGCCGGATTGCCTTCCACTCGAAACGATCGATGTTTGACGAAACTATGCAAGTTCGTCGCAGATCGGTATAAGGTGGGTCGTTGGGCCGTTTTTGAAGCTACAAGTTGCTGTGTCGCAGATTCGCATACGACGAATAGAAGCGGATTTATCGATGTTTATATCTGTGAGGCCATTAATCACCATTGACGACAGGATTGCCTACCACTCGGAACGATCGACGTTTGACGAAACTATGCAAGTTCGTCGCAGATCGGTATAAGGTGGCTCGATGTGTCGTGTTTTAGGCTACAAATTGCTATGTCGCAGATTTGCGTACGACGAATAGAAGCGGAGATATAGTTGTTTATATCTGTCAGGCCATGAATCACCATTGACGGCCGAATTGCCTACCACTCGGAACGACCGACGTTTGCCGAAACTATGCAAGTTCGTCGCAGATCGGTATAAGGTGGCTCGATGTGTCGTGTTTTAGGCTACAAATTGCTATGTCGCAGATTTGCGTACGACGAATAGAGGCGGAGTTATAGTTGTTTATATCTGTGAGGCCATGAATCACCATTGACGGCAGGATTGCCTACCACTCGGAACGATCGACGTTTGACGAAACTATGCAAGTTCTTCGCAGATCGGTATAAGATGGGTCGATGTGTCGTGTTTTAAGCTACAAATTGCTATGTCGCAGATTTGCATACGACGAATAGAGGCGGAGTTATAATTGTTTATATCTGTGAGGCCATGAATCACCATTGACGGCAGGATTGCCTACCACTCGGAACGATCGAGGTTTGACGAAACTATGCAAGTTCTTCGCAGTTTGGTATAAGATGGGTCGATGTGTCGTGTTTTAAGCTACAAATTGCTATGTCGCAGATTCGCATACTACGAATAGAAGTGGAGTTATAGTTGTTTATATCTGTCAGGCCATGAATCACCATTGACGGCCGGATTGCCTTCCACTCGGAACAATCGATGTTTGACGAAACTATGCAAGTTCGTCGCAGATCGGTATAAGGTGGGTCGATGTGTCGTGTTTTAGGCTACAAATTGCTATGTCGCAGATTTGCGTACGACGAATAGAAGCGGAGTTATCGATGTTTATATCTGTGAGGCCATGAATCACCATTGACGACCGGATTGCCTACCACTCGGAACGATCGACATTTGCCGAAACTATGCAAGTTCGTCGCAGATCGGTATAAGGTGGCTCGATGTGTCGTGTTTTAGGCTACAAATTGCTATGTCGCAGATTTGCGTACGACGAATAGAAGCGGAGTTATAGTTGTTTATATCTGTCAGGCCGTGAATCACCATTGACGGCCGGATTGCCTACCACTCGGAACGATCGACGTTTGCCGAAACTATGCAAGTTCTTCGCAGATCGGTATAAGGTGGGTCTATGTGTCGTGTTTTAAGCTACAACCTGCTATGTCGCAGATTTGCATACGACGAATAGAGGCGGAGTTATAGTTGTTTATTTTTGTGAGGCCATGAATCACCATTGACGGCAGGATTGCCTACCACTCGGAACGATCGACGTTTGACGAAACTATGCAAGTTCTTCGCAGATCGGTATAAGATGGGTCGATGTGTCGTGTTTTAAGCTACAAATTGCTATGCCGCAGATTTGCATACGACGAATAGAAGCGGAGTTGTAGTTGTTTATATCTGTGAGGTCATGAATCATCATTGACGGCCAGAATGCCTACCACTCGAAAAGATCGATGTTTGACGAAACTTTGCAAGTTCGTCGCAGATCGGTATAAGGTGGGTCGATGTGTCGTGTTTTAAGCTACAAATTGCTATGTCGCAGATTTGCATACGACGAATAGAGGCGGAGTTATAGTTGCTTATATCTGTGAGGTCATGAATCATCATTGACGGCCGGAATGCCTACCACTCGAAACGATCGATGTTTGACGAAACTATGCAAGTTCGTCGCAGATCGGTATAAGGTGGGTCGATATGTCGTGCTTTAAGCTACAAAGTGCTATGTCCCAGATTTGCATCCGACGAATAGAAGCGGAGTTATAGTTGTTTATATCTGTGAGGTCATGAATCATCATTGACGGCCGGAATGCCTACCACTCGAAACGATCGATGTTTGAAGAAACTATGAAAGTTCGTCGCATATCGGTATAAGGTGGGTCGATGTGTCGTGCTTTAAGCTACAAATTGCTATGTCGCAGATTCGCATACGACGAATAGAAGCGGAGTTATCGATATTTATATCTGTGAGGCCATGAATCACCATTGACGACAGGATTGCCTACCACTCGGAACGATCGACGTTTGACGAAACTATGCAAGTTCTTCGCAGATCGGTATAAGGTGGGTCGATGTGTCGTGTTTTAACCTACAAATTGCTATGTCGCAGATTCGCATACGACGAATAGAAGCGGAGTTATAGTTGTTTATATGTGTCAGGCCATGAATCACCATTGACGACCGGATTGCTTTCCACTCGAAACGACCGATGTTTGACGAAACTATGCAAGTTCGTCGCAGATCGGTATAAGGTGGCTCGATGTGTCGTGCTTTAAGCTACAAATTGCTATGTCACAGATTTGCATACGACGAATAGAAGCGGAGTTATAGTTGCTTATATCTGTGAGGTCATGAATCATCATTGACGGCCGGAATGCCTACCACTCGAAACGATCGATGTTTGACGAAACTATGCAAGTTCGTCGCAGATCGGTATAAGGTGGGTCGATGTGTCGTGCTTTAAGCTACAAATTGCTATGCCGCAGATTCGCATACGACGATTAGAAGCGGAGTTATCGATGTTTATATCTGTGAGGCCATGAATCACCACCGACGGCCGGATTGCCTACCACACGGAACGATCGACGTTTGACGAAACTATGCAAGTTCTTCGCAGATCGGTATAAGGTGGCTCGATGTGTCGTGTTTTAGGCTACAAATTGCTATGTCGCAGATTTGCGTACGACGAATAGAAGCGGAGTTATAGTTGTTTATATCTGTCAGGCCATGAATCACCATTGACGGCCGGATTGCCTACCACTCGGAACGATCGACGTTTGCCGAAACTCTGCATGTTCTTCGCAGATCGGTATAAGGTGGGTCGATGTGCCGTGTTTTAAGCTACAAATTGCTATGTCGCAGATTTGCATACGACGAATAGAAGCGGAGTTATAGTTGTTTATATCTGTCAGGCCGTGAATCACCATTGACGCCTGGATTGCTTTCCACTCGAAACGACCGATGTTTGACGAAACTATGCAAGTTCGTCGCAGATCGGTATAAGGTGGCTCGATGTGTCGTGTTCTAGGCTACAAATTGCTATGTCGCAGATTTGCATACGACGAATAGAAGCGGAGTTGTAGTTGTTTATATCTGTGAGGTCATGAATCATCATTGACGGCCCGAATGCCTACCACTCGAAACGATCGATGTTTGACGAAACTATGCAAGTTCGTCGCAGATCGGTATAAGGTGGGTCGATGTGTCGTGCTTTAAGCTACAAATTGCTATGCCGCAGATTCGCATACGACGATTAGAAGCGCAGTTATCGATGTTTATATCTGTGAGGCCATGAATCACCATCGACGGCCGGATTGCCTACCACTCGGAACGATCGACGTTTGACGAAACTATGCAAGTTCTTCGCAGATCGGTATAAGGTTGCTCGATGTGTTGTGTTTTAGGCTACAAATTGCTATGTCGCAGATTTGCGTACGACGAATAGAAGCGGAGTTATCGATGTTTATATCTGTGAGGCCATTAATCACCATTGACGACAGGATTGCCTACCACTCGGAACGATCGACGTTTGACGAAACTATGCAAGTTCGTCGCAGATCGGTATAAGGTGGCTCGATGTGTCGTGTTTTAAGCTACAAATTGCTATGTCGCAGATTCGCGTACTACGAATAGAAGTGGAGTTATAGTTGTTTATATCTGTGAGGCCATTAATCACCATTGACGACCGGATTGCCTACCACTCGAAACGATCGATGTTTGACGAAACTATGCAAGTTCGTTGCAGATCGGTATAAGGTGCGTCGTTGGGCCGTGTTTTAAGCTACAAATTGCTATGTCGCAGATTTGCATACGACGAATAGAAGCGGAGTTGTAGTTGTTTATATCTGTGAGGTCATGAATCATCATTGACGGCCAGAATGCCTACCACTCGAAACGATCGATGTTTGACGAAACTATGCAAGTTCGTCGCAGATCGGTATAAGGTGGGTCGATGTATCGTGCTTTAAGCTACAAATTGCTATGTCGCAGATTGGCATACGACGAATAGAAGCGGAGTTATAGTTGTTTATATCTGTCAGGCCATGAATCACCATTGACGGCCGGATTGCCTTCCACTCGAAACGATCGATGTTTGACGAAACTATGCAAGTTCGTCGCAGATCGGTATAAGGTGGGTCGTTGGGCCGTTTTTGAAGCTACAAGTTGCTGTGTCGCAGATTCGCATACGACGAATAGAAGCGGATTTATCGATGTTTATATCTGTGAGGCCATTAATCACCATTGACGACAGGATTGCCTACCACTCGGAACGATCGACGTTTGACGAAACTATGCAAGTTCGTCGCAGATCGGTATAAGGTGGCTCGATGTGTCGTGTTTTAGGCTACAAATTGCTATGTCGCAGATTTGCGTACGACGAATAGAAGCGGAGATATAGTTGTTTATATCTGTCAGGCCATGAATCACCATTGACGGCCGAATTGCCTACCACTCGGAACGACCGACGTTTGCCGAAACTATGCAAGTTCGTCGCAGATCGGTATAAGGTGGCTCGATGTGTCGTGTTTTAGGCTACAAATTGCTATGTCGCAGATTTGCGTACGACGAATAGAAGCGCAGTTATAGTTGTTTATATCGGTCAGGCCATGAATCACCATTGACGGCAGGATTGCCTACCACTCGGAACGATCGACGTTTGACGAAACTATGCAAGTTCTTCGCAGATCGGTATAAGATGGGTCGATGTGTCGTGTTTTAAGCTACAAATTGCTATGTCGCAGATTCGCATACGACGAATAGAAGTGGAGTTATAGTTGCTTATATCCGTCAGGCCATGAATCACCATTGACGGCCGGATTGCCTACCACTCGGAACGACCGACGTTTGCCGAAACTATGCAAGTTCGTTGCAGATCGGTATAAGGTGGGTCGTTGGGCCGTGTTTTAAGCTACAAATTGCTATGCCGCAGATTCGCATACGAGGAATAGAAGCGGAGTTATCGATGTTTATATCTGTGAGGCCATGAATCACCATCGACAGCCGGATTGCCTACCACTCGGAACGATCGACGTTTGACGAAACTATGCAAGTTCTTCGCAGATCGGTATAAGGTGGCTCGATGTGTCGTGTTTTAGGCTACAAATTGCTATGTCGCAGATTTGCGTACGACGAATAGAGGCGGAGTTATAGTTGTTTATATCTGTGAGGCCATGAATCACCATTGACGGCAGGATTGCCTACCACTCGGAACGATCGACGTTTGACGAAACTATGCAAGTTCTTCGCAGATCGGTATAAGATGGGTCGATGTGTCGTGTTTTAAGCTACAAATTGCTATGTCGCAGATTTGCATACGACGAATAGAGGCGGAGTTATAATTGTTTATATCTGTGAGGCCATGAATCACCATTGACGGCAGGATTGCCTACCACTCGGAACGATCGAGGTTTGACGAAACTATGCAAGTTCTTCGCAGTTTGGTATAAGATGGGTCGATGTGTCGTGTTTTAAGCTACAAATTGCTATGTCGCAGATTCGCATACTACGAATAGAAGTGGAGTTATAGTTGTTTATATCTGTCAGGCCATGAATCACCATTGACGGCCGGATTGCCTTCCACTCGAAACAATCGATGTTTGACGAAACTATGCAAGTTCGTCGCAGATCGGTATAAGGTGGGTCGATGTGTCGTGTTTTAGGCTACAAATTGCTATGTCGCAGATTTGCGTACGACGAATAGAAGCGGAGTTATCGATGTTTATATCTGTGAGGCCATGAATCACCATTGACGACCGGATTGCCTACCATTCGGAACGATCGACATTTGCCGAAACTATGCAAGTTCGTCGCAGATCGGTATAAGGTGGCTCGATGTGTCATGTTTTAGGCTACAAATTGCTATGTCGCAGATTTGCGTACGACGAATAGAAGCGGAGTTATAGTTGTTTATATCTGTCAGGCCGTGAATCACCATTGACGGCCGGATTGCCTACCACTCGGACCGATCGACGTTTGCCGAAACTATGCAAGTTCTTCGCAGATCGGTATAAGGTGGGTCTATGTGTCGTGTTTTAAGCTACAACCTGCTATGTCGCAGATTTGCATACGACGAATAGAGGCGGAGTTATAGTTGTTTATTTTTGTGAGGCCATGAATCACCATTGACGGCAGGATTGCCTACCACTCGGAACGATCGACGTTTGACGAAACTATGCAAGTTCTTCGCAGATCGGTATAAGATGGGTCGATGTGTCGTGTTTTAAGCTACAAATTGCTATGCCGCAGATTCGCATACGACGATTAGAAGCGGAGTTATCGATGTTTATATCTGTGAGGCCATGAATCACCATCGACGGCCGGATTGCCTACCACTCGGAACGATCGACGGTTGACGAAACTATGCAAGTTCTTCGCAGATCGGTATAAGATGGGTCGATGTGTCGTGTTTTAAGCTACAAATTGCTATCTCGCAGATTCGCATACGACGAATAGAAGTGGAGTTATAGTTGTTTATATCTGTCAGGCCATGAATCACCATTGACGGCCGGATTGCCTTCCACTCGAAACGATCGATGTTTGACGAAACTTTGCAAGTTCGTCGCAGATCGGTATAAGGTGGGTCGTTGGGCCGTGTTTTAAGCTACAAGTTGCTGTGTCGCAGATTCGCATACGACGAATAGAAGCGGAGTTATCGATGTTTATATCTGTGAGGCCATTAATCACCATTGACGACAGGATTGCCTACCACTCGGAACGATCGACGTTTGACGAAACTATGCAAGTTCGTCGCAGATCGATATAAGGTGGCTCGATGTGTCGTGTTTTAGGCTACAAATTGCTATGTCGCAGATTTGCGTACGACGAATAGAAGCGGAGTTATAGTTGTTTATATCTGTGAGGACATGAATCCTCATTGACGGCCGGAATGCCTACCACTCGAAACGATCGATGTTTGACGAAACTATTCAAGTTCGTCGCAGATCGGTATAAGGTGGGTCGATGTGTCGTGTTTTAAGTTACAAAGTGCTATGTCGCAGATTTGCATACGACGAATAGAAGCGGAGTAATAGTTGTTTATATCTGTGAGGCCATGAATCACCATTGACGACCGGATTGCCTACCACTCGAAACGATCGATGTTTGACGAAACTATGCAAGTTCGTCGCATATCGGTATAAGGTGGGTCGATGTGTCGTGCTTTAAGCTACAAATTGCTATGCCGCAGATTCGCATACGACGAATAGAAGCGGAGTTATCGATGTTTATATCTGTGAGGCCATGAATCACCATTGACGACAGGATTGCCTACCACTCGGAACGATCGACGTTTGACGAAACTATGCAAGTTCTTCGCAGATCGGTATAAGGTGGGTCGATGTGTCGTGTTTTAACCTACAAATTGCTATGTCGCAGATTCGCATACAACGAATAGAAGCGGAGTTATAGTTGTTTATATGTGTCAGGCCATGAATCACCATTGACGACCGGATTGCTTTCCACTCGAAACGACCGATGTTTGACGAAACTATGCAAGTTCGTCGCAGATCGGTATAAGGTGGCACGATGTGTCGTGTTTTAGGCTACAAATTGCTATGTCGCAGATTTGCATACGACGAATAGAAGCGGAGTTGTAGTTGTTTATATCTGTGAGATCATGAATCATCATTGACGGCCAGAATGCCTACCACTCGAAACGATCGATGTTTGACGAAACTATGCAAGTTCGTCGCATATCGGTATAAGGTGGGTCGATGTGTCGTGCTTTACGCTACAAATTGCTATGCCGCAGATTCGCATACGACGAATAGAAGCGGAGTTATCGATGTTTATATCTGTGAGGCCATGAATCACCATTGACGACAGGATTGCCTACCACTCGGAACGATCGACGTTTGACGAAACTATGCAAGTTCTTCGCAGATCGGTATAAGGTGGGTCGATGTGTCGTGTTTTAACCTACAAATTGCTATGTCGCAGATTCGCATACGACGAATAGAAGCGGAGTTATAGTTGTTTATATGTGTCAGGCCATGAATCACCATTGACGACCGGATTGCTTTCCACTCGAAACGACCGATGTTTGACGAAACTATGCAAGTTCGTCGCAGATCGGTATAAGGTGGCTCGATGTGTCGTGTTTTAGGCTACAAATTGCTGTGTCGCAGATTTGCATACGACGAATAGAAGCGGAGTTGTAGTTGTTTATATCTGTGAGATCATGAATCATCATTGACGGCCAGAATGCCTACCACTCGAAACGATCGATGTTTGACGAAACTATGCAAGTTCGTCGCAGATCGGTATAAGGTGGGTCGATGTGTCGTGCTTTAAGCTACAAATTGCTATGCCGCAGATTCGCATACGACGATTAGAAGCGGAGTTATCGATGTTTATATCTGTCAGGCCATGAATCACCATTGACGGCCGGATTGCCTTCCACTCGAAACAATCGATGTTTGACGAAACTATGCAAGTTCGTCGCAGATCGGTATAAGGTGGGTCGATGTGTCGTGTTTTAGGCTACAAATTGCTATGTCGCAGATTTGCATACGACGAATAGAAGCGGAGTTATCGATGTTTATATCTGTGAGGCCATGAATCACCATTGACGACCGGATTGCCTACCACTCGGAACGATCGACATTTGCCGAAACTATGCAAGTTCGTCGCAGATCGGTATAAGGTGGCTCGATGTGTCGTGTTTTAGGCTACAAATTGCTATGTCGCAGATTTGCGTACGACGAATAGAAGCGGAGTTATAGTTGTTTATATCTGTCAGGCCGTGAATCACCATTGACGGCCGGATTGCCTACCACTCGGAACGATCGACGTTTGCCGAAACTATGCAAGTTCTTCGCAGATCGGTATAAGGTGGGTCTATGTGTCGTGTTTTAAGCTACAACCTGCTATGTCGCAGATTTGCATACGACGAATAGAGGCGGAGTTATAGTTGTTTATTTTTGTGAGGCCATGAATCACCATTGACGGCAGGATTGCCTACCACTCGGAACGATCGACGTTTGACGAAACTATGCAAGTTCTTCGCAGATCGGTATAAGATGGGTCGATGTGTCGTGTTTTAAGCTACAAATTGCTATGCCGCAGATTTGCATACGACGAATAGAAGCGGAGTTGTAGTTGTTTATATCTGTGAGGTCATGAATCATCATTGACGGCCAGAATGCCTACCACTCGAAAAGATCGATGTTTGACGAAACTTTGCAAGTTCGTCGCAGATCGGTATAAGGTGGGTCGATGTGTCGTGTTTTAAGCTACAAATTGCTATGTCGCAGATTCGCGTACTACGAATAGAAGTGGAGTTATAGTTGTTTATATCTGTGAGGCCATTAATCACCATTGACGACCGGATTGCCTACCACTCGAAACGATCGATGTTTGACGAAACTATGCAAGTTCGTTGCAGATCGGTATAAGGTGCGTCGTTGGGCCGTGTTTTAAGCTACAAATTGCTATGTCGCAGATTTGCATACGACGAATAGAAGCGGAGTTGTAGTTGTTTATATCTGTGAGGTCATGAATCATCATTGACGGCCAGAATGCCTACCACTCGAAACGATCGATGTTTGACGAAACTATGCAAGTTCGTCGCAGATCGGTATAAGGTGGGTCGATGTATCGTGCTTTAAGCTACAAATTGCTATGTCGCAGATTGGCATACGACGAATAGAAGCGGAGTTATAGTTGTTTATATCTGTCAGGCCATGAATCACCATTGACGGCCGGATTGCCTTCCACTCGAAACGATCGATGTTTGACGAAACTATGCAAGTTCGTCGCAGATCGGTATAAGGTGGGTCGTTGGGCCGTTTTTGAAGCTACAAGTTGCTGTGTCGCAGATTCGCATACGACGAATAGAAGCGGATTTATCGATGTTTATATCTGTGAGGCCATTAATCACCATTGACGACAGGATTGCCTACCACTCGGAACGATCGACGTTTGACGAAACTATGCAAGTTCGTCGCAGATCGGTATAAGGTGGCTCGATGTGTCGTGTTTTAGGCTACAAATTGCTATGTCGCAGATTTGCGTACGACGAATAGAAGCGGAGATATAGTTGTTTATATCTGTCAGGCCATGAATCACCATTGACGGCCGAATTGCCTACCACTCGGAACGACCGACGTTTGCCGAAACTATGCAAGTTCGTCGCAGATCGGTATAAGGTGGCTCGATGTGTCGTGTTTTAGGCTACAAATTGCTATGTCGCAGATTTGCGTACGACGAATAGAAGCGCAGTTATAGTTGTTTATATCGGTCAGGCCATGAATCACCATTGACGGCAGGATTGCCTACCACTCGGAACGATCGACGTTTGACGAAACTATGCAAGTTCTTCGCAGATCGGTATAAGATGGGTCGATGTGTCGTGTTTTAAGCTACAAATTGCTATGTCGCAGATTCGCATACGACGAATAGAAGTGGAGTTATAGTTGCTTATATCCGTCAGGCCATGAATCACCATTGACGGCCGGATTGCCTACCACTCGGAACGACCGACGTTTGCCGAAACTATGCAAGTTCGTTGCAGATCGGTATAAGGTGGGTCGTTGGACCGTGTTTTAAGCTACAAATTGCTATGCCGCAGATTCGCATACGAGGAATAGAAGCGGAGTTATCGATGTTTATATCTGTGACGCCATGAATCACCATCGACAGCCGGATTGCCTACCACTCGGAACGATCGACGTTTGACGAAACTATGCAAGTTCTTCGCAGATCGGTATAAGGTGGCTCGATGTGTCGTGTTTTAGGCTACAAATTGCTATGTCGCAGATTTGCTTACGACGAATAGAGGCGGAGTTATAGTTGTTTATATCTGTGAGGCCATGAATCACCATTGACGGCAGGATTGCCTACCACTCGGAACGATCGACGTTTGACGAAACTATGCAAGTTCTTCGCAGATCGGTATAAGATGGGTCGATGTGTCGTGTTTTAAGCTACAAATTGCTATGTCGCAGATTTGCATACGACGAATAGAGGCGGAGTTATAATTGTTTATATCTGTGAGGCCATGAATCACCATTGACGGCAGGATTGCCTACCACTCGGAACGATCGAGGTTTGACGAAACTATGCAAGTTCTTCGCAGTTTGGTATAAGATGGGTCGATGTGTCGTGTTTTAAGCTACAAATTGCTATGTCGCAGATTCGCATACTACGAATAGAAGTGGAGTTATAGTTGTTTATATCTGTCAGGCCATGAATCACCATTGACGGCCGGATTGCCTTCCACTCGGAACAATCGATGTTTGACGAAACTATGCAAGTTCGTCGCAGATCGGTATAAGGTGGGTCGATGTGTCGTGTTTTAGGCTACAAATTGCTATGTCGCAGATTTGCGTACGACGAATAGAAGCGGAGTTATCGATGTTTATATCTGTGAGGCCATGAATCACCATTGACGACCGGATTGCCTACCACTCGGAACGATCGACATTTGCCGAAACTATGCAAGTTCGTCGCAGATCGGTATAAGGTGGCTCGATGTGTCGTGTTTTAGGCTACAAATTGCTATGTCGCAGATTTGCGTACGACGAATAGAAGCGGAGTTATAGTTGTTTATATCTGTCAGGCCGTGAATCACCATTGACGGCCGGATTGCCTACCACTCGGAACGATCGACGTTTGCCGAAACTATGCAAGTTCTTCGCAGATCGGTATAAGGTGGGTCTATGTGTCGTGTTTTAAGCTACAACCTGCTATGTCGCAGATTTGCATACGACGAATAGAGGCGGAGTTATAGTTGTTTATTTTTGTGAGGCCATGAATCACCATTGACGGCAGGATTGCCTACCACTCGGAACGATCGACGTTTGACGAAACTATGCAAGTTCTTCGCAGATCGGTATAAGATGGGTCGATGTGTCGTGTTTTAAGCTACAAATTGCTATGCCGCAGATTTGCATACGACGAATAGAAGCGGAGTTGTAGTTGTTTATATCTGTGAGGTCATGAATCATCATTGACGGCCAGAATGCCTACCACTCGAAACGATCGATGTTTGACGAAACTATGCAAGTTCGTCGCAGATCGGTATAAGGTGGGTCGATGTATCGTGCTTTAAGCTACAAATTGCTATGTCGCAGATTGGCATACGACGAATAGAAGCGGAGTTATAGTTGTTTATATCTGTCAGGCCATGAATCACCATTGACGGCCGGATTGCCTTCCACTCGAAACGATCGATGTTTGACGAAACTATGCAAGTTCGTCGCAGATCGGTATAAGGTGGGTCGTTGGGCCGTTTTTGAAGCTACAAGTTGCTGTGTCGCAGATTCGCATACGACGAATAGAAGCGGATTTATCGATGTTTATATCTGTGAGGCCATTAATCACCATTGACGACAGGATTGCCTACCACTCGGAACGATCGACGTTTGACGAAACTATGCAAGTTCGTCGCAGATCGGTATAAGGTGGCTCGATGTGTCGTGTTTTAGGCTACAAATTGCTATGTCGCAGATTTGCGTACGACGAATAGAAGCGGAGATATAGTTGTTTATATCTGTCAGGCCATGAATCACCATTGACGGCCGAATTGCCTACCACTCGGAACGACCGACGTTTGCCGAAACTATGCAAGTTCGTCGCAGATCGGTATAAGGTGGCTCGATGTGTCGTGTTTTAGGCTACAAATTGCTATGTCGCAGATTTGCGTACGACGAATAGAAGCGCAGTTATAGTTGTTTATATCGGTCAGGCCATGAATCACCATTGACGGCAGGATTGCCTACCACTCGGAACGATCGACGTTTGACGAAACTATGCAAGTTCTTCGCAGATCGGTATAAGATGGGTCGATGTGTCGTGTTTTAAGCTACAAATTGCTATGTCGCAGATTCGCATACGACGAATAGAAGTGGAGTTATAGTTGCTTATATCCGTCAGGCCATGAATCACCATTGACGGCCGGATTGCCTACCACTCGGAACGACCGACGTTTGCCGAAACTATGCAAGTTCGTTGCAGATCGGTATAAGGTGGGTCGTTGGACCGTGTTTTAAGCTACAAATTGCTATGCCGCAGATTCGCATACGAGGAATAGAAGCGGAGTTATCGATGTTTATATCTGTGACGCCATGAATCACCATCGACAGCCGGATTGCCTACCACTCGGAACGATCGACGTTTGACGAAACTATGCAAGTTCTTCGCAGATCGGTATAAGGTGGCTCGATGTGTCGTGTTTTAGGCTACAAATTGCTATGTCGCAGATTTGCGTACGACGAATAGAGGCGGAGTTATAGTTGTTTATATCTGTGAGGCCATGAATCACCATTGACGGCAGGATTGCCTACCACTCGGAACGATCGACGTTTGACGAAACTATGCAAGTTCTTCGCAGATCGGTATAAGATGGGTCGATGTGTCGTGTTTTAAGCTACAAATTGCTATGTCGCAGATTTGCATACGACGAATAGAGGCGGAGTTATAATTGTTTATATCTGTGAGGCCATGAATCACCATTGACGGCAGGATTGCCTACCACTCGGAACGATCGAGGTTTGACGAAACTATGCAAGTTCTTCGCAGTTTGGTATAAGATGGGTCGATGTGTCGTGTTTTAAGCTACAAATTGCTATGTCGCAGATTCGCATACTACGAATAGAAGTGGAGTTATAGTTGTTTATATCTGTCAGGCCATGAATCACCATTGACGGCCGGATTGCCTTCCACTCGGAACAATCGATGTTTGACGAAACTATGCAAGTTCGTCGCAGATCGGTATAAGGTGGGTCGATGTGTCGTGTTTTAGGCTACAAATTGCTATGTCGCAGATTTGCGTACGACGAATAGAAGCGGAGTTATCGATGTTTATATCTGTGAGGCCATGAATCACCATTGACGACCGGATTGCCTACCACTCGGAACGATCGACATTTGCCGAAACTATGCAAGTTCGTCGCAGATCGGTATAAGGTGGCTCGATGTGTCGTGTTTTAGGCTACAAATTGCTATGTCGCAGATTTGCGTACGACGAATAGAAGCGGAGTTATAGTTGTTTATATCTGTCAGGCCGTGAATCACCATTGACGGCCGGATTGCCTACCACTCGGAACGATCGACGTTTGCCGAAACTATGCAAGTTCTTCGCAGATCGGTATAAGGTGGGTCTATGTGTCGTGTTTTAAGCTACAACCTGCTATGTCGCAGATTTGCATACGACGAATAGAGGCGGAGTTATAGTTGTTTATTTTTGTGAGGCCATGAATCACCATTGACGGCAGGATTGCCTACCACTCGGAACGATCGACGTTTGACGAAACTATGCAAGTTCTTCGCAGATCGGTATAAGATGGGTCGATGTGTCGTGTTTTAAGCTACAAATTGCTATGCCGCAGATTTGCATACGACGAATAGAAGCGGAGTTGTAGTTGTTTATATCTGTGAGGTCATGAATCATCATTGACGGCCAGAATGCCTACCACTCGAAAAGATCGATGTTTGACGAAACTTTGCAAGTTCGTCGCAGATCGGTATAAGGTGGGTCGATGTGTCGTGTTTTAAGCTACAAATTGCTATGTCGCAGATTTGCATACGACGAATAGAGGCGGAGTTATAGTTGTTTATATCTGTGAGACCATGAATCACAATTGACGGCAGGATTGCCTACCACTCGGAACGATCGACGGTTGACGAAACTATGCAAGTTCTTCGCAGATCGGTATAAGATGGGTCGATGTGTCGTGTTTTAAGCTACAAATTGCTATGTCGGAGATTCGCATACGACGAATAGAAGTGGAGTTATAGTTGTTTATATCTGCCAGGCCATGAATCACCATTGACAGCCGGATTGCCTTCCACTCGAAACGATCGATGTTTGACGAAACTATGCAAGTTCGTCGCAGATCGATTAAAGGTGGGTCGTTGGGCCGTGTTTTAACCTACAAATTGCTGTGTCGCAGATTTGCATACGACGAATAGAAGCGGAGTTGTAGTTGTTTATATCTGTGAGGTCATGAATCATCATTGACGGCCAGAATGCCTACCACTCAAAACGATCGATGTTTGACGAAACTATGCAAGTTCGTCGCAGATCGGTATAAGGTGGGTCGATGTGTCGTGCTTTAAGCTACAAAGTGCTATGTCCCAGATTTGCATCCGACGAATAGAAGCGGAGTTATAGTTGTTTATATCTGTGAGGTCATGAATCATCATTGACGGCCGGAATGCCTACCACTCGAAACGATCGATGTTTGAAGAAACTATGCAAGTTCGTCGCATATCGGTATAAGGTGGGTCGATGTGTCGTGCTTTAAGCTACAAATTGCTATGTCGCAGATTCGCATACGACGAATAGAAGCGGAGTTATCGATGTTTATATCTGTGAGGCCATGAATCACCATTGACGACAGGATTGCCTACCACTCGGAACGATCGACGTTTGACGAAACTATGCAAGTTCTTCGCAGATCGGTATAAGGTGGGTCGATGTGTCGTGTTTTAACCTACAAATTGCTATGTCGCAGATTCGCATACGACGAATAGAAGCGGAGTTATAGTTGTTTATATGTGTCAGGCCATGAATCACCATTGACGACCGGATTGCTTTCCACTCGAAACGACCGATGTTTGACGAAACTATGCAAGTTCGTCGCAGATCGGTATAAGGTGGCACGATGTGTCGTGTTTTAGGCTACAAATTGCTATGTCGCAGATTTGCATACGACGAATAGAAGCGGAGTTGTAGTTGTTTATATCTGTGAGATCATGAATCATCATTGACGGCCAGAATGCCTACCACTCGAAACGATCGATGTTTGACGAAACTATGCAAGTTCGTCGCAGATCGGTATAAGGTAGGTCGATGTGTCGTGCTTTAAGCTACAAATTGCTATGTCGCAGATTTGCATACGAGGAATAGAGGCGGAGTTATAATTGTTTATATCTGTGAGGCCATGAATCACCATCGACAGCCGGATTGCCTACCACTCGGAACGATCGACGTTTGACGAAACTATGCAAGTTCTTCGCAGATCGGTATAAGGTGGCTCGATGTGTCGTGTTTTAGGCTACAAATTGCTATGTCGCAGATTTGCGTACGACGAATAGAGGCGGAGTTATAGTTGTTTATATCTGTGAGGCCATGAATCATCATTGACGGCCGGAATGCCTACCACTCGAAACGATCGATGTTTGACGGAACTATGCAAGTTCGTCGCAGATCGGTATAATGTGGGTCGATGTGTCGTGCTTTAAGCTACAAATTGCTATGTCGCAGATTTGCATACGACGAATAGAAGCGGAGTTGTAGTTGTTTATATCTGTGAGGTCATGAATCATCATTGACGGCCAGAATGCCTACCACTCGAAAAGATCGATGTTTGACGAAACTTTGCAAGTTCGTCGCAGATCGGTATAAGGTGGGTCGATGTGTCGTGTTATAACCTACAAATTGCTGTGTCGCAGATTCGCATACGACGAATAGAAGTGGAGTTATAGTTGTTTATATCTGTGAGGCCATGAATCACAATTGACGGCAGGATTGCCTACCACTCGGAACGATCGACGGTTGACGAAACTATGCAAGTTCTTCGCAGATCGGTATAAGATGGGTCGATGTGTCGTGTTTTAAGCTACAAATTGCTATGTCGGAGATTCGCATACGACGAATAGAAGTGGAGTTATAGTTGTTTATAACTGCCAGGCCATGAATCACCATTGACAGCCGGATTGCCTTCCACTCGAAACGATCGATGTTTGACGAAACTATGCAAGTTCGTCGCAGATCGATATAAGGTGGGTCGTTGGGCCGTGTTTTAACCTACAAATTGCTGTGTCGCAGATTTGCATACGACGAATAGAAGCGGAGTTGTAGTTGTTTATATCTGTGAGGTCATGAATCATCATTGACGGCCAGAATGCCTACCACTCGAAACGATCGATGTTTGACGAAACTATGCAAGTTCGTCGCAGATCGGTATAAGGTGGGTCGATGTGTCGTGCTTTAAGCTACAAAGTGCTATGTCCCAGATTTGCATTCGACGAATAGAAGCGGAGTTATAGTTGTTTATATCTGTGAGGTCATGAATCATCATTGACGGCCGGAATGCCTACCACTCGAAACGATCGATGTTTGACGAAACTATGCAAGTTCGTCGCATATCGGTATAAGGTGGGTCGATGTGTCGTGCTTTAAGCTACAAATTGCTATGTCGCAGATTCGCATACGACGAATAGAAGCGGAGTTATCGATGTTTATATCTGTGAGGCCATGAATCACCATTGACGACAGGATTGCCTACCACTCGGAACGATCGACGTTTGACGAAACTATGCAAGTTCTTCGCAGATCGGTATAAGGTGGGTCGATGTGTCGTGTTTTAACCTACAAATTGCTATGTCGCAGATTCGCATACGACGAATAGAAGCGGAGTTATAGTTGTTTATATGTGTCAGGCCATGAATCACCATTGACGACCGTATTGCTTTCCACTCGAAACGACCGATGTTTGACGAAACTATGCAAGTTCGTCGCAGATCGGTATAAGGTGGCACGATGTGTCGTGTTTTAGGCTACAAATTGCTATGTCGCAGATTTGCATACGACGAATAGAAGCGGAGTTGTAGTTGTTTATATCTGTGAGATCATGAATCATCATTGACGGCCAGAATGCCTACCACTCGAAACGATCGATGTTTGACGAAACTATGCAAGTTCGTCGCAGATCGGTATAAGGTGGGTCGATGTGTCGTGTTTTAGGCTACAAATTGCTATGTCGCAGATTTGCGTACGACGAATAGAAGCGGAGTTATCGATGTTTATATCTGTGAGGCCATGAATCACCATTGACGACCGGATTGCCTACCACTCGGAACGATCGACATTTGCCGAAACTATGCAAGTTCTTCGCAGATCGGTATAAGGTGGCTCGATGTGTCGTGTTTTAGGCTACAAATTGCTATGTCGCAGATTTGCGTACGACGAATAGAGGCGGAGTTATAGTTGTTTATATCTGTGAGGCCATGAATCACCATTGACGGCAGGATTGCCTACCACTCGGAACGATCGACGTTTGACGAAACTATGCAAGTTCTTCGCAGATCGGTATAAGATGGGTCGATGTGTCGTGTTTTAAGCTACAAATTGCTATGTTGCAGATTTGCATACGACGAATAGAGGCGGAGTTATAATTGTTTATATCTGTGAGGCCATGAATCACCATTGACGGCAGGATTGCCTACCACTCGGAACGATCGAGGTTTGACGAAACTATGCAAGTTCTTCGCAGTTTGGTATAAGATGGGTCGATCTGTCGTGTTTTAAGCTACAAATTGCTATGTCGCAGATTCGCATACTACGAATAGAAGTGGAGTTATAGTTGTTTATATCTGTCAGGCCATGAATCACCATTGACGGCCGGATTGCCTTCCACTCGAAACAATCGATGTTTGACGAAACTATGCAAGTTCGTCGCAGATCGGTATAAGGTGGGTCGATGTGTCGTGTTTTAGGCTACAAATTGCTATGTCGCAGATTTGCGTACGACGAATAGAAGCGGAGTTATCGATGTTTATATCTGTGAGGCCATGAATCACCATTGACGACCGGATTGCCTACCACTCGGAACGATCGACATTTGCCGAAACTATGCAAGTTCGTCGCAGATCGGTATAAGGTGGCTCGATGTGTCGTGTTTTAGGCTACAAATTGCTATGTCGCAGATTTGCGTACGACGAATAGAAGCGGAGTTATAGTTGTTTATATCTGTCAGGCCGTGAATCACCATTGACGTCCGGATTGCCTACCACTCGGAACGATCGACGTTTGCCGAAACTATGCAAGTTCTTCGCAGATCGGTATAAGGTGGGTCTATGTGTCGTGTTTTAAGCTACAACCTGCTATGTCGCAGATTTGCATACGACGAATAGAGGCGGAGTTATAGTTGTTTATTTTTGTGAGGCCATGAATCACCATTGACGGCAGGATTGCCTACCACTCGGAACGATCGACGTTTGACGAAACTATGCAAGTTCTTCGCAGATCGGTATAAGATGGGTCGATGTGTCGTGTTTTAAGCTACAAATTGCTATGCCGCAGATTTGCATACGACGAATAGAAGCGGAGTTGTAGTTGTTTATATCTGTGAGGTCATGAATCATCATTGACGGCCAGAATGCCTACCACTCGAAAAGATCGATGTTTGACGAAACTTTGCAAGTTCGTCGCAGATCGGTATAAGGTGGGTCGATGTGTCGTGTTTTAAGCTACAAATTGCTATGTCGCAGATTTGCATACGACGAATAGAGGCGGAGTTATAGTTGTTTATATCTGTGAGGCCATGAATCACAATTGACGGCAGGATTGCCTACCACTCGGAACGATCGACGGTTGACGAAACTATGCAAGTTCTTCGCAGATCGGTATAAGATGGGTCGATGTGTCGTGTTTTAAGCTACAAATTGCTATGTCGGAGATTCGCATACGACGAATAGAAGTGGAGTTATAGTTGTTTATATCTGCCAGGCCATGAATCACCATTGACAGCCCGATTGCCTTCCACTCGAAACGATCGATGTTTGACGAAACTATGCAAGTTCGTCGCAGATCGATATAAGGTGGGTCGTTGGGCCGTGTTTTAACCTACAAATTGCTGTGTCGCAGATTTGCATACGACGAATAGAAGCGGAGTTGTAGTTGTTTATATCTGTGAGGTCATGAATCATCATTGACGGCCAGAATGCCTACCACTCGAAACGATCGATGTTTGACGAAACTATGCAAGTTCGTCGCAGATCGGTATAAGGTGGGTCGATGTGTCGTGCTTTAAGCTACAAAGTGCTATGTCCCAGATTTGCATACGACGAATAGAAGCGGAGTTATAGTTGTTTATATCTGTGAGGTCATGAATCATCATTGACGGCCGGAATGCCTACCACTCGAAACGATCGATGTTTGACGAAACTATGCAAGTTCGTCGCATATCGGTATAAGGTGGGTCGATGTGTCGTGCTTTAAGCTACAAATTGCTATGTCGCAGATTCGCATACGACGAATAGAAGCGGAGTTATCGATGTTTATATCTGTGAGGCCATGAATCACCATTGACGACAGGATTGCCTACCACTCGGAACGATCGACGTTTGACGAAACTATGCAAGTTCTTCGCAGATCGGTATAAGGTGGGTCGATGTGTCGTGTTTTAACCTACAAATTGCTATGTCGCAGATTCGCATACGACGAATAGAAGCGGAGTTATAGTTGTTTATATGTGTCAGGCCATGAATCACCATTGACGACCGGATTGCTTTCCACTCGAAACGACCGATGTTTGACGAAACTATGCAAGTTCGTCGCAGATCGGTATAAGGTGGCACGATGTGTCGAGTTTTAGGCTACAAATTGCTATGTCGCAGATTTGCATACGACGAATAGAAGCGGAGTTGTAGTTGTTTATATCTGTGAGATCATGAATCATCATTGACGGCCAGAATGCCTACCACTCGAAACGATCGATGTTTGACGAAACTATGCAAGTTCGTCGCAGATCGGTATAAGGTAGGTCGATGTGTCGTGCTTTAAGCTACAAATTGCTATGTCACAGATTTGCATACGACGAATAGAAGCGGAGTTATAGTTGCTTATATCTGTGAGGTCATGAATCATCATTGACGGCCGGAATGCCTACCACTCGAAACGATCGATGTTTGACGAAACTATGCAAGTTCGTCGCAGATCGGTATAAGGTGGGTCGTTGGGCCGTGTTTTAAGCTACAAGTTGCTGTGTCGCAGATTCGCATACGACGAATAGAAGCGGAGTTATAGTTGTTTATATGTTTCAGGCCATGAATCACCATTGACGCCTGGATTGCTTTCCACTCCAAACGACCGATGTTTGACGAAACTATGCAAGTTCGTCGCAGATCGGTATAAGGTGGCTCGATGTGTCGTGTTCTAGGCTACAAATTGCTATGTCGCAGATTCGCATACGACGAATAGAAGTGGAGTTATAGTTGTTTATATCTGTCAGGCCATGAATCACCATTGACTGCCGGATTGCCTTCCACTCGAAACGATCGATGTTTGACGAAACTATGCAAGTTCGTCGCAGATCGGTATAAGGTAGGTCGATGTGTCGTGCTTTAAGCTACAAATTGCTATGTCGCAGATTTGCATGCGACGAATAGAAGCGGAGTTATAGTTGTTTATATTTGTGAGGTCATGAATCATCATTGACGGCCGGAATGCCTACCACTCGAAACGATCGATGTTTGACGGAACTATGCAAGTTCGTCGCAGATCGGTATAAGGTGGGTCGATGTGTCGTGCTTTAAGCTACAAACTGCTATGTCGCAGATTTGCATACGACGAATAGAAGCGGAGTTGTAGTTGTTTATATCTGTGAGGTCATGAATCACCATTGACGGCCGGATTGCCTTCCACTCGAAACGATCGATGTTTGACGAAACTATGCAAGTTCGTCGCCGATCGGTATAAGGTGGGTCGATGTGTCGTGTTATAACCTACAAATTGCTGTGTCGCAGATTCGCATACGACGAATAGAAGTGGAGTTATAGTTGTTTATATCTGTGAGGCCATTAATCACCATTGACGACAGGATTGCCTACCACTCGGAACGATCGACGGTTGACGAAACTATGCAAGTTCTTCGCAGATCGGTATAAGATGGGTCGATGTGTCGTGTTTTAAGCTACAAATTGCTATGTCGGAGATTCGCATACGACGAATAGAAGTGGAGTTATAGTTGTTTATATCTGTCAGGCCATGAATCACCATTGACGGCCGGATTGCCTTCCACTCGAAACGATCGATGTTTGACGAAACTATGCAAGTTCGTCGCAGATCGGTATAAGGTGGGTCGTTGGGCCGTGTTTTAACCTACAAATTGCTGTGTCGCAGATTTGCATACGACGAATAGAAGCGGAGTTGTAGTTGTTTATATCTGTGAGGTCATGAATCATCATTGACGGCCAGAATGCCTACTACTCGAAACGATCAATGTTTGACGAAACTATGCAAGTTCGTCGCAGATCGGTATAAGGTGGGTCGATGTGTCGTGCTTTAAGCTACAAATTGCTATGTCGCAGATTTGCATACGACGAATAGAAGCGGAGTTATAGTTGTTTATATCTGTGAGGTCATGAATCATCATTGACGGCCGGAATGCCTACCACTCGAAACGATCGATGTTTGACGAAACTATGCAAGTTCGTCGCATATCGGTATAAGGTGGGTCGATGTGTCGTGCTTTACGCTACAAATTGCTATGCCGCAGATTCGCATACGACGAATAGAAGCGGAGTTATCGATGTTTATATCTGTGAGGCCATGAATCACCATTGACGACAGGATTGCCTACCACTCGGAACGATCGACGTTTGACGAAACTATGCAAGTTCTTCGCAGATCGGTATAAGGTGGGTCGATGTGTCGTGCTTTAAGCTACAAATTGCTATGCCGCAGATTCGCATACGACGATTAGAAGCGGAGTTATCGATGTTTATATCTGTGAGGCCATGAATCACCACCGACGGCCGGATTGCCTACCACTCGGAACGATCGACGTTTGACGAAACTATGCAAGTTCTTCGCAGATCGGTATAAGGTGGCTCGATGTGTCGTGTTTTAGGCTACAAATTGCTATGTCGCAGATTTGCGTACGACGAATAGAAGCGGAGTTATAGTTGTTTATATCTGTCAGGCCATGAATCACCATTGACGGCCGGATTGCCTACCACTCGGAACGATCGACGTTTGCCGAAACTCTGCATGTTCTTCGCAGATCGGTATAAGGTGGGTCGATGTGCCGTGTTTTAAGCTACAAATTGCTATGTCGCAGATTTGCATACGACGAATAGAAGCGGAGTTATAGTTGTTTATATCTGTCAGGCCGTGAATCACCATTGACGCCTGGATTGCTTTCCACTCGAAACGACCGATGTTTGACGAAACTATGCAAGTTCGTCGCAGATCGGTATAAGGTGGCTCGATGTGTCGTGTTCTAGGCTACAAATTGCTATGTCGCAGATTTGCATACGACGAATAGAAGCGGAGTTGTAGTTGTTTATATCTGTGAGGTCATGAATCATCATTGACGGCCCGAATGCCTACCACTCGAAACGATCGATGTTTGACGAAACTATGCAAGTTCGTCGCAGATCGGTATAAGGTGGGTCGATGTGTCGTGCTTTAAGCTACAAATTGCTATGCCGCAGATTCGCATACGACGATTAGAAGCGGAGTTATCGATGTTTATATCTGTGAGGCCATGAATCACCATCGACGGCCGGATTGCCTACCACTCGGAACGATCGACGTTTGACGAAACTATGCAAGTTCTTCGCAGATCGGTATAAGGTTGCTCGATGTGTTGTGGTTTAGGCTACAAATTGCTATGTCGCAGATTTGCGTACGACGAATAGAAGCGGAGTTATCGATGTTTATATCTGTGAGGCCATTAATCACCATTGACGACAGGATTGCCTACCACTCGGAACGATCGACGTTTGACGAAACTATGCAAGTTCGTCGCAGATCGGTATAAGGTGGCTCGATGTGTCGTGCTTTAAGCTACAAATTGCTATGTCGCAGATTTGCATACGACGAATAGAGGCGGAGTTATAGTTGTTTATATCTGTGAGGCCATGAATCACCATTGACGGCAGGATTGCCTACCACTCGGAACGATCGACGGTTGACGAAACTATGCAAGTTCTTCGCAGATCGGTATAAGATGGGTCGATGTGTCGTGTTTTAAGCTACAAATTGCTATGTCGCAGATTCGCATAGGACGAATAGAAGTGGAGTTATAGTTGTTTTTATCTGTCAGGCCATGAATCACCATTGACGGCCGGATTGCCTACCACTCGGAACGATCGACGTTTGACGAAACTATGCAAGTTCTTCGCAGATCGGTATAAGCTGGGTCGATGTGTCGTGTTTTAAGCTACAAATTGCTATGTCGCAGATTCGCGTACTACGAATAGAAGTGGAGTTATAGTTATTTATATCTGTGAGGTCATTAATCACCATTGACGACCGGATTGCCTACCACTCGAAACGATCGATGTTTGACGAAACTATGCAAGTTCGTTGCAGATCGGTATAAGGTGCGTCGTTGGGCCGTGTTTTAAGCTACAAATTGCTATGTCGCAGATTTGCATACGACGAATAGAAGCGGAGTTGTAGTTGTTTATATCTGTGAGGTCATGAATCATCATTGACGGCCAGAATGCCTACCACTCGAAACGATCGATGTTTGACGAAACTATGCAAGTTCGTCGCAGATCGGTATAAGGTGGGTCGATGTATCGTGCTTTAAGCTACAAATTGCTATGTCGCAGATTGGCATACGACGAATAGAAGCGGAGTTATAGTTGTTTATATCTGTCAGGCCATGAATCACCATTGACGGCCGGATTGCCTTCCACTCGAAACGATCGATGTTTGACGAAACTATGCAAGTTCGTCGCAGATCGGTATAAGGTGGGTCGTTGGGCCGTTTTTGAAGCTACAAGTTGCTGTGTCGCAGATTCGCATACGACGAATAGAAGCGGATTTATCGATGTTTATATCTGTGAGGCCATTAATCACCATTGACGACAGGATTGCCTACCACTCGGAACGATCGACGTTTGACGAAACTATGCAAGTTCGTCGCAGATCGGTATAAGGTGGCTCGATGTGTCGTGTTTTAGGCTACAAATTGCTATGTCGCAGATTTGCGTACGACGAATAGAAGCGGAGATATAGTTGTTTATATCTGTCAGGCCATGAATCACCATTGACGGCCGAATTGCCTACCACTCGGAACGACCGACGTTTGCCGAAACTATGCAAGTTCGTCGCAGATCGGTATAAGGTGGCTCGATGTGTCGTGTTTTAGGCTACAAATTGCTATGTCGCAGATTTGCGTACGACGAATAGAAGCGCAGTTATAGTTGTTTATATCGGTCAGGCCATGAATCACCATTGACGGCAGGATTGCCTACCACTCGGAACGATCGACGTTTGACGAAACTATGCAAGTTCTTCGCAGATCGGTATAAGATGGGTCGATGTGTCGTGTTTTAAGCTACAAATTGCTATGTCGCAGATTCGCATACGACGAATAGAAGTGGAGTTATAGTTGCTTATATCCGTCAGGCCATGAATCACCATTGACGGCCGGATTGCCTACCACTCGGAACGACCGACGTTTGCCGAAACTATGCAAGTTCGTTGCAGATCGGTATAAGGTGGGTCGTTGGACCGTGTTTTAAGCTACAAATTGCTATGCCGCAGATTCGCATACGAGGAATAGAAGCGGAGTTATCGATGTTTATATCTGTGAGGCCATGAATCACCAGCGACAGCCGGATTGCCTACCACTCGGAACGATCGACTTTTGACGAAACTATGCAAGTTCTTCGCAGATCGGTATAAGGTGGCTCGATGTGTCGTGTTTTAGGCTACAAATTGCTATGTCGCAGATTTGCGTACGACGAATAGAGGCGGAGTTATAGTTGTTTATATCTGTGAGGCCATGAATCACCATTGACGGCAGGATTGCCTACCACTCGGAACGATCGACGTTTGACGAAACTATGCAAGTTCTTCGCAGATCGGTATAAGATGGGTCGATGTGTCGTGTTTTAAGCTACAAATTGCTATGTCGCAGATTTGCATACGACGAATAGAGGCGGAGTTATAATTGTTTATATCTGTGAGGCCATGAATCACCATTGACGGCAGGATTGCCTACCACTCGGAACGATCGAGGTTTGACGAAACTATGCAAGTTCTTCGCAGTTTGGTATAAGATGGGTCGATGTGTCGTGTTTTAAGCTACAAATTGCTATGTCGCAGATTCGCATACTACGAATAGAAGTGGAGTTATAGTTGTTTATATCTGTCAGGCCATGAATCACCATTGACGGCCGGATTGCCTTCCTCTCGAAACAATCGATGTTTGACGAAACTATGCAAGTTCGTCGCAGATCGGTATAAGGTGGGTTGATGTGTCGTGTTTTAGGCTACAAATTGCTGTGTCGCAGATTCGCATACGACGAATAGAAGCGGAGTTATAGTTGTTTATATGTGTCAGGCCATGAATCACCATTGACGGCCGGATTGCCTACCACTCGGAACGATCGACGGTTGACGAAACTATGCAAGTTCTTCGCAGATCGGTATAAGATGGGTCGATGTGTCGTGTTTTAAGCTACAAATTGCTATCTCGCAGATTCGCATACGACGAATAGAAGTGGAGTTATAGTTGTTTATATCTGTCAGGCCATGAATCACCATTGACGGCCGGATTGCCTTCCACTCGAAACGATCGATGTTTGACGAAACTTTGCAAGTTCGTCGCAGATCGGTATAAGGTGGGTCGTTGGGCCGTGTTTTAAGCTACAAGTTGCTGTGTCGCAGATTCGCATACGACGAATAGAAGCGGAGTTATCGATGTTTATATTTGTGAGGCCATTAATCACCATTGACGACAGGATTGCCTACCACTCGGAACGATCGACGTTTGACGAAACTATGCAAGTTCGTCGCAGATCGATATAAGGTGGCTCGATGTGTCGTGTTTTAGGCTACAAATTGCTATGTCGCAGATTTGCGTACGACGAATAGAAGCGGAGTTATAGTTGTTTATATCTGTGAGGTTATGAATCATCATTGGCGGCCGGAATGCCTATCACTCGAAACGATCGATGTTTGACGAAACTATGCAAGTTCGTCGCAGATCGGTATAAGGTGGGTCGATGTGTCGTGCTTTAAGCTACAAATTGCTATGTCGCAGATTTGCATACGACGAATAGAAGCGGAGTTATAGTTGTTTATATCTGTGAGGTCATGAATCATCATTGACGGCCGGAATGCCTACCACTCGAAACGATCGATGTTTGACGAAACTATGCAAGTTCGTCGCATATCGGTATAAGGTGGGTCGATGTGTCGTGCTTTACGCTACAAATTGCTATGCCGCAGATTCGCATACGACGAATAGAAGCGGAGTTATCGATGTTTATATCTGTGAGGCCATGAATCACCATTGACGACAGGATTGCCTACCACTCGGAACGATCGACGTTTGACGAAACTATGCAAGTTCTTCGCAGATCGGTATAAGGTGGGTCGATGTGTCGTGTTTTAACCTACAAATTGCTATGTCGCAGATTCGCATACGACGAATAGAAGCGGAGTTATAGTTGTTTATATGTGTCAGGCCATGAATCACCATTGACGACCGGATTGCTTTCCACTCGAAACGACCGATGTTTGACGAAACTATGCAAGTTCGTCGCAGATCGGTATAAGGTGGCTCGATGTGTCGTGTTTTAGGCTACAAATTGCTATGTCGCAGATTTGCATACGACGAATAGAAGCGGAATTGTAGTTGTTTATATCTGTGAGGTCATGAATCATCATTGACGGCCGGAATGCCTACCACTCGAAACGATCGATGTTTGACGAAACTATGCAAGTTCGTCGCAGATCGGTATAAGGTGGGTCGATGTGTCGTGCTTTAAGCTACAAATTGCTATGCCGCAGATTCGCATACGACGATTAGAAGCGGAGTTATCGATGTTTATATCTGTGAGGCCATGAATCACCACCGACGGCCGGATTGCCTACCACTCGGAACGATCGACGTTTGACGAAACTATGCAAGTTCTTCGCAGATCGGTATAAGGTGGCTCGATGTGTCGTGTTTTAGGCTACAAATTGCTATGTCGCAGATTTGCGTACGACGAATAGAAGCGGAGTTATAGTTGTTTATATCTATCAGGCCATGAATCACCATTGACGGCCGGATTGCCTACCACTCGGAACGATCGACGTTTGCCGAAACTCTGCATGTTCTTCGCAGATCGGTATAAGGTGGGTCGATGTGCCGTGTTTTAAGCTACAAATTGCTATGTCGCAGATTTGCATACGACGAATAGAAGCGGAGTTGTAGTTGTTTATATCTGTGAGATCATGAATCATCATTGACGGCCAGAATGCCTACCACTCGAAACGACCGATGTTTGACGAAACTATGCAAGTTCGTCGCAGATCGGTATAAGGTAGGTCGATGTGTCGTGCTTTAAGCTACAAATTGCTATGTCACAGATTTGCATACGACGAATAGAAGCGGAGTTATAGTTGCTTATATCTGTGAGGTCATGAATCATCATTGACGGCCGGAATGCCTACCACTCGAAACGATCGATGTTTGACGAAACTATGCAAGTTCGTCGCAGATCGGTATAAGGTGGGTCGTTGGGCCGTGTTTTAAGCTACAAGTTGCTGTGTCGCAGATTCGCATACGACGAATAGAAGCGGAGTTATAGTTGTTTATATGTTTCAGGCCATGAATCACCATTGACGCCTGGATTGCTTTCCACTCGAAACGACCAATGTTTGACGAAACTATGCAAGTTCGTCGCAGATCGGTATAAGGTGGCTCGATGTGTCGTGTTCTAGGCTACAAATTGCTATGTCGCAGATTCGCATACGACGAATAGAAGTGGAGTTATAGTTGTTTATATCTGTCAGGCCATGAATCACCATTGACTGCCGGATTGCCTTCCACTCGAAACGATCGATGTTTGACGAAACTATGCAAGTTCGTCGCAGATCGGTATAAGGTAGGTCGATGTGTCGTGCTTTAAGCTACAAATTGCTATGTCGCAGATTTGCATACGACGAATAGAAGCGGAGTTATAGTTGTTTATATCTGTGAGGTCATGAATCATCATTGACGGCCGGAATGCCTACCACTCGAAACGATCGATGTTTGACGGAACTATGCAAGTTCGTCGCAGATCGGTATAAGGTGGGTCGATGTGTCGTGCTTTAAGCTACAAATTGCTATGTCGCAGATTTGCATACGACGAATAGAAGCGGAGTTGTAGTTGTTTATATCTGTGAGGTCATGAATCACCATTGACGGCCGGATTGCCTTCCACTCGAAACGATCGATGTTTGACGAAACTATGCAAGTTCGTCGCCGATCGGTATAAGGTGGGTCGATGTGTCGTGTTATAACCTACAAATTGCTGTGTCGCAGATTCGCATACGACGAATAGAAGTGGAGTTATAGTTGTTTATATATGTGAGGCCATTAATCACCATTGACGACAGGATTGCCTACCACTCGGAACGATCGACGGTTGACGAAACTATGCAAGTTCTTCGCAGATCGGTATAAGATGGGTCGATGTGTCGTGTTTTAATCTACAAATTGCTATGTCGGAGATTCGCATACGACGAATAGAAGTGGAGTTATAGTTGTTTATATCTGTCAGGCCACGAATCACCATTGACGGCCGGATTGCCTTCCACTCGAAACGATCGATGTTTGACGAAACTATGCAAGTTCGTCGCAGATCGGTATAAGGTGGGTCGTTGGGCCGTGTTTTAACCTACAAATTGCTGTGTCGCAGATTTGCATACGACGAATAGAAGCGGAGTTGTAGTTGTTTATATCTGTGAGGTCATGAATCATCATTGACGGCCAGAATGCCTACCACTCGAAACGATCAATGTTTGACGAAACTATGCAAGTTCGTCGCAGATCGGTATAAGGTGGGTCGATGTGTCGTGCTTTAAGCTACAAATTGCTATGTCGCAGATTTGCATACGACGAATAGAAGCGGAGTTATAGTTGTTTATATCTGTGAGGTCATGAATCATCATTGACGGCCGGAATGCCTACCACTCGAAACGATCGATGTTTGACGAAACTATGCAAGTTCGTCGCATATCGGTATAAGGTGGGTCGATGTGTCGTGCTTTACGCTACAAATTGCTATGCCGCAGATTCGCATACGACGAATAGAAGCGGAGTTATCGATGTTTATATCTGTGAGGCCATGAATCACCATTGACGACAGGATTGCCTACCACTCGGAACGATCGACGTTTGACGAAACTATGCAAGTTCTTCGCAGATCGGTATAAGGTGGGTCGATGTGTGGTGTTTTAACCTACAAATTGCTATGTCGCAGATTCGCATACGACGAATAGAAGCGGAGTTATAGTTGTTTATATGTGTCAGGCCATGAATCACCATTGACGACCGGATTGCTTTCCACTCGAAACGACCGATGTTTGACGAAACTATGCAAGTTCGTCGCAGATCGGTATAAGGTGGCTCGATGTGTCGTGTTTTAGGCTACAAATTGCTATGTCGCAGATTTGCATACGACGAATAGAAGCGGAATTGTAGTTGTTTATATCTGTGAGGTCATGAATCATCATTGACGGCCGGAATGCCTACCACTCGAAACGATCGATGTTTGACGAAACTATGCAAGTTCGTCGCAGATCGGTATAAGGTGGGTCGCTGGGCCGTTTTTGAAGCTACAAGTTGCTGTGTCGCAGATTCGCATACGACGAATAGAAGCGGATTTATCGATGTTTATATCTGTGATGCCATTAATCACCATTGACGACAGGATTGCCTACCACTCGGAACGATCGACGTTTGACGAAACTATGCAAGTTCGTCGCAGATCGGTATAAGGTGGCTCGATGTGTCGTGTTTTAGGCTACAAATTGCTATGTCGCAGATTTGCGTACGACGAATAGAAGCGGAGATATAGTTGTTTATATCTGTCAGGCCATGAATCACCATTGACGGCCGGATTGCCTACCACTCGGAACGATCGACGTTTGCCGAAACTATGCAAGTTCTTCGCAGATCGGTATAAGGTGGGTCTATGTGTCGTGTTTTAAGCTACCACCTGCTATGTCGCAGATTTGCATACGACGAATAGAGGCGGAGTTATAGTTGTTTATTTTTGTGAGGCCATGAATCACCATTGACGGCAGGATTGCCTACCACTCAGAACGATCGACGTTTGACGAAACTATGCAAGTTCTTCGCAGATCGGTATAAGATGGGTCGATGTGTCGTGTTTTAAGCTACAAATTGCTATGTCGCAGATTTGCGTACGACGAATAGAAGCGGAGTTATAGTTGTTTGTATCTGTCAGGCCATAAATCACCATTGACGGCCGGATTGTCTACCACTCGAAACGATCGATGTCTGACGAAACTATGCAAGTTCGTCGCAGATCGGTATAAGGTGGGTCGTTGGGCCGTGTTTTAAGATACAAGTTGCTATGTCGCAGATTCGCATACGACCAATAGAAGCGGAGTTATCGATGTTTATATCAGTGTGGCCATTAATAACCATTGACGACAGGATTGCCTACCACTCGGAACGATCGACGTTTGACGAAACTATGCAAGTTCGTCGCAGATCGGTATAAGGTGGCTCGATGTGTCGTGTTTTAGGCTACAAATTGCTGTGTCGCATATTTGCGTGCGACGAATAGAAGCGGAGTTATAGTTGTTTATATCTGTCAGGCCATGAACCACCATTGAGGGCCGGATTGCCTACCACTCGGAACGATCAACGTTTGACGAAACTATGCAAATTCTTCGCAGATCGGTATAAGATGGGTCGATGTGTCGTGTTTTAAGCTACAAATTGCTATGTCGCAGATTTGCGTACGACGAATAGAAGCGGAGTTATAGTTGTTTGTATCTGTCAGGCCATGAATCACCATTGACGGCCGGATTGCCTACCACTCGGAACGACCGACGTTTGCCGAAACTATGCAAGTTCGTCGCAGATCGGTATAAGGTGGGTCGTTGTGCCGTGTTTTAAGCTACAACTTGCTATGTCGCAGATTCGCATACGACGAATAGAAGCGAAGTTATCGATGTTTATATCTGTGAGGCCATGAATCACCATTGACGACCGGATTGCTTACCACTCGGAACGATCGACTCTTGGCGAAACTATGCAAGTTCGTCTCATATCGGTATAAGGTGGGTCGATGTGTAGTGCTTTAAGCTACAAATTGCTATGTCGCAGATTTGCATACGACGAATAGAAGCGGAGTTATAGTTGTCTATATCTGTGAGGCCATGAATCACCATCGACGGCCGGATTGCCTACCACTCGGAACGACCGACGTTTGCCGAAACTATGCAAGTTCTTCGCAGATCGGTATAAGGTGGGTCGATGTGCCGTGTTTTAAGCTACAAATTGCTATGTCGCAGATTTGCATACGACGAATAGAAGCGGAGTTATAGTTGTTTATATCTGTGAGGCCATGAATCACCATTGACGGCAGGATTGCCTACCACTCGGAACGATCGACGGTTGACGAAACTATGCAAGTTCTTCGCAGATCGGTATAAGATGGGTCGATGTGTCGTGTTTTAAGCTACAAATTGCTATGTCGCAGATTCGCATAGGACGAATAGAAGTGGAGTTATAGTTGTTTATATCTGTCAGGCCATGAATCACCATTGACGGCCGGATTGCCTACCACTCGGAACGATCGACGTTTGACGAAACTATGCAAGTTCTTCGCAGATCGGTATAAGGTGGGTCGATGTGTCGTGTTTTAAGCTACAAATTGCTATGTCGCAGATTCGCGTACTACGAATAGAAGTGGAGTTATAGTTGTTTATATCTGTGAGGCCATTAATCACCATTGACGACCGGATTGCCTACCACTCGGAACGATCGACGTTTGACGAAACTATGCAAGTTCTTCGCAGATCGGTATAAGGTGGGTCGATGTGTCGTGTTTTAACCTACAAATTGCTATGTCGCAGATTCGCATACGACGAATAGAAGCGGAGTTATAGTTGTTTATATGTGTCAGGCCATGAATCACCATTGACGACCGGATTGCTTTCCACTCGAAACGACCGATGTTTGACGAAACTATGCAAGTTCGTCGCAGATCGGTATAAGGTGGCACGATGTGTCGTGTTTTAGGCTACAAATTGCTATGTCGCAGATTTGCATACGACGAATAGAAGCGGGGTTGTAGTTGTTTATATCTGTGAGATCATGAATCATCATTGACGGCCAGAATGCCTACCACTCGAAACGATCGATGTTTGACGAAACTATGCAAGTTCGTCGCAGATCGGTATAAGGTAGGTCGATGTGTCGTGCTTTAAGCTACAAATTGCTATGTCACAGATTTGCATACGACGAATAGAAGCGGAGTTATAGTTGCTTATATCTGTGAGGTCATGAATCATCATTGACGGCCGGAATGCCTACCACTCGAAACGATCGATGTTTGACGAAACTATGCAAGTTCGTCGCAGATCGGTATAAGGTGGGTCGTTGGGCCGTGTTTTAAGCTACAAGTTGCTGTGTCGCAGATTCGCATACGACGAATAGAAGCGGAGTTATAGTTGTTTATATGTTTCAGGCCATGAATCACCATTGACGCCTGGATTGCTTTCCACTCGAAACGACCGATGTTTGACGAAACTATGCAAGTTCGTCGCAGATCGGTATAAGGTGGCTCGATGTGTCGTGTTCTAGGCTACAAATTGCTATGTCGCAGATTCGCATACGACGAATAGAAGTGGAGTTATAGTTGTTTATATCTGTCAGGCCATGAATCACCATTGACTGCCGGATTGCCTTCCACTCGCAACGATCGATGTTTGACGAAACTATGCAAGTTCGTCGCAGATCGGTATAAGGTAGGTCAATGTGTCGTGCTTTAAGCTACAAATTGCTATGTCGCAGATTTGCATACGACGAATAGAAGCGGAGTTATAGTTGTTTATATCTGTGAGGTCATGAATCATCATTGACGGCCGGAATGCCTACCACTCGAAACGATCGATGTTTGACGGAACTATGCAAGTTCGTCGCAGATCGGTATAATGTGGGTCGATGTGTCGTGCTTTAAGCTACAAATTGCTATGTCGCAGATTTGCATACGACGAATAGAAGCGGAGTTGTAGTTGTTTATATCTGTGAGGTCATGAATCATCATTGACGGCCAGAATGCCTACCACTCGAAAAGATCGATGTTTGACGAAACTTTGCAAGTTCGTCGCAGATCGGTATAAGGTGGGTCGATGTGTCGTGTTTTAAGCTACAAATTGCTATGTCGCAGATTTGCATACGACGAATAGAGGCGGAGTTATAGTTGTTTATATCTGTGAGGCCATGAATCACAATTGACGGCAGGATTGCCTACCACTCGGAACGATCGACGGTTGACGAAACTATGCAAGTTCTTCGCAGATCGGTATAAGATGGGTCGATGTGTCGTGTTTTAAGCTACAAATTGCTATGTCGGAGATTCGCATACGACGAATAGAAGTGGAGTTATAGTTGTTTATATCTGCCAGGCCATGAATCACCATTGACAGCCGGATTGCCTTCCACTCGAAACGATCGATGTTTGACGAAACTATGCAAGTTCGTCGCAGATCGATATAAGGTGGGTCGTTGGGCCGTGTTTTAACCTACAAATTGCTGTGTCGCAGATTTGCATACGACGAATAGAAGCGGAGTTGTAGTTGTTTATATCTGTGAGGTCATGAATCATCATTGACGGCCAGAATGCCTACCACTCGAAACGATCGATGTTTGACGAAACTATGCAAGTTCGTCGCAGATCGGTATAAGGTGGGTCGATGTGTCGTGCTTTAAGCTACAAAGTGCTATGTCCCAGATTTGCATACGACGAATAGAAGCGGAGTTATAGTTGTTTATATCTGTGAGGTCATGAATCATCATTGACGGCCGGAATGCCTACCACTCGAAACGATCGATGTTTGACGAAACTATGCAAGTTCGTCGCATATCGGTATAAGGTGGGTCGATGTGTCGTGCTTTAAGCTACAAATTGCTATGTCGCAGATTCGCATACGACGAATAGAAGCGGAGTTATCGATGTTTATATCTGTGAGGCCATGAATCACCATTGACGACCGGATTGCCTACCACTCGGAACGATCGACATTTGCCGAAACTATGCAAGTTCGTCGCAGATCGGTATAAGGTGGCTCGATGTGTCGTGTTTTAGGCTACAAATTGCTATGTCGCAGATTTGCGTACGACGAATAGAAGCGGAGTTATAGTTGTTTATATCTGTCAGGCCGTGAATCACCATTGACGGCCGGATTGCCTACCACTCGGAACGATCGACGTTTGCCGAAACTATGCAAGTTCTTCGCAGATCGGTATAAGGTGGGTCTATGTGTCGTGTTTTAAGCTACCACCTGCTATGTCGCAGATTTGCATACGACGAATAGAGGCGGAGTTATAGTTGTTTATTTTTGTGAGGCCATGAATCACCATTGACGGCAGGATTGCCTACCACTCGGAACGATCGACGTTTGACGAAACTATGCAAGTTCTTCGCAGATCGGTATAAGATGGGTCGATGTGTCGTGTTTTAAGCTACAAATTGCTATGTCGCAGATTTGCGTACGACGAATAGAAGCGGAGTTATAGTTGTTTGTATCTGTCAGGCCATGAATCACCATTGACGGTCGGATTGTCTACCACTCGAAACGATCGATGTCTGACGAAACTATGCAAGTTCGTCGCAGATCGGTATAAGGTGGGTCGTTGGGCCGTGTTTTAAGATACAAGTTGCTATGTCGCAGATTCGCATACGACCAATAGAAGCGGAGTTATCGATGTTTATATCAGTGTGGCCATTAATAACCATTGACGACAGGATTGCCTACCACTCGGAACGATCGACGTTTGACGAAACTATGCAAGTTCGTCGCAGATCGGTATAAGGTGGCTCGATGTGTCGTGTTTTAGGCTACAAATTGCTGTGTCGCATATTTGCGTGCGACGAATAGAAGCGGAGTTATAGTTGTTTATATCTGTCAGGCCATGAACCACCATTGAGGGCCGGATTGCCTACCACTCGGAACGATCAACGTTTGACGAAACTATGCAAATTCTTCGCAGATCGGTATAAGATGGGTCGATGTGTCGTGTTTTAAGCTACAAATTGCTATGTCGCAGATTTGCGTACGACGAATAGAAGCGGAGTTATAGTTGTTTGTATCTGTCAGGCCATGAATCACCATTGACGGCCGGATTGCCTACCACTCGGAACGACCGACGTTTGCCGAAACTATGCAAGTTCGTCGCAGATCGGTATAAGGTGGGTCGTTGTGCCGTGTTTTAAGCTACAACTTGCTATGTCGCAGATTCGCATACGACGAATAGAAGCGAAGTTATCGATGTTTATATCTGTGAGGCCATGAATCACCATTGACGACCGGATTGCTTACCACTCGGAACGATCGACGCTTGGCGAAACTATGCAAGTTCGTCTCATATCGGTATAAGGTGGGTCGATGTGTAGTGCTTTAAGCTACAAATTGCTATGTCGCAGATTTGCATACGACGAATAGAAGCGGAGTTATAGTTGTCTATATCTGTGAGGCCATGAATCACCATCGACGGCCGGATTGCCTACCACTCGGAACGACCGACGTTTGCCGAAACTATGCAAGTTCTTCGCAGATCGGTATAAGGTGGGTCGATGTGCCGTGTTTTAAGCTACAAATTGCTATGTCGCAGATTTGCATACGACGAATAGAAGCGGAGTTATAGTTGTTTATATCTGTGAGGCCATGAATCACCATTGACGGCAGGATTGCCTACCACTCGGAACGATCGACGGTTGACGAAACTATGCAAGTTCTTCGCAGATCGGTATAAGATGGGTCGATGTGTCGTGTTTTAAGCTACAAATTGCTATGTCGCAGATTCGCATAGGACGAATAGAAGTGGAGTTATAGTTGTTTATATCTGTCAGGCCATGAATCACCATTGACGGCCGGATTGCCTACCACTCGGAACGATCGACGTTTGACGAAACTATGCAAGTTCTTCGCAGATCGGTATAAGCTGGGTCGATGTGTCGTGTTTTAAGCTACAAATTGCTATGTCGCAGATTCGCGTACTACGAATAGAAGTGGAGTTATAGTTGTTTATATCTGTGAGGCCATTAATCACCATTGACGACCGGATTGCCTACCACTCAGAACGATCGACGTTTGACGAAACTATGCAAGTTCTTCGCAGAACGGTATAAGGTGGGTCGATGTGTCGTGTTTTAACCTACAAATTGCTATGTCGCAGATTCGCATACGACGAATAGAAGCGGAGTTATAGTTGTTTATATGTGTCAGGCCATGAATCATCATTGACGGCCGGAATGCCTACCACTCGAAACGATCGATGTTTGACGAAACTATGCAAGTTCGTCGCAGATCGGTATAAGGTGGGTCGTTGGGCCGTGTTTTAAGCTACAAGTTGCTGTGTCGCAGATTCGCATACGACGAATAGAAGCGGAGTTATAGTTGTTTATATGTTTCAGGCCATGAATCACCATTGACGCCTGGATTGCTTTCCACTCGAAACGACCGATGTTTGACGAAACTATGCAAGTTCGTCGCAGATCGGTATAAGGTGGCTCGATGTGTCGTGTTCTAGGCTACAAATTGCTATGTCGCAGATTCGCATACGACGAATAGAAGTGGAGTTATAGTTGTTTATATCTGTCAGGCCATGAATCACCATTGACTGCCGGATTGCCTTCCACTCGAAACGATCGATGTTTGACGAAACTATGCAAGTTCGTCGCAGATCGGTATAAGGTAGGTCGATGTGTCGTGCTTTAAGCTACAAATTGCTATGTCGCAGATTTGCATACGACGAATAGAAGCGGAGTTATAGTTGTTTATATCTGTGAGGTCATGAATCATCATTGACGGCCGGAATGCCTACCACTCGAAACGATCGATGTTTGACGGAACTATGCAAGTTCGTCGCCGATCGGTATAAGGTGGGTCGATGTGTCGTGTTATAACCTACAAATTGCTGTGTCGCAGATTCGCATACGACGATTAGAAGTGGAGTTATAGTTGTTTATATCTGTGAGGCCATTAATCACCATTGACGACAAGATTGCCTACCACTCGGAACGATCGACGGTTGACGAAACTATGCAAGTTCTTCGCAGATCGGTATAAGATGGGTCGATGTGTCGTGTTTTAAGCTACAAATTGCTATGTCGGAGATTCGCATACGACGAATAGAAGTGGAGTTATAGTTGTTTATATCTGTCAGGCCATGAATCACCATTGACGGCCGGATTGCCTTCCACTCGAAACGATCGATGTTTGACGAAACTATGCAAGTTCGTCGCAGATCGGTATAAGGTGGGTCGTTGGGCCGTGTTTTAACCTACAAATTGCTGTGTCGCAGATTTGCATACGACGAATAGAAGCGGAGTTGTAGTTGTTTATATCTGTGAGGTCATGAATCATCATTGACGGCCAGAATGCCTACCACTCGAAACGATCAATGTTTGACGAAACTATGCAAGTTCGTCGCAGATCGGTATAAGGTGGGTCGATGTGTCGTGCTTTAAGCTACAAATTGCTATGTCGCAGATTTGCATACGACGAATAGAAGCGGAGTTATAGTTGTTTATATCTGTGAGGTCATGAATCATCATTGACGGCCGGATTGCCTACCACTCGGAACGATCGACGTTTGACGAAACTATGCAAGTTCTTCGCAGATCGGTATAAGCTGGGTCGATGTGTCGTGTTTTAAGCTACAAATTGCTATGTCGCAGATTCGCGTACTACGAATAGAAGTGGAGTTATAGTTGTTTATATCTGTGAGGCCATTAATCACCATTGACGACCGGATTGCCTACCACTCAGAACGATCGACGTTTGACGAAACTATGCAAGTTCTTCGCAGAACGGTATAAGGTGGGTCGATGTGTCGTGTTTTAACCTACAAATTGCTATGTCGCAGATTCGCATACGACGAATAGAAGCGGAGTTATAGTTGTTTATATGTGTCAGGCCATGAATCACCATTGACGACCGGATTGCTTTCCACTCGAAACGACCGATGTTTGACGAAACTATGCAAGTTCGTCGCAGATCGGTATAAGGTGGCACGATGTGTCGTGTTTTAGGCTACAAATTGCTATGTCGCAGATTTGCATACGACGAATAGAAGCGGGGTTGTAGTTGTTTATATCTGTGAGATCATGAATCATCATTGACGGCCAGAATGCCTACCACTCGAAACGATCGATGTTTGACGAAACTATGCAAGTTCGTCGCAGATCGGTATAAGGTAGGTCGATGTGTCGTGCTTTAAGCTACAAATTGCTATGTCACAGATTTGCATACGACGAATAGAAGCGGAGTTATAGTTGCTTATATCTGTGAGGTCATGAATCATCATTGACGGCCGGAATGCCTACCACTCGAAACGATCGATGTTTGACGAAACTATGCAAGTTCGTCGCAGATCGGTATAAGGTGGGTCGTTGGGCCGTGTTTTAAGCTACAAGTTGCTGTGTCGCAGATTCGCATACGACGAATAGAAGCGGAGTTATAGTTGTTTATATGTTTCAGGCCATGAATCACCATTGACGCCTGGATTGCTTTCCACTCGAAACGACCGATGTTTGACGAAACTATGCAAGTTCGTCGCAGATCGGTATAAGGTGGCTCGATGTGTCGTGTTCTAGGCTACAAATTGCTATGTCGCAGATTCGCATACGACGAATAGAAGTGGAGTTATAGTTGTTTATATCTGTCAGGCCATGAATCACCATTGACTGCCGGATTGCTTTCCACTCGCAACGATCGATGTTTGACGAAACTATGCAAGTTCGTCGCAGATCGGTATAAGGTAGGTCAATGTGTCGTGCTTTAAGCTACAAATTGCTATGTCGCAGATTTGCATACGACGAATAGAAGCGGAGTTATAGTTGTTTATATCTGTGAGGTCATGAATCATCATTGACGGCCGGAATGCCTACCACTCGAAACGATCGATGTTTGACGGAACTATGCAAGTTCGTCGCAGATCGGTATAATGTGGGTCGATGTGTCGTGCTTTAAGCTACAAATTGCTATGTCGCAGATTTGCATACGACGAATAGAAGCGGAGTTGTAGTTGTTTATATCTGTGAGGTCATGAATCATCATTGACGGCCAGAATGCCTACCACTCGAAAAGATCGATGTTTGACGAAACTTTGCAAGTTCGTCGCAGATCGGTATAAGGTGGGTCGATGTGTCGTGTTTTAAGCTACAAATTGCTATGTCGCAGATTTGCATACGACGAATAGAGGCGGAGTTATAGTTGTTTATATCTGTGAGGCCATGAATCACAATTGACGGCAGGATTGCCTACCACTCGGAACGATCGACGGTTGACGAAACTATGCAAGTTCTTCGCAGATCGGTATAAGATGGGTCGATGTGTCGTGTTTTAAGCTACAAATTGCTATGTCGGAGATTCGCATACGACGAATAGAAGTGGAGTTATAGTTGTTTATATCTGCCAGGCCATGAATCACCATTGACGACCGGATTGCTTTCCACTCGAAACGACCGATGTTTGACGAAACTATGCAAGTTCGTCGCAGATCGGTATAAGGTGGCACGATGTGTCGTGTTTTAGGCTACAAATTGCTATGTCGCAGATTTGCATACGACGAATAGAAGCGGAGTTGTAGTTGTTTATATCTGTGAGATCATGAATCATCATTGACGGCCAGAATGCCTACCACTCGAAACGATCGATGTTTGACGAAACTATGCAAGTTCGTCGCAGATCGGTATAAGGTAGGTCGATGTGTCGTGCTTTAAGCTACAAATTGCTATGTCACAGATTTGCATACGACGAATAGAAGCGGAGTTATAGTTGCTTATATCTGTGAAGTCATGAATCATCATTGACGGCCGGAATGCCTACCACTCGAAACGATCGATGTTTGACGAAACTATGCAAGTTCGTCGCAGATCGGTATAAGGTGGGTCGTTGGGCCGTGTTTTAACCTACAAATTGCTGTGTCGCAGATTTGCATACGACGAATAGAAGCGGAGTTGTAGTTGTTTATATCTGTGAGGTCATGAATCATCATTGACGGCCAGAATGCCTACCACTCGAAACGATCAATGTTTGACGAAACTATGCAAGTTCGTCGCAGATCGGTATAAGGTGGGTCGATGTGTCGTGCTTTAAGCTACAAATTGCTATGTCGCAGATTTGCATACGACGAATAGAAGCGGAGTTATAGTTGTTTATATCTGTGAGGTCATGAATCATCATTGACGGCCGGAATGCCTACCACTCGAAACGATCGATGTTTGACGAAACTATGCAAGTTCGTCGCATATCGGTATAAGGTGGGTCGATGTGTCGTGCTTTACGCTACAAATTGCTATGCCGCAGATTCGCATACGACGAATAGAAGCGGAGTTATCGATGTTTATATCTGTGAGGCCATGAATCACCATTGACGACAGGATTGCCTACCACTCGGAACGATCGACGTTTGACGAAACTATGCAAGTTCTTCGCAGATCGGTATAAGGTGGGTCGATGTGTCGTGTTTTAACCTACAAATTGCTATGTCGCAGATTCGCATACGACGAATAGAAGCGGAGTTATAGTTGTTTATATGTGTCAGGCCATGAATCACCATTGACGACCGGATTGCTTTCCACTCGAAACGACCGATGTTTGACGAAACTATGCAAGTTCGTCGCAGATCGGTATAAGGTGGCTCGATGTGTCGTGTTTTAGGCTACAAATTGCTATGTCGCAGATTTGCATACGACGAATAGAAGCGGAGTTGTAGTTGTTTATATCTGTGAGATCATGAATCATCATTGACGGCCAGAATGCCTACCACTCGAAACGATCGATGTTTGACGAAACTATGCAAGTTCGTCGCAGATCGGTATAAGGTAGGTCGATGTGTCGTGCTTTAAGCTACAAATTGCTATGTCACAGATTTGCATACGACGAATAGAAGCGGAGTTATAGTTGCTTATATCTGTGAGGTCATGAATCATCATTGACGGCCGGAATGCCTACCACTCGAAACGATCGATGTTTGACGAAACTATGCAAGTTCGTCGCAGATCGGTATAAGGTGGGTCGATGTGTCGTGCTTTAAGCTACAAATTGCTATGCCGCAGATTCGCATACGACGATTAGAAGCGGAGTTATCGATGTTTATATCTGTGAGGCCATGAATCACCACCGACGGCCGGATTGCCTACCACTCGGAACGATCGACGTTTGACGAAACTATGCAAGTTCTTCGCAGATCGGTATAAGGTGGCTCGATGTGTCGTGTTTTAGGCTACAAATTGCTATGTCGCAGATTTGCGTACGACGAATAGAAGCGGAGTTATAGTTGTTTATATCTGTCAGGCCATGAATCACCATTGACGGCCGGATTGCCTACCACTCGGAACGATCGACGTTTGCCGAAACTCTGCATGTTCTTCGCAGATCGGTATAAGGTGGGTCGATGTGCCGTGTTTTAAGCTACAAATTGCTATGTCGCAGATTTGCATACGACGAATAGAAGCGGAGTTATAGTTGTTTATATCTGTCAGGCCGTGAATCACCATTGACGCCTGGATTGCTTTCCACTCGAAACGACCGATGTTTGACGAAACTATGCAAGTTCGTCGCAGATCGGTATAAGGTGGCTCGATGTGTCGTGTTCTAGGCTACAAATTGCTATGTCGCAGATTTGCATACGACGAATAGAAGCGGAGTTATAGTTGTTTATATCTGTCAGGCCATGAATCACCATTGACGGCCGGATTGCCTTCCACTCGAAACGATCGACGTTTGACGAAACTATGCAAGTTCGTCGCAGATCGGTATAAGGTGGCTCGATGTGTCGTGTTTTAGGCTACAAATTGCTATGTCGCAGATTTGCGTACGACGAATAGAAGCGGAGATATAGTTGTTTATATCTGTCAGGCCATGAATCACCATTGACGGCCGAATTGCCTACCACTCGGAACGACCGACGTTTGCCGAAACTATGCAAGTTCGTCGCAGATCGGTATAAGGTGGCTCGATGTGTCGTGTTTTAGGCTACAAATTGCTATGTCGCAGATTTGCGTACGACGAATAGAAGCGCAGTTATAGTTGTTTATATCGGTCAGGCCATGAATCACCATTGACGGCAGGATTGCCTACCACTCGGAACGATCGACGTTTGACGAAACTATGCAAGTTCTTCGCAGATCGGTATAAGATGGGTCGACGTGTCGTGTTTTAAGCTACAAATTGCTATGTCGCAGATTCGCATACGACGAATAGAAGTGGAGTTATAGTTGCTTATATCCGTCAGGCCATGAATCACCATTGACGGCCGGATTGCCTACCACTCGGAACGACCGACGTTTGCCGAAAATATGCAAGTTCGTTGCAGATCGGTATAAGGTGGGTCGTTGGGCCGTGTTTTAAGCTACAAATTACTATGCCGCAGATTCGCATACGAGGAATAGAAGCGGAGTTATCGATGTTTATATCTGTGAGGCCATGAATCACCATCGACAGCCGGATTGCCTACCACTCGGAACGATCGACGTTTGACGAAACTATGCAAGTTCTTCGCAGATCGGTATAAGGTGGCTCGATGTGTCGTGTTTTAGGCTACAAATTGCTATGTCGCAGATTTGCGTACGACGAATAGAAGCGGAGTTATCGATGTTTATATCTGTGAGGCCATGAATCACCATTGACGACAGGATTGCCTACCACTCGGAACGATCGACGTTTGACGAAACTATGCAAGTTCTTCGCAGATCGGTATAAGGTGGGTCGATGTGTCGTGTTTTAACCTACAAATTGCTATGTCGCAGATTCGCATACGACGAATAGAAGCGGAGTTATAGTTGCTTATATCTGTGAGGTCATGAATCATCATTGACGGCCGGAATGCCTACCACTCGAAACGATCGATGTTTGACGAAACTATGCAAGTTCGTCGCAGATCGGTATAAGGTGGGTCGATGTGTCGTGCTTTAAGCTACAAATTGCTATGCCGCAGATTCGCATACGACGATTAGAAGCGGAGTTATCGATGTTTATATCTGTGAGGCCATGAATCACCACCGACGGCCGGATTGCCTACCACTCGGAACGATCGACGTTTGACGAAACTATGCAAGTTCTTCGCAGATCGGTATAAGGTGGCTCGATGTGTCGTGTTTTAGGCTACAAATTGCTATGTCGCAGATTTGCGTACGACGAATAGAAGCGGAGTTATAGTTGTTTATATCTGTCAGGCCATGAATCACCATTGACGGCCGGATTGCCTACCACTCGGAACGATCGACGTTTGCCGAAACTCTGCATGTTCTTCGCAGATCGGTATAAGGTGGGTCGATGTGCCGTGTTTTAAGCTACAAATTGCTATGTCGCAGATTTGCATACGACGAATAGAAGCGGAGTTATAGTTGTTTATATCTGTCAGGCCGTGAATCACCATTGACGCCTGGATTGCTTTCCACTCGAAACGACCGATGTTTGACGAAACTATGCAAGTTCGTCGCAGATCGGTATAAGGTGGCTCGATGTGTCGTGTTCTAGGCTACAAATTGCTATGTCGCAGATTTGCATACGACGAATAGAAGCGGAGTTATAGTTGTTTATATCTGTCAGGCCATGAATCACCATTGACGGCCGGATTGCCTTCCACTCGAAACGATCGACGTTTGACGAAACTATGCAAGTTCGTCGCAGATCGGTATAAGGTGGCTCGATGTGTCGTGTTTTAGGCTACAAATTGCTATGTCGCAGATTTGCGTACGACGAATAGAAGCGGAGATATAGTTGTTTATATCTGTCAGGCCATGAATCACCATTGACGGCCGAATTGCCTACCACTCGGAACGACCGACGTTTGACGAAACTATGCAAGTTCGTCGCAGATCGGTATAAGGTGGCTCGATGTGTCGTGTTTTAGGCTACAAATTGCTATGTCGCAGATTTGCGTACGACGAATAGAAGCGCAGTTATAGTTGTTTATATCGGTCAGGCCATGAATCACCATTGACGGCAGGATTGCCTACCACTCGGAACGATCGACGTTTGACGAAACTATGCAAGTTCTTCGCAGATCGGTATAAGATGGGTCGACGTGTCGTGTTTTAAGCTACAAATTGCTATGTCGCAGATTCGCATACGACGAATAGAAGTGGAGTTATAGTTGCTTATATCCGTCAGGCCATGAATCACCATTGACGGCCGGATTGCCTACCACTCGGAACGACCGACGTTTGCCGAAAATATGCAAGTTCGTTGCAGATCGGTATAAGGTGGGTCGTTGGGCCGTGTTTTAAGCTACAAATTGCTATGCCGCAGATTCGCATACGAGGAATAGAAGCGGAGTTATCGATGTTTATATCTGTGAGGCCATGAATCACCATCGACAGCCGGATTGCCTACCACTCGGAACGATCGACGTTTGACGAAACTATGCAAGTTCTTCGCAGATCGGTATAAGGTGGCTCGATGTGTCGTGTTTTAGGCTACAAATTGCTATGTCGCAGATTTGCGTACGACGAATAGAAGCGGAGTTATCGATGTTTATATCTGTGAGGCCATGAATCACCATTGACGACAGGATTGCCTACCACTCGGAACGATCGACGTTTGACGAAACTATGCAAGTTCTTCGCAGATCGGTATAAGGTGGGTCGATGTGTCGTGTTTTAACCTACAAATTGCTATGTCGCAGATTCGCATACGACGAATAGAAGCGGAGTTATAGTTGTTTATATGTGTCAGGCCATGAATCACCATTGACGACCGGATTGCTTTCCACTCGAAACGACCGATGTTTGACGAAACTATGCAAGTTCGTCGCAGATCGGTATAAGGTGGCTCGATGTGTCGTGTTTTAGGCTACAAATTGCTATGTCGCAGATTTGCATACGACGAATAGAAGCGGAGTTGTAGTTGTTTATATCTGTGAGATCATGAATCATCATTGACGGCCAGAATGCCTACCACTCGAAACGATCGATGTTTGACGAAACTATGCAAGTTCGTCGCAGATCGGTATAAGGTAGGTCGATGTGTCGTGCTTTAAGCTACAAATTGCTATGTCACAGATTTGCATACGACGAATAGAAGCGGAGTTATAGTTGCTTATATCTGTGAGGTCATGAATCATCATTGACGGCCGGAATGCCTACCACTCGAAACGATCGATGTTTGACGAAACTATGCAAGTTCGTCGCAGATCGGTATAAGGTGGGTCGATGTGTCGTGCTTTAAGCTACAAATTGCTATGCCGCAGATTCGCATACGACGATTAGAAGCGGAGTTATCGATGTTTATATCTGTGAGGCCATGAATCACCACCGACGGCCGGATTGCCTACCACTCGGAACGATCGACGTTTGACGAAACTATGCAAGTTCGTCGCAGATCGGTTTAAGGTGGCTCGATGTGTCGTGTTTTAGGCTACAAATTGCTATGTCGCAGATTTGCGTACGACGAATAGAAGCGGAGTTATAGTTGTTTATATCTGTCAGGCCATGAATCACCATTGACGGCCGGATTGCCTACCACTCGGAACGATCGACGTTTGCCGAAACTCTGCATGTTCTTCGCAGATCGGTATAAGGTGGGTCGATGTGCCGTGTTTTAAGCTACAAATTGCTATGTCGCAGATTTGCATACGACGAATAGAAGCGGAGTTATAGTTGTTTATATCTGTCAGGCCGTGAATCACCATTGACGCCTGGATTGCTTTCCACTCGAAACGACCGATGTTTGACGAAACTATGCAAGTTCGTCGCAGATCGGTATAAGGTGGCTCGATGTGTCGTGTTCTAGGCTACAAATTGCTATGTCGCAGATTTGCATACGACGAATAGAAGCGGAGTTGTAGTTGTTTATATCTGTGAGGTCATGAATCATCATTGACGGCCCGAATGCCTACCACTCGAAACGATCGATGTTTGACGAAACTATGCAAGTTCGTCGCAGATCGGTATAAGGTGGGTCGATGTGTCGTGCTTTAAGCTACAAATTGCTATGCCGCAGATTCGCATACGACGATTAGAAGCGCAGTTATCGATGTTTATATCTGTGAGGCCATGAATCACCATCGACGGCCGGATTGCCTACCACTCGGAACGATCGACGTTTGACGAAACTATGCAAGTTCTTCGCAGATCGGTATAAGGTTGCTCGATGTGTTGTGTTTTAGGCTACAAATTGCTATGTCGCAGATTTGCGTACGACGAATAGAAGCGGAGTTATCGATGTTTATATCTGTGAGGCCATTAATCACCATTGACGACAGGATTGCCTACCACTCGGAACGATCGACGTTTGACGAAACTATGCAAGTTCGTCGCAGATCGGTATAAGGTGGCTCGATGTGTCGTGCTTTAAGCTACAAATTGCTATGTCGCAGATTTGCATACGACGAATAGAGGCGGAGTTATAGTTGTTTTTATCTGTCAGGCCATGAATCACCATTGACGGCCGGATTGCCTACCACTCGGAACGATCGACGTTTGACGAAACTATGCAAGTTCTTCGCAGATCGGTATAAGCTGGGTCGATGTGTCGTGTTTTAAGCTACAAATTGCTGTGTCGCAGATTCGCGTACTACGAATAGAAGTGGAGTTATAGTTGTTTATATCTGTGAGGCCATTAATCACCATTGACGACCGGATTGCCTACCACTCGAAACGATCGATGTTTGACGAAACTATGCAAGTTCGTTGCAGATCGGTATAAGGTGCGTCGTTGGGCCGTGTTTTAAGCTACAAATTGCTATGTCGCAGATTTGCATACGACGAATAGAAGCGGAGTTGTAGTTGTTTATATCTGTGAGGTCATGAATCATCATTGACGGCCAGAATGCCTACCACTCGAAACGATCGATGTTTGACGAAACTATGCAAGTTCGTCGCAGATCGGTATAAGGTGGGTCGATGTATCGTGCTTTAAGCTACAAATTGCTATGTCGCAGATTGGCATACGACGAATAGAAGCGGAGTTATAGTTGTTTATATCTGTCAGGCCATGAATCATAATTGACGGCCGGATTGCCTTCCACTCGAAACGATCGATGTTTGACGAAACTATGCAAGTTCGTCGCAGATCGGTATAAGGTGGGTCGTTGGGCCGTTTTTGAAGCTACAAGTTGCTGTGTCGCAGATTCGCATACGACGAATAGAAGCGGATTTATCGATGTTTATATCTGTGAGGCCATTAATCACCATTGACGACAGGTTTGCCTACCACTCGGAACGATCGACGTTTGACGAAACTATGCAAGTTCGTCGCAGATCGGTATAAGGTGGCTCGATGTGTCGTGTTTTAGGCTACAAATTGCTATGTCGCAGATTTGCGTACGACGAATAGAAGCGGAGATATAGTTGTTTATATCTGTCAGGCCATGAATCACCAATGACGGCCGAATTGCCTACCACTCGGAACGACCGACGTTTGCCGAAACTATGCAAGTTCGTCGCAGATCGGTATAAGGTGGCTCGATGTGTCGTGTTTTAGGCTACAAATTGCTATGTCGCAGATTTGCGTACGACGAATAGAAGCGCAGTTATAGTTGTTTATATCGGTCAGGCCATGAATCACCATTGACGGCAGGATTGCCTACCACTCGGAACGATCGACGTTTGACGAAACTATGCAAGTTCTTCGCAGATCGGTATAAGATGGGTCGATGTGTCGTGTTTTAAGCTACAAATTGCTATGTCGCAGATTCGCATACGACGAATAGAAGTGGAGTTATAGTTGCTTATATCCGTCAGGCCATGAATCACCATTGACGGCCGGATTGCCTACCACTCGGAACGACCGACGTTTGCCGAAACTATGCAAGTTCGTTGCAGATCGGTATAAGGTGGGTCGTTGGGCCGTGTTTTAAGCTACAAATTGCTATGCCGCAGATTCGCATACGAGGCATAGAAGCGGAGTTATCGATGTTTATATCTGTGAGGCCATGAATCACCATCGACAGCCGGATTGCCTACCACTCGGAACGATCGACGTTTGACGAAACTATGCAAGTTCTCGGCAGATCGGTATAAGGTGGCTCGATGTGTCGTGTTTTAGGCTACAAATTGCTATGTCGCAGATTTGCGTACGACGAATAGAGGCGGAGTTATAGTTGTTTATATCTGTGAAGCCATGAATCATCATTGACGGCCAGAATGCCTACCACTCGAAACGATCGATGTTTGACGAAACTATGCAAGTTCTTCGCAGATCGGTATAAGGTTGCTCGATGTGTTGTGTTTTAGGCTGCAAATTGCTATGTCGCAGATTTGCGTACGACGAATAGAAGCGGAGTTATCGATGTTTATATCTGTGAGGCCATGAATCACCATTGACGGCCGGATTGCCTACCACTCGGAACGATCGACGTTTGACGAAACTATGCAAGTTCTTCGCAGATCGGTATAAGCTGGGTCGATGTGTCGTGTTTTAAGCTACAAATTGCTATGTCGCAGATTCGCGTACTACGAATAGAAGTGGAGTTATAGTTGTTTATATCTGTGAGGCCATTAATCACCATTGACGACCGGATTGCCTACCACTCGAAACGATCGATGTTTGACGAAACTATGCAAGTTCGTTGCAGATCGGTATAAGGTGCGTCGTTGGGCCGTGTTTTAAGCTACAAATTGCTATGTCGCAGATTTGCATACGACGAATAGAAGCGGAGTTGTAGTTGTTTATATCTGTGAGGTCATGAATCATCATTGACGGCCAGAATGCCTACCACTCGAAACGATCGATGTTTGACGAAACTATGCAAGTTTGTCGCAGATCGGTATAAGGTGGGTCGATGTATCGTGCTTTAAGCTACAAATTGCTATGTCGCAGATTGGCATACGACGAATAGAAGCGGAGTTATAGTTGTTTATATCTGTCAGGCCATGAATCACCATTGACGGCCGGATTGCCTTCCACTCGAAACGATCGACGTTTGACGAAACTATGCAAGTTCGTCGCAGATCGGTATAAGGTGGCTCGATGTGTCGTGTTTTAGGCTACAAATTGCTATGTCGCAGATTTGCGTACGACGAATAGAAGCGGAGATATAGTTGTTTATATCTGTCAGGCCATGAATCACCATTGACGGCCGAATTGCCTACCACTCGGAACGACCGACGTTTGCCGAAACTATGCAAGTTCGTCGCAGATCGGTATAAGGTGGCTCGATGTGTCGTGTTTTAGGCTACAAATTGCTATGTCGCAGATTTGCGTACGACGAATAGAAGCGCAGTTATAGTTGTTTATATCGGTCAGGCCATGAATCACCATTGACGGCAGGATTGCCTACCACTCGGAACGATCGACGTTTGACGAAACTATGCAAGTTCTTCGCAGATCGGTATAAGATGTGTCGACGTGTCGTGTTTTAAGCTACAAATTGCTATGTCGCAGATTCGCATACGACGAATAGAAGTGGAGTTATAGTTGCTTATATCCGTCAGGCCATGAATCACCATTGACGGCCGGATTGCCTACCACTCGGAACGACCGACGTTTGCCGAAAATATGCAAGTTCGTTGCAGATCGGTATAAGGTGGGTCGTTGGGCCGTGTTTTAAGCTACAAATTGCTATGCCGCAGATTCGCATACGAGGAATAGAAGCGGAGTTATCGATGTTTATATCTGTGAGGCCATGAATCACCATCGACAGCCGGATTGCCTACCACTCGGAACGATCGACGTTTGACGAAACTATGCAAGTTCTTCGCAGATCGGTATAAGGTGGCTCGATGTGTCGTGTTTTAGGCTACAAATTGCTATGTCGCAGATTTGCGTACGACGAATAGAGGCGGAGTTATAGTTGTTTATATCTGTGAGGCCATGAATCACCATTGACGGCAGGATTGCCTACCACTCGGAACGATCGACGTTTGACGAAACTATGCAAGTTCTTCGCAGATCGGTATAAGATGGGTCGATGTGTCGTGTTTTAAGCTACAAATTGCTATGTCGCAGATTTGCATACGACGAATAGAGGCGGAGTTATAATTGTTTATATCTGTGAGGCCATGAATCACCATTGACGGCAGGATTGCCTACCACTCGGAACGATCGAGGTTTGACGAAACTATGCAAGTTCTTCGCAGTTTGGTATAAGATGGGTCGATGTGACGTGTTTTAAGCTACAAATTGCTATGTCACAGATTCGCATACTACGAATAGAAGTGGAGTTATAGTTGTTTATATCTGTCAGGCCATGAATCACCATTGACGGCCGGATTGCCTTCCACTCGAAACAATCGACGTTTGACGAAACTATGCAAGTTCTTCGCAGATCGGTATAAGGTGGGTCGATGTGTCGTGTTTTAACCTACAGATTGCTATGTCGCAGATTCGCATACGACGAATAGAAGCGGAGTTATAGTTGTTTATATGTGTCAGGCCATGAATCACCATTGACGACCGGATTGCTTTCCACTCGAAACGACCGATGTTTGACGAAACTATGCAAGTTCGTCGCAGATCGGTATAAGGTGGCACGATGTGTCGTGTTTTAGGCTACAAATTGCTATGTCGCAGATTTGCATACGACGAATAGAAGCGGAGTTGTAGTTGTTTATATCTGTGAGATCATGAATCATCATTGACGGCCGGATTGCCTACCACTCGGAACGATCGACGTTTGCCGAAACTCTGCATGTTCTTCGCAGATCGGTATAAGGTGGGTCGATGTGCCGTGTTTTAAGCTACAAATTGCTATGTCGCAGATTTGCATACGACGAATAGAAGCGGAGTTATAGTTGTTTATATCTGTCAGGCCGTGAATCACCATTGACGCCTGGATTGCTTTCCACTCGAAACGACCGATGTTTGACGAAACTATGCAAGTTCGTCGCAGATCGGTATAAGGTGGCTCGATGTGTCGTGTTCTAGGCTACAAATTGCTATGTCGCAGATTTGCATACGACGAATAGAAGCGGAGTTGTAGTTGTTTATATCTGTGAGGTCATGAATCATCATTGACGGCCCGAATGCCTACCACTCGAAACGATCGATGTTTGACGAAACTATGCAAGTTCGTCGCAGATCGGTATAAGGTGGGTCGATGTGTCGTGCTTTAAGCTACAAATTGCTATGCCGCAGATTTGCGTACGACGAATAGAGTCGGAGTTATAGTTGTTTATATCTGTGAGGCCATGAATCACCATTGACGGCAGGATTGCCTACCACTCGGAACGATCGACGTTTGACGAAACTATGCAAGTTCTTCGCAGATCGGTATAAGATGGGTCGATGTGTCGTGTTTTAAGCTACAAATTGCTATGTCGCAGATTTGCATACGACGAATAGAGGCGGAGTTATAATTGTTTATATCTGTGAGGCCATGAATCACCATTGACGGCAGGATTGCCTACCACTCGGAACGATCGAGGTTTGACGAAACTATGCAAGTTCTTCGCAGTTTGGTATAAGATGGGTCGATGTGACGTGTTTTAAGCTACAAATTGCTATGTCACAGATTCGCATACTACGAATAGAAGTGGAGTTATAGTTGTTTATATCTGTCAGGCCATGAATCACCATTGACGGCCGGATTGCCTTCCACTCGAAACAATCGACGTTTGACGAAACTATGCAAGTTCTTCGCAGATCGGTATAAGGTGGGTCGATGTGTCGTGTTTTAACCTACAGATTGCTATGTCGCAGATTCGCATACGACGAATAGAAGCGGAGTTATAGTTGTTTATATGTGTCAGGCCATGAATCACCATTGACGACCGGATTGCTTTCCACTCGAAACGACCGATGTTTGACGAAACTATGCAAGTTCGTCGCAGATCGGTATAAGGTGGCACGATGTGTCGTGTTTTAGGCTACAAATTGCTATGTCGCAGATTTGCATACGACGAATAGAAGCGGAGTTGTAGTTGTTTATATCTGTGAGATCATGAATCATCATTGACGGCCGGATTGCCTACCACTCGGAACGATCGACGTTTGCCGAAACTCTGCATGTTCTTCGCAGATCGGTATAAGGTGGGTCGATGTGCCGTGTTTTAAGCTACAAATTGCTATGTCGCAGATTTGCATACGACGAATAGAAGCGGAGTTATAGTTGTTTATATCTGTCAGGCCGTGAATCACCATTGACGCCTGGATTGCTTTCCACTCGAAACGACCGATGTTTGACGAAACTATGCAAATTCGTCGCAGATCGGTATAAGGTGGCTCGATGTGTCGTGTTCTAGGCTACAAATTGCTATGTCGCAGATTTGCATACGACGAATAGAAGCGGAGTTGTAGTTGTTTATATCTGTGAGGTCATGAATCATCATTGACGGCCCGAATGCCTACCACTCGAAACGATCGATGTTTGACGAAACTATGCAAGTTCGTCGCAGATCGGTATAAGGTGGGTCGATGTGTCGTGCTTTAAGCTACAAATTGCTATGCCGCAGATTCGCATACGACGATTAGAAGCGCAGTTATCGATGTTTATATCTGTGAGGCCATGAATCACCATCGACGGCCGGATTGCCTACCACTCGGAACGATCGACGTTTGACGAAACTATGCAAGTTCTTCGCAGATCGGTATAAGGTTGCTCGATGTGTTGTGTTTTAGGCTACAAATTGCTATGTCGCAGATTTGCGTACGACGAATAGAAGCGGAGTTATCGATGTTTATATCTGTGAGGCCATTAATCACCATTGACGACAGGATTGCCTACCACTCGGAACGATCGACGTTTGACGAAACTATGCAAGTTCGTCGCAGATCGGTATAAGGTGGCTCGATGTGTCGTGCTTTAAGCTACAAATTGCTATGTCGCAGATTTGCATACGACGAATAGAGGCGGAGTTATAGTTGTTTATATCTGTCAGGCCATGAATCACCATTGACGGCCGGATTGCCTACCACTCGGAACGATCGACGTTTGACGAAACTATGCAAGTTCTTCGCAGATCGGTATAAGCTGGGTCGATGTGTCGTGTTTTAAGCTACAAATTGCTATGTCGCAGATTCGCGTACTACGAATAGAAGTGGAGTTATAGTTGTTTATATCTGTGAGGCCATTAATCACCATTGACGACCGGATTGCCTACCACTCGAAACGATCGATGTTTGACGAAACTATGCAAGTTCGTTGCAGATCGGTATAAGGTGCGTCGTTGGGCCGTGTTTTAAGCTACAAATTGCTATGTCGCAGATTTGCATACGACGAATAGAAGCGGAGTTGTAGTTGTTTATATCTGTGAGGTCATGAATCATCATTGACGGCCAGAATGCCTACCACTCGAAACGATCGATGTTTGACGAAACTATGCAAGTTCGTCGCAGATCGGTATAAGGTGGGTCGATGTATCGTGCTTTAAGCTACAAATTGCTATGTCGCAGATTGGCATACGACGAATAGAAGCGGAGTTATAGTTGTTTATATCTGTCAGGCCATGAATCATAATTGACGGCCGGATTGCCTTCCACTCGAAACGATCGATGTTTGACGAAACTATGCAAGTTCGTCGCAGATCGGTATAAGGTGGGTCGTTGGGCCGTTTTTGAAGCTACAAGTTGCTGTGTCGCAGATTCGCATACGACGAATAGAAGCGGATTTATCGATGTTTATATCTGTGAGGCCATTAATCACCATTGACGACAGGATTGCCTACCACTCGGAACGATCGACGTTTGACGAAACTATGCAAGTTCGTCGCAGATCGGTATAAGGTGGCTCGATGTGTCGTGTTTTAGGCTACAAATTGCTATGTCGCAGATTTGCGTACGACGAATAGAAGCGGAGATATAGTTGTTTATATCTGTCAGGCCATGAATCACCATTGACGGCCGAATTGCCTACCACTCGGAACGACCGACGTTTGCCGAAACTATGCAAGTTCGTCGCAGATCGGTATAAGGTGGCTCGATGTGTCGTGTTTTAGGCTACAAATTGCTATGCCGCAGATTCGCATACGAGGAATAGAAGCGGAGTTATCGATGTTTATATCTGTGAGGCCATGAATCACCATCGACAGCCGGATTGCCTACCACTCGGAACGATCGACGTTTGACGAAACTATGCAAGTTCTTCGCAGATCGGTATAAGGTGGCTCGATGTGTCGTGTTTTAGGCTACAAATTGCTATGTCGCAGATTTGCGTACGACGAATAGAGGCGGAGTTATAGTTGTTTATATCTGTGAGGCCATGAATCACCATTGACGGCAGGATTGCCTACCACTCGGAACGATCGACGTTTGACGAAACTATGCAAGTTCTTCGCAGATCGGTATAAGATGGGTCGATGTGTCGTGTTTTAAGCTACAAATTGCTATGTCGCAGATTTGCATACGACGAATAGAAGCGGAGTTGTAGTTGTTTATATCTGTGAGGCCATTAATCACCATTGACGACCGGATTGCCTACCACTCGAAACGATCGACGTTTGACGAAACTATGCAAGTTCGTCGCAGATCGGTATAAGGTGGCTCGATGTGTCGTGTTTTAGGCTACAAATTGCTATGTCGCAGATTTGCGTACGACGAATAGAAGCGGAGATATAGTTGTTTATATCTGTCAGGCCATGAATCACCATTGACGGCCGAATTGCCTACCACTCGGAACGACCGACGTTTGCCGAAACTATGCAAGTTCGTCGCAGATCGGTATAAGGTGGCTCGATGTGTCGTGTTTTAGGCTACAAATTGCTATGTCGCAGATTTGCGTACGACGAATAGAAGCGCAGTTATAGTTGTTTATATCGGTCAGGCCATGAATCACCATTGACGGCAGGATTGCCTACCACTCGGAACGATCGACGTTTGACGAAACTATGCAAGTTCTTCGCAGATCGGTATAAGATGGGTCGATGTGTCGTGTTTTAAGCTACAAATTGCTATGTCGCAGATTCGCATACGACGAATAGAAGTGGAGTTATAGTTGCTTATATCCGTCAGGCCATGAATCACCATTGACGGCCGGATTGCCTACCACTCGGAACGACCGACGTTTGCCGAAACTATGCAAGTTCGTTGCAGATCGGTATAAGGTGGGTCGTTGGGCCGTGTTTTAAGCTACAAATTGCTATGCCGCAGATTCGCATACGAGGAATAGAAGCGGAGTTATCGATGTTTATATCTGTGAGGCCATGAATCACCATCGACAGCCGGATTGCCTACCACTCGGAACGATCGACGTTTGACGAAACTATGCAAGTTCTTCGCAGATCGGTATAAGGTGGCTCGATGTGTCGTGTTTTAGGCTACAAATTGCTATGTCGCAGATTTGCGTACGACGAATAGAGGCGGAGTTATAGTTGTTTATATCTGTGAGGCCATGAATCACCATTGACGGCAGGATTGCCTACCACTCGGAACGATCGACGTTTGACGAAACTATGCAAGTTCTTCGCAGATCGGTATAAGATGGGTCGATGTGTCGTGTTTTAAGCTACAAATTGCTATGTCGCAGATTTGCATACGACGAATAGAAGCGGAGTTGTAGTTGTTTATATCTGTGAGATCATGAATCATCATTGACGGCCAGAATGCCTACCACTCGAAACGATCGATGTTTGACGAAACTATGCAAGTTCTTCGCAGATCGGTATAAGGTTGCTCGATGTGTTGTGTTTTAGGCTACAAATTGCTATGTCGCAGATTTGCGTACGACGAATAGAAGCGGAGTTATCGATGTTTATATCTGTGAGGCCATGAATCACCATTGACGGCCGGATTGCCTACCACTCGGAACGATCGACGTTTGACGAAACTATGCAAGTTCTTCGCAGATCGGTATAAGCTGGGTCGATGTGTCGTGTTTTAAGCTACAAATTGCTATGTCGCAGATTCGCGTACTACGAATAGAAGTGGAGTTATAGTTGTTTATATCTGTGAGGCCATTAATCACCATTGACGACCGGATTGCCTACCACTCGAAACGATCGATGTTTGACGAAACTATGCAAGTTCGTTGCAGATCGGTATAAGGTGCGTCGTTGGGCCGTGTTTTAAGCTACAAATTGCTATGTCGCAGATTTGCATACGACGAATAGAAGCGGAGTTGTAGTTGTTTATATCTGTGAGGTCATGAATTATCATTGACGGCCAGAATGCCTACCACTCGAAACGATCGATGTTTGACGAAACTATGCAAGTTCGTCGCAGATCGGTATAAGGTGGGTCGATGTATCGTGCTTTAAGCTACAAATTGCTATGTCGCAGATTGGCATACGACGAATAGAAGCGGAGTTATAGTTGTTTATATCTGTCAGGCCATGAATCACCATTGACGGCCGGATTGCCTTCCACTCGAAACGATCGACGTTTGACGAAACTATGCAAGTTCGTCGCAGATCGGTATAAGGTGGCTCGATGTGTCGTGTTTTAGGCTACAAATTGCTATGTCGCAGATTTGCGTACGACGAATAGAAGCGGAGATATAGTTGTTTATATCTGTCAGGCCATGAATCACCATTGACGGCCGAATTGCCTACCACTCGGAACGACCGACGTTTGCCGAAACTATGCAAGTTCGTCGCAGATCGGTATAAGGTGGCTCGATGTGTCGTGTTTTAGGCTACAAATTGCTATGTCGCAGATTTGCGTACGACGAATAGAAGCGCAGTTATAGTTGTTTATATCGGTCAGGCCATGAATCACCATTGACGGCAGGATTGCCTACCACTCGGAACGAGCGACGTTTGACGAAACTATGCAAGTTCTTCGCAGATCGGTATAAGATGGGTCGATGTGTCGTGTTTTAAGCTACAAATTGCTATGTCGCAGATTCGCATACGACGAATAGAAGTGGAGTTATAGTTGCTTATATCCGTCAGGCCATGAATCACCATTGACGGCCGGATTGCCTACCACTCGGAACGACCGACGTTTGCCGAAACTATGCAAGTTCGTTGCAGATCGGTATAAGGTGGGTCGTTGGGCCGTGTTTTAAGCTACAAATTGCTATGCCGCAGATTCGCATACGAGGAATAGAAGCGGAGTTATCGATGTTTATATCTGTGAGGCCATGAATCACCATCGACGGCCGGATTGCCTACCACTCGGAACGATCGACGTTTGACGAAACTATGCAAGTTCTTCGCAGATCGGTATAAGGTGGCTCGATGTGTCGTGTTTTAGGCTACAAATTGCTATGTCGCAGATTTGCGTACGACGAATAGAGGCGGAGTTATAGTTGTTTATATCTGTGAGGCCATGAATCACCATTGACGGCAGGATTGCCTACCACTCGGAACGATCGACGTTTGACGAAACTATGCAAGTTCTTCGCAGATCGGTATAAGATGGGTCGATGTGTCGTGTTTTAAGCTACAAATTGCTATGTCGCAGATTTGCATACGACGAATAGAAGCGGAGTTGTAGTTGTTTATATCTGTGAGATCATGAATCATCATTGACGGCCAGAATGCCTACCACTCGAAACGATCGATGTTTGACGAAACTATGCAAGTTCTTCGCAGATCGGTATAAGGTTGCTCGATGTGTTGTGTTTTAGGCTACAAATTGCTATGTCGCAGATTTGCGTACGACGAATAGAAGCGGAGTTATCGATGTTTATATCTGTGAGGCCATGAATCACCATTGACGGCCGGATTGCCTACCACTCGGAACGATCGACGTTTGACGAAACTATGCAAGTTCTTCGCAGATCGGTATAAGCTGGGTCGATGTGTCGTGTTTTAAGCTACAAATTGCTATGTCGCAGATTCGCGTACTACGAATAGAAGTGGAGTTATAGTTGTTTATATCTGTGAGGCCATTAATCACCATTGACGACCGGATTGCCTACCACTCGAAACGATCGATGTTTGACGAAACTATGCAAGTTCGTTGCAGATCGGTATAAGGTGCGTCGTTGGGCCGTGTTTTAAGCTACAAATTGCTATGTCGCAGATTTGCATACGACGAATAGAAGCGGAGTTGTAGTTGTTTATATCTGTGAGGTCATGAATCATCATTGACGGCCAGAATGCCTACCACTCGAAACGATCGATGTTTGACGAAACTATGCAAGTTCGTCGCAGATCGGTATAGGATGGGTCGATGTGTCGTGTTTTAAGCTACAAATTGCTATGTCGCAGATTCGCATACGACGAATAGAAGTGGAGTTATAGTTGCTTATATCCGTCAGGCCATGAATCACCATTGACGGCCGGATTGCCTACCACTCGGAACGACCGACGTTTGCCGAAAATATGCAAGTTCGTTGCAGATCGGTATAAGGTGGGTCGTTGGGCCGTGTTTTAAGCTACAAATTGCTATGCCGCAGATTCGCATACGAGGAATAGAAGCGGAGTTATCGATGTTTATATCTGTGAGGCCATGAATCACCATCGACAGCCGGATTGCCTACCACTCGGAACGATCGACGTTTGACGAAACTATGCTAGTTCTTCGCAGATCGGTATAAGGTGGCTCGATGTGTCGTGTTTTAGGCTACAAATTGCTATGTCGCAGATTTGCGTACGACGAATAGAGGCGGAGTTATAGTTGTTTATATCTGTGAGGCCATGAATCACCATTGACGGCAGGATTGCCTACCACTCGGAACGATCGACGTTTGACGAAACTATGCAAGTTCTTCGCAGATCGGTATAAGATGGGTCGATGTGTCGTGTTTTAAGCTACAAATTGCTATGTCGCAGATTCGCATACTACGAATAGAAGTGGAGTTATAGTTGTTTATATCTGTCAGGCCATGAATCACCATTGACGGCCGGATTGCCTTCCACTCGAAACAATCGACGTTTGACGAAACTATGCAAGTTCTTCGCAGATCGGTATAAGGTGGGTCGATGTGTCGTGTTTTAACCTACAGATTGCTATGTCGCAGATTCGCATACGACGAATAGAAGCGGAGTTATAGTTGTTTATATGTGTCAGGCCATGAATCACCATTGACGACCGGATTGCTTTCCACTCGAAACGACCGATGTTTGACGAAACTATGCAAGTTCGTCGCAGATCGGTATAAGGTGGCACGATGTGTCGTGTTTTAGGCTACAAATTGCTATGTCGCAGATTTGCATACGACGAATAGAAGCGGAGTTGTAGTTGTATATATCTGTGAGATCATGAATCATCATTGACGGCCAGAATGCCTACCACTCGAAACGATCGATGTTTGACGAAACTATGCAAGTTCGTCGCAGATCGGTATAAGGTAGGTCGATGTGTCGTGCTTTAAGCTACAAATTGCTATGTCGCAGATTCGCATACGACGAATAGAAGCGGAGTTATAGTTGTTTATATGTGTCAGGCCATGAATCACCATTGACGACCGGATTGCTTTCCACTCGAAACGACCGACGTTTGCCGAAACTATGCAAGTTCGTCGCAGATCGGTATAAGGTGGGTCGTTGGGCCGTGTTTTAAGCTACAACTTGCTATGTCGCAGATTCGCATACGACGAATAGAAGCGAAGTTATCGATGTTTATATCTGTGAGGCCATGAATCACCATTGACGACCGGATTGCTTACCACTCGGAACGACCGACGTTTGCCGAAAATATGCAAGTTCGTTGCAGATCGGTATAAGGTGGGTCGTTGGGCCGTGTTTTAAGCTACAAATTGCTATGCCGCAGATTCGCATACGAGGAATAGAAGCGGAGTTATCGATGTTTATATCTGTGAGGCCATGAATCACCATCGACAGCCGGATTGCCTACCACTCGGAACGATCGACGTTTGACGAAACTATGCTAGTTCTTCGCAGATCGGTATAAGGTGGCTCGATGTGTCGTGTTTTAGGCTACAAATTGCTATGTCGCAGATTTGCATACGACGAATAGAAGCGGAGTTGTAGTTGTATATATCTGTGAGGTCATGAATCATCATTGACGGCCGGAATGCCTACCACTCGAAACGATCGATGTTTGACGAAACTATGCAAGTTCGTCGCAGATCGGTATAAGGTGGGTCGTTGGGCCGTGTTTTAAGCTACAAGTTGCTGTGTCGCAGATTCGCATACGACGAATAGAAGCGGAGTTATAGTTGTTTATATGTTTCAGGCCATGAATCACCATTGACGCCTGGATTGCTTTCCACTCGAAACGACCGATGTTTGACGAAACTATGCAAGTTCGTCGCAGATCGGTATAAGGTGGCTCGATGTGTCGTGTTCTAGGCTACAAATTGCTATGTCGCAGATTCGCATACGACGAATAGAAGTGGAGTTATAGTTGTTTATATCTGTCAGGCCATGAATCACCATTGACTGCCGGATTGCCTTCCACTCGCAACGATCGATGTTTGACGAAACTATGCAAGTTCGTCGCAGATCGGTATAAGGTAGGACGATGTGTCGTGCTTTAAGCTACAAATTGCTATGTCGCAGATTTGCATACGACGAATAGAAGCGGAGTTATAGTTGTTTATATCTGTGAGGTCATGAATCATCATTGACGGCCGGAATGCCTACCACTCGAAACGATCGATGTTTGACGGAACTATGCAAGTTCTTCGCAGATCGGTATAATGTGGGTCGATGTGTCGTGCTTTAAGCTACAAATTGCTATGTCGCAGATTTGCATACGACGAATAGAAGCGGAGTTGTAGTTGTTTATATCTGTGAGGTCATGAATCATCATTGACGGCCAGAATGCCTACCACTCGAAAAGATCGATGTTTGACGAAACTTTGCAAGTTGGTCGCAGATCGGTATAAGGTGGGTCGATGTGTCGTGTTTTAAGCTACAAATTGCTATGTCGCAGATTTGCATACGACGAATAGAGGCGGAGTTATAGTTGTTTATATCTGTGAGGCCATGAATCACAATTGACGGCAGGATTGCCTACCACTCGGAACGATCGACGGTTGACGAAACTATGCAAGTTCTTCGCAGATCGGTATAAGATGGGTCGATGTGTCGTGTTTTAAGCTACAAATTGCTATGTCGGAGATTCGCATACGACGAATAGAAGTGGAGTTATAGTTGTTTATATCTGCCAGGCCATGAATCACCATTGACAGCCGGATTGCCTTCCACTCGAAACGATCGATGTTTGACGAAACTATGCAAGTTCGTCGCAGATCGATATAAGGTGGGTCGTTGGGCCGTGTTTTAACCTACAAATTGCTGTGTCGCAGATTTGCATACGACGAATAGAAGCGGAGTTGTAGTTGTTTATATCTGTGAGGTCATGAATCATCATTGACGGCCAGAATGCCTACCACTCGAAACGATCGATGTTTGACGAAACTATGCAAGTTCGTCGCAGATCGGTATAAGGTGGGTCGATGTGTCATGCTTTAAGCTACAAAGTGCTATGTCCCAGATTTGCATACGACGAATAGAAGCGGAGTTATAATTGTTTATATCTGTGAGGTCATGAATCATCATTGACGGCCGGAATGCCTACCACTCGAAACGATCGATGTTTGACGAAACTATGCAAGTTCGTCGCATATCGGTATAAGGTGGGTCGATGTGTCGTGCTTTAAGCTACAAATTGCTATGTCGCAGATTCGCATACGACGAATAGAAGCGGAGTTATCGATGTTTATATCTGTGAGGCCATGAATCACCATTGACGACAGGATTGCCTACCACTCGGAACGATCGACGTTTGACGAAACTATGCAAGTTCTTCGCAGATCGGTATAAGGTGGGTCGATGTGTCGTGTTTTAACCTACAAATTGCTATGTCGCAGATTCGCATACGACGAATAGAAGCGGAGTTATAGTTGTTTATATGTGTCAGGCCATGAATCACCATTGACGACCGGATTGCTTTCCACTCGAAACGACCGATGTTTGACGAAACTATGCAAGTTCGTCGCAGATCGGTATAAGGTGGCACGATGTGTCGTGTTTTAGGCTACAAATTGCTATGTCGCAGATTTGCATACGACGAATAGAAGCGGAGTTGTAGTTGTTTATATCTGTGAGATCATGAATCATCATTGACGGCCAGAATGCCTACCACTCGAAACGACCGACGTTTGACGAAACTATGCAAGTTCTTCGCAGATCGGTATAAGGTGGGTCGATGTGTCGTGTTTTAACCTACAAATTGCTATGTCGCAGATTCGCATACGACGAATAGAAGCGGAGTTATAGTTGTTTATATGTGTCAGGCCATGAATCACCATTGACGACCGGATTGCTTTCCACTCGAAACGACCGATGTTTGACGAAACTATGCAAGTTCGTCGCAGATCGGTATAAGGTGGCACGATGTGTCGTGTTTTAGGCTACAAATTGCTATGTCGCAGATTTGCATACGACGAATAGAAGCGGAGTTGTAGTTGTTTATATCTGTGAGATCATGAATCATCATTGACGGCCAGAATGCCTACCACTCGAAACGATCGATGTTTGACGAAACTATGCAAGTTCGTCGCAGATCGGTATAAGGTAGGTCGATGTGTCGTGCTTTAAGCTACAAATTGCTATGTCACAGATTTGCATACGACGAATAGAAGCGGAGTTATAGTTGCTTATATCTGTGAGGTCATGAATCATCATTGACGGCCGGAATGCCTACCACTCGAAACGATCGATGTTTGACGAAACTATGCAAGTTCGTCGCAGATCGGTATAAGGTGGGTCGTTGGGCCGTGTTTTAAGCTACAAGTTGCTGTGTCGCAGATTCGCATACGACGAATAGAAGCGGAGTTATAGTTGTTTATATGTTTCAGGCCATGAATCACCATTGACGCCTGGATTGCTTTCCACTCGAAACGACCGATGTTTGACGAAACTATGCAAGTTCGTCGCAGATCGGTATAAGGTGGCTCGATGTGTCGTGTTCTAGGCTACAAATTGCTATGTCGCAGATTCGCATACGACGAATAGAAGTGGAGTTATAGTTGTTTATATCTGTCAGGCCATGAATCACCATTGACTGCCGGATTGCCTTCCACTCGAAACGATCGATGTTTGACGAAACTATGCAAGTTCGTCGCAGATCGGTATAAGGTAGGTCGATGTGTCGTGCTTTAAGCTACAAATTGCTATGTCGCAGATTTGCATACGACGAATAGAAGCGGAGTTATAGTTGTTTATATCTGTGAGGTCATGAATCATCATTGACGGCCGGAATGCCTACCACTCGAAACGATCGATGTTTGACGGAACTATGCAAGTTCGTCGCAGATCAGTATAAGGTGGGTCGATGTGTCGTGCTTTAAGCTACAAATTGCTATGTCGCAGATTTGCATACGACGAATAGAAGCGGAGTTGTAGTTGTTTATATCTGTGAGGTCATGAATCACCATTGACGGCCGGATTGCCTTCCACTCGAAACGATCGATGTTTGACGAAACTATGCAAGTTCGTCGCCAATCGGTATAAGGTGGGTCGATGTGTCGTGTTATAACCTACAAATTGCTGTGTCGCAGATTCGCATACGACGAATAGAAGTGGAGTTATAGTTGTTTATATATGTGAGGCCATTAATCACCATTGACGACAGGATTGCCTACCACTCGGAACGATCGACGGTTGACGAAACTATGCAAGTTCTTCGCAGATCGGTATAAGATGGGTCGATGTGTCGTGTTTTAAGCTACAAATTGCTATGTCGGAGATTCGCATACGACGAATAGAAGTGGAGTTATAGTTGTTTATATCTGTCAGGCCACGAATCACCATTGACGGCCGGATTGCCTTCCACTCGAAACGATCGATGTTTGACGAAACTATGCAAGTTCGTCGCAGATCGGTATAAGGTGGGTCGTTGGGCCGTGTTTTAACCTACAAATTGCTGTGTCGCAGATTTGCATACGACGAATAGAAGCGGAGTTGTAGTTGTTTATATCTGTGAGGTCATGAATCATCATTGACGGCCAGAATGCCTACCACTCGAAACGATCAATGTTTGACGAAACTATGCAAGTTCGTCGCAGATCGGTATAAGGTGGGTCGATGTGTCGTGCTTTAAGCTACAAATTGCTATGTCGCAGATTTGCATACGACGAATAGAAGCGGAGTTATAGTTGTTTATATCTGTGAGGTCATGAATCATCATTGACGGCCGGAATGCCTACCACTCGAAACGATCGATGTTTGACGAAACTATGCAAGTTCGTCGCATATCGGTATAAGGTGGGTCGATGTGTCGTGCTTTACGCTACAAATTGCTATGCCGCAGATTCGCATACGACGAATAGAAGCGGAGTTATCGATGTTTATATCTGTGAGGCCATGAATCACCATTGACGACAGGATTGCCTACCACTCGGAACGATCGACGTTTGACGAAACTATGCAAGTTCTTCGCAGATCGGTATAAGGTGGGTCGATGTGTCGTGTTTTAACCTACAAATTGCTATGTCGCAGATTCGCATACGACGAATAGAAGCGGAGTTATAGTTGTTTATATGTATCAGGCCATGAATCACCATTGACGACCGGATTGCTTTCCACTCGAAACGACCGATGTTTGACGAAACTATGCAAGTTCGTCGCAGATCGGTATAAGGTGGCTCGATGTGTCGTGTTTTAGGCTACAAATTGCTATGTCGCAGATTTGCATACGACGAATAGAAGCGGAGTTGTAGTTGTTTATATCTGTGAGGTCATGAATCATCATTGACGGCCGGAATGCCTACCACTCGAAACGATCGATGTTTGACGAAACTATGCAAGTTCGTCGCAGATCGGTATAAGGTGGGTCGATGTGTCGTGCTTTAAGCTACAAATTGCTATGCCGCAGATTCGCATACGACGATTAGAAGCGGAGTTATCGATGTTTATATCTGTGAGGCCATGAATCACCACCGACGGCCGGATTGCCTACCACTCGGAACGATCGACGTTTGACGAAACTATGCAAGTTCTTCGCAGATCGGTATAAGGTTGCTCGATGTGTCGTGTTTTAGGCTACAAATTGCTATGTCGCAGATTTGCGTACGACGAATAGAAGCGGAGTTATCGATGTTTATATCTGTGAGGCCATTAATCACCATTGACGACAGGATTGCCTACCACTCGGAACGATCGACGTTTGACGAAACTATGCAAGTTCGTCGCAGATCGGTATAAGGTGGCTCGATGTGTCGTGCTTTAAGCTACAAATTGCTATGTCGCAGATTTGCATACGACGAATAGAGGCGGAGTTATAGTTGTTTATATCTGTGAGGCCATGAATCACCATTGACGGCAGGATTGCCTACCACTCGGAACGATCGACGGTTGACGAAACTATGCAAGTTCTTCGCAGATCGGTATAAGATAGGTCGATGTGTCGTGTTTTAAGCTACAAATTGCTATGTCGCAGATTCGCATAGGACGAATAGAAGTGGAGTTATAGTTGTTTTTATCTGTCAGGCCATGAATCACCATTGACGGCCGGATTGCCTACCACTCGGAACGATCGACGTTTGACGAAACTATGCAAGTTCTTCGCAGATCGGTATAAGCTGGGTCGATGTGTCGTGTTTTAAGCTACAAATTGCTATGTCGCAGATTTGCATACGACGAATAGAAGCGGAGTTGTAGTTGTTTATATCTGTGAGATCATGAATCATCATTGACGGCCAGAATGCCTACCACTCGAAACGATCGATGTTTGACGAAACTATGCAAGTTCGTCGCAGATCGGTATAAGGTGGGTCGATGTATCGTGCTTTAAGCTACAAATTGCTATGTCGCAGATTTGCGTACGACGAATAGAAGCGGAGATATAGTTGTTTATATCTGTCAGGCCATGAATCACCATTGACGGCCGAATTGCCTACCACTCGGAACGACCGACGTTTGCCGAAACTATGCAAGTTCGTCGCAGATCGGTATAAGGTGGCTCGATGTGTCGTGTTTTAGGCTACAAATTGCTATGTCGCAGATTTGCGTACGACGAATAGAAGCGCAGTTATAGTTGTTTATATCGGTCAGGCCATGAATCACCATTGACGGCAGGATTGCCTACCACTCGGAACGATCGACGTTTGACGAAACTATGCAAGTTCTTCGCAGATCGGTATAAGATGGGTCGATGTGTCGTGTTTTAAGCTACAAATTGCTATGTCGCAGATTCGCATACGACGAATAGAAGTGGAGTTATAGTTGCTTATATCCGTCAGGCCATGAATCACCATTGACGTCCGGATTGCCTACCACTCGGAACGACCGACGTTTGCCGAAACTATGCAAGTTCGTTGCAGATCGGTATAAGGTGGGTCGTTGGACCGTGTTTTAAGCTACAAATTGCTATGCCGCAGATTCGCATACGAGGAATAGAAGCGGAGTTATCGATGTTTATATCTGTGAGGTCATGAATCACCATCGACAGCCGGATTGCCTACCACTCGGAACGATCGACGTTTGACGAAACTATGCAAGTTCTTCGCAGATCGGTATAAGGTGGCTCGATGTGTCGTGTTTTAGGCTACAAATTGCTATGTCGCAGATTTGCGTACGACGAATAGAGGCGGAGTTATAGTTGTTTATATCTGTGAGGCCATGAATCACCATTGACGGCAGGATTGCCTACCACTCGGAACGATCGACGTTTGACGAAACTATGCAAGTTCTTCGCAGATCGGTATAAGATGGGTCGATGTGTCGTGTTTTAAGCTACAAATTGCTATGTCGCAGATTTGCATACGACGAATAGAGGCGGAGTTATAATTGTTTATATCTGTGAGGCCATGAATCACCATTGACGGCAGGATTGCCTACCACTCGGAACGATCGAGGTTTGACGAAACTATGCAAGTTCTTCGCAGTTTGGTATAAGATGGGTCGATGTGTCGTGTTTTAAGCTACAAATTGCTATGTCGCAGATTCGCATACTACGAATAGAAGTGGAGTTATAGTTGTTTATATCTGTCAGGCCATGAATCACCATTGACGGCCGGATTGCCTTCCACTCGAAACAATCGATGTTTGACGAAACTATGCAAGTTCGTCGCAGATCGGTATAAGGTGGGTCGATGTGTCGTGTTTTAGGCTACAAATTGCTATGTCGCAGATTTGCGTACGACGAATAGAAGCGGAGTTATCGATGTTTATATCTGTGAGGCCATGAATCACCATTGACGACCGGATTGCCTACCACTCGGAACGATCGACATTTGCCGAAACTATGCAAGTTCGTCGCAGATCGGTATAAGGTGGCTCGATGTGTCGTGTTTTAGGCTACAAATTGCTATGTCGCAGATTTGCGTACGACGAATAGAAGCGGAGTTATAGTTGTTTATATCTGTCAGGCCGTGAATCACCATTGACGGCCGGATTGCCTACCACTCGGAACGATCGACGTTTGCCGAAACTATGCAAGTTCTTCGCAGATCGGTATAAGGTGGGTCTATGTGTCGTGTTTTAAGCTACAACCTCCTATGTCGCAGATTTGCATACGACGAATAGAGGCGGAGTTATAGTTGTTTATTTTTGTGAGGCCATGAATCACCATTGACGGCAGGATTGCCTACCACTCGGAACGATCGACGTTTGACGAAACTATGCAAGTTCTTCGCAGATCGGTATAAGATGGGTCGATGTGTCGTGTTTTAACCTACAAATTGCTGTGTCGCAGATTTGCATACGACGAATAGAAGCGGAGTTGTAGTTGTTTATATCTGTGAGGTCATGAATCATCATTGACGGCCAGAATGCCTACCACTCGAAACGATCGATGTTTGACGAAACTATGCAAGTTCGTCGCAGATCGGTATAAGGTGGTTCGATGTGTCGTGCTTTAAGCTACAAAGTGGTATGTCCCAGATTTGCATACGACGAATAGAAGCGGAGTTATAGTTGTTTATATCTGTGAGGCCATGAATCACCATCGAAAGCCGGATTGCCTACCACTCGGAACGATCGACGTTTGACGAAACTATGCAAGTTCTTCGCAGATCGGTATAAGGTGGGTCGATGTGTCGTGTTTTAACCTACAAATTGCTATGTCGCAGATTCGCATACGACGAATAGAAGCGGAGTTATAGTTGTTTATATGTGTCAGGCCATGAATCACCATTGACGACCGGATTGCTTTCCACTCGAAACGACCGATGTTTGACGAAACTATGCAAGTTCGTCGCAGATCGGTATAAGGTGGCACGATGTGTCGTGTTTTAGGCTACAAATTGCTATGTCGCAGATTTGCATACGACGAATAGAAGCGGAGTTGTAGTTGTTTATATCTGTGAGATCATGAATCATCATTGACGGCCAGAATGCCTACCACTCGAAACGATCGATGTTTGACGAAACTATGCAAGTTCGTCGCAGATCGGTATAAGGTAGGTCGATGTGTCGTGCTTTAAGCTACAAATTGCTATGTCGCAGATTTGCATACGAGGAATAGAGGCGGAGTTATAATTGTTTATATCTGTGAGGCCATGAATCACCATCGACAGCCGGATTGCCTACCACTCGGAACGATCGACGTTTGACGAAACTATGCAAGTTCTTCGCAGATCGGTATAAGGTGGCTCGATGTGTCGTGTTTTAGGCTACAAATTGCTATGTCGCAGATTTGCGTACGACGAATAGAGGCGGAGTTATAGTTGTTTATATCTGTGAGGCCATGAATCACCATTGACGGCAGGATTGCCTACCACTCGGAACGATCGACGTTTGACGATACTATGCAAGTTCTTCGCAGATCGGTATAAGATGGGTCGATGTGTCGTGTTTTAAGCTACAAATTGCTATGTCGCAGATTTGCATACGACGAATAGAGGCGGAGTTATAATTGTTTATATCTGTGAGGCCATGAATCACCATTGACGGCAGGATTGCCTACCACTCGGAACGATCGAGGTTTGACGAAACTATGCAAGTTCTTCGCAGTTTGGTATAAGATGGGTCGATGTGTCGTGTTTTAAGCTACAAATTGCTATGTCGCAGATTCGCATACTACGAATAGAAGTGGAGTTATAGTTGTTTATATCTGTCAGGCCCTGAATCACCATTGACGGCCGGATTGCCTTCCACTCGAAACAATCGATGTTTGACGAAACTATGCAAGTTCGTCGCAGATCGGTATAAGGTGGGTCGATGTGTCGTGTTTTAGGCTACAAATTGCTATGTCGCAGATTTGCGTACGACGAATAGAAGCGGAGTTATCGATGTTTATATCTGTGAGGCCATGAATCACCATTGACGACCGGATTGCCTACCACTCGGAACGATCGACGGTTGACGAAACTATGCAAGTTCTTCGCAGATCGGTATAAGATGGGTCGATGTGTCGTGTTTTAAGCTACAAATTGCTATGTCGGAGATTCGCATACGACGAATAGAAGTGGAGTTATAGTTGTTTATATCTGCCAGGCCATGAATCACCATTGACAGCCGGATTGCCTTCCACTCGGAACGATCGACGTTTGACGAAACTATGCAAGTTCTTCGCAGATCGGTATAAGGTGGGTCGATGTGTCGTGTTTTAACCTACAAATTGCTATGTCGCAGATTTGCATACGACGAATAGAGGCGGAGTTATAGTTGTTTATTTTTGTGAGGCCATGAATCACCATTGACGGCAGGATTGCCTACCACTCGGAACGATCGACGTTTGACGAAACTATGCAAGTTCTTCGCAGATCGGTATAAGGTGGCTCGATGTGTCGTGTTTTAGGCTACAAATTGCTATGTCGCAGATTTGCGTACGACGAATAGAAGCGGAGTTATAGATGTTTATATCTGTCAGGCCGTGAATCACCATTGACGGCCGGATTGCCTACCACTCGGAACGATCGACGTTTGCCGAAACTATGCAAGTTCTTCGCAGATCGGTATAAGGTGGGTCTATGTGTCGTGTTTTAAGCTACAACCTGCTATGTCGCAGATTTGCATACGACGAATAGAGGCGGAGTTATAGTTGTTTATTTTTGTGAGGCCATGAATCACCATTGACGGCAGGATTGCCTACCACTCGGAACGATCGACGTTTGACGAAACTATGCAAGTTCTTCGCAGATCGGTATAAGATGGGTCGATGTGTCGTGTTTTAAGCTACAAATTGCTATGCCGCAGATTTGCATACGACGAATAGAAGCGGAGTTGTAGTTGTTTATATCTGTGAGGTCATGAATCATCATTGACGGCCAGAATGCCTACCACTCGAAAAGATCGATGTTTGACGAAACTTTGCAAGTTCGTCGCAGATCGGTATAAGGTGGGTCGATGTGTCGTGTTTTAAGCTACAAATTGCTATGTCGCAGATTTGCATACGACGAATAGAGGCGGAGTTATAGTTGTTTATATCTGTGAGGCCATGAATCACAATTGACGGCAGGATTGCCTACCACTCGGAACGATCGACGGTTGACGAAACTATGCAAGTTCTTCGCAGATCGGTATAAGATGGGTCGATGTGTCGTGTTTTAAGCTACAAATTGCTATGTCGGAGATTCGCATACGACGAATAGAAGTGGAGTTATAGTTGTTTATATCTGCCAGGCCATGAATCACCATTGACAGCCGGATTGCCTTCCACTCGGAACGATCGACGTTTGACGAAACTATGCAAGTTCTTCGCAGATCGGTATAAGGTGGGTCGATGTGTCGTGTTTTAACCTACAAATTGCTATGTCGCAGATTCGCATACGACGAATAGAAGCGGAGTTATAGTTGTTTATATCTGTGAGGCCATGAATCACAATTGACGGCAGGATTGCCTACCACTCGGAACGATCGACGGTTGACGAAACTATGCAAGTTCTTCGCAGATCGGTATAAGATGGGTCGATGTGTCGTGTTTTAAGCTACAAATTGCTATGCCGCAGATTCGCATACGACGATTAGAAGAGGAGTTATCGATGTTTATATCTGTGAGGCCATGAATCACCATCGACGGCCGGATTGCCTACCACTCGGAACGATCGACGGTTGACGAAACTATGCAAGTTCTTCGCAGATCGGTATAAGATGGGTCGATGTGTCGTGTTTTAAGCTACAAATTGCTATCTCGCAGATTCGCATACGACGAATAGAAGTGGAGTTATAGTTGTTTATATCTGTCAGGCCATGAATCACCATTGACGGCCGGATTGCCTTCCACTCGAAACGATATATGTTTGACGAAACTTTGCAAGTTCGTCGCAGATCGGTATAAGGTGGGTCGTTGGGCCGTGTTTTAAGCTACAAGTTGCTGTGTCGCAGATTCGCATACGACGAATAGAAGCGGAGTTATCGATGTTTATATCTGTGAGGCCATTAATCACCATTGACGACAGGATTGCCTACCACTCGGAACGATCGACGTTTGACGAAACTATGCAAGTTCGTCGCAGATCGATATAAGGTGGCTCGATGTGTCGTGTTTTAGGCTACAAATTGCTATGTTGCAGATTTGCGTACGACGAATAGAAGCGGAGTTATAGTTGTTTATATCTGTGAGGACATGAATCCTCATTGACGGCCGGAATGCCTACCACTCGAAACGATCGATGTTTGACGAAACTATGCAAGTTCGTCGCAGATCGGTATAAGGTGGGTCGATGTGTCGTGTTTTAAGTTACAAAGTGCTATGTCGCAGATTTGCATACGACGAATAGAAGCGGAGTAATAGTTGTTTATATCTGTGAGGCCATGAATCACCATTGACGACCGGATTGCCTACCACTCGAAACGATCGATGTTTGACGAAACTATGCAAGTTCGTCGCATATCGGTATAAGGTGGGTCGATGTGTCGTGCTTTAAGCTACAAATTGCTATGCCGCAGATTCGCATACGACGAATAGAAGCGGAGTTATCGATGTTTATATCTGTGAGGCCATGAATCACCATTGACGACAGGATTGCCTACCACTCGGAACGATCGACGTTTGACGAAACTATGCAAGTTCTTCGCAGATCGGTATAAGGTGGGTCGATGTGTCGTGTTTTAACCTACAAATTGCTATGTCGCAGATTCGCATACGACGAATAGAAGCGGAGTTATAGTTGTTTATATGTGTCAGGCCATGAATCACCATTGACGACCGGATTGCTTTCCACTCGAAACGACCGATGTTTGACGAAACTATGCAAGTTCGTCGCAGATCGGTATAAGGTGGCACGATGTGTCGTGTTTTAGGCTACAAATTGCTATGTCGCAGATTTGCATACGACGAATAGAAGCGGAGTTGTAGTTGTTTATATCTGTGAGATCATGAATCATCATTGACGGCCAGAATGCCTACCACTCGAAACGATCGATGTTTGACGAAACTATGCAAGTTCGTCGCAGATCGGTATAAGGTAGGTCGATGTGTCGTGCTTTAAGCTACAAATTGCTATGTCACAGATTTGCATACGACGAATAGAAGCGGAGTTATAGTTGCTTATATCTGTGAGGTCATGAATCATCATTGACGGCCGGAATGCCTACCACTCGAAACGATCGATGTTTGACGAAACTATGCAAGTTCGTCGCAGATCGGTATAAGGTGGGTCGTTGGGCCGTGTTTTAAGCTACAAGTTGCTGTGTCGCAGATTCGCATACGACGAATAGAAGCGGAGTTATAGTTGTTTATATGTTTCAGGCCATGAATCACCATTGACGCCTGGATTGCTTTCCACTCGAAACGACCGATGTTTGACGAAACTATGCAAGTTCGTCGCAGATCGGTATAAGGTGGCTCGATGTGTCGTGTTCTAGGCTACAAATTGCTATGTCGCAGATTCGCATACGACGAATAGAAGTGGAGTTATAGTTGTTTATATCTGTCAGGCCATGAATCACCATTGACTGCCGGATTGCCTTCCACTCGCAACGATCGATGTTTGACGAAACTATGCAAGTTCGTCGCAGATCGGTATAAGGTAGGTCGATGTGTCGTGCTTTAAACTACAAATTGCTATGTCGCAGATTTGCATACGACGAATAGAAGCGGAGTTATAGTTGTTTATATCTGTGAGGTCATGAATCATCATTGACGGCCGGAATGCCTACCACTCGAAACGATCGATGTTTGACGGAACTATGCAAGTTCGTCGCAGATCGGTATAATGTGGGTCGATGTGTCGTGCTTTAAGCTACAAATTGCTATGTCGCAGATTTGCATACGACGAATAGAAGCGGAGTTGTAGTTGTTTATATCTGTGAGGTCATGAATCATCATTGACGGCCAGAATGCCTACCACTCGAAAAGATCGATGTTTGACGAAACTTTGCAAGTTCGTCGCAGATCGGTATAAGGTGGGTCGATGTGTCGTGTTTTAAGCTACAAATTGCTATGTCGCAGATTTGCATACGCCGAATAGAGGCGGAGTTATAGTTGTTTATATCTGTGAGGCCATGAATCACAATTGACGGCAGGATTGCCTACCACTCGGAACGATCGACGGTTGACGAAACTATGCAAGTTCTTCGCAGATCGGTATAAGATGGGTCGATGTGTCGTGTTTTAAGCTACAAATTGCTATGTCGGAGATTCGCATACGACGAATAGAAGTGGAGTTATAGTTGTTTATATCTGCCAGGCCATGAATCACCATTGACAGCCGGATTGCCTTCCACTCGGAACGATCGACGTTTGACGAAACTATGCAAGTTCTTCGCAGATCGGTATAAGGTGGGTCGATGTGTCGTGTTTTAACCTACAAATTGCTATGTCGCAGATTCGCATACGACGAATAGAAGCGGAGTTATAGTTGTTTATATCTGTGAGGCCATGAATCACAATTGACGGCAGGATTGCCTACCACTCGGAACGATCGACGGTTGACGAAACTATGCAAGTTCTTCGCAGATCGGTTTAAGATGGGTCGATGTGTCGTGTTTTAAGCTACAAATTGCTATGCCGCAGATTCGCATACGACGATTAGAAGCGGAGTTATCGATGTTTATATCTGTGAGGCCATGAATCACCATCGACGGCCGGATTGCCTACCACTCGGAACGATCGACGGTTGACGAAACTATGCAAGTTCTTCGCAGATCGGTATAAGATGGGTCGATGTGTCGTGTTTTAAGCTACAAATTGCTATCTCGCAGATTCGCATACGACGAATAGAAGTGGAGTTATAGTTGTTTATATCTGTCAGGCCATGAATCGCCATTGACGGCCGGATTGCCTTCCACTCGAAACGATCGATGTTTGACGAAACTTTGCAAGTTCGTCGCAGATCGGTATAAGGTGGGTCGTTGGGCCGTGTTTTAAGCTACAAGTTGCTGTGTCGCAGATTCGCATACGACGAATAGAAGCGGAGTTATCGATGTTTATATCTGTGAGGCCATTAATCACCATTGACGACAGGATTGCCTACCACTCGGAACGATCGACGTTTGACGAAACTATGCAAGTTCGTCGCAGATCGATATAAGGTGGCTCGATGTGTCGTGTTTTAGGCTACAAATTGCTATGTCGCAGATTTGCGTACGACGAATAGAAGCGGAGTTATAGTTGTTTATATCTGTGAGGACATGAATCCTCATTGACGGCCGGAATGCCTACCACTCGAAACGATCGATGTTTGACGAAACTATGCAAGTTCGTCGCAGATCGGTATAAGGTGGGTCGATGTGTCGTGTTTTAAGTTACAAAGTGCTATGTCGCAGATTTGCATACGACGAATAGAAGCGGAGTAATAGTTGTTTATATCTGTGAGGCCATGAATCACCATTGACGACCGGATTGCCTACCACTCGAAACGATCGATGTTTGACGAAACTATGCAAGTTCGTCGCATATCGGTATAAGGTGGGTCGATGTGTCGTGCTTTAAGCTACAAATTGCTATGCCGCAGATTCGCATACGACGAATAGAAGCGGAGTTATCGATGTTTATATCTGTGAGGCCATGAATCACCATTGACGACAGGATTGCCTACCACTCGGAACGATCGACGTTTGACGAAACTATGCAAGTTCTTCGCAGATCGGTATAAGGTGGGTCGATGTGCCGTGTTTTAACCTACAAATTGCTATGTCGCAGATTCGCATACGACGAATAGAAGCGGAGTTATAGTTGTTTATATGTGTCAGGCCATGAATCACCATTGACGACCGGATTGCTTTCCACTCGAAACGACCGATGTTTGACGAAACTATGCAAGTTCGTCGCAGATCGGTATAAGGTGGCACGATGTGTCGTGTTTTAGGCTACAAATTGCTATGTCGCAGATTTGCATACGACGAATAGAAGCGGAGTTGTAGTTGTTTATATCTGTGAGATCATGAATCATCATTGACGGCCAGAATGCCTACCACTCGAAACGATCTATGTTTGACGAAACTATGCAAGTTCGTCGCAGATCGGTATAAGGTAGGTCGATGTGTCGTGCTTTAAGCTACAAATTGCTATGTCACAGATTTGCATACGACGAATAGAAGCGGAGTTATAGTTGCTTATATCTGTGAGGTCATGAATCATCATTGACGGCCGGAATGCCTACCACTCGAAACGATCGATGTTTGACGAAACTATGCAAGTTCGTCGCAGATCGGTATAAGGTGGGTCGTTGGGCCGTGTTTTAAGCTACAAGTTGCTGTGTCGCAGATTCGCATACGACGAATAGAAGCGGAGTTATAGTTGTTTATATGTTTCAGGCCATGAATCACCATTGACGCCTGGATTGCTTTCCACTCGAAACGACCGATGTTTGACGAAACTATGCAAGTTCGTCGCAGATCGGTATAAGGTGGCTCGATGTGTCGTGTTCTAGGCTACAAATTGCTATGTCGCAGATTCGCATACGACGAATAGAAGTGGAGTTATAGTTGTTTATATCTGTCAGGCCATGAATCACCATTGACTGCCGGATTGCCTTCCACTCGCAACGATCGATGTTTGACGAAACTATGCAAGTTCGTCGCAGATCGGTATAAGGTAGGTCGATGTGTCGTGCTTTAAGCTACAAATTGCTATGTCGCAGATTTGCATACGACGAATAGAAGCGGAGTTATAGTTGTGTATATCTGTGAAGTCATGAATCATCATTGACGGCCGGAATGCCTACCACTCGAAACGATCGATGTTTGACGGAACTATGCAAGTTCGTCGCAGATCGGTATAATGTGGGTCGATGTGTCGTGCTTTAAGCTACAAATTGCTATGTCGCAGATTTGCATACGACGAATAGAAGCGGAGTTGTAGTTGTTTATATCTGTGAGGTCATGAATCATCATTGACGGCCAGAATGCCTACCACTCGAAAAGATCGATGTTTGACGAAACTTTGCAAGTTCGTCGCAGATCGGTATAAGGTGGGTCGATGTGTCGTGTTTTAAGCTACAAATTGCTATGTCGCAGATTTGCATACGACGAATAGAGGCGGAGTTATAGTTGTTTATATCTGTGAGGCCATGAATCACAATTGACGGCAGGATTGCCTACCACTCGGAACGATCGACGGTTGACGAAACTATGCAAGTTCTTCGCAGATCGGTATAAGATGGGTCGATGTGTCGTGTTTTAAGCTACAAATTGCTATGTCGGAGATTCGCATACGACGAATAGAAGTGGAGTTATAGTTGTTTATATCTGCCAGGCCATGAATCACCATTGACAGCCGGATTGCCTTCCACTCGATACGATCGATGTTTGACGAAACTATGCAAGTTCGTCGCAGATCGATATAAGGTGGGTCGTTGGGCCGTGTTTTAACCTACAAATTGCTGTGTCGCAGATTTGCATACGACGAATAGAAGCGGAGTTGTAGTTGTTTATATCTGTGAGGTCATGAATCATCATTGACGGCCAGAATGCCTACCACTCGAAACGATCGATGTTTGACGAAACTATGCAAGTTCGTCGCAGATCGGTATAAGGTAGGTCGATGTGTCGTGCTTTAAGCTACAAATTGCTATGTCACAGATTTGCATACGACGAATAGAAGCGGAGTTATAGTTGCTTATATCTGTGAGGTCATGAATCATCATTGACGGCCGGAATGCCTACCACTCGAAACGATCGATGTTTGACGAAACTATGCAAGTTCGTCGCAGATCGGTATAAGGTGGGTCGTTGGGCCGTGTTTTAAGCTACAAGTTGCTGTGTCGCAGATTCGCATACGACGAATAGAAGCGGAGTTATAGTTGTTTATATGTTTCAGGCCATGAATCACCATTGACGCCTGGATTGCTTTCCACTCGAAACGACCGATGTTTGACGAAACTATGCAAGTTCGTCGCAGATCGGTATAAGGTGGCTCGATGTGTCGTGTTCTAGGCTACAAATTGCTATGTCGCAGATTCGCATACGACGAATAGAAGTGGAGTTATAGTTGTTTATATCTGTCAGGCCATGAATCACCATTGACTGCCAGATTGCCTTCCACTCGAAACGATCGATGTTTGACGAAACTATGCAAGTTCGTCGCAGATCGGTATAAGGTAGGTCGATGTGTCGTGCTTTAAGCTACAAATTGCTATGTCGCAGATTTGCATACGACGAATAGAAGCGGAGTTATAGTTGTTTATATCTGTGAGGTCATGAATCATCATTGACGGCCGGAATGCCTACCACTCGAAACGATCGATGTTTGACGGAACTATGCAAGTTCGTCGCAGATCGGTATAAGGTGGGTCGATGTGTCGTGCTTTAAGCTACAAATTGCTATGTCGCAGATTTGCATACGACGAATAGAAGCGGAGTTGTAGTTGTTTATATCTGTGAGGTCATGAATCACCATTGACGGCCGGATTGCCTTCCACTCGAAACGATCGATGTTTGACGAAACTATGCAAGTTCGTCGGCGATCGGTATAAGGTGGGTCGATGTGTCGTGTTATAACCTACAAATTGCTGTGTCGCAGATTCGCATACGACGAATAGAAGTGGAGTTATAGTTGTTTATATCTGTGAGGCCATTAATCACCATTGACGACAGGATTGCCTACCACTCGGAACGATCGACGGTTGACGAAACTATGCAAGTTCTTCGCAGATCGGTATAAGATGGGTCGATGTGTCGTGTTTTAAGCTACAAATTGCTATGTCGGAGATTCGCATACGACGAATAGAAGTGGAGTTATAGTTGTTTATATCTGTCAGGCCACGAATCACCATTGACGGCCGGATTGCCTTCCACTCGAAACGATCGATGTTTGACGAAACTATGCAAGTTCGTCGCAGATCGGTATAAGGTGGGTCGTTGGGCCGTGTTTTAACCTACAAATTGCTGTGTCGCAGATTTGCATACGACGAATAGAAGCGGAGTTGTAGTTGTTTATATCTGTGAGGTCATGAATCATCATTGACGGCCAGAATGCCTACCACTCGAAACGATCAATGTTTGACGAAACTATGCAAGTTCGTCGCAGATCGGTATAAGGTGGGTCGATGTGTCGTGCTTTAAGCTACAAATTGCTATGTCGCAGATTTGCATACGACGAATAGAAGCGGAGTTATAGTTGTTTATATCTGTGAGGTCATGAATCATCATTGACGGCCGGAATGCCTACCACTCGAAACGATCGATGTTTGACGAAACTATGCAAGTTCGTTGCATATCGGTATAAGGTGGGTCGATGTGTCGTGCTTTACGCTACAAATTGCTATGCCGCAGATTCGCATACGACGAATAGAAGCGGAGTTATCGATGTTTATATCTGTGAGGCCATGAATCACCATTGACGACAGGATTGCCTACCACTCGGAACGATCGACGTTTGACGAAACTATGCAAGTTCTTCGCAGATCGGTATAAGGTGGGTCGATGTGTCGTGTTTTAACCTACAAATTGCTATGTCGCAGATTCGCATACGACGAATAGAAGCGGAGTTATAGTTGTTTATATGTGTCAGGCCATGAATCACCATTGACGACCGGATTGCTTTCCACTCGAAACGACCGATGTTTGACGAAACTATGCAAGTTCGTCGCAGATCGGTATAAGGTGGCTCGATGTGTCGTGTTTTAGGCTACAAATTGCTATGTCGCAGATTTGCATACGACGAATAGAAGCGGAGTTGTAGTTGTTTATATCTGTGAGATCATGAATCATCATTGACGGCCAGAATGCCTACCACTCGAAACGATCGATGTTTGACGAAACTATGCAAGTTCGTCGCAGATCGGTATAAGGTAGGTCGATGTGTCGTGCTTTAAGCTACAAATTGCTATGTCACAGATTTGCATACGACGAATAGAAGCGGAGTTATAGTTGCTTATATCTGTGAGGTCATGAATCATCATTGACGGCCGGAATGCCTACCACTCGAAACGATCGATGTTTGACGAAACTATGCAAGTTCGTCGCAGATCGGTATAAGGTGGGTCGATGTGACGTGCTTTAAGCTACAAATTGCTATGCCGCAGATTCGCATACGACGATTAGAAGCGGAGTTATCGATGTTTATATCTGTGAGGCCATGAATCACCACCGACGGCCGGATTGCCTACCACTCGGAACGATCGACGTTTGACGAAACTATGCAAGTTCTTCGCAGATCGGTATAAGGTGGCTCGATGTGTCGTGTTTTAGGCTACAAATTGCTATGTCGCAGATTTGCGTACGACGAATAGAAGCGGAGTTATAGTTGTTTATATCTGTCAGGCCATGAATCACCATTGACGGCCGGATTGCCTACCACTCGGAACGATCGACGTTTGCCGAAACTCTGCATGTTCTTCGCAGATCGGTATAAGGTGGGTCGATGTGCCGTGTTTTAAGCTACAAATAGCTATGTCGCAGATTTGCATACGACGAATAGAAGCGGAGTTATAGTTGTTTATATCTGTCAGGCCGTGAATCACCATTGACGCCTGGATTGCTTTCCACTCGAAACGACCGATGTTTGACGAAACTATGCAAGTTCGTCGCAGATCGGTATAAGGTGGCTCGATGTGTCGTGTTCTAGGCTACAAATTGCTATGTCGCAGATTTGCATACGACGAATAGAAGCGGAGTTGTAGTTGTTTATATCTGTGAGGTCATGAATCATCATTGACGGCCCGAATGCCTACCACTCGAAACGATCGATGTTTGACGAAACTATGCAAGTTCGTCGCAGATCGGTATAAGGTGGGTCGATGTGTCGTGCTTTAAGCTACAAATTGCTATGCCGCAGATTCGCATACGACGATTAGAAGCGGAGTTATCGATGTTTATATCTGTGAGGCCATGAATCACCATCGACGGCCGGATTGCCTACCACTCGGAACGATCGACGTTTGACGAAACTATGCAAGTTCTTCGCAGATCGGTATAAGGTTGCTCGATGTGTTGTGTTTTAGGCTACAAATTGCTATGTCGCAGATTTGCGTACGACGAATAGAAGCGGAGTTATCGATGTTTATATCTGTGAGGCCATTAATCACCATTGACGACAGGATTGCCTACCACTCGGAACGATCGATGTTTGACGAAACTATGCAAGTTCGTTGCAGATCGGTATAAGGTGCGTCGTTGGGCCGTGTTTTAAGCTACAAATTGCTATGTCGCAGATTTGCATACGACGAATAGAAGCGGAGTTGTAGTTGTTTATATCTGTGAGGTCATGAATCATCATTGACGGCCAGAATGCCTACCACTCGAAACGATCGATGTTTGACGAAACTATGCAAGTTCGTCGCAGATCGGTATAAGGTGGGTCGATGTATCGTGCTTTAAGCTACAAATTGCTATGTCGCAGATTGGCATACGACGAATAGAAGCGGAGTTATAGTTGTTTATATCTGTCAGGCCATGAATCACCATTGACGGCCGGATTGCCTTCCACTCGAAACGATCGATGTTTGACGAAACTATGCAAGTTCGTCGCAGATCGGTATAAGATGGGTCGTTGGGCCGTTTTTGAAGCTACAAGTTGCTGTGTCGCAGATTCGCATACGACGAATAGAAGCGGATTTATCGATGTTTATATCTGTGAGGCCATTAATCACCATTGACGACAGGATTGCCTACCACTCGGAACGATCGACGGTTGACGAAACTATGCAAGTTCTTCGCAGATCGGTATAAGATGGGTCGATGTGTCGTGTTTTAAGCTACAAATTGCTATGTCGCAGATTCGCATAGGACGAATAGAAGTGGAGTTATAGTTGTTTTTATCTGTCAGGCCATGAATCACCATTGACGGCCGGATTGCCTACCACTCGGAACGATCGACGTTTGACGAAACTATGCAAGTTCTTCGCAGATCGGTATAAGCTGGGTCGATGTGTCGTGTTTTAAGCTACAAATTGCTATGTCGCAGATTCGCGTACTACGAATAGAAGTGGAGTTATAGTTGTTTATATCTGTGAGGCCATTAATCACCATTGACGACCGGATTGCCTACCACTCGAAACGATCGATGTTTGACGAAACTATGCAAGTTCGTTGCAGATCGGTATAAGGTGCGTCGTTGGGCCGTGTTTTAAGCTACAAATTGCTATGTCGCAGATTTGCATACGACGAATAGAAGCGGAGTTGTAGTTGTTTATATCTGTGAGGTCATGAATCATCATTGACGGCCAGAATGCCTACCACTCGAAACGATCGATGTTTGACGAAACTATGCAAGTTCGTCGCAGATCGGTATAAGGTGGGTCGATGTATCGTGCTTTAAGCTACAAATTGCTATGTCGCAGATTGGCATACGACGAATAGAAGCGGAGTTATAGTTGTTTATATCTGTCAGGCCATGAATCACCATTGACGGCCGGATTGCCTTCCACTCGAAACGATCGATGTTTGACGAAACTATGCAAGTTCGTCGCAGATCGGTATAAGGTGGGTCGTTGGGCCGTTTTTGAAGCTACAAGTTGCTGTGTCGCAGATTCGCATACGACGAATAGAAGCGGATTTATCGATGTTTAAATCTGTGAGGCCATTAATCACCATTGACGACAGGATTGCCTACCACTCGGAACGATCGACGTTTGACGAAACTATGCAAGTTCGTCGCAGATCGGTATAAGGTGGCTCGATGTGTCGTGTTTTAGGCTACAAATTGCTATGTCGCAGATTTGCGTACGACGAATAGAAGCGGAGATATAGTTGTTTATATCTGTCAGGCCATGAATCACCATTGACGGCCGAATTGCCTACCACTCGGAACGACCGACGTTTGCCGAAACTATGCAAGTTCGTCGCAGATCGGTATAAGGTGGCTCGATGTGTCGTGTTTTAGGCTACAAATTGCTATGTCGCAGATTTGCGTACGACGAATAGAAGCGCAGTTATACTTGTTTATACCGGTCAGGCCATGAATCACCATTGACGGCAGGATTGCCTACCACTCGGAATGATCGACGTTTGACGAAACTATGCAAGTTCTTCGCAGATCGGTATAAGATGGGTCGATGTGTCGTGTTTTAAGCTACAAATTGCTATGTCGCAGATTCGCATACGACGAATAGAAGTGGAGTTATAGTTGCTTATATCCGTCAGGCCATGAATCACCATTGACGGCCGGATTGCCTACCACTCGGAACGACCGACGTTTGCCGAAACTATGCAAGTTCGTTGCAGATCGGTATAAGGTGGGTCGTTGGACCGTGTTTTAAGCTACAAATTGCTATGCCGCAGATTCGCATACGAGGAATAGAAGCGGAGTTATCGATGTTTATATCTGTGAGGCCATGAATCACCATCGACAGCCGGATTGCCTACCACTCGGAACGATCGACGTTTGACGAAACTATGCAAGTTCTTCGCAGATCGGTATAAGGTGGCTCGATGTGTCGTGTTTTAGGCTACAAATTGCTATGTCGCAGATTTGCGTACGACGAATAGAGGCGGAGTTATAGTTGTTTATATCTGTGAGGCCATGAATCACCATTGACGGCAGGATTGCCTACCACTCGGAACGATCGACGTTTGACGAAACTATGCAAGTTCTTCGCAGATCGGTATAAGATGGGTCGATGTGTCGTGTTTTAAGCTACAAATTGCTATGTCGCAGATTCGCATACGACGAATAGAAGTGGAGTTATAGTTGCTTATATCCGTCAGGCCATGAATCACCATTGACGGCCGGATTGCCTACCACTCGGAACGACCGACGTTTGCCGAAACTATGCAAGTTCGTTGCAGATCGGTATAAGGTGGGTCGTTGGACCGTGTTTTAAGCTACAAATTGCTATGCCGCAGATTCGCATACGAGGAATAGAAGCGGAGTTATCGATGTTTATATCTGTGAGGCCATGAATCACCATCGACAGCCGGATTGCCTACCACTCGGAACGATCGACGTTTGACGAAACTATGCAAGTTCTTCGCAGATCGGTATAAGGTGGCTCGATGTGTCGTGTTTTAGGCTACAAATTGCTATGTCGCAGATTTGCGTACGACGAATAGAGGCGGAGTTATAGTTGTTTATATCTGTGAGGCCATGAATCACCATTGACGGCAGGATTGCCTACCACTCGGAACGATCGACGTTTGACGAAACTATGCAAGTTCTTCGCAGATCGGTATAAGATGGGTCGATGTGTCGTGTTTTAAGCTACAAATTGCTATGTCGCAGATTTGCATACGACGAATAGAGGCGGAGTTATAATTGTTTATATCTGTGAGGCCATGAATCACCATTGACGGCAGGATTGCCTACCACTCGGAACGATCGAGGTTTGACGAAACTATGCAAGTTCTTCGCAGTTTGGTATAAGATGGGTCGATGTGTCGTGTTTTAAGCTACAAATTGCTATGTCGCAGATTCGCATACTACGAATAGAAGTGGAGTTATAGTTGTTTATATCTGTCAGGCCATGAATCACCATTGACGGCCGGATTGCCTTCCACTCGAAACAATCGATGTTTGACGAAACTATGCAAGTTCGTCGCAGATCGGTATAAGGTGGGTCGATGTGTCGTGTTTTAGGCTACAAATTGCTATGTCGCAGATTTGCGTACGACGAATAGAAGCGGAGTTATCGATGTTTATATCTGTGAGGCCATGAATCACCATTGACGACCGGATTGCCTACCACTCGGAACGATCGACATTTGCCGAAACTATGCAAGTTCGTCGCAGATCGGTATAAGGTGGCTCGATGTGTCGTGTTTTAGGCTACAAATTGCTATGTCGCAGATTGGCGTACGACGAATAGAAGCGGAGTTATAGTTGTTTATATCTGTCAGGCCGTGAATCACCATTGACGGCCGGATTGCCTACCACTCGGAACGATCGACGTTTGCCGAAACTATGCAAGTTCTTCGCAGATCGGTATAAGGTGGGTCTATGTGTCGTGTTTTAAGCTACAACCTGCTATGTCGCAGATTTGCATACGACGAATAGAGGCGGAGTTATAGTTGTTTATTTTTGTGAGGCCATGAATCACCATTGACGGCAGGATTGCCTACCACTCGGAACGATCGACGTTTGACGAAACTATGCAAGTTCTTCGCAGATCGGTATAAGATGGGTCGATGTGTCGTGTTTTAAGCTACAAATTGCTATGTCGCAGATTTGCGTACGACGAATAGAAGCGGAGTTATAGTTGTTTGTATCTGTCAGGCCATGAATCACCATTGACGGCCGGATTGCCTACCACTCGGAACGACCGACATTTGCCGAAACTATGCAAGTTCGTCGCAGATCGGTATAAGGTGGGTCGTTGGGCCGTGTTTTAAGCTACAACTTGCTATGTCGCAGATTCGCATACGACGAATAGAAGCGAAGTTATCGATGTTTATATCTGTGAGGCCATGAATCACCATTGACGACCGGATTGCCTACCACTCGGAACGATCGACGCTTGGCGAAACTATGCAAGTTCGTCTCATATCGGTATAAGGTGGGTCGATGTGTCGTGCTTTAAGCTACAAATTGCTATGTCGCAGATTTTCATACGACGAATAGAAGCGGAGTTATAGTTGTTTATATCTGTGAGGTCATGAATCATCATTGACGGCCGGATTGCCTACCACTCGGAACTACCGACGTTTGCCGAAACTATGCAAGTTCTTCGCAGATCGGTATAAGGTGGGTCGATGTGCCGTGTTTTAAGCTACAAATTGCTATGTCGCAGATTAGCATACGACGAATAGAAGCGGAGTTATAGTTGTTTATATCTGTCAGGCCGTGAATCACCATTGACGGCCGGATTGCCTACCACTCGGAACGATCGACGTTTGCCGAAACTATGCAAGTTCCTCGCAGATCGGTATAAGGTGGGTCGATGTGCCGTGTTTTAAGCTACAAATTGCTATGTCGCAGATTTGCATACGACGAATAGAAGCGGAGTTATAGTTGTTTATATCTGTCAGGCCGTGAATCACCATTGACGGCCGGATTGTCTACCACTCGAAACGATCGATGTTTGACGAAACTATGCAAGTTCGTCGCAGATCGGTATAAGGTGGGTCGTTGGGCCGTGTTTTAAGATACAAGTTGCTATGTCGCAGATTCGCATACGACCAATAGAAGCGGAGTTATCGATGTTTATATCAGTGTGGCCATTAATAACCATTGACGACAGGATTGCCTACCACTCGGAACGATCGACGTTTGACGAAACTATGCAAGTTCGTCGCAGATCGGTATAAGGTGGCTCGATGTGTCGTGTTTTAGACTACAAATTGCTGTGTCGCATATTTGCGTGCGACGAATAGAAGCGGAGTTATAGTTGTTTATATCTGTCAGGCCATGAACCACCATTGAGGGCCGGATTGCCTACCACTCGGAACGATCGACGTTTGACGAATCTATGCAAATTCTTCGCAGATCGGTATAAGATGGGTCGATGTGTCGTGTTTTAAGCTACAAATTGCTATGTCGCAGATTTGCGTACGACGAATAGAAGCGGAGTTATAGTTGTTTGTATCTGTCAGGCCATGAATCACCATTGACGGCCGGATTGCCTACCACTCGGAACGACCGACGTTTGCCGAAACTATGCAAGTTCGTCGCAGATCGGTATAAGGTGGGTCGTTGGGCCGTGTTTTAAGCTACAACTTGCTATGTCGCAGATTCGCATACGACGAATAGAAGCGAAGTTATCGATGTTTATATCTGTGAGGCCATGAATCACCATTGACGACCGGATTGCTTACCACTCGGAACGATCGACGCTTGGCGAAACTATGCAAGTTCGTCTCATATCGGTATAAGGTGGGTCGATGTGTAGTGCTTTAAGCTACAAATTGCTATGTCGCAGATTTGCATACGACGAATAGAAGCGGAGTTATAGTTGTCTATATCTGTGAGGCCATGAATCACCATCGACGGCCGGATTGCCTACCACTCGGAACGACCGACGTTTGCCGAAACTATGCAAGTTCTTCGCAGATCGGTATAAGGTGGGTCGATGTGCCGTGTTTTAAGCTACAAATTGCTATGTCGCAGATTTGCATACGACGAATAGAAGCGGAGTTATAGTTGTTTATATCTGTGAGGCCATGAATCACCATTGACGGCAGGATTGCCTACCACTCGGAACGATCGACGGTTGACGAAACTATGCAAGTTCTTCGCAGATCGGTATAAGATGGGTCGATGTGTCGTGTTTTAAGCTACAAATTGCTATGTCGCAGATTCGCATAGGACGAATAGAAGTGGAGTTATAGTTGTTTATATCTGTCAGGCCATGAATCACCATTGACGGCCGGATTGCCTACCACTCGGAACGATCGACGTTTGACGAAACTATGCAAGTTCTTCGCAGATCGGTATAAGCTGGGTCGATGTGTCGTGTTTTAAGCTACAAATTGCTATGTCGCAGATTCGCGTACTACGAATAGAAGTGGAGTTATAGTTGTTTATATCTGTGAGGCCATTAATCACCATTGACGACCGGATTGCCTACCACTCGAAACGATCGATGTTTGACGAAACTATGCAAGTTCGTTGCAGATCGGTATAAGGTGCGTCGTTGGGCCGTGTTTTAAGCTACAAATTGCTATGTCGCAGATTTGCATACGACGAATAGAAGCGGAGTTGTAGTTGTTTATATCTGTGAGGTCATGAATCATCATTGACGGCCAGAATGCCTACCACTCGAAACGATCGATGTTTGACGAAACTATGCAAGTTCGTCGCAGATCGGTATAAGGTGGGTCGATGTATCGTGCTTTAAGCTACAAATTGCTATGTCGCAGATTTGCATTCGACGAATAGAGGCGGAGTTATAGTTGTTTCTATCTGTGAGGCCATGAATCACCATTGACGGCAGGATTGCCTACCACTCGGAACGATCGACGTTTGACGAAACTATGCAAGTTCTTCGCAGATCGGTATAAGATGGGTCGATGTGTCGTGTTTTAAGCTACAAATTGCTATGTCGCAGATTCGCGTACTACGAATAGAAGTGGAGTTATAGTTGTTTATATCTGTCAGGCCATGAATCACCAATGACGGCCGGATTGCCTTCTATTCGAAACGATCGATGTTTGACGAAACTATGCGAGTTCGTCGCAGATCGGTATAAGGTGGGTCGTTGGGCCGTGTTTTAAGCTACAAGTTGCTGTGTCGCAGATTCGCATACGACGAATAGAAGCGGAGTTATAGTTGTTTATATGTTTCAGGCCATGAATCACCATTGACGCCTGGATTGCTTTCCACTCGAAACGACCGATGTTTGACGAAACTATGCAAGTTCGTCGCAGATCGGTATAAGGTGGCTCGATGTGTCGTGTTCTAGGCTACAAATTGCTATGTCGCAGATTCGCATACGACGAATAGAAGTGGAGTTATAGTTGTTTATATCTGTCAGGCCATGAATCACCATTGACTGCCGGATTGCCTTCCACTCGAAACGATCGATGTTTGACGAAACTATGCAAGTTCGTCGCAGATCGGTATAAGGTAGGTCGATGTGTCGTGCTTTAAGCTACAAATTGCTATGTCGCAGATTTGCATACGACGAATAGAAGCGGAGTTATAGTTGTTTATATCTGTGAGGTCATGAATCATCATTGACGGCCGGAATGCCTACCACTCGAAACGATCGATGTTTGACGGAACTATGCAAGTTCGTCGCAGATCGGTATAAGGTGGGTCGATGTGTCGTGCTTTAAGCTACAAATTGCTATGTCGCAGATTTGCATACGACGAATAGAAGCGGAGTTGTAGTTGTTTATATCTGTGAGGTCATGAATCACCATTGACGGCCGGATTGCCTTCCACTCGAAACGATCGATGTTTGACGAAACTATGCAATTTCGTCGCCGATCGGTATAAGGTGGGTCGATGTGTCGTGTTATAACCTACAAATTGCTGTGTCGCAGATTCGCATACGACGAATAGAAGTGGAGTTATAGTTGTTTATATCTGTGAGGCCATTAATCACCATTGACGACAGGATTGCCTACCACTCGGAACGATCGACGGTTGACGAAACTATGCAAGTTCTTCGCAGATCGGTATAAGATGGGTCGATGTGTCGTGTTTTAAGCTACAAATTGCTATGTCGGAGATTCGCATACGACGAATAGAAGTGGAGTTATAGTTGTTTATATCTGTCAGGCCACGAATCACCATTGACGGCCGGATTGCCTTCCACTCGAAACGATCGATGTTTGACGAAACTATGCAAGTTCGTCGCAGATCGGTATAAGGTGGGTCGTTGGGCCGTGTTTTAACCTACAAATTGCTGTGTCGCAGATTTGCATACGACGAATAGAAGCGGAGTTGTAGTTGTTTATATCTGTGAGGTCATGAATCATCATTGACGGCCAGAATGCCTACCACTCGAAACGATCAATGTTTGACGAAACTATGCAAGTTCGTCGCAGATCGGTATAAGGTGGGTCGATGTGTCGTGCTTTAAGCTACAAATTGCTATGTCGCAGATTTGCATACGACGAATAGAAGCGGAGTTATAGTTGTTTATATCTGTGAGGTCATGAATCATCATTGACGGCCGGAATGCCTACCACTCGAAACGATCGATGTTTGACGAAACTATGCAAGTTCGTCGCAGATCGGTATAAGGTAGGTCGATGTGTCGTGCTTTAAGCTACAAATTGCTATGTCACAGATTTGCATACGACGAATAGAAGCGGAGTTATAGTTGTTTATATCTGTGAGGTCATGAATCATCATTGACGGCCCGAATGCCTACCACTCGAAACGATCGATGTTTGACGAAACTATGCAAGTTCGTCGCAGATCGGTATAAGGTGGGTCGATGTGTCGTGCTTTAAGCTACAAATTGCTATGCCGCAGATTCGCATACGACGATTAGAAGCGGAGTTATCGATGTTTATATCTGTGAGGCCATGAATCACCATCGACGGCCGGATTGCCTACCACTCGGAACGATCGACGTTTGACGAAACTATGCAAGTTCTTCGCAGATCGGTATAAGGTTGCTCGATGTGTTGTGTTTTAGGCTACAAATTGCTATGTCGCAGATTTGCGTACGACGAATAGAAGCGGAGTTATCGATGTTTATATCTGTGAGGCCATTAATCACCATTGACGACAGGATTGCCTACCACTCGGAACGATCGATGTTTGACGAAACTATGCAAGTTCGTTGCAGATCGGTATAAGGTGCGTCGTTGGGCCGTGTTTTAAGCTACAAATTGCTATGTCGCAGATTTGCATACGACGAATAGAAGCGGAGTTGTAGTTGTTTATATCTGTGAGGTCATGAATCATCATTGACGGCCAGAATCCCTACCACTCGAAACGATCGATGTTTGACGAAACTATGCAAGTTCGTCGCAGATCGGTATAAGGTGGGTCGATGTATCGTGCTTTAAGCTACAAATTGCTATGTCGCAGATTGGCATACGACGAATAGAAGCGGAGTTATAGTTGTTTATATCTGTCAGGCCATGAATCACCATTGACGGCCGGATTGCCTTCCACTCGAAACGATCGATGTTTGACGAAACTATGCAAGTTCGTCGCAGATCGGTATAAGGTGGGTCGTTGGGCCGTTTTTGAAGCTACAAGTTGCTGTGTCGCAGATTCGCATACGACGAATAGAAGCGGATTTATCGATGTTTATATCTGTGAGGCCATTAATCACCATTGACGACAGGATTGCCTACCACTCGGAACGATCGACGGTTGACGAAACTATGCAAGTTCTTCGCAGATCGGTATAAGATGGGTCGATGTGTCGTGTTTTAAGCTACAAATTGCTATGTCGCAGATTCGCATAGGACGCATAGAAGTGGAGTTATAGTTGTTTTTATCTGTCAGGCCATGAATCACCATTGACGGCCGGATTGCCTACCACTCGGAACGATCGACGTTTGACGAAACTATGCAAGTTCTTCGCAGATCGGTATAAGCTGGGTCGATGTGTCGTGTTTTAAGCTACAAATTGCTATGTCGCAGATTCGCGTACTACGAATAGAAGTGGAGTTACAGTTGTTTATATCTGTGAGGCCATTAATCACCATTGACGACCGGATTGCCTACCACTCGAAACGATCGATGTTTGACGAAACTATGCAAGTTCGTTGCAGATCGGTATAAGGTGCGTCGTTGGGCCGTGTTTTAAGCTACAAATTGCTATGTCGCAGATTTGCATACGACGAATAGAAGCGGAGTTGTAGTTGTTTATATCTGTGAGGTCATGAATCATCATTGACGGCCAGAATGCCTACCACTCGAAACGATCGATGTTTGACGAAACTATGCAAGTTCGTCGCAGATCGGTATAAGGTGGGTCGATGTATCGTGCTTTAAGCTACAAATTGCTATGTCGCAGATTGGCATACGACGAATAGAAGCGGAGTTATAGTTGTTTATATCTGTCAGGCCATGAATCACCATTGACGGCCGGATTGCCTTCCACTCGAAACGATCGATGTTTGACGAAAATATGCAAGTTCGTCGCAGATCGGTATAAGGTGGGTCGTTGGGCCGTTTTTGAAGCTACAAGTTGCTGTGTCGCAGATTCGCATACGACGAATAGAAGCGGATTTATCGATGTTTATATCTGTGAGGCCATTAATCACCATTGACGACAGGATTGCCTACCACTCGGAACGATCGACGTTTGACGAAACTATGCAAGTTCGTCGCAGATCGGTATAAGGTGGCTCGATGTGTCGTGTTTTAGGCTACAAATTGCTATGTCGCAGATTTGCGTACGACGAATAGAAGCGGAGATATAGTTGTTTATATCTGTCAGGCCATGAATCACCATTGACGGCCGAATTGCCTACCACTCGGAACGACCGACGTTTGCCGAAACTATGCAAGTTCGTCGCAGATCGGTATAAGGTGGCTCGATGTGTCGTGTTTTAGGCTACAAATTGCTATGTCGCAGATTTGCGTACGACGAATAGAAGCGCAGTTATAGTTGTTTATATCGGTCAGGCCATGAATCACCATTGACGGCAGGATTGCCTACCACTCGGAACGATCGACGTTTGACGAAACTATGCAAGTTTTTCGCAGATCGGTATAAGAAGGGTCGATGTGTCGTGTTTTAAGCTACAAATTGCTATGTCGCAGATTCGCATACGACGAATAGAAGTGGAGTTATAGTTGCTTATATCCGTCAGGCCATGAATCACCATTGACGGCCGGATTGCCTACCACTCGGAACGACCGACGTTTGCCGAAACTATGCAAGTTCGTTGCAGATCGGTATAAGGTGGGTCGTTGGGCCGTGTTTTAAGCTACAAATTGCTATGCCGCAGATTCGCATACGAGGAATAGAAGCGGAGTTATCGATGTTTATATCTGTGAGGCCATGAATCACCATCGACAGCCGGATTGCCTACCACTCGGAACGATCGACGTTTGACGAAACTATGCAAGTTCTTCGCAGATCGGTATAAGGTGGCTCGATGTGTCGTGTTTTAGGCTACAAATTGCTATGTCGCAGATTTGCGTACGACGAATAGAGGCGGAGTTATAGTTGGTATATCTGTGAGGCCATGAATCACCATTGACGGCAGGATTGCCTACCACTCGGAACGATCGACGTTTGACGAAACTATGCAAGTTCTTCGCAGATCGGTATAAGATGGGTCGATGTGTCGTGTTTTAAGCTACAAATTGCTATGTCGCAGATTTGCATACGACGAATAGAGGCGGAGTTATAATTGTTTATATCTGTGAGGCCATGAATCACCATTGACGGCAGGATTGCCTACCACTCGGAACGATCGAGGTTTGACGAAACTATGCAAGTTCTTCGCAGTTTGGTATAAGATGGGTCGATGTGTCGTGTTTTAAGCTACAAATTGCTATGTCGCAGATTCGCATACTACGAATAGAAGTGGAGTTATAGTTGTTTATATCTGTCAGGCCATGAATCACCATTGACGGCCGGATTGCCTTCCACTCGAAACAATCGATGTTTGACGAAACTATGCAAGTTCGTCGCAGATCGGTATAAGGTGGGTCGATGTGTCGTGTTTTAGGCTACAAATTGCTATGTCGCAGATTTGCGTACGACGAATAGAAGCGGAGTTATCGATGTTTATATCTGTGAGGCCATGAATCACCATTGACGACCGGATTGCCTACCATTCGGAACGATCGACATTTGCCGAAACTATGCAAGTTCGTCGCAGATCGGTATAAGGTGGCTCGATGTGTCATGTTTTAGGCTACAAATTGCTATGTCGCAGTTTTGCGTACGACGAATAGAAGCGGAGTTATAGTTGTTTATATCTGTCAGGCCGTGAATCACCATTGACGGCCGGATTGCCTACCACTCGGAACGATCGACGTTTGCCGAAACTATGCAAGTTCTTCGCAGATCGGTATAAGGTGGGTCTATGTGTCGTGTTTTAAGCTACAACCTGCTATGTCGCAGATTTGCATACGACGAATAGAGGCGGAGTTATAGTTGTTTATTTTTGTGAGGCCATGAATCACCATTGACGGCAGGATTGCCTACCACTCGGAACGATCGACGTTTGACGAAACTATGCAAGTTCTTCGCAGATCGGTATAAGATGGGTCGATGTGTCGTGTTTTAAGCTACAAATTGCTATGACGCAGATTCGCATACGACGATTAGAAGCGGAGTTATCGATGTTTATATCTGTGAGGCCATGAATCACCATCGACGGCCGGATTGCCTACCACTCGGAACGATCGACGGTTGACGAAACTATGCAAGTTCTTCGCAGATCGGTATAAGATGGGTCGATGTGTCGTGTTTTAAGCTACAAATTGCTATGTCGCAGATTCGCATACGACGAATAGAAGTGGAGTTATAGTTGTTTATATCTGTCAGGCCATGAATCACCATTGACGGCCGGAATGCCTACCACTCGAAACGATCGATGTTTGACGAAACTATGCAAGTTCGTCGCAGATCGGTATAAGGTGGGTCGATGTGTCGTGTTTTAAGTTACAAAGTGCTATGTCGCAGATTTGCATACGACGAATAGAAGCGGAGTAATAGTTGTTTATATCTGTGAGGCCATGAATCACCATTGACGACCGGATTGCCTACCACTCGAAACGATCGATGTTTGACGAAACTATGCAAGTTCGTCGCATATCGGTATAAGGTGGGTCGATGTGTCGTGCTTTAAGCTACAAATTGCTATGCCGCAGATTCGCATACGACGAATAGAAGCGGAGTTATCGATGTTTATATCTGTGAGGCCATGAATCACCATTGACGACAGGATTGCCTACCACTCGGAACGATCGACGTTTGACGAAACTATGCAAGTTCTTCGCAGATCGGTATAAGGTGGGTCGATGTGTCGTGTTTTAACCTACAAATTGCTATGTCGCAGATTCGCATACAACGAATAGAAGCGGAGTTATAGTTGTTTATATGTGTCAGGCCATGAATCACCATTGACGACCGGATTGCTTTCCACTCGAAACGACCGATGTTTGACGAAACTATGCAAGTTCGTCGCAGATCGGTATAAGGTGGCACGATGTGTCGTGTTTTAGGCTACAAATTGCTATGTCGCAGATTTGCATACGACGAATAGAAGCGGAGTTGTAGTTGTTTATATCTGTGAGATCATGAATCATCATTGACGGCCAGAATGCCTACCACTCGAAACGATCGATGTTTGACGAAACTATGCAAGTTCGTCGCAGATCGGTATAAGGTAGGTCGATGTGTCGTGCTTTAAGCTACAAATTGCTATGTCACAGATTTGCATACGACGAATAGAAGCGGAGTTATAGTTGCTTATATCTGTGAGGTCATGAATCATCATTGACGGCCGGAATGCCTACCACTCGAAACGATCGATGTTTGACGAAACTATGCAAGTTCGTCGCAGATCGGTATAAGGTGGGTCGTTGGGCCGTGTTTTAAGCTACAAGTTGCTGTGTCGCAGATTCGCATACGACGAATAGAAGTGGAGTTATAGTTGTTTATATCTGTGAGGCCATTAATCACCATTGACGACAGGATTGCCTACCACTCGGAACGATCGACGGTTGACGAAACTATGCAAGTTCTTCGCAGATCGGTATAAGATGGGTCGATGTGTCGTGTTTTAAGCTACAAATTGCTATGTCGGAGATTCGCATACGACGAATAGAAGTGGAGTTATAGTTGTTTATATCTGTCAGGCCACGAATCACCATTGACGGCCGGATTGCCTTCCACTCGAAACGATCGATGTTTGACGAAACTATGCAAGTTCGTCGCAGATCGGTATAAGGTGGGTCGTTGGGCCGTGTTTTAACCTACAAATTGCTGTGTCGCAGATTTGCATACGACGAATAGAAGCGGAGTTGTAGTTGTTTATATCTGTGAGGTCATGAATCATCATTGACGGCCAGAGTGCCTACCACTCGAAACGATCAATGTTTGACGAAACTATGCAAGTTCGTCGCAGATCGGTATAAGGTGGGTCGATGTGTCGTGCTTTAAGCTACAAATTGCTATGTCGCAGATTTGCATACGACGAATAGAAGCGGAGTTATAGTTGTTTATATCTGTGAGGTCATGAATCATCATTGACGGCCGGAATGCCTACCACTCGAAACGATCGATGTTTGACGAAACTATGCAAGTTCGTCGCATATCGGTATAAGGTGGGTCGATGTGTCGTGCTTTACGCTACAAATTGCTATGCCGCAGATTCGCATACGACGAATAGAAGCGGAGTTATCGATGTTTATATCTGTGAGGCCATGAATCACCATTGACGACAGGATTGCCTACCACTCGGAACGATCGACGTTTGACGAAACTATGCAAGTTCTTCGCAGATCGGTATAAGGTGGGTCGATGTGTCGTGTTTTAACCTACAAATTGCTATGTCGCAGATTCGCATACGACGAATAGAAGCGGAGTTATAGTTGTTTATATGTGTCAGGCCATGAATCACCATTGACGACCGGATTGCTTTCCACTCGAAACGACCGATGTTTGACGAAACTATGCAAGTTCGTCGCAGATCGGTATAAGGTGGCTCGATGTGTCGTGTTTTAGGCTACAAATTGCTGTGTCGCAGATTTGCATACGACGAATAGAAGCGGAGTTGTAGTTGTTTATATCTGTGAGATCATGAATCATCATTGACGGCCAGAATGCCTACCACTCGAAACGATCGATGTTTGACGAAACTATGCAAGTTCGTCGCAGATCGGTATAAGGTAGGTCGATGTGTCGTGCTTTAAGCTACAAATTGCTATGTCACAGATTTGCATACGACGAATAGAAGCGGAGTTATAGTTGCTTATATCTGTGAGGTCATGAATCATCATTGACGGCCGGAATGCCTACCACTCGAAACGATCGATGTTTGACGAAACTATGCAAGTTCGTCGCAGATCGGTATAAGGTGGGTCGATGTGTCGTGCTTTAAGCTACAAATTGCTATGCCGCAGATTCGCATACGACGATTAGAAGCGGAGTTATCGATGTTTATATCTGTCAGGCCATGAATCACCATTGACGGCCGGATTGCCTTCCACTCGAAACAATCGATGTTTGACGAAACTATGCAAGTTCGTCGCAGATCGGTATAAGGTGGGTCGATGTGTCGTGTTTTAGGCTACAAATTGCTATGTCGCAGATTTGCATACGACGAATAGAAGCGGAGTTATCGATGTTTATATCTGTGAGGCCATGAATCACCATTGACGACCGGATTGCCTACCACTCGGAACGATCGACATTTGCCGAAACTATGCAAGTTCGTCGCAGATCGGTATAAGGTGGCTCGATGTGTCGTGTTTTAGGCTACAAATTGCTATGTCGCAGATTTGCGTACGACGAATAGAAGCGGAGTTATAGTTGTTTATATCTGTCAGGCCGTGAATCACCATTGACGGCCGGATTGCCTACCACTCGGAACGATCGACGTTTGCCGAAACTATGCAAGTTCTTCGCAGATCGGTATAAGGTGGGTCTATGTGTCGTGTTTTAAGCTACAACCTGCTATGTCGCAGATTTGCATACGACGAATAGAGGCGGAGTTATAGTTGTTTATTTTTGTGAGGCCATGAATCACCATTGATGGCAGGATTGCCTACCACTCGGAACGATCGACGTTTGACGAAACTATGCAAGTTCTTCGCAGATCGGTATAAGATGGGTCGATGTGTCGTGTTTTAAGCTACAAATTGCTATGCCGCAGATTTGCATACGACGAATAGAAGCGGAGTTGTAGTTGTTTATATCTGTGAGGTCATGAATCATCATTGACGGCCAGAATGCCTACCACTCGAAAAGATCGATGTTTGACGAAACTTTGCAAGTTCGTCGCAGATCGGTATAAGGTGGGTCGATGTGTCGTGTTTTAAGCTACAAATTGCTATGTCGCAGATTCGCGTACTACGAATAGAAGTGGAGTTATAGTTGTTTATATCTGTGAGGCCATTAATCACCATTGACGACCGGATTGCCTACCACTCGAAACGATCGATGTTTGACGAAACTATGCAAGTTCGTTGCAGATCGGTATAAGGTGCGTCGTTGGGCCGTGTTTTAAGCTACAAATTGCTATGTCGCAGATTTGCATACGACGAATAGAAGCGGAGTTGTAGTTGTTTATATCTGTGAGGTCATGAATCATCATTGACGGCCAGAATGCCTACCACTCGAAACGATCGATGTTTGACGAAACTATGCAAGTTCGTCGCAGATCGGTATAAGGTGGGTCGATGTATCGTGCTTTAAGCTACAAATTGCTATGTCGCAGATTGGCATACGACGAATAGAAGCGGAGTTATAGTTGTTTATATCTGTCAGGCCATGAATCACCATTGACGGCCGGATTGCCTTCCACTCGAAACGATCGATGTTTGACGAAACTATGCAAGTTCGTCGCAGATCGGTATAAGGTGGGTCGTTGGGCCGTTTTTGAAGCTACAAGTTGCTGTGTCGCAGATTCGCATACGACGAATAGAAGCGGATTTATCGATGTTTATATCTGTGAGGCCATTAATCACCATTGACGACAGGATTGCCTACCACTCGGAACGATCGACGTTTGACGAAACTATGCAAGTTCGTCGCAGATCGGTATAAGGTGGCTCGATGTGTCGTGTTTTAGGCTACAAATTGCTATGTCGCAGATTTGCGTACGACGAATAGAAGCGGAGATATAGTTGTTTATATCTGTCAGGCCATGAATCACCATTGACGGCCGAATTGCCTACCACTCGGAACGACCGACGTTTGCCGAAACTATGCAAGTTCGTCGCAGATCGGTATAAGGTGGCTCGATGTGTCGTGTTTTAGGCTACAAATTGCTATGTCGCAGATTTGCGTACGACGAATAGAAGCGCAGTTATAGTTGTTTATATCGGTCAGGCCATGAATCACCATTGACGGCAGGATTGCCTACCACTCGGAACGATCGACGTTTGACGAAACTATGCAAGTTCTTCGCAGATCGGTATAAGATGGGTCGATGTGTCGTGTTGTAAGCTACAAATTGCTATGTCGCAGATTCGCATACGACGAATAGAAGTGGAGTTATAGTTGCTTATATCCGTCAGGCCATGAATCACCATTGACGGCCGGATTGCCTACCACTCGGAACGACCGACGTTTGCCGAAACTATGCAAGTTCGTTGCAGATCGGTATAAGGTGGGTCGTTGGACCGTGTTTTAAGCTACAAATTGCTATGCCGCAGATTCGCATACGAGGAATAGAAGCGGAGTTATCGATGTTTATATCTGTGAGGCCATGAATCACCATCGACAGCCGGATTGCCTACCACTCGGAACGATCGACGTTTGACGAAACTATGCAAGTTCTTCGCAGATCGGTATAAGGTGGCTCGATGTGTCGTGTTTTAGGCTACAAATTGCTATGTCGCAGATTTGCGTACGACGAATAGAGGCGGAGTTATAGTTGTTTATATCTGTGAGGCCATGAATCACCATTGACGGCAGGATTGCCTACCACTCGGAACGATCGACGTTTGACGAAACTATGCAAGTTCTTCGCAGATCGGTATAAGATGGGTCGATGTGTCGTGTTTTAAGCTACAAATTGCTATGTCGCAGATTTGCATACGACGAATAGAGGCGGAGTTATAATTGTTTATATCTGTGAGGCCATGAATCACCATTGACGGCAGGATTGCCTACCACTCGGAACGATCGAGGTTTGACGAAACTATGCAAGTTCTTCGCAGTTTGGTATAAGATGGGTCGATGTGTCGTGTTTTAAGCTACAAATTGCTATGTCGCAGATTCGCATACTACGAATAGAAGTGGAGTTATAGTTGTTTATATCTGTCAGGCCATGAATCACCATTGACGGCCGGATTGCCTTCCACTCGAAACAATCGATGTTTGACGAAACTATGCAAGTTCGTCGCAGATCGGTATAAGGTGGGTCGATGTGTCGTGTTTTAGGCTACAAATTGCTATGTCGCAGATTTGCGTACGACGAATAGAAGCGGAGTTATCGATGTTTATATCTGTGAGGCCATGAATCACCATTGACGACCGGATTGCCTACCACTCGGAACGATCGACATTTGCCGAAACTATGCAAGTTCGTCGCAGATCGGTATAAGGTGGCTCGATGTGTCGTGTTTTAGGCTACAAATTGCTATGTCGCAGATTTGCGTACGACGAATAGAAGCGGAGTTATAGTTGTTTATATCTGTCAGGCCGTGAATCACCATTGACGGCCGGATTGCCTACCACTCGGAACGATCGACGTTTGCCGAAACTATGCAAGTTCTTCGCAGATCGGTATAAGGTGGGTCTATGTGTCGTGTTTTAAGCTACAACCTGCTATGTCGCAGATTTGCATACGACGAATAGAGGCGGAGTTATAGTTGTTTATTTTTGTGAGGCCATGAATCACCATTGACGGCAGGATTGCCTACCACTCGGAACGATCGACGTTTGACGAAACTATGCAAGTTCTTCGCAGATCGGTATAAGATGGGTCGATGTGTCGTGTTTTAAGCTACAAATTGCTATGCCGCAGATTTGCATACGACGAATAGAAGCGGAGTTGTAGTTGTTTATATCTGTGAGGCCATGAATCATCATTGACGGCCGGAATGCCTACCACTCGAAACGATCGATGTTTGACGGAACTATGCAAGTTCGTCGCAGATCGGTATAATGTGGGTCGATGTGTCGTGCTTTAAGCTACAAATTGCTATGTCGCAGATTTGCATACGACGAATAGAAGCGGAGTTGTAGTTGTTTATATCTGTGAGGTCATGAATCATCATTGACGGCCAGAATGCCTACCACTCGAAAAGATCGATGTTTGACGAAACTTTGCAAGTTCGTCGCAGATCGGTATAAGGTGGGTCGATGTGTCGTGTTTTAACCTACAAATTGCTGTGTCGCAGATTCGCATACGACGAATAGAAGTGGAGTTATAGTTGTTTATATCTGTGAGGCCATGAATCACAATTGACGGCAGGATTGCCTACCACTCGGAACGATCGACGGTTGACGAAACTATGCAAGTTCTTCGCAGATCGGTATAAGATGGGTCGATGTGTCGTGTTTTAAGCTACAAATTGCTATGTCGGAGATTCGCATACGACGAATAGAAGTGGAGTTATAGTTGTTTATATCTGCCAGGCCATGAATCACCATTGACAGCCGGATTGCCTTCCACTCGAAACGATCGATGTTTGACGAAACTATGCAAGTTCGTCGCAGATCGATATAAGGTGGGTCGTTGGGCCGTGTTTTAACCTACAAATTGCTGTGTCGCAGATTTGCATACGACGAATAGAAGCGGAGTTGTAGTTGTTTATATCTGTGAGGTCATGAATCATCATTGACGGCCAGAATGCCTACCACTCGAAACGATCGATGTTTGACGAAACTATGCAAGTTCGTCGCAGATCGGTATAAGGTGGGTCGATGTGTCGTGCTTTAAGCTACAAAGTGCTATGTCCCAGATTTGCATTCGACGAATAGAAGCGGAGTTATAGTTGTTTATATCTGTGAGGTCATGAATCATCATTGACGGCCGGAATGCCTACCACTCGAAACGATCGATGTTTGACGAAACTATGCAAGTTCGTCGCATATCGGTATAAGGTGGGTCGATGTGTCGTGCTTTAAGCTACAAATTGCTATGTCGCAGATTCGCATACGACGAATAGAAGCGGAGTTATCGATGTTTATATCTGTGAGGCCATGAATCACCATTGACGACAGGATTGCCTACCACTCGGAACGATCAACGTTTGACGAAACTATGCAAGTTCTTCGCAGATCGGTATAAGGTGGGTCGATGTGTCGTGTTTTAACCTACAAATTGCTATGTCGCAGATTCGCATACGACGAATAGAAGCGGAGTTATAGTTGTTTATATGTGTCAGGCCATGAATCACCATTGACGACCGGATTGCTTTCCACTCGAAACGACCGATGTTTGACGAAACTATGCAAGTTCGTCGCAGATCGGTATAAGGTGGCACGATGTGTCGTGTTTTAGGCTACAAATTGCTATGTCGCAGATTTGCATACGACGAATAGAAGCGGAGTTGTAGTTGTTTATATCTGTGAGATCATGAATCATCATTGACGGCCAGAATGCCTACCACTCGAAACGATCGATGTTTGACGAAACTATGCAAGTTCGTCGCAGATCGGTATAAGGTGGGTCGATGTGTCGTGTTTTAGGCTACAAATTGCTATGTCGCAGATTTGCGTACGACGAATAGAAGCGGAGTTATCGATGTTTATATCTGTGAGGCCATGAATCACCATTGACGACCGGATTGCCTACCACTCGGAACGATCGACATTTGCCGAAACTATGCAAGTTCTTCGCAGATCGGTATAAGGTGGCTCGATGTGTCGTGTTTTAGGCTACAAATTGCTATGTCGCAGATTTGCGTACGACGAATAGAGGCGGAGTTATAGTTGTTTATATCTGTGAGGCCATGAATCACCATTGACGGCAGGATTGCCTACCACTCGGAACGATCGACGTTTGACGAAACTATGCAAGTTCTTCGCAGATCGGTATAAGATGGGTCGATGTGTCGTGTTTTAAGCTACAAATTGCTATGTTGCAGATTTGCATACGACGAATAGAGGCGGAGTTATAATTGTTTATATCTGTGAGGCCATGAATCACCATTGACGGCAGGATTGCCTACCACTCGGAACGATCGAGGTTTGACGAAACTATGCAAGTTCTTCGCAGTTTGGTATAAGATGGGTCGATCTGTCGTGTTTTAAGCTACAAATTGCTATGTCGCAGATTCGCATACTACGAATAGAAGTGGAGTTATAGTTGTTTATATCTGTCAGGCCATGAATCACCATTGACGGCCGGATTGCCTACCACTCGAAACAATCGATGTTTGACGAAACTATGCAAGTTCGTCGCAGATCGGTATAAGGTGGGTCGATGTGTCGTGTTTTAGGCTACAAATTGCTATGTCGCAGATTTGCGTACGACGAATAGAAGCGGAGTTATAGATGTTTATATCTGTCAGGCCATGAATCACCATTGACGACCGGATTGCCTACCACTCGGAACGATCGACATTTGCCGAAACTATGCAAGTTCGTCGCAGATCGGTATAAGGTGGCTCGATGTGTCGTGTTTTAGGCTACAAATTGCTATGTCGCAGATTTGCGTACGACGAATAGAAGCGGAGTTATAGTTGTTTATATCTGTCAGGCCGTGAATCACCATTGACGGCCGGATTGCCTACCACTCGGAACGATCGACGTTTGCCGAAACTATGCAAGTTCTTCGCAGATCGGTATAAGGTGGGTCTATGTGTCGTGTTTTAAGCTACAACCTGCTATGTCGCAGATTTGCATACGACGAATAGAGGCGGAGTTATAGTTGTTTATTTTTGTGAGGCCATGAATCACCATTGACGGCAGGATTGCCTACCACTCGGAACGATCGACGTTTGACGAAACTATGCAAGTTCTTCGCAGATCGGTATAAGATGGGTCGATGTGTCGTGTTTTAAGCTACAAATTGCTATGCCGCAGATTAGCATACGACGAATAGAAGAGGAGTTGTAGTTGTTTATATCTGTGAGGACATGAATCAGCATTGACGGCCAGAATGCCTACCACTCGAAAAGATCGATGTTTGACGAAACTTTGCAAGTTCGTCGCAGATCGGTATAAGGTGGGTCGATGTGTCGTGTTTTAAGCTACAAATTGCTATGTCGCAGATTTGCATACGACGAATAGAGGCGGAGTTATAGTTGTTTATATCTGTGAGGCCATGAATCACAATTGACGGCAGGATTGCCTACCACTCGGAACGATCGACGGTTGACGAAACTATGCAAGTTCTTCGCAGATCGGTATAAGATGGGTCGATGTGTCGTGTTTTAAGCTACAAATTGCTATGTCGGAGATTCGCATACGACGAATAGAAGTGGAGTTATAGTTGTTTATATCTGCCAGGCCATGAATCACCATTGACAGCCGGATTGCCTTCCACTCGAAACGATCGATGTTTGACGAAACTATGCAAGTTCGTCGCAGATCGGTATAAGGTGGGTCGTTGGGCCGTGTTTTAACCTACAAATTGCTGTGTCGCAGATTTGCATACGACGAATAGAAGCGGAGTTATCGATGTTTATATCTGTGAGGCCATGAATCACCATTGACGACAGGATTGCCTACCACTCGGAACGATCGACGTTTGACGAAACTATGCAAGTTCTTCGCAGATCGGTATAAGGTGGGTCGATGTGTCGTGTTTTAACCTACAAATTGCTATGTCGCAGATTCGCATACGACGAATAGAAGCGGAGTTATAGTTGTTTATATGTGTCAGGCCATGAATCACCATTGACGACCGGATTGCTTTCCACTCGAAACGACCGATGTTTGACGAAACTATGCAAGTTCGTCGCAGATCGGTATAAGGTGGCACGATGTGTCGAGTTTTAGGCTACAAATTGCTATGTCGCAGATTTGCATACGACGAATAGAAGCGGAGTTGTAGTTGTTTATATCTGTGAGATCATGAATCATCATTGACGGCCAGAATGCCTACCACTCGAAACGATCGATGTTTGACGAAACTATGCAAGTTCGTCGCAGATCGGTATAAGGTAGGTCGATGTGTCGTGCTTTAAGCTACAAATTGCTATGTCACAGATTTGCATACGACGAATAGAAGCGGAGTTATAGTTGCTTATATCTGTGAGGTCATGAATCATCATTGACGGCCGGAATGCCTACCACTCGAAACGATCGATGTTTGACGAAACTATGCAAGTTCGTCGCAGATCGGTATAAGGTGGGTCGTTGGGCCGTGTTTTAAGCTACAAGTTGCTGTGTCGCAGATTCGCATACGACGAATAGAAGCGGAGTTATAGTTGTTTATATGTTTCAGGCCATGAATCACCATTGACGCCTGGATTGCTTTCCACTCGAAACGACCGATGTTTGACGAAACTATGCAAGTTCGTCGCAGATCGGTATAAGGTGGCTCGATGTGTCGTGTTCTAGGCTACAAATTGCTATGTCGCAGATTCGCATACGACGAATAGAAGTGGAGTTATAGTTGTTTATATCTGTCAGGCCATGAATCACCATTGACTGCCGGATTGCCTTCCACTCGAAACGATCGATGTTTGACGAAACTATGCAAGTTCGTCGCAGATCGGTATAAGGTAGGTCGATGTGTCGTGCTTTAAGCTACAAATTGCTATGTCGCAGATTTGCATGCGACGAATAGAAGCGGAGTTATAGTTGTTTATATCTGTGAGGTCATGAATCATCATTGACGGCCGGAATGCCTACCACTCGAAACGATCGATGTTTGACGGAACTATGCAAGTTCGTCGCAGATCGGTATAAGGTGGGTCGATGTGTCGTGCTTTAAGCTACAAACTGCTATGTCGCAGATTTGCATACGACGAATAGAAGCGGAGTTGTAGTTGTTTATATCTGTGAGGTCATGAATCACCATTGACGGCCGGATTGCCTTCCACTCGAAACGATCGATGTTTGACGAAACTATGCAAGTTCGTCGCCGATCGGTATAAGGTGGGTCGATGTGTCGTGTTATAACCTACAAATTGCTGTGTCGCAGATTCGCATACGACGAATAGAAGTGGAGTTATAGTTGTTTATATCTGTGAGGCCATTAATCACCATTGACGACAGGATTGCCTACCACTCGGAACGATCGACGGTTGACGAAACTATGCAAGTTCTTCGCAGATCGGTATAAGATGGGTCGATGTGTCGTGTTTTAAGCTACAAATTGCTATGTCGGAGATTCGCATACGACGAATAGAAGTGGAGTTATAGTTGTTTATATCTGTGAGGTCATGAATCATCATTGACGGCCAGAATGCCTACTACTCGAAACGATCAATGTTTGACGAAACTATGCAAGTTCGTCGCAGATCGGTATAAGGTGGGTCGATGTGTCGTGCTTTAAGCTACAAATTGCTATGTCGCAGATTTGCATACGACGAATAGAAGGGGAGTTATAGTTGTTTATATCTGTGAGGTCATGAATCATCATTGACGGCCGGAATGCCTACCACTCGAAACGATCGATGTTTGACGAAACTATGCAAGTTCGTCGCATATCGGTATAAGGTGGGTCGATGTGTCGTGCTTTACGCTACAAATTGCTATGCCGCAGATTCGCATACGACGAATAGAAGCGGAGTTATCGATGTTTATATCTGTGAGGCCATGAATCACCATTGACGACAGGATTGCCTACCACTCGGAACGATCGACGTTTGACGAAACTATGCAAGTTCTTCGCAGATCGGTATAAGGTGGGTCGATGTGTCGTGTTTTAACCTACAAATTGCTATGTCGCAGATTCGCATACGACGAATAGAAGCGGAGTTATAGTTGTTTATATGTGTCAGGCCATGAATCACCATTGACGACCGGATTGCTTTCCACTCGAAACGACCGATGTTTGACGAAACTATGCAAGTTCGTCGCAGATCGGTATAAGGTGGCTCGATGTGTCGTGTTTTAATCTACAAATTGCTATGTCGCAGATTTGCATACGACGAATAGAAGCGGAGTTGTAGTTGTTTATATCTGTGAGATCATGAATCATCATTGACGGCCAGAATGCCTACCACTCGAAACGATCGATGTTTGACGAAACTATGCAAGTTCGTCGCAGATCGGTATAAGGTAGGTCGATGTGTCGTGCTTTAAGCTACAAATTGCTATGTCACAGATTTGCATACGACGAATAGAAGCGGAGTTATAGTTGCTTATATCTGTGAGGTCATGAATCATCATTGACGGCCGGAATGCCTACCACTCGAAACGATCGATGTTTGACGAAACTATGCAAGTTCGTCGCAGATCGGTATAAGGTGGGTCGATGTGTCGTGCTTTAAGCTACAAATTGCTATGCCGCAGATTCGCATACGACGATTAGAAGCGGAGTTATCGATGTTTATATCTGTGAGGCCATGAATCACCACCGACGGCCGGATTGCCTACCACTCGGAACGATCGACGTTTGACGAAACTATGCAAGTTCTTCGCAGATCGGTATAAGGTGGCTCGATGTGTCGTGTTTTAGGCTACAAATTGCTATGTCGCAGATTTGCGTACGACGAATAGAAGCGGAGTTATAGTTGTTTATATCTGTCAGGCCATGAATCACCATTGACGGCCGGATTGCCTACCACTCGGAACGATCGACGTTTGACGAAACTATGCAAGTTCGTCGCAGATCGGTATAAGGTGGCTCGATGTGTCGTGCTTTAAGCTACAAATTGCTATGTCGCAGATTTGCATACGACGAATAGAGGCGGAGTTATAGTTGTTTATATCTGTGAGGCCATGAATCACCATTGACGGCAGGATTGCCTACCACTCGGAACGATCGACGGTTGACGAAACTATGCAAGTTCTTCCCAGATCGGTATAAGGTTGCTCGATGTGTTGTGTTTTAGGCTACAAATTGCTATGTCGCAGATTTGCGTACGACGAATAGAAGCGGAGTTATCGATGTTTATATCTGTGAGGCCATTAATCACCATTGACGACAGGATTGCCTACCACTCGGAACGATCGACGTTTGACGAAACTATGCAAGTTCGTCGCAGATCGGTATAAGGTGGGTCGATGTGTCGTGCTTTAAGCTACAAATTCCTATGTCGCAGATTTGCATACGACGAATAGAAGCGGAGTTGTAGTTGTTTATATCTGTGAGGTCATGAATCACCATTGACGGCCGGATTGCCTTCCACTCGAAACGATCGATGTTTGACGAAACTATGCAAGTTCGTCGCCGATCGGTATAAGGTGGGTCGATGTGTCGTGTTATAACCTACAAATTGCTGTGTCGCAGATTCGCATACGACGAATAGAAGTGGAGTTATAGTTGTTTATATCTGTGAGGCCATTAATCACCATTGACGACAGGATTGCCTACCACTCGGAACGATCGACGGTTGACGAAACTATGCAAGTTCTTCGCAGATCGGTATAAGATGGGTCGATGTGTCGTGTTTTAAGCTACAAATTGCTATGTCGGAGATTCGCATACGACGAATAGAAGTGGAGTTATAGTTGTTTATATCTGTCAGGCCATGAATCACCATTGACGGCCGGATTGCCTTCCACTCGAAACGATCGATGTTTGACGAAACTATGCAAGTTCGTCGCAGATCGGTATAAGGTGGGTCGTTGGGCCGTGTTTTAACCTACAAATTGCTGTGTCGCAGATTTGCATACGACGAATAGAAGCGGAGTTGTAGTTGTTTATATCTGTGAGGTCATGAATCATCATTGACGGCCAGAATGCCTACCACTCGAAACGATCAATGTTTGACGAAACTATGCAAGTTCGTCGCAGATCGGTATAAGGTGGGTCGATGTGTCGTGCTTTAAGCTACAAATTGCTATGTCGCAGATTTGCATACGACGAATAGAAGCGGAGTTATAGTTGTTTATATCTGTGAGGTCATGAATCATCATTGACGGCCGGAATGCCTACCACTCGAAACGATCGATGTTTGACGAAACTATGCAAGTTCGTCGCATATCGGTATAAGGTGGGTCGATGTGTCGTGCTTTACGCTACAAATTGCTATGCCGCAGATTCGCATACGACGAATAGAAGCGGAGTTATCGATGTTTATATCTGTGAGGCCATGAATCACCATTGACGACAGGATTGCCTACCACTCGGAACGATCGACGTTTGACGAAACTATGCAAGTTCTTCGCAGATCGGTATAAGGTGGGTCGATGTGTCGTGTTTTAACCTACAAATTGCTATGTCGCAGATTCGCATACGACGAATAGAAGCGGAGTTATAGTTGTTTATATGTGTCAGGCCATGAATCACCATTGACGACCGGATTGCTTTCCACTCGAAACGACCGATGTTTGACGAAACTATGCAAGTTCGTCGCAGATCGGTATAAGGTGGCTCGATGTGTCGTGCTTTAAGCTACAAATTGCTATGTCACAGATTTGCATACGACGAATAGAAGCGGAGTTATAGTTGCTTATATCTGTGAGGTCATGAATCATCATTGACGGCCGGAATGCCTACCACTCGAAACGATCGATGTTTGACGAAACTATGCAAGTTCGTCGCATATCGGTATAAGGTGGGTCGATGTGTCGTGCTTTAAGCTACAAATTGCTATGCCGCAGATTCGCATACGACGATTAGAAGCGGAGTTATCGATGTTTATATCTGTGAGGCCATGAATCACCACCGACGGCCGGATTGCCTACCACTCGAAACGATCGACGTTTGACGAAACTATGCAAGTTCTTCGCAGATCGGTATAAGGTGGCTCGATGTGTCGTGTTTTAGGCTACAAATTGCTATGTCGCAGATTTGCGTACGACGAATAGAAGCGGAGTTATAGTTGTTTATATCTGTCAGGCCATGAATCACCATTGACGGCCGGATTGCCTACCACTCGGAACGATCGACGTTTGCCGAAACTCTGCATGTTCTTCGCAGATCGGTATAAGGTGGGTCGATGTGCCGTGTTTTAAGCTACAAATTGCTATGTCGCAGATTTGCATACGACGAATAGAAGCGGAGTTATAGTTGTTTATATCTGTCAGGCCGTGAATCACCATTGACGCCTGGATTGCTTTCCACTCGAAACGACCGATGTTTGACGAAACTATGCAAGTTCGTCGCAGATCGGTATAAGGTGGCTCGATGTGTCGTGTTCTAGGCTACAAATTGCTATGTCGCAGATTTGCATACGACGAACAGAAGCGGAGTTGTAGTTGTTTATATCTGTGAGGTCATGAATCATCATTGACGGCCCGAATGCCTACCACTCGGAACGATCGACGTTTGACGAAACTATGCAAGTTCGTCGCAGATCGGTATAAGGTGGCTCGATGTGTCGTGTTTTAAGCTACAAATTGCTATGTCGCAGATTCGCGTACTACGAATAGAAGTGGAGTTACAGTTGTTTATATCTGTGAGGCCATTAATCACCATTGACGACCGGATTGCCTACCACTCGAAACGATCGATGTTTGACGAAACTATGCAAGTTCGTTGCAGATCGGTATAAGGTGCGTCGTTGGGCCGTGTTTTAAGCTACAAATTGCTATGTCGCAGATTTGCATACGACGAATAGAAGCGGAGTTGTAGTTGTTTATATCTGTGAGGTCATGAATCATCATTGACGGCCAGAATGCCTACCACTCGAAACGATCGATGTTTGACGAAACTATGCAAGTTCGTCGCAGATCGGTATAAGGTGGGTCGATGTATCGTGCTTTAAGCTACAAATTGCTATGTCGCAGATTGGCATACGACGAATAGAAGCGGAGTTATAGTTGTTTATATCTGTCAGGCCATGAATCACCATTGACGGCCGGATTGCCTTCCACTCGAAACGATCGATGTTTGACGAAACTATGCAAGTTCGTCGCAGATCGGTATAAGGTGGGTCGTTGGGCCGTTTTTGAAGCTACAAGTTGCTGTGTCGCAGATTCGCATACGACGAATAGAAGCGGATTTATCGATGTTTATATCTGTGAGGCCATTAATCACCATTGACGACAGGATTGCCTACCACTCGGAACGATCGACGTTTGACGAAACTATGCAAGTTCGTCGCAGATCGGTATAAGGTGGCTCGATGTGTCGTGTTTTAGGCTACAAATTGCTATGTCGCAGATTTGCGTACGACGAATAGAAGCGGAGATATAGTTGTTTATATCTGTCAGGCCATGAATCACCATTGACGGCCGAATTGCCTACCACTCGGAACGACCGACGTTTGCCGAAACTATGCAAGTTCGTCGCAGATCGGTATAAGGTGGCTCGATGTGTCGTGTTTTAGGCTACAAATTGCTATGTCGCAGATTTGCGTACGACGAATAGAAGCGCAGTTATAGTTGTTTATATCGGTCAGGCCATGAATCACCATTGACGGCAGGATTGCCTACCACTCGGAACGATCGACGTTTGACGAAACTATGCAAGTTCTTCGCAGATCGGTATAAGATGGGTCGATGTGTCGTGTTTTAAGCTACAAATTGCTATGTCGCAGATTCGCATACGACGAATAGAAGTGGAGTTATAGTTGCTTATATCCGTCAGGCCATGAATCACCATTGACGGCCGGATTGCCTACCACTCGGAACGACCGACGTTTGCCGAAACTATGCAAGTTCGTTGCAGATCGGTATAAGGTGGGTCGTTGGGCCGTGTTTTAAGCTACAAATTGCTATGCCGCAGATTCGCATACGAGGAATAGAAGCGGAGTTATCGATGTTTATATCTGTGAGGCCATGAATCACCATCGACAGCCGGATTGCCTACCACTCGGAACGATCGACGTTTGACGAAACTATGCAAGTTCTTCGCAGATCGGTATAAGGTGGCTCGATGTGTCGTGTTTTAGGCTACAAATTGCTATGTCGCAGATTTGCGTACGACGAATAGAGGCGGAGTTATAGTTGTTTATATCTGTGAGGCCATGAATCACCATTGACGGCAGGATTGCCTACCACTCGGAACGATCGACGTTTGACGAAACTATGCAAGTTCTTCGCAGATCGGTATAAGATGGGTCGATGTGTCGTGTTTTAAGCAACAAATTGCTATGTCGCAGATTTGCATACGACGAATAGAGGCGGAGTTATAATTGTTTATATCTGTGAGGCCATGAATCACCATTGACGGCAGGATTGCCTACCACTCGGAACGATCGAGGTTTGACGAAACTATGCAAGTTCTTCGCAGTTTGGTATAAGATGGGTCGATGTGTCGTGTTTTAAGCTACAAATTGCTATGTCGCAGATTCGCATACTACGAATAGAAGTGGAGTTATAGTTGTTTATATCTGTCAGGCCATGAATCACCATTGACGGCCGGATTGCCTTCCACTCGAAACAATCGATGTTTGACGAAACTATGCAAGTTCGTCGCAGATCGGTATAAGGTGGGTCGATGTGTCGTGTTTTAGGCTACAAATTGCTATGTCGCAGATTTGCGTACGACGAATAGAAGCGGAGTTATCGATGTTTATATCTGTGAGGCCATGAATCACCATTGACGACCGGATTGCCTACCATTCGGAACGATCGACATTTGCCGAAACTATGCAAGTTCGTCGCAGATCGGTATAAGGTGGCTCGATGTGTCATGTTTTAGGCTACAAATTGCTATGTCGCAGTTTTGCGTACGACGAATAGAAGCGGAGTTATAGTTGTTTATATCTGTCAGGCCGTGAATCACCATTGACGGCCGGATTGCCTACCACTCGGAACGATCGACGTTTGCCGAAACTATGCAAGTTCTTCGCAGATCGGTATAAGGTGGGTCTATGTGTCGTGTTTTAAGCTACAACCTGCTATGTCGCAGATTTGCATACGACGAATAGAGGCGGAGTTATAGTTGTTTATTTTTGTGAGGCCATGAATCACCATTGACGGCAGGATTGCCTACCACTCGGAACGATCGACGTTTGACGAAACTATGCAAGTTCTTCGCAGATCGGTATAAGATGGGTCGATGTGTCGTGTTTTAAGCTACAAATTGCTATGCCGCAGATTCGCATACGACGAATAGAAGCGGAGTTATCGATGTTTATATCTGTGAGGCCATGAATCACCATCGACGGCCGGATTGCCTACCACTCGGAACGATCGACGGTTGACGAAACTATGCAAGTTCTTCGCAGATCGGTATAAGATGGGTCGATGTGTCGTGTTTTAAGCTACAAATTGCTATCTCGCAGATTCGCATACGACGAATAGAAGTGGAGTTATAGTTGTTTATATCTGTCAGGCCATGAATCACCATTGACGGCCGGAATGCCTACCACTCGAAACGATCGATGTTTGACGAAACTATGCAAGTTCGTCGCAGATCGGTATAAGGTGGGTCGATGTGTCGTGTTTTAAGTTACAAAGTGCTATGTCGCAGATTTGCATACGACGAATAGAAGCGGAGTAATAGTTGTTTATATCTGTGAGGCCATGAATCACCATTGACGACCGGATTGCCTACCACTCGAAACGATCGATGTTTGACGAAACTATGCAAGTTCGTCGCATATCGGTATAAGGTGGGTCGATGTGTCGTGCTTTAAGCTACAAATTGCTATGCCGCAGATTCGCATACGACGAATAGAAGCGGAGTTATCGATGTTTATATCTGTGAGGCCATGAATCACCATTGACGACAGGATTGCCTACCACTCGGAACGATCGACGTTTGACGAAACTATGCAAGTTCTTCGCAGATCGGTATAAGGTGGGTCGATGTGTCGTGTTTTAACCTACAAATTGCTATGTCGCAGATTCGCATACAACGAATAGAAGCGGAGTTATAGTTGTTTATATGTGTCAGGCCATGAATCACCATTGACGACCGGATTGCTTTCCACTCGAAACGACCGATGTTTGACGAAACTATGCAAGTTCGTCGCAGATCGGTATAAGGTGGCACGATGTGTCGTGTTTTAGGCTACAAATTGCTATGTCGCAGATTTGCATACGACGAATAGAAGCGGAGTTGTAGTTGTTTATATCTGTGAGATCATGAATCATCATTGACGGCCAGAATGCCTACCACTCGAAACGATCGATGTTTGACGAAACTATGCAAGTTCGTCGCAGATCGGTATAAGGTAGGTCGATGTGTCGTGCTTTAAGCTACAAATTGCTATGTCACAGATTTGCATACGACGAATAGAAGCGGAGTTATAGTTGCTTATATCTGTGAGGTCATGAATCATCATTGACGGCCGGAATGCCTACCACTCGAAACGATCGATGTTTGACGAAACTATGCAAGTTCGTCGCAGATCGGTATAAGGTGGGTCGTTGGGCCGTGTTTTAAGCTACAAGTTGCTGTGTCGCAGATTCGCATACGACGAATAGAAGTGGAGTTATAGTTGTTTATATCTGTGAGGCCATTAATCACCATTGACGGCAGGATTGCCTACCACTCGGAACGATCGACGTTTGACGAAACTATGCAAGTTCTTCGCAGATCGGTATAAGATGGGTCGATGTGTCGTGTTTTAAGCTACAAATTGCTATGCCGCAGATTCGCATACGACGATTAGAAGCGGAGTTATCGATGTTTATATCTGTGAGGCCATGAATCACCATCGACGGCCGGATTGCCTACCACTCGGAACGATCGACGGTTGACGAAACTATGCAAGTTCTTCGCAGATCGGTATAAGATGGGTCGATGTGTCGTGTTTTAAGCTACAAATTGCTATCTCGCAGATTCGCATACGACGAATAGAAGTGGAGTTATAGTTGTTTATATCTGTCAGGCCATGAATCACCATTGACGGCCGGAATGCCTACCACTCGAAACGATCGATGTTTGACGAAACTATGCAAGTTCGTCGCAGATCGGTATAAGGTGGGTCGATGTGTCGTGTTTTAAGTTACAAAGTGCTATGTCGCAGATTTGCATACGACGAATAGAAGCGGAGTAATAGTTGTTTATATCTGTGAGGCCATGAATCACCATTGACGACCGGATTGCCTACCACTCGAAACGATCGATGTTTGACGAAACTATGCAAGTTCGTCGCATATCGGTATAAGGTGGGTCGATGTGTCGTGCTTTAAGCTACAAATTGCTATGCCGCAGATTCGCATACGACGAATAGAAGCGGAGTTATCGATGTTTATATCTGTGAGGCCATGAATCACCATTGACGACAGGATTGCCTACCACTCGGAACGATCGACGTTTGACGAAACTATGCAAGTTCTTCGCAGATCGGTATAAGGTGGGTCGATGTGTCGTGTTTTAACCTACAAATTGCTATGTCGCAGATTCGCATACAACGAATAGAAGCGGAGTTATAGTTGTTTATATGTGTCAGGCCATGAATCACCATTGACGACCGGATTGCTTTCCACTCGAAACGACCGATGTTTGACGAAACTATGCAAGTTCGTCGCAGATCGGTATAAGGTGGCACGATGTGTCGTGTTTTAGGCTACAAATTGCTATGTCGCAGATTTGCATACGACGAATAGAAGCGGAGTTGTAGTTGTTTATATCTGTGAGATCATGAATCATCATTGACGGCCAGAATGCCTACCACTCGAAACGATCGATGTTTGACGAAACTATGCAAGTTCGTCGCAGATCGGTATAAGGTAGGTCGATGTGTCGTGCTTTAAGCTACAAATTGCTATGTCACAGATTTGCATACGACGAATAGAAGCGGAGTTATAGTTGCTTATATCTGTGAGGTCATGAATCATCATTGACGGCCGGAATGCCTACCACTCGAAACGATCGATGTTTGACGAAACTATGCAAGTTCGTCGCAGATCGGTATAAGGTGGGTCGTTGGGCCGTGTTTTAAGCTACAAGTTGCTGTGTCGCAGATTCGCATACGACGAATAGAAGTGGAGTTATAGTTGTTTATATCTGTGAGGCCATTAATCACCATTGACGACAGGATTGCCTACCACTCGGAACGATCGACGGTTGACGAAACTATGCAAGTTCTTCGCAGATCGGTATAAGATGGGTCGATGTGTCGTGTTTTAAGCTACAAATTGCTATGTCGGAGATTCGCATACGACGAATAGAAGTGGAGTTATAGTTGTTTATATCTGTCAGGCCACGAATCACCATTGACGGCCGGATTGCCTTCCACTCGAAACGATCGATGTTTGACGAAACTATGCAAGTTCGTCGCAGATCGGTATAAGGTGGGTCGTTGGGCCGTGTTTTAACCTACAAATTGCTGTGTCGCAGATTTGCATACGACGAATAGAAGCGGAGTTGTAGTTGTTTATATCTGTGAGGTCATGAATCATCATTGACGGCCAGAATGCCTACCACTCGAAACGATCAATGTTTGACGAAACTATGCAAGTTCGTCGCATATCGGTATAAGGTGGGTCGATGTGTCGTGCTTTAAGCTACAAATTGCTATGTCGCAGATTAGCATACGACGAATAGAAGCGGAGTTATAGTTGTTTATATCTGTGAGGTCATGAATCATCATTGACGGCCGGAATGCCTACCACTCGAAACGATCGATGTTTGACGAAACTATGCAAGTTCGTCGCATATCGGTATAAGGTGGGTCGATGTGTCGTGCTTTACGCTACAAATTGCTATGCCGCAGATTCGCATACGACGAATAGAAGCGGAGTTATCGATGTTTATATCTGTGAGGCCATGAATCACCATTGACGACAGGATTGCCTACCACTCGGAACGATCGACGTTTGACGAAACTATGCAAGTTCTTCGCAGATCGGTATAAGGTGGGTCGATGTGTCGTGTTTTAACCTACAAATTGCTATGTCGCAGATTCGCATACGACGAATAGAAGCGGAGTTATAGTTGTTTATATGTGTCAGGCCATGAATCACCATTGACGACCGGATTGCTTTCCACTCGAAACGACCGATGTTTGACGAAACTATGCAAGTTCGTCGCAGATCGGTATAAGGTGGCTCGATGTGTCGTGTTTTAGGCTACAAATTGCTGTGTCGCAGATTTGCATACGACGAATAGAAGCGGAGTTGTAGTTGTTTATATCTGTGAGATCATGAATCATCATTGACGGCCAGAATGCCTACCACTCGAAACGATCGATGTTTGACGAAACTATGCAAGTTCGTCGCAGATCGGTATAAGGTAGGTCGATGTGTCGTGCTTTAAGCTACAAATTGCTATGTCACAGATTTGCATACGACGAATAGAAGCGGAGTTATAGTTGCTTATATCTGTGAGGTCATGAATCATCATTGACGGCCGGAATGCCTACCACTCGAAACGATCGATGTTTGACGAAACTATGCAAGTTCGTCGCAGATCGGTATAAGGTGGGTCGATGTGTCGTGCTTTAAGCTACAAATTGCTATGCCGCAGATTCGCATACGACGATTAGAAGCGGAGTTATCGATGTTTATATCTGTCAGGCCATGAATCACCATTGACGGCCGGATTGCCTTCCACTCGAAACAATCGATGTTTGACGAAACTATGCAAGTTCGTCGCAGATCGGTATAAGGTGGGTCGATGTGTCGTGTTTTAGGCTACAAATTGCTATGTCGCAGATTTGCATACGACGAATAGAAGCGGAGTTATCGATGTTTATATCTGTGAGGCCATGAATCACCATTGACGACCGGATTGCCTACCACTCGGAACGATCGACATTTGCCGAAACTATGCAAGTTCGTCGCAGATCGGTATAAGGTGGCTCGATGTGTCGTGTTTTAGGCTACAAATTGCTATGTCGCAGATTTGCGTACGACGAATAGAAGCGGAGTTATAGTTGTTTATATCTGTCAGGCCGTGAATCACCATTGACGGCCGGATTGCCTACCACTCGGAACGATCGACGTTTGCCGAAACTATGCAAGTTCTTCGCAGATCGGTATAAGGTGGGTCTATGTGTCGTGTTTTAAGCTACAACCTGCTATGTCGCAGATTTGCATACGACGAATAGAGGCGGAGTTATAGTTGTTTATTTTTGTGAGGCCATGAATCACCATTGATGGCAGGATTGCCTACCACTCGGAACGATCGACGTTTGACGAAACTATGCAAGTTCTTCGCAGATCGGTATAAGATGGGTCGATGTGTCGTGTTTTAAGCTACAAATTGCTATGCCGCAGATTTGCATACGACGAATAGAAGCGGAGTTGTAGTTGTTTATATCTGTGAGGTCATGAATCATCATTGACGGCCAGAATGCCTACCACTCGAAAAGATCGATGTTTGACGAAACTTTGCAAGTTCGTCGCAGATCGGTATAAGGTGGGTCGATGTGTCGTGTTTTAAGCTACAAATTGCTATGTCGCAGATTCGCGTACTACGAATAGAAGTGGAGTTATAGTTGTTTATATCTGTGAGGCCATTAATCACCATTGACGACCGGATTGCCTACCACTCGAAACGATCGATGTTTGACGAAACTATGCAAGTTCGTTGCAGATCGGTATAAGGTGCGTCGTTGGGCCGTGTTTTAAGCTACAAATTGCTATGTCGCAGATTTGCATACGACGAATAGAAGCGGAGTTGTAGTTGTTTATATCTGTGAGGTCATGAATCATCATTGACGGCCAGAATGCCTACCACTCGAAACGATCGATGTTTGACGAAACTATGCAAGTTCGTCGCAGATCGGTATAAGGTGGGTCGATGTATCGTGCTTTAAGCTACAAATTGCTATGTCGCAGATTGGCATACGACGAATAGAAGCGGAGTTATAGTTGTTTATATCTGTCAGGCCATGAATCACCATTGACGGCCGGATTGCCTTCCACTCGAAACGATCGATGTTTGACGAAACTATGCAAGTTCGTCGCAGATCGGTATAAGGTGGGTCGTTGGGCCGTTTTTGAAGCTACAAGTTGCTGTGTCGCAGATTCGCATACGACGAATAGAAGCGGATTTATCGATGTTTATATCTGTGAGGCCATTAATCACCATTGACGACAGGATTGCCTACCACTCGGAACGATCGACGTTTGACGAAACTATGCAAGTTCGTCGCAGATCGGTATAAGGTGGCTCGATGTGTCGTGTTTTAGGCTACAAATTGCTATGTCGCAGATTTGCGTACGACGAATAGAAGCGGAGATATAGTTGTTTATATCTGTCAGGCCATGAATCACCATTGACGGCCGAATTGCCTACCACTCGGAACGACCGACGTTTGCCGAAACTATGCAAGTTCGTCGCAGATCGGTATAAGGTGGCTCGATGTGTCGTGTTTTAGGCTACAAATTGCTATGTCGCAGATTTGCGTACGACGAATAGAAGCGCAGTTATAGTTGTTTATATCGGTCAGGCCATGAATCACCATTGACGGCAGGATTGCCTACCACTCGGAACGATCGACGTTTGACGAAACTATGCAAGTTCTTCGCAGATCGGTATAAGATGGGTCGATGTGTCGTGTTGTAAGCTACAAATTGCTATGTCGCAGATTCGCATACGACGAATAGAAGTGGAGTTATAGTTGCTTATATCCGTCAGGCCATGAATCACCATTGACGGCCGGATTGCCTACCACTCGGAACGACCGACGTTTGCCGAAACTATGCAAGTTCGTTGCAGATCGGTATAAGGTGGGTCGTTGGACCGTGTTTTAAGCTACAAATTGCTATGCCGCAGATTCGCATACGAGGAATAGAAGCGGAGTTATCGATGTTTATATCTGTGAGGCCATGAATCACCATCGACAGCCGGATTGCCTACCACTCGGAACGATCGACGTTTGACGAAACTATGCAAGTTCTTCGCAGATCGGTATAAGGTGGCTCGATGTGTCGTGTTTTAGGCTACAAATTGCTATGTCGCAGATTTGCGTACGACGAATAGAGGCGGAGTTATAGTTGTTTATATCTGTGAGGCCATGAATCACCATTGACGGCAGGATTGCCTACCACTCGGAACGATCGACGTTTGACGAAACTATGCAAGTTCTTCGCAGATCGGTATAAGATGGGTCGATGTGTCGTGTTTTAAGCTACAAATTGCTATGTCGCAGATTTGCATACGACGAATAGAGGCGGAGTTATAATTGTTTATATCTGTGAGGCCATGAATCACCATTGACGGCAGGATTGCCTACCACTCGGAACGATCGAGGTTTGACGAAACTATGCAAGTTCTTCGCAGTTTGGTATAAGATGGGTCGATGTGTCGTGTTTTAAGCTACAAATTGCTATGTCGCAGATTCGCATACTACGAATAGAAGTGGAGTTATAGTTGTTTATATCTGTCAGGCCATGAATCACCATTGACGGCCGGATTGCCTTCCACTCGAAACAATCGATGTTTGACGAAACTATGCAAGTTCGTCGCAGATCGGTATAAGGTGGGTCGATGTGTCGTGTTTTAGGCTACAAATTGCTATGTCGCAGATTTGCGTACGACGAATAGAAGCGGAGTTATCGATGTTTATATCTGTGAGGCCATGAATCACCATTGACGACCGGATTGCCTACCACTCGGAACGATCGACATTTGCCGAAACTATGCAAGTTCGTCGCAGATCGGTATAAGGTGGCTCGATGTGTCGTGTTTTAGGCTACAAATTGCTATGTCGCAGATTTGCGTACGACGAATAGAAGCGGAGTTATAGTTGTTTATATCTGTCAGGCCGTGAATCACCATTGACGGCCGGATTGCCTACCACTCGGAACGATCGACGTTTGCCGAAACTATGCAAGTTCTTCGCAGATCGGTATAAGGTGGGTCTATGTGTCGTGTTTTAAGCTACAACCTGCTATGTCGCAGATTTGCATACGACGAATAGAGGCGGAGTTATAGTTGTTTATTTTTGTGAGGCCATGAATCACCATTGACGGCAGGATTGCCTACCACTCGGAACGATCGACGTTTGACGAAACTATGCAAGTTCTTCGCAGATCGGTATAAGATGGGTCGATGTGTCGTGTTTTAAGCTACAAATTGCTATGCCGCAGATTTGCATACGACGAATAGAAGCGGAGTTGTAGTTGTTTATATCTGTGAGGCCATGAATCATCATTGACGGCCGGAATGCCTACCACTCGAAACGATCGATGTTTGACGGAACTATGCAAGTTCGTCGCAGATCGGTATAATGTGGGTCGATGTGTCGTGCTTTAAGCTACAAATTGCTATGTCGCAGATTTGCATACGACGAATAGAAGCGGAGTTGTAGTTGTTTATATCTGTGAGGTCATGAATCATCATTGACGGCCAGAATGCCTACCACTCGAAAAGATCGATGTTTGACGAAACTTTGCAAGTTCGTCGCAGATCGGTATAAGGTGGGTCGATGTGTCGTGTTTTAACCTACAAATTGCTGTGTCGCAGATTCGCATACGACGAATAGAAGTGGAGTTATAGTTGTTTATATCTGTGAGGCCATGAATCACAATTGACGGCAGGATTGCCTACCACTCGGAACGATCGACGGTTGACGAAACTATGCAAGTTCTTCGCAGATCGGTATAAGATGGGTCGATGTGTCGTGTTTTAAGCTACAAATTGCTATGTCGGAGATTCGCATACGACGAATAGAAGTGGAGTTATAGTTGTTTATATCTGCCAGGCCATGAATCACCATTGACAGCCGGATTGCCTTCCACTCGAAACGATCGATGTTTGACGAAACTATGCAAGTTCGTCGCAGATCGATATAAGGTGGGTCGTTGGGCCGTGTTTTAACCTACAAATTGCTGTGTCGCAGATTTGCATACGACGAATAGAAGCGGAGTTGTAGTTGTTTATATCTGTGAGGTCATGAATCATCATTGACGGCCAGAATGCCTACCACTCGAAACGATCGATGTTTGACGAAACTATGCAAGTTCGTCGCAGATCGGTATAAGGTGGGTCGATGTGTCGTGCTTTAAGCTACAAAGTGCTATGTCCCAGATTTGCATTCGACGAATAGAAGCGGAGTTATAGTTGTTTATATCTGTGAGGTCATGAATCATCATTGACGGCCGGAATGCCTACCACTCGAAACGATCGATGTTTGACGAAACTATGCAAGTTCGTCGCATATCGGTATAAGGTGGGTCGATGTGTCGTGCTTTAAGCTACAAATTGCTATGTCGCAGATTCGCATACGACGAATAGAAGCGGAGTTATCGATGTTTATATCTGTGAGGCCATGAATCACCATTGACGACAGGATTGCCTACCACTCGGAACGATCAACGTTTGACGAAACTATGCAAGTTCTTCGCAGATCGGTATAAGGTGGGTCGATGTGTCGTGTTTTAACCTACAAATTGCTATGTCGCAGATTCGCATACGACGAATAGAAGCGGAGTTATAGTTGTTTATATGTGTCAGGCCATGAATCACCATTGACGACCGGATTGCTTTCCACTCGAAACGACCGATGTTTGACGAAACTATGCAAGTTCGTCGCAGATCGGTATAAGGTGGCACGATGTGTCGTGTTTTAGGCTACAAATTGCTATGTCGCAGATTTGCATACGACGAATAGAAGCGGAGTTGTAGTTGTTTATATCTGTGAGATCATGAATCATCATTGACGGCCAGAATGCCTACCACTCGAAACGATCGATGTTTGACGAAACTATGCAAGTTCGTCGCAGATCGGTATAAGGTGGGTCGATGTGTCGTGTTTTAGGCTACAAATTGCTATGTCGCAGATTTGCGTACGACGAATAGAAGCGGAGTTATCGATGTTTATATCTGTGAGGCCATGAATCACCATTGACGACCGGATTGCCTACCACTCGGAACGATCGACATTTGCCGAAACTATGCAAGTTCTTCGCAGATCGGTATAAGGTGGCTCGATGTGTCGTGTTTTAGGCTACAAATTGCTATGTCGCAGATTTGCGTACGACGAATAGAGGCGGAGTTATAGTTGTTTATATCTGTGAGGCCATGAATCACCATTGACGGCAGGATTGCCTACCACTCGGAACGATCGACGTTTGACGAAACTATGCAAGTTCTTCGCAGATCGGTATAAGATGGGTCGATGTGTCGTGTTTTAAGCTACAAATTGCTATGTTGCAGATTTGCATACGACGAATAGAGGCGGAGTTATAATTGTTTATATCTGTGAGGCCATGAATCACCATTGACGGCAGGATTGCCTACCACTCGGAACGATCGAGGTTTGACGAAACTATGCAAGTTCTTCGCAGTTTGGTATAAGATGGGTCGATCTGTCGTGTTTTAAGCTACAAATTGCTATGTCGCAGATTCGCATACTACGAATAGAAGTGGAGTTATAGTTGTTTATATCTGTCAGGCCATGAATCACCATTGACGGCCGGATTGCCTTCCACTCGAAACAATCGATGTTTGACGAAACTATGCAAGTTCGTCGCAGATCGGTATAAGGTGGGTCGATGTGTCGTGTTTTAGGCTACAAATTGCTATGTCGCAGATTTGCGTACGACGAATAGAAGCGGAGTTATCGATGTTTATATCTGTGAGGCCATGAATCACCATTGACGACCGGATTGCCTACCACTCGGAACGATCGACTTTTGCCGAAACTATGCAAGTTCGTCGCAGATCGGTATAAGGTGGCTCGATGTGTCGTGTTTTAGGCTACAAATTGCTATGTCGCAGATTTGCGTACGACGAATAGAAGCGGAGTTATAGTTGTTTATATCTGTCAGGCCGTGAATCACCATTGACGGCCGGATTGCCTACCACTCGGAACGATCGACGTTTGCCGAAACTATGCAAGTTCTTCGCAGATCGGTATAAGGTGGGTCTATGTGTCGTGTTTTAAGCTACAACCTGCTATGTCGCAGATTTGCATACGACGAATAGAGGCGGAGTTATAGTTGTTTATTTTTGTGAGGCCATGAATCACCATTGACGGCAGGATTGCCTACCACTCGGAACGATCGACGTTTGACGAAACTATGCAAGTTCTTCGCAGATCGGTATAAGATGGGTCGATGTGTCGTGTTTTAAGCTACAAATTGCTATGCCGCAGATTTGCATACGACGAATAGAAGCGGAGTTGTAGTTGTTTATATCTGTGAGGTCATGAATCATCATTGACGGCCAGAATGCCTACCACTCGAAAAGATCGATGTTTGACGAAACTTTGCAAGTTCGTCGCAGATCGGTATAAGGTGGGTCGATGTGTCGTGTTTTAAGCTACAAATTGCTATGTCGCAGATTTGCATACGACGAATAGAGGCGGAGTTATAGTTGTTTATATCTGTGAGGCCATGAATCACAATTGACGGCAGGATTGCCTACCACTCGGAACGATCGACGGTTGACGAAACTATGCAAGTTCTTCGCAGATCGGTATAAGATGGGTCGATGTGTCGTGTTTTAAGCTACAAATTGCTATGTCGGAGATTCGCATACGACGAATAGAAGTGGAGTTATAGTTGTTTATATCTGCCAGGCCATGAATCACCATTGACAGCCGGATTGCCTTCCACTCGAAACGATCGATGTTTGACGAAACTATGCAAGTTCGTCGCAGATCGATATAAGGTGGGTCGTTGGGCCGTGTTTTAACCTACAAATTGCTGTGTCGCAGATTTGCATACGACGAATAGAAGCGGAGTTATCGATGTTTATATCTGTGAGGCCATGAATCACCATTGACGACAGGATTGCCTACCACTCGGAACGATCGACGTTTGACGAAACTATGCAAGTTCTTCGCAGATCGGTATAAGGTGGGTCGATGTGTCGTGTTTTAACCTACAAATTGCTATGTCGCAGATTCGCATACGACGAATAGAAGCGGAGTTATAGTTGTTTATATGTGTCAGGCCATGAATCACCATTGACGACCGGATTGCTTTCCACTCGAAACGACCGATGATTGACGAAACTATGCAAGTTCGTCGCAGATCGGTATAAGGTGGCACGATGTGTCGAGTTTTAGGCTACAAATTGCTATGTCGCAGATTTGCATACGACGAATAGAAGCGGAGTTGTAGTTGTTTATATCTGTGAGATCATGAATCATCATTGACGGCCAGAATGCCTACCACTCGAAACGATCGATGTTTGACGAAACTATGCAAGTTCGTCGCAGATCGGTATAAGGTAGGTCGATGTGTCGTGCTTTAAGCTACAAATTGCTATGTCACAGATTTGCATACGACGAATAGAAGCGGAGTTATAGTTGCTTATATCTGTGAGGTCATGAATCATCATTGACGGCCGGAATGCCTACCACTCGAAACGATCGATGTTTGACGAAACTATGCAAGTTCGTCGCAGATCGGTATAAGGTGGGTCGTTGGGCCGTGTTTTAAGCTACAAGTTGCTGTGTCGCAGATTCGCATACGACGAATAGAAGCGGAGTTATAGTTGTTTATATGTTTCAGGCCATGAATCACCATTGACGCCTGGATTGCTTTCCACTCGAAACGACCGATGTTTGACGAAACTATGCAAGTTCGTCGCAGATCGGTATAAGGTGGCTCGATGTGTCGTGTTCTAGGCTACAAATTGCTATGTCGCAGATTCGCATACGACGAATAGAAGTGGAGTTATAGTTGTTTATATCTGTCAGGCCATGAATCACCATTGACTGCCGGATTGCCTTCCACTCGAAACGATCGATGTTTGACGAAACTATGCAAGTTCGTCGCAGATCGGTATAAGGTAGGTCGATGTGTCGTGCTTTAAGCTACAAATTGCTATGTCGCAGATTTGCATGCGACGAATAGAAGCGGAGTTATAGTTGTTTATATCTGTGAGGTCATGAATCATCATTGACGGCCGGAATGCCTACCACTCGAAACGATCGATGTTTGACGGAACTATGCAAGTTCGTCGCAGATCGGTATAAGGTGGGTCGATGTGTCGTGCTTTAAGCTACAAACTGCTGTGTCGCAGATTTGCATACGACGAATAGAAGCGGAGTTGTAGTTGTTTATATCTGTGAGGTCATGAATCATCATTGACGGCCAGAATGCCTACTACTCGAAACGATCAATGTTTGACGAAACTATGCAAGTTCGTCGCAGATCGGTATAAGGTGGGTCGATGTGTCGTGCTTTAAGCTACAAATTGCTATGTCGCAGATTTGCATACGACGAATAGAAGGGGAGTTATAGTTGTTTATATCTGTGAGGTCATGAATCATCATTGACGGCCGGAATGCCTACCACTCGAAACGATCGATGTTTGACGAAACTATGCAAGTTCGTCGCATATCGGTATAAGGTGGGTCGATGTGTCGTGCTTTACGCTACAAATTGCTATGCCGCAGATTCGCATACGACGAATAGAAGCGGAGTTATCGATGTTTATATCTGTGAGGCCATGAATCACCATTGACGACAGGATTGCCTACCACTCGGAACGATCGACGTTTGACGAAACTATGCAAGTTCTTCGCAGATCGGTATAAGGTGGGTCGATGTGTCGTGTTTTAACCTACAAATTGCTATGTCGCAGATTCGCATACGACGAATAGAAGCGGAGTTATAGTTGTTTATATGTGTCAGGCCATGAATCACCATTGACGACCGGATTGCTTTCCACTCGAAACGACCGATGTTTGACGAAACTATGCAAGTTCGTCGCAGATCGGTATAAGGTGGCTCGATGTGTCGTGTTTTAATCTACAAATTGCTATGTCGCAGATTTGCATACGACGAATAGAAGCGGAGTTGTAGTTGTTTATATCTGTGAGATCATGAATCATCATTGACGGCCAGAATGCCTACCACTCGAAACGATCGATGTTTGACGAAACTATGCAAGTTCGTCGCAGATCGGTATAAGGTAGGTCGATGTGTCGTGCTTTAAGCTACAAATTGCTATGTCACAGATTTGCATACGACGAATAGAAGCGGAGTTATAGTTGCTTATATCTGTGAGGTCATGAATCATCATTGACGGCCGGAATGCCTACCACTCGAAACGATCGATGTTTGACGAAACTATGCAAGTTCGTCGCAGATCGGTATAAGGTGGGTCGATGTGTCGTGCTTTAAGCTACAAATTGCTATGCCGCAGATTCGCATACGACGATTAGAAGCGGAGTTATCGATGTTTATATCTGTGAGGCCATGAATCACCACCGACGGCCGGATTGCCTACCACTCGGAACGATCGACGTTTGACGAAACTATGCAAGTTCTTCGCAGATCGGTATAAGGTGGCTCGATGTGTCGTGTTTTAGGCTACAAATTGCTATGTCGCAGATTTGCGTACGACGAATAGAAGCGGAGTTATAGTTGTTTATATCTGTCAGGCCATGAATCACCATTGACGGCCGGATTGCCTACCACTCGGAACGATCGACGTTTGACGAAACTATGCAAGTTCGTCGCAGATCGGTATAAGGTGGCTCGATGTGTCGTGCTTTAAGCTACAAATTGCTATGTCGCAGATTTGCATACGACGAATAGAGGCGGAGTTATAGTTGTTTATATCTGTGAGGCCATGAATCACCATTGACGGCAGGATTGCCTACCACTCGGAACGATCGACGGTTGACGAAACTATGCAAGTTCTTCCCAGATCGGTATAAGGTTGCTCGATGTGTTGTGTTTTAGGCTACAAATTGCTATGTCGCAGATTTGCGTACGACGAATAGAAGCGGAGTTATCGATGTTTATATCTGTGAGGCCATTAATCACCATTGACGACAGGATTGCCTACCACTCGGAACGATCGACGTTTGACGAAACTATGCAAGTTCGTCGCAGATCGGTATAAGGTGGCTCGATGTGTCGTGCTTTAAGCTACAAATTGCTATGTCGCAGATTTGCATACGACGAATAGAGGCGGAGTTATAGTTGTTTATATCTGTGAGGCCATGAATCACCATTGACGGCAGGATTGCCTACCACTCGGAACGATCGACGGTTGACGAAACTATGCAAGTTCTTCCCAGATCGGTATAAGATGGGTCGATGTGTCGTGTTTTAAGCTACAAATTGCTATGTCGCAGATTCGCATAGGACGAATAGAAGTGGAGTTATAGTTGTTTTTATCTGTCAGGCCATGAATCACCATTGACGGCCGGATTGCCTACCACTCGGAACGATCGACGTTTGACGAAACTATGCAAGTTCTTCGCAGATCGGTATAAGCTGGGTCGATGTGTCGTGTTTTAAGCTACAAATTGCTATGTCGCAGATTCGCGTACTACGAATAGAAGTGGAGTTATAGTTATTTATATCTGTGAGGTCATTAATCACCATTGACGTCCGGATTGCCTACCACTCGAAACGATCGATGTTTGACGAAACTATGCAAGTTCGTTGCAGATCGGTATAAGGTGCGTCGTTGGGCCGTGTTTTAAGCTACAAATTGCTATGTCGCAGATTTGCATACGACGAATAGAAGCGGAGTTGTAGTTGTTTATATCTGTGAGGTCATGAATCATCATTGACGGCCAGAATGCCTACCACTCGAAACGATCGATGTTTGACGAAACTATGCAAGTTCGTCGCAGATCGGTATAAGGTGGGTCGATGTATCGTGCTTTAAGCTACAAATTGCTATGTCGCAGATTGGCATACGACGAATAGAAGCGGAGTTATAGTTGTTTATATCTGTCAGGCCATGAATCACCATTGACGGCCGGATTGCCTTCCACTCGAAACGATCGATGTTTGACGAAACTATGCAAGTTCGTCGCAGATCGGTATAAGGTGGGTCGTTGGGCCGTTTTTGAAGCTACAAGTTGCTGTGTCGCAGATTCGCATACGACGAATAGAAGCGGATTTATCGATGTTTATATCTGTGAGGCCATTAATCACCATTGACGACAGGATTGCCTACCACTCGGAACGATCGACGTTTGACGAAACTATGCAAGTTCGTCGCAGATCGGTATAAGGTGGCTCGATGTGTCGTGTTTTAGGCTACAAATTGCTATGTCGCAGATTTGCGTACGACGAATAGAAGCGGAGATATAGTTGTTTATATCTGTCAGGCCATGAATCACCATTGACGGCCGAATTGCCTACCACTCGGAACGACCGACGTTTGCCGAAACTATGCAAGTTCGTCGCAGATCGGTATAAGGTGGCTCGATGTGTCGTATTTTAGGCTACAAATTGCTATGTCGCAGATTTGCGTACGACGAATAGAAGCGCAGTTATAGTTGTTTATATCGGTCAGGCCATGAATCACCATTGACGGCAGGATTGCCTACCACTCGGAACGATCGACGTTTGACGAAACTATGCAAGTTCTTCGCAGATCGGTATAAGATGGGTCGATGTGTCGTGTTTTAAGCTACAAATTGCTATGTCGCAGATTCGCATACGACGAATAGAAGTGGAGTTATAGTTGCTTATATCCGTCAGGCCATGAATCACCATTGACGGCCGGATTGCCTACCACTCGGAACGACCGACGTTTGCCGAAACTATGCAAGTTCGTTGCAGATCGGTATAAGGTGGGTCGTTGGACCGTGTTTTAAGCTACAAATTGCTATGCCGCAGATTCGCATACGAGGAATAGAAGCGGAGTTATCGATGTTTATATCTGTGAGGCCATGAATCACCAGCGACAGCCGGATTGCCTACCACTCGGAACGATCGACTTTTGACGAAACTATGCAAGTTCTTCGCAGATCGGTATAAGGTGGCTCGATGTGTCGTGTTTTAGGCTACAAATTGCTATGTCGCAGATTTGCGTACGACGAATAGAGGCGGAGTTATAGTTGTTTATATCTGTGAGGCCATGAATCACCATTGACGGCAGGATTGCCTACCACTCGGAACGATCGACGTTTGACGAAACTATGCAAGTTCTTCGCAGATCGGTATAAGATGGGTCGATGTGTCGTGTTTTAAGCTACAAATTGCTATGTCGCAGATTTGCATACGACGAATAGAGGCGGAGTTATAGTTGTTTATATCTGTGAGGCCATGAATCACCATTGACGGCAGGATTGCCTACCACTCGGAACGATCGACGTTTGACGAAACTATGCAAGTTCTTCGCAGATCGGTATAAGATGGGTCGATGTGTCGTGTTTTAAGCTACAAATTGCTATGTTGCAGATTTGCATACGACGAATAGAGGCGGAGTTATAATTGTTTATATCTGTGAGGCCATGAATCACCATTGACGGCAGGATTGCCTACCACTCGGAACGATCGAGGTTTGACGAAACTATGCAAGTTCTTCGCAGTTTGGTATAAGATGGGTCGATCTGTCGTGTTTTAAGCTACAAATTGCTATGTCGCAGATTCGCATACTACGAATAGAAGTGGAGTTATAGTTGTTTATATCTGTCAGGCCATGAATCACCATTGACGGCCGGATTGCCTTCCACTCGAAACAATCGATGTTTGACGAAACTATGCAAGTTCGTCGCAGATCGGTATAAGGTGGGTCGATGTGTCGTGTTTTAGGCTACAAATTGCTATGTCGCAGATTTGCGTACGACGAATAGAAGCGGAGTTATCGATGTTTATATCTGTGAGGCCATGAATCACCATTGACGACCGGATTGCCTACCACTCGGAACGATCGACATTTGCCGAAACTATGCAAGTTCGTCGCAGATCGGTATAAGGTGGCTCGATGTGTCGTGTTTTAGGCTACAAATTGCTATGTCGCAGATTTGCGTACGACGAATAGAAGCGGAGTTATAGTTGTTTATATCTGTCAGGCCGTGAATCACCATTGACGGCCGGATTGCCTACCACTCGGAACGATCGACGTTTGCCGAAACTATGCAAGTTCTTCGCAGATCGGTATAAGGTGGGTCTATGTGTCGTGTTTTAAGCTACAACCTGCTATGTCGCAGATTTGCATACGACGAATAGAGGCGGAGTTATAGTTGTTTATTTTTGTGAGGCCATGAATCACCATTGACGGCAGGATTGCCTACCACTCGGAACGATCGACGTTTGACGAAACTATGCAAGTTCTTCGCAGATCGGTATAAGGTGGGTCGATGTGTCGTGTTTTAAGCTACAAATTGCTATGCCGCAGATTTGCATACGACGAATAGAAGCGGAGTTGTAGTTGTTTATATCTGTGAGGTCATGAATCATCATTGACGGCCAGAATGCCTACCACTCGAAAAGATCGATGTTTGACGAAACTTTGCAAGTTCGTCGCAGATCGGTATAAGGTGGGTCGATGTGTCGTGTTTTAAGCTACAAATTGCTATGTCGCAGATTTGCATACGACGAATAGAGGCGGAGTTATAGTTGTTTATATCTGTGAGGCCATGAATCACAATTGACGGCAGGATTGCCTACCACTCGGAACGATCGACGGTTGACGAAACTATGCAAGTTCTTCGCAGATCGGTATAAGATGGGTCGATGTGTCGTGTTTTAAGCTACAAATTGCTATGTCGGAGATTCGCATACGACGAATAGAAGTGGAGTTATAGTTGTTTATATCTGTCAGGCCATGAATCACCATTGACAGCCGGATTGCCTTCCACTCGAAACGATCGATGTTTGACGAAACTATGCAAGTTCGTCGCAGATCGATATAAGGTGGGTCGTTGGGCCGTGTTTTAACCTACAAATTGCTGTGTCGCAGATTTGCATACGACGAATAGAAGCGGAGTTATCGATGTTTATATCTGTGAGGCCATGAATCACCATTGACGACAGGATTGCCTACCACTCGGAACGATCGACGTTTGACGAAACTATGCAAGTTCTTCGCAGATCGGTATAAGGTGGGTCGATGTGTCGTGTTTTAACCTACAAATTGCTATGTCGCAGATTCGCATACGACGAATAGAAGCGGAGTTATAGTTGTTTATATGTGTCAGGCCATGAATCACCATTGACGACCGGATTGCTTTCCACTCGAAACGACCGATGTTTGACGAAACTATGCAAGTTCGTCGCAGATCGGTATAAGGTGGCACGATGTGTCGAGTTTTAGGCTACAAATTGCTATGTCGCAGATTTGCATACGACGAATAGAAGCGGAGTTGTAGTTGTTTATATCTGTGAGATCATGAATCATCATTGACGGCCAGAATGCCTACCACTCGAAACGATCGATGTTTGACGAAACTATGCAAGTTCGTCGCAGATCGGTATAAGGTAGGTCGATGTGTCGTGCTTTAAGCTACAAATTGCTATGTCACAGATTTGCATACGACGAATAGAAGCGGAGTTATAGTTGATTATATCTGTGAGGTCATGAATCATCATTGACGGCCGGAATGCCTACCACTCGAAACGATCGATGTTTGACGAAACTATGCAAGTTCGTCGCAGATCGGTATAAGGTGGGTCGTTGGGCCGTGTTTTAAGCTACAAGTTGCTGTGTCGCAGATTCGCATACGACGAATAGAAGCGGAGTTATAGTTGTTTATATGTTTCAGGCCATGAATCACCATTGACGCCTGGATTGCTTTCCACTCGAAACGACCGATGTTTGACGAAACTATGCAAGTTCGTCGCAGATCGGTATAAGGTGGCTCGATGTGTCGTGTTCTAGGCTACAAATTGCTATGTCGCAGATTCGCATACGACGAATAGAAGTGGAGTTATAGTTGTTTATATCTGTCAGGCCATGAATCACCATTGACTGCCGGATTGCCTTCCACTCGAAACGATCGATGTTTGACGAAACTATGCAAGTTCGTCGCAGATCGGTATAAGGTAGGTCGATGTGTCGTGCTTTAAGCTACAAATTGCTATGTCGCAGATTTGCATGCGACGAATAGAAGCGGAGTTATAGTTGTTTATATCTGTGAGGTCATGAATCATCATTGACGGCCGGAATGCCTACCACTCGAAACGATCGATGTTTGACGGAACTATGCAAGTTCGTCGCAGATCGGTATAAGGTGGGTCGATGTGTCGTGCTTTAAGCTACAAACTGCTATGTCGCAGATTTGCATACGACGAATAGAAGCGGAGTTGTAGTTGTTTATATCTGTGAGGTCATGAATCACCATTGACGGCCGGATTGCCTTCCACTCGAAACGATCGATGTTTGACGAAACTATGCAAGTTCGTCGCCGATCGGTATAAGGTGGGTCGATGTGTCGTGTTATAACCTACAAATTGCTGTGTCGCAGATTCGCATACGACGAATAGAAGTGGAGTTATAGTTGTTTATATCTGTGAGGCCATTAATCACCATTGACGACAGGATTGCCTACCACTCGGAACGATCGACGGTTGACGAAACTATGCAAGTTCTTCGCAGATCGGTATAAGATGGGTCGATGTGTCGTGTTTTAAGCTACAAATTGCTATGTCGGAGATTCGCATACGACGAATAGAAGTGGAGTTATAGTTGTTTATATCTGTCAGGCCATGAATCACCATTGACGGCCGGATTGCCTTCCACTCGAAACGATCGATGTTTGACGAAACTATGCAAGTTCGTCGCAGATCGGTATAAGGTGGGTCGTTGGGCCGTGTTTTAACCTACAAATTGCTGTGTCGCAGATTTGCATACGACGAATAGAAGCGGAGTTGTAGTTGTTTATATCTGTGAGGTCATGAATCATCATTGACGGCCAGAATGCCTACTACTCGAAACGATCAATGTTTGACGAAACTATGCAAGTTCGTCGCAGATCGGTATAAGGTGGGTCGATGTGTCGTGCTTTAAGCTACAAATTGCTATGTCGCAGATTTGCATACGACGAATAGAAGCGGAGTTATAGTTGTTTATATCTGTGAGGTCATGAATCATCATTGACGGCCGGAATGCCTACCACTCGAAACGATCGATGTTTGACGAAACTATGCAAGTTCGTCGCATATCGGTATAAGGTGGGTCGATGTGTCGTGCTTTACGCTACAAATTGCTATGCCGCAGATTCGCATACGACGAATAGAAGCGGAGTTATCGATGTTTATATCTGTGAGGCCATGAATCACCATTGACGACAGGATTGCCTACCACTCGGAACGATCGACGTTTGACGAAACTATGCAAGTTCTTCGCAGATCGGTATAAGGTGGGTCGATGTGTCGTGTTTTAACCTACAAATTGCTATGTCGCAGATTCGCATACGACGAATAGAAGCGGAGTTATAGTTGTTTATATGTGTCAGGCCATGAATCACCATTGACGACCGGATTGCTTTCCACTCGAAACGACCGATGTTTGACGAAACTATGCAAGTTCGTCGCAGATCGGTATAAGGTGGCTCGATGTGTCGTGTTTTAATCTACAAATTGCTATGTCGCAGATTTGCATACGACGAATAGAAGCGGAGTTGTAGTTGTTTATATCTGTGAGATCATGAATCATCATTGACGGCCAGAATGCCTACCACTCGAAACGATCGATGTTTGACGAAACTATGCAAGTTCGTCGCAGATCGGTATAAGGTAGGTCGATGTGTCGTGCTTTAAGCTACAAATTGCTATGTCACAGATTTGCATACGACGAATAGAAGCGGAGTTATAGTTGCTTATATCTGTGAGGTCATGAATCATCATTGACGGCCGGAATGCCTACCACTCGAAACGATCGATGTTTGACGAAACTATGCAAGTTCGTCGCAGATCGGTATAAGGTGGGTCGATGTGTCGTGCTTTAAGCTACAAATTGCTATGCCGCAGATTCGCATACGACGATTAGAAGCGGAGTTATCGATGTTTATATCTGTGAGGCCATGAATCACCACCGACGGCCGGATTGCCTACCACTCGGAACGATCGACGTTTGACGAAACTATGCAAGTTCTTCGCAGATCGGTATAAGGTGGCTCGATGTGTCGTGTTTTAGGCTACAAATTGCTATGTCGCAGATTTGCGTACGACGAATAGAAGCGGAGTTATAGTTGTTTATATCTGTCAGGCCATGAATCACCATTGACGGCCGGATTGCCTACCACTCGGAACGATTGACGTTTGACGAAACTATGCAAGTTCGTCGCAGATCGGTATAAGGTGGCTCGATGTGTCGTGCTTTAAGCTACAAATTGCTATGTCGCAGATTTGCATACGACGAATAGAGGCGGAGTTATAGTTGTTTATATCTGTGAGGCCATGAATCACCATTGACGGCAGGATTGCCTACCACTCGGAACGATCGACGGTTGACGAAACTATGCAAGTTCTTCCCAGATCGGTATAAGGTTGCTCGATGTGTTGTGTTTTAGGCTACAAATTGCTATGTCGCAGATTTGCGTACGACGAATAGAAGCGGAGTTATCGATGTTTATATCTGTGAGGCCATTAATCACCATTGACGACAGGATTGCCTACCACTCGGAACGATCGACGTTTGACGAAACTATGCAAGTTCGTCGCAGATCGGTATAAGGTGGCTCGATGTGTCGTGCTTTAAGCTACAAATTGCTATGTCGCAGATTTGCATACGACGAATAGAGGCGGAGTTATAGTTGTTTATATCTGTGAGGCCATGAATCACCATTGACGGCAGGATTGCCTACCACTCGGAACGATCGACGGTTGACGAAACTATGCAAGTTCTTCCCAGATCGGTATAAGATGGGTCGATGTGTCGTGTTTTAAGCTACAAATTGCTATGTCGCAGATTCGCATAGGACGAATAGAAGTGGAGTTATAGTTGTTTTTATCTGTCAGGCCATGAATCACCATTGACGGCCGGATTGCCTACCACTCGGAACGATCGACGTTTGACGAAACTATGCAAGTTCTTCGCAGATCGGTATAAGCTGGGTCGATGTGTCGTGTTTTAAGCTACAAATTGCTATGTCGCAGATTCGCGTACTACGAATAGAAGTGGAGTTATAGTTATTTATATCTGTGAGGTCATTAATCACCATTGACGACCGGATTGCCTACCACTCGAAACGATCGATGTTTGACGAAACTATGCAAGTTCGTTGCAGATCGGTATAAGGTGCGTCGTTGGGCCGTGTTTTAAGCTACAAATTGCTATGTCGCAGATTTGCATACGACGAATAGAAGCGGAGTTGTAGTTGTTTATATCTGTGAGGTCATGAATCATCATTGACGGCCAGAATGCCTACCACTCGAAACGATCGATGTTTGACGAAACTATGCAAGTTCGTCGCAGATCGGTATAAGGTGGGTCGATGTATCGTGCTTTAAGCTACAAATTGCTATGTCGCAGATTGGCATACGACGAATAGAAGCGGAGTTATAGTTGTTTATATCTGTCAGGCCATGAATCACCATTGACGGCCGGATTGCCTTCCACTCGAAACGATCGATGTTTGACGAAACTATGCAAGTTCGTCGCAGATCGGTATAAGGTGGGTCGTTGGGCCGTTTTTGAAGCTACAAGTTGCTGTGTCGCAGATTCGCATACGACGAATAGAAGCGGATTTATCGATGTTTATATCTGTGAGGCCATTAATCACCATTGACGACAGGATTGCCTACCACTCGGAACGATCGACGTTTGACGAAACTATGCAAGTTCGTCGCAGATCGGTATAAGGTGGCTCGATGTGTCGTGTTTTAGGCTACAAATTGCTATGTCGCAGATTTGCGTACGACGAATAGAAGCGGAGATATAGTTGTTTATATCTGTCAGGCCATGAATCACCATTGACGGCCGAATTGCCTACCACTCGGAACGACCGACGTTTGCCGAAACTATGCAAGTTCGTCGCAGATCGGTATAAGGTGGCTCGATGTGTCGTGTTTTAGGCTACAAATTGCTATGTCGCAGATTTGCGTACGACGAATAGAAGCGCAGTTATAGTTGTTTATATCGGTCAGGCCATGAATCACCATTGACGGCAGGATTGCCTACCACTCGGAACGATCGACGTTTGACGAAACTATGCAAGTTCTTCGCAGATCGGTATAAGATGGGTCGATGTGTCGTGTTTTAAGCTACAAATTGCTATGTCGCAGATTCGCATACGACGAATAGAAGTGGAGTTATAGTTGCTTATATCCGTCAGGCCATGAATCACCATTGACGGCCGGATTGCCTACCACTCGGAACGACCGACGTTTGCCGAAGCTATGCAAGTTCGTTGCAGATCGGTATAAGGTGGGTCGTTGGACCGTGTTTTAAGCTACAAATTGCTATGCCGCAGATTCGCATACGAGGAATAGAAGCGGAGTTATCGATGTTTATATCTGTGAGGCCATGAATCACCAGCGACAGCCGGATTGCCTACCACTCGGAACGATCGACTTTTGACGAAACTATGCAAGTTCTTCGCAGATCGGTATAAGGTGGCTCGATGTGTCGTGTTTTAGGCTACAAATTGCTATGTCGCAGATTTGCGTACGACGAATAGAGGCGGAGTTATAGTTGTTTATATCTGTGAGGCCATGAATCACCATTGACGGCAGGATTGCCTACCACTCGGAACGATCGACGTTTGACGAAACTATGCAAGTTCTTCGCAGATCGGTATAAGATGGGTCGATGTGTCGTGTTTTAAGCTACAAATTGCTATGTCGCAGATTTGCATACGACGAATAGAGGCGGAGTTATAATTGTTTATATCTGTGAGGCCATGAATCACCATTGACGGCAGGATTGCCTACCACTCGGAACGATCGAGGTTTGACGAAACTATGCAAGTTCTTCGCAGTTTGGTATAAGATGGGTCGATGTGTCGTGTTTTAAGCTACAAATTGCTATGTCGCAGATTCGCATACTACGAATAGAAGTGGAGTTATAGTTGTTTATATCTGTCAGGCCATGAATCACCATTGACGGCCGGATTGCCTTCCTCTCGAAACAATCGATGTTTGACGAAACTATGCAAGTTCGTCGCAGATCGGTATAAGGTGGGTCGATGTGTCGTGTTTTAGGCTACAAATTGCTGTGTCGCAGATTCGCATACGACGAATAGAAGCGGAGTTATAGTTGTTTATATGTGTCAGGCCATGAATCACCATTGACGGCCGGATTGCCTACCACTCGGAACGATCGACGGTTGACGAAACTATGCAAGTTCTTCGCAGATCGGTATAAGATGGGTCGATGTGTCGTGTTTTAAGCTACAAATTGCTATCTCGCAGATTCGCATACGACGAATAGAAGTGGAGTTATAGTTGTTTATCTCTGTCAGGCCATGAATCACCATTGACGGCCGGATTGCCTTCCACTCGAAACGATCGATGTTTGACGAAACTTTGCAAGTTCGTCGCAGATCGGTATAAGGTGGGTCGTTGGGCCGTGTTTTAAGCTACAAGTTGCTGTGTCGCAGATTCGCATACGACGAATAGAAGCGGAGTTATCGATGTTTATATCTGTGAGGCCATTAATCACCATTGACGACAGGATTGCCTACCACTCGGAACGATCGACGTTTGACGAAACTATGCAAGTTCGTCGCAGATCGATATAAGGTGGCTCGATGTGTCGTGTTTTAGGCTACAAATTGCTATGTCGCAGATTTGCGTACGACGAATAGAAGCGGAGTTATAGTTGTTTATATCTGTGAGGTTATGAATCATCATTGGCGGCCGGAATGCCTATCACTCGAAACGATCGATGTTTGACGAAACTATGCAAGTTCTTCGCAGATCGGTATAAGGTGGGTCGATGTTTCGTGTTTTAAGCTACAAGTTGCTATGTCGCAGATTCGCATACGACGAATAGAAGTGGAGTTATAGTTGTTTATATCTGTGAGGCCATTAATCACCATTGACGACAGGATTGCCTACCACTCGGAACGATCGACGTTTGATGAAACTATGCAAGTTCTTCGCAGATCGGTATAAGGTGCGTCGATGTGTCGTGTTTTAACCTACAAATTGCTGTGTCGCAGATTCGCATACGACGAATAGAAGCGGAGTTGTAGTTGTTTATATCTGTGAGGTCATGAATCATCATTGACGGCCAGAATGCCTACTACTCGAAACGATCAATGTTTGACGAAACTATGCAAGTTCGTCGCAGATCGGTATAAGGTGGGTCGATGTGTCGTGCTTTAAGCTACAAATTGCTATGTCGCAGATTTGCATACGACGAATAGAAGCGGAGTTATAGTTGTTTATATCTGTGAGGTCATGAATCATCATTGACGGCCGGAATGCCTACCACTCGAAACGATCGATGTTTGACGAAACTATGCAAGTTCGTCGCATATCGGTATAAGGTGGGTCGATGTGTCGTGCTTTACGCTACAAATTGCTATGCCGCAGATTCGCATACGACGAATAGAAGCGGAGTTATCGATGTTTATATCTGTGAGGCCATGAATCACCATTGACGACAGGATTGCCTACCACTCGGAACGATCGACGTTTGACGAAACTATGCAAGTTCTTCGCAGATCGGTATAAGGTGGGTCGATGTGTCGTGTTTTAACCTACAAATTGCTATGTCGCAGATTCGCATACGACGAATAGAAGCGGAGTTATAGTTGTTTATATGTGTCAGGCCATGAATCACCATTGACGACCGGATTGCTTTCCACTCGAAACGACCGATGTTTGACGAAACTATGCAAGTTCGTCGCAGATCGGTATAAGGTGGCTCGATGTGTCGTGCTTTAAGCTACAAATTGCTATGCCGCAGATTCGCATACGACGATTAGAAGCGGAGTTATCGATGTTTATATCTGTGAGGCCATGAATCACCACCGACGGCCGGATTGCCTACCACTCGGAACGATCGACGTTTGACGAAACTATGCAAGTTCTTCGCAGATCGGTATAAGGTGGCTCGATGTGTCGTGTTTTAGGCTACAAATTGCTATGTCGCAGATTTGCGTACGACGAATAGAAGCGGAGTTATAGTTGTTTATATCTGTCAGGCCATGAATCACCATTGACGGCCGGATTGCCTACCACTCGGAACGATCGACGTTTGCCGAAACTCTGCATGTTCTTCGCAGATCGGTATAAGGTGGGTCGATGTGCCGTGTTTTAAGCTACAAATTGCTATGTCGCAGATTTGCATACGACGAATAGAAGCGGAGTTATAGTTGTTTATATCTGTCAGGCCGTGAATCACCATTGACACCTGGATTGCTTTCCACTCGAAACGACCGATGTTTGACGAAACTATGCAAGTTCGTCGCAGATCGGTATAAGGTGGCTCGATGTGTCGTGTTCTAGGCTACAAATTGCTATGTCGCAGATTTGCATACGACGAATAGAAGCGGAGTTGTAGTTGTTTATATCTGTGAGGTCATGAATCATCATTGACGGCCCGAATGCCTACCACTCGAAACGATCGATGTTTGACGAAACTATGCAAGTTCGTCGCAGATCGGTATAAGGTGGGTCGATGTGTCGTGCTTTAAGCTACAAATTGCTATGCCGCAGATTCGCATACGACGATTAGAAGCGGAGTTATCGATGTTTATATCTGTGAGGCCATGAATCACCATCGACGGCCGGATTGCCTTCCACTCGAAACGATCGATGTTTGACGAAACTATGCAAGTTCGTCGCAGATCGGTATAAGGTGGGTCGTTGGGCCGTTTTTGAAGCTACAAGTTGCTGTGTCGCAGATTCGCATACGACGAATAGAAGCGGATTTATCGATGTTTATATCTGTGAGGCCATTAATCACCATTGACGACAGGATTGCCTACCACTCGGAACGATCGACGTTTGACGAAACTATGCAAGTTCGTCGCAGATCGGTATAAGGTGGCTCGATGTGTCGTGTTTTAGGCTACAAATTTCTATGTCGCAGATTTGCGTACGACGAATAGAAGCGGAGATATAGTTGTTTATATCTGTCAGGCCATGAATCACCATTGACGGCCGAATTGCCTACCACTCGGAACGACCGACGTTTGCCGAAACTATGCAAGTTCGTCGCAGATCGGTATAACGTGGCTCGATGTGTCGTGTTTTAGGCTACAAATTGCTATGTCGCAGATTTGCGTACGACGAATAGAAGCGCAGTTATAGTTGTTTATATCGGTCAGGCCATGAATCACCATTGACGGCAGGATTGCCTACCACTCGGAACGATCGACGTTTGACGAAACTATGCAAGTTCTTCGCAGATCGGTATAAGATGGGTCGATGTGTCGTGTTTTAAGCTACAAATTGCTATGTCGCAGATGCGCATACGACGAATAGAAGTGGAGTTATAGTTGCTTATATCCGTCAGGCCATGAATCACCATTGACGGCCGGATTGCCTACCACTCGGAACGACCGACGTTTGCCGAAACTATGCAAGTTCGTTGCAGATCGGTATAAGGTGGGTCGTTGGACCGTGTTTTAAGCTACAAATTGCTATGCCGCAGATTCGCATACGAGGAATAGAAGCGGAGTTATCGATGTTTATATCTGTGAGGCCATGAATCACCAGCGACAGCCGGATTGCCTACCACTCGGAACGATCGACTTTTGACGAAACTATGCAAGTTCTTCGCAGATCGGTATAAGGTGGCTCGATGTGTCGTGTTTTAGGCTACAAATTGCTATGTCGCAGATTTGCGTACGACGAATAGAGGCGGAGTTATAGTTGTTTATATCCGTGAGGCCATGAATCACCATTGACGGCAGGATTGCCTACCACTCGGAACGATCGACGTTTGACGAAACTATGCAAGTTCTTCGCAGATCGGTATAAGATGGGTCGATGTGTCGTGTTTTAAGCTACAAATTGCTATGTCGCAGATTTGCATACGACGAATAGAGGCGGAGTTATAATTGTTTATATCTGTGAGGCCATGAATCACCATTGACGGCAGGATTGCCTACCACTCGGAACGATCGAGGTTTGACGAAACTATGCAAGTTCTTCGCAGTTTGGTATAAGATGGGTCGATGTGTCGTGTTTTAAGCTACAAATTGCTATGTCGCAGATTCGCATACTACGAATAGAAGTGGAGTTATAGTTGTTTATATCTGTCAGGCCATGAATCACCATTGACGGCCGGATTGCCTTCCTCTCGAAACAATCGATGTTTGACGAAACTATGCAAGTTCGTCGCAGATCGGTATAAGGTGGGTCGATGTGTCGTGTTTTAGGCTACAAATTGCTGTGTCGCAGATTCGCATACGACGAATAGAAGCGGAGTTATAGTTGTTTATATGTGTCAGGCCATGAATCACCATTGACGGCCGGATTGCCTACCACTCGGAACGATCGACGGTTGACGAAACTATGCAAGTTCTTCGCAGATCGGTATAAGATGGGTCGATGTGTCGTGTTTTAAGCTACAAATTGCTATCTCGCAGATTCGCATACGACGAATAGAAGTGGAGTTATAGTTGTTTATATCTGTCAGGCCATGAATCACCATTGACGGCCGGATTGCCTTCCACTCGAAACGATCGATGTTTGACGAAACTTTGCAAGTTCGTCGCAGATCGGTATAAGGTGGGTCGTTGGGCCGTGTTTTAAGCTACAAGTTGCTGTGTCGCAGATTCGCATACGACGAATAGAAGCGGAGTTATCGATGTTTATATCTGTGAGGCCATTAATCACCATTGACGACAGGATTGCCTACCACTCGGAACGATCGACGTTTGACGAAACTATGCAAGTTCTTCGCAGATCGGTATAAGATGGGTCGATGTGTCGTGTTTTAAGCTACAAATTGCTATGTCGCAGATTCGCATACGACGAATAGAAGTGGAGTTATAGTTGCTTATATCCGTCAGGCCATGAATCACCATTGACGGCCGGATTGCCTACCACTCGGAACGACCGACGTTTGCCGAAACTATGCAAGTTCGTTGCAGATCGGTATAAGGTGGGTCGTTGGACCGTGTTTTAAGCTACAAATTGCTATGCCGCAGATTCGCATACGAGGAATAGAAGCGGAGTTATCGATGTTTATATCTGTGAGGCCATGAGTCACCAGCGACAGCCGGATTGCCTACCACTCGGAACGATCGACTTTTGACGAAACTATGCAAGTTCTTCGCAGATCGGTATAAGGTGGCTCGATGTGTCGTGTTTTAGGCTACAAATTGCTATGTCGCAGATTTGCGTACGACGAATAGAGGCGGAGTTATAGTTGTTTATATCCGTGAGGCCATGAATCACCATTGACGGCAGGATTGCCTACCACTCGGAACGATCGACGTTTGACGAAACTATGCAAGTTCTTCGCAGATCGGTAAAAGATGGGTCGATGTGTCGTGTTTTAAGCTACAAATTGCTATGTCGCAGATTTGCATACGACGAATAGAGGCGGAGTTATAATTGTTTATATCTGTGAGGCCATGAATCACCATTGACGGCAGGATTGCCTACCACTCGGAACGATCGAGGTTTGACGAAACTATGCAAGTTCTTCGCAGTTTGGTATAAGATGGGTCGATGTGTCGTGTTTTAAGCTACAAATTGCTATGTCGCAGATTCGCATACTACGAATAGAAGTGGAGTTATAGTTGTTTATATCTGTCAGGCCATGAATCACCATTGACGGCCGGATTGCCTTCCTCTCGAAACAATCGATGTTTGACGAAACTATGCAAGTTCGTCGCAGATCGGTATAAGGTGGGTCGATGTGTCGTGTTTTAGGCTACAAATTGCTGTGTCGCAGATTCGCATACGACGAATAGAAGCGGAGTTATAGTTGTTTATATGTGTCAGGCCATGAATCACCATTGACGGCCGGATTGCCTACCACTCGGAACGATCGACGGTTGACGAAACTATGCAAGTTCTTCGCAGATCGGTATAAGATGGGTCGATGTGTCGTGTTTTAAGCTACAAATTGCTATCTCGCAGATTCGCATACGACGAATAGAAGTGGAGTTATAGTTGTTTATATCTGTCAGGCCATGAATCACCATTGACGGCCGGATTGCCTTCCACTCGAAACGATCGATGTTTGACGAAACTTTGCAAGTTCGTCGCAGATCGGTATAAGATGGGTCGTTGGGCCGTGTTTTATGCTACAAGTTGCTGTGTCGCAGATTCGCATACGACGAATAGAAGCGGAGTTATCGATGTTTATATCTGTGAGGCCATTAATCACCATTGACGACAGGATTGCCTACCACTCGGAACGATCGACGTTTGACGAAACTATGCAAGTTCGTCGCAGATCGATATAAGGTGGCTCGATGTGTCGTGTTTTAGGCTACAAATTGCTATGTCGCAGATTTGCGTACGACGAATAGAAGCGGAGTTATAGTTGTTTATATCTGTGAGGTTATGAATCATCATTGGCGGCCGGAATGCCTATCACTCGAAACGATCGATGTTTGACGAAACTATGGAAGTTCTTCGCAGATCGGTATAAGGTGGGTCGATGTTTCGTGTTTTAAGCTACAAGTTGCTATGTCGCAGATTCGCATACAACGAATAGAAGTGGAGTTATAGTTGTTTATATCTGTGAGGCCATTAATCACCATTGACGACAGGATTGCCTACCACTCGGAACGATCGACGTTTGATGAAACTATGCAAGTTCTTCGCAGATCGGTATAAGGTGCGTCGATGTGTCGTGTTTTAACCTACAAATTGCTGTGTCGCAGATTCGCATACGACGAATAGAAGCGGAGTTATAGTTGTTTATATGTGTCAGGCCATGAATCACCATTGACGGCAGGATTGCCTACCACTCGGAACGATCGACGTTTGACGAAACTATGCAAGTTCTTCGCAGATCGGTATAAGGTGGCTCGATGTGTCGTGTTTTAGGCTACAAATTGCTGTGTCGCATATTTGCGTGCGACGAATAGAAGCGAAGTTATAGTTGTTTATATCTGTGAGGCCATGAATCACCATTGACGGCAGGATTGCCTACCACTCGGAACGATCGACGTTTGACGAAACTATGCAAGTTCTTCGCAGATCGGTATAAGGTGGGTCGATGTGCCGTGTTTTAAGCTACAAATTGCTATGTCGCAGATTAGCATACGACGAATAGAAGCGGAGTTATAGTTGTTTATATCTGTCAGGCCGTGAATCACCATTGACGGCCGGATTGCCTACCACTCGGAACGATCGACGTTGGCCGAAACTATGCAAGTTCGTCGCAGATCGGTATAAGGTGGGTCGTTGGGCCGTGTTTTAAGATACAAGTTGCTATGTCGCAGATTCGCATACGACCAATAGAAGCGGAGTTATCGATGTTTATATCAGTGTGGCCATTAATAACCATTGACGACAGGATTGCCTACCACTCGGAACGATCGACGTTTGACGAAACTATGCAAGTTCGTCGCAGATCGGTATAAGGTGGCTCGATGTGTCGTGTTTTAGGCTACAAATTGCTGTGTCGCATATTTGCGTGCGACGAATAGAAGCGGAGTTATAGTTGTTTATATCTGTCAGGCCATGAACCACCATTGAGGGCCGGATTGCCTACCACTCGGAACGATCGACGTTTGACGAAACTATGCAAGTTCTTCGCAGATCGGTATAAGATGGGTCGATGTGTCGTGTTTTAAGCTACAAATTGCTATGTCGCAGATTTGCGTACGACGAATAGAAGCGGAGTTATAGTTGTTTGTATCTGTCAGGCCATGAATCACCATTGACGGCCGGATTGCCTACCACTCGGAACGACCGACGTTTGCCGAAACTATGCAAGTTCGTCGCAGATCGGTATAAGGTGGGTCGATGTGTCGTGTTTAAGCTACAAATTGCTATGTCGCAGATTTGCATACGACGAATAGGGGCGGAGTTATAGTTGTTTATATCTGTGAGGCCATGAATCATCATTGACGGCCGGAATGCCTACCACTCGAAACGATCGATGTTTGACGAAACTATGCAAGTTCGTCGCAGATCGGTATAAGGTGGGTCGATGTGTAGTGCTTTAAGCTACAAATTGCTATGTCGCAGATTTGCATACGACGAATAGAAGCGGAGTTATAGTTGTCTATATCTGTGAGGCCATGAATCACCATCGACGGCCGGATTGCCTACCACTCGAAACGATCGATGTTTGACGAAACTATGCAAGTTCGTCGCAGATCGGTATAAGGTAGCTCGATGTGTCGTGTTTTAGGCTACAAATTGCTGTGTCGCGTATTTGCGTGCGACGAATAGAAGCGGAGTTATAGTTGTTTATATCTGTGAGGCCATGAACCACCATTGAGGGCCGGATTGCCTACCACTCGGAACGACCGACGTTTGCCGAAACTATGCAAGTTCTTCGCAGATCGGTATAAGGTGGGTCGATGTGTCGTGTTTTAGGCTACAAATTGCTATGTCGCAGATTTGCGTACGACGAATAGAAGCGGAGTTATAGTTGTTTATATCTGTCAGGCCATGAATCACCATTGACGGCCGGATTGCCTACCACTCGGAACGATCGACGTTTGCCGAAACTCTGCATGTTCTTCGCAGATCGGTATAAGGTGGGTCGATGTGCCGTGTTTTAAGCTACAAATTGCTATGTCGCAGATTTGCATACGACGAATAGAAGCGGAGTTATAGTTGTTTATATCTGTCAGGCCGTGAATCACCATTGACGCCTGGATTGCTTTCCACTCGAAACGACCGATGTTTGACGAAACTATGCAAGTTCGTCGCAGATCGGTATAAGGTGGCTCGATGTGTCGTGTTCTAGGCTACAAATTGCTATGTCGCAGATTTGCATACGACGAATAGAAGCGGAGTTGTAGTTGTTTATATCTGTGAGGTCATGAATCATCATTGACGGCCCGAATGCCTACCACTCGAAACGATCGATGTTTGACGAAACTATGCAAGTTCGTTGCAGATCGGTATAAGGTGGGTCGATGTGTCGTGCTTTAAGCTACAAATTGCAATGCCGCAGATTCGCATACGACGATTAGAAGCGGAGTTATCGATGTTTATATCTGTGAGGCCATGAATCACCATCGACGGCCGGATTGCCTTCCACTCGGAACGATCGACGTTTGCCGAAACTATGCAAGTTCCTCGCAGATCGGTATAAGGTGGGTCGATGTGCCGTGTTTTAAGCTACAAATTGCTATGTCGCAGATTTGCATACGACGAATAGAAGCGGAGTTATAGTTGTTTATATCTGTCAGGCCGTGAATCACCATTGACGGCCGGATTGCCTACCACTCGAAACGATCGATGTTTGACGAAACTATGCAAGTTCGTCGCAGATCGGTATAAGGTGGGTCGTTGGGCCGTGTTTTAAGATACAAGTTGCTATGTCGCAGATTCGCATACGACCAATAGAAGCGGAGTTATCGATGTTTATATCAGTGTGGCCATTAATAACCATTGACGACAGGATTGCCTACCACTCGGAACGATCGACGTTTGACGAAACTATGCAAGTTCGTCGCAGATCGGTATAAGGTGGCTCGATGTGTCGTGTTTTAGGCTACAAATTGCTGTGTCGCATATTTGCGTGCGACGAATAGAAGCGGAGTTATAGTTGTTTATATCTGTCAGGCCATGAACCACCATTGAGGGCCGGATTGCCTACCACTCGGAACGATCGACGTTTGACGAAACTATGCAAGTTCTTCGCAGATCGGTATAAGATGGGTCGATGTGTCGTGTTTTAAGCTACAAATTGCTATGTCGCAGATTTGCGTACGACGAATAGAAGCGGAGTTATAGTTGTTTATATCTGTGAGGTTATGAATCATCATTGGCGGCCGGAATGCCTATCACTCGAAACGATCGATGTTTGACGAAACTATGCAAGTTCTTCGCAGATCGGTATAAGGTGGGTCGATGTTTCGTGTTTTAAGCTACAAGTTGCTATGTCGCAGATTCGCATACAACGAATAGAAGTGGAGTTATAGTTGTTTATATCTGTGAGGCCATTAATCACCATTGACGACAGGATTGCCTACCACTCGGAACGATCGACGTTTGATGAAACTATGCAAGTTCTTCGCAGATCGGTATAAGGTGCGTCGATGTGTCGTGTTTTAACCTACAAATTGCTGTGTCGCAGATTCGCATACGACGAATAGAAGCGGAGTTATAGTTGTTTATATGTGTCAGGCCATGAATCACCATTGACGGCAGGATTGCCTACCACTCGGAACGATCGACGTTTGACGAAACTATGCAAGTTCTTCGCAGATCGGTATAAGGTGGCTCGATGTGTCGTGTTTTAGGCTACAAATTGCTGTGTCGCATATTTGCGTGCGACGAATAGAAGCGAAGTTATAGTTGTTTATATCTGTGAGGCCATGAATCACCATTGACGGCAGGATTGCCTACCACTCGGAACGATCGACGTTTGACGAAACTATGCAAGTTCTTCGCAGATCGGTATAAGGTGGGTCGATGTGCCGTGTTTTAAGCTACAAATTGCTATGTCGCAGATTAGCATACGACGAATAGAAGCGGAGTTATAGTTGTTTATATCTGTCAGGCCGTGAATCACCATTGACGGCCGGATTGCCTACCACTCGGAACGATCGACGTTGGCCGAAACTATGCAAGTTCGTCGCAGATCGGTATAAGGTGGGTCGTTGGGCCGTGTTTTAAGATACAAGTTGCTATGTCGCAGATTCGCATACGACCAATAGAAGCGGAGTTATCGATGTTTATATCAGTGTGGCCATTAATAACCATTGACGACAGGATTGCCTACCACTCGGAACGATCGACGTTTGACGAAACTATGCAAGTTCGTCGCAGATCGGTATAAGGTGGCTCGATGTGTCGTGGTTTAGGCTACAAATTGCTGTGTCGCATATTTGCGTGCGACGAATAGAAGCGGAGTTATAGTTGTTTATATCTGTCAGGCCATGAACCACCATTGAGGGCCGGATTGCCTACCACTCGGAACGATCGACGTTTGACGAAACTATGCAAGTTCTTCGCAGATCGGTATAAGATGGGTCGATGTGTCGTGTTTTAAGCTACAAATTGCTATGTCGCAGATTTGCGTACGACGAATAGAAGCGGAGTTATAGTTGTTTGTATCTGTCAGGCCATGAATCACCATTGACGGCCGGATTGCCTACCACTCGGAACGACCGACGTTTGCCGAAACTATGCAAGTTCGTCGCAGATCGGTATAAGGTGGGTCGATGTGTCGTGTTTAAGCTACAAATTGCTATGTCGCAGATTTGCATACGACGAATAGAGGCGGAGTTATAGTTGTTTATATCTGTGAGGCCATGAATCATCATTGACGGCCGGAATGCCTACCACTCGAAACGATCGATGTTTGACGAAACTATGCAAGTTCGTCGCAGATCGGTATAAGGTGGGTCGATGTGTAGTGCTTTAAGCTACAAATTGCTATGTCGCAGATTTGCATACGACGAATAGAAGCGGAGTTATAGTTGTCTATATCTGTGAGGCCATGAATCACCATCGACGGCCGGATTGCCTACCACTCGAAACGATCGATGTTTGACGAAACTATGCAAGTTCGTCGCAGATCGGTATAAGGTAGCTCGATGTGTCGTGTTTTAGGCTACAAATTGCTGTGTCGCATATTTGCGTGCGACGAATAGAAGCGGAGTTATAGTTGTTTATATTTGTGAGGCCATGAACCACCATTGAGGGCCGGATTGCCTACCACTCGGAACGACCGACGTTTGCCGAAACTATGCAAGTTCTTCGCAGATCGGTATAAGGTGGGTCGATGTGTCGTGTTTTAGGCTACAAATTGCTATGTCGCAGATTTGCGTACGACGAATAGAAGCGGAGTTATAGTTGTTTATATCTGTCAGGCCATGAATCACCATTGACGGCCGGATTGCCTACCACTCGGAACGATCGACGTTTGCCGAAACTCTGCATGTTCTTCGCAGATCGGTATAAGGTGGGTCGATGTGCCGTGTTTTAAGCTACAAATTGCTATGTCGCAGATTTGCATACGACGAATAGAAGCGGAGTTATAGTTGTTTATATCTGTCAGGCCGTGAATCACCATTGACGCCTGGATTGCTTTCCACTCGAAACGACCGATGTTTGACGAAACTATGCAAGTTCGTCGCAGATCGGTATAAGGTGGCTCGATGTGTCGTGTTCTAGGCTACAAATTGCTATGTCGCAGATTTGCATACGACGAATAGAAGCGGAGTTGTAGTTGTTTATATCTGTGAGGTCATGAATCATCATTGACGGCCCGAATGCCTACCACTCGAAACGATCGATGTTTGACGAAACTATGCAAGTTCGTTGCAGATCGGTATAAGGTGGGTCGATGTGTCGTGCTTTAAGCTACAAATTGCTATGCCGCAGATTCGCATACGACGATTAGAAGCGGAGTTATCGATGTTTATATCTGTGAGGCCATGAATCACCATCGACGGCCGGATTGCCTTCCACTCGGAACGATCGACGTTTGCCGAAACTATGCAAGTTCCTCGCAGATCGGTATAAGGTGGGTCGATGTGCCGTGTTTTAAGCTACAAATTGCTATGTCGCAGATTTGCATACGACGAATAGAAGCGGAGTTATAGTTGTTTATATCTGTCAGGCCGTGAATCACCATTGACGGCCGGATTGCCTACCACTCGAAACGATCGATGTTTGACGAAACTATGCAAGTTCGTCGCAGATCGGTATAAGGTGGGTCGTTGGGCCGTGTTTTAAGATACAAGTTGCTATGTCGCAGATTCGCATACGACCAATAGAAGCGGAGTTATCGATGTTTATATCAGTGTGGCCATTAATAACCATTGACGACAGGATTGCCTACCACTCGGAACGATCGACGTTTGACGAAACTATGCAAGTTCGTCGCAGATCGGTATAAGGTGGCTCGATGTGTCGTGTTTTAGGCTACAAATTGCTGTGTCGCATATTTGCGTGCGACGAATAGAAGCGTAGTTATAGTTGTTTATATCTGTCAGGCCATGAACCACCATTGAGGGCCGGATTGCCTACCACTCGGAACGACCGACGTTTGCCGAAACTATGCAAGTTCGTCGCAGATCGGTATAAGGTGGGTCGATGTGTCGTGTTTTAAGCTACAAACTGCTATGTCGCAGATTCGCATACGACGAATAGAAGTGGAGTTATAGTTGTTTATATCTGTCAGGCCATGAATCACCATTGACGGCCGGATTGCCTTCCACTCGAAACGATCGATGTTTGACGAAACTATGCAAGTTCTTCGCAGATCGGTATAAGGTGGGTCGATGTGTCGTGTTTAAGCTACAAATTGCTATGTCGCAGATTTGCATACGACGAATAGAGGCGGAGTTATAGTTGTTTATATCTGTGAGGCCATGAAGCATCATTGACGGCCGGAATGCCTACCACTCGAAACGATCGATGTTTGACGAAACTATGCAAGTTCGTCGCAGATCGGTATAAGGTGGGTCGTTGGGCCGTGTTTTAAGATACAAGTTGCTATGTCGCAGATTCGCATACGACCAATAGAAGCGGAGTTATCGATGTTTATATCAGTGTGGCCATTAATAACCATTGACGACAGGATTGCCTACCACTCGGAACGATCGACGTTTGACGAAACTATGCAAGTTCGTCGCAGATCGGTATAAGGTGGCTCGATGTGTCGTGTTTTAGGCTACAAATTGCTGTGTCGCATATTTGCGTGCGACGAATAGAAGCGTAGTTATAGTTGTTTATATCTGTCAGGCCATGAACCACCATTGAGGGCCGGATTGCCTACCACTCGGAACGACCGACGTTTGCCGAAACTATGCAAGTTCGTCGCAGATCGGTATAAGGTGGGTCGATGTGTCGTGCTTTAAGCTACAAATTGCTATGCCGCAGATTCGCATACGACGATTAGAAGCGGAGTTATCGATGTTTATATCTGTGAGGCCATGAATCACCATCGACGGCCGGATTGCCTACCACTCGGAACGATCGACGTTTGCCGAAACTATGCAAGTTCCTCGCAGATCGGTATAAGGTGGGTCGATGTGCCGTGTTTTAAGCTACAAATTGCTATGTCGCAGATTTGCATACGACGAATAGACGCGGAGTTATAGTTGTTTATATCTGTCAGGCCGTGAATCACCATTGACGGCCGGATTGCCTACCACTCGAAACGATCGATGTTTGACGAAACTATGCAAGTTCGTCGCAGATCGGTATAAGGTGGCTCGATGTGTCGTGTTTTAGGCTACAAATTGCTGTGTCGCATATTTGCGTGCGACGAATAGAAGCGGAGTTATAGTTGTTTATATCTGTCAGGCCATGAACCACCATTGAGGGCCGGATTGCCTACCACTCGGAACGATCGACGTTTGACGAAACTATGCAAGTTCTTCGCAGATCGGTATAAGATGGGTCGATGTGTCGTGTTTTAAGCTACAAATTGCTATGTCGCAGATTCGCATACGACGAATAGAAGTGGAGTTATAGTTGTTTATATCTGTCAGGCCATGAATCACCATTGACGGCCGGATTGCCTTCCACTCGAAACGATCGATGTTTGACGAAACTATGCAAGTTCTTCGCAGATCGGTATAAGGTGGGTCGATGTGTCGTGTTTAAGCTACAAATTGCTATGTCGCAGATTTGCATACGACGAATAGAGGCGGAGTTATAGTTGTTTATATCTGTGAGGCCATGAATCATCATTGACGGCCGGAATGCCTACCACTCGAAACGATCGATGTTTGACGAAACTATGCAAGTTCGTCGCAGATCGGTATAAGGTGGGTCGATGTGTAGTGCTTTAAGCTACAAATTGCTATGTCGCAGATTTGCATACGACGAATAGAAGCGGAGTTATAGTTGTCTATATCTGTGAGGCCATGAATCACCATCGACGGCCGGATTGCCTACCACTCGAAACGATCGATGTTTGACGAAACTATGCAAGTTCGTCGCAGATCGGTATAAGGTGGCTCGATGTGTCGTGTTTTAGGCTACAAATTGCTGTGTCGCATATTTGCGTGCGACGAATAGAAGCGGAGTTATAGTTGTTTATATCTGTGAGGCCATGAACCACCATTGAGGGCCGGATTGCCTACCACTCGGAACGACCGACGTTTGCCGAAACTATGCAAGTTCTTCGCAGATCGGTATAAGGTGGGTCGATGTGTCGTGTTTTAGGCTACAAATTGCTATGTCGCAGATTTGCGTACGACGAATAGAAGCGGAGTTATAGTTGTTTATATCTGTCAGGCCATGAATCACCATTGACGGCCGGATTGCCTACCACTCGGAACGATCGACGTTTGCCGAAACTCTGCATGTTCTTCGCAGATCGGTATAAGGTGGGTCGATGTGTCGTGTTTTAGGCTACAAATTGCTATGTCGCAGATTTGCGTACGACGAATAGAAGCGGAGTTATAGTTGTTTGTATCTGTCAGGCCATGAATCACCATTGACGGCCGGATTGCCTACCACTCGGAACGACCGACGTTTGCCGAAACTATGCAAGTTCGTCGCAGATCGGTATAAGGTGGGTCGTTGGGCCGTGTTTTAAGCTACAACTTGCTATGTCGCAGATTCGCATACGACGAATAGAAGCGAAGTTATCGATGTTTATATCTGTGAGGCCATGAATCACCATTGACGACCGGATTGCTTACCACTCGGAACGATCGACGCTTGGCGAAACTATGCAAGTTCGTCTCATATCGGTATAAGGTGGGTCGATGTGTCGTGCTTTAAGCTACAAATTGCTATGTCGCAGATTTTCATACGACGAATAGAAGCGGAGTTATAGTTGTTTATATCTGTGAGGTCATGAATCATCATTGACGGCCGGATTGCCGACCACTCGGAACTACCGACGTTTGCCGAAACTATGCAAGTTCTTCGCAGATCGGTATAAGGTGGGTCGATATGCCGTGTTTTAAGCTACAAATTGCTATGTCGCAGATTTGCATACGACGAATAGAAGCGGAGTTATAGTTGTTTATATCTGTCAGGCCGTGAATCACCATTGACGGCCGGATTGCCTACCACTCGAAACGATCGATGTTTGACGAAACTATGCAAGTTCGTCGCAGATCGGTATAAGGTGGGTCGTTGGGCCGTGTTTTAAGATACAAGTTGCTATGTCGCAGATTCGCATACGACCAATAGAAGCGGAGTTATCGATGTTTATATCAGTGTGGCCATTAATAACCATTGACGACAGGATTGCCTACCACTCGGAACGATCGACGTTTGACGAAACTATGCAAGTTCGTCGCAGATCGGTATAAGGTGGCTCGATGTGTCGTGTTTTAGGCTACAAATTGCTGTGTCGCATATTTGCGTGCGACGAATAGAAGCGTAGTTATAGTTGTTTATATCTGTCAGGCCATGAACCACCATTGAGGGCCGGATTGCCTACCACTCGGAACGACCGACGTTTGCCGAAACTATGCAAGTTCGTCGCAGATCGGTATAAGGTGGGTCGATGTGTCGTGTTTTAAGCTACAAATTGCTATGTCGCAGATTCGCATACGACGAATAGAAGTGGAGTTATAGTTGTTTATATCTGTGAGGCCATGAATCACCATCGACGGCCGGATTGCCTACCACTCGAAACAATCGATGTTTGACGAAACTATGCAAGTTCGTCGCAGATCGGTATAAGGTGGCTCGATGTGTCGTGTTTTAGGCTACAAATTGCTGTGTCGCATATTTGCGTGCGACGAATAGAAGCGGAGTTATAGTTGTTTATATCTGTGAGGCCATGAACCACCATTGAGGGCCGGATTGCCTACCACTCGGAACGACCGACGTTTGCCGAAACTATGCAAGTTCTTCGCAGATCGGTATAAGGTGGGTCGATGTGTCGTGTTTTAGGCTACAAATTGCTATGTCGCAGATTTGCGTACGACGAATAGAAGCGGAGTTATAGTTGTTTATATCTGTCAGGCCATGAATCACCATTGACGGCCGGATTGCCTACCACTCGGAACGATCGACGTTTGCCGAAACTCTGCATGTTCTTCGCAGATCGGTATAAGGTGGGTCGATGTGCCGTGTTTTAAGCTACAAATTGCTATGTCGCAGATTTGCATACGACGAATAGAAGCGGAGTTATAGTTGTTTATATCTGTCAGGCCGTGAATCACCATTGACGCCTGGATTGCTTTCCACTCGAAACGACCGATGTTTGACGAAACTATGCAAGTTCGTCGCAGATCGGTATAAGGTGGCTCGATGTGTCGTGTTCTAGGCTACAAATTGCTATGTCGCAGATTTGCATACGACGAATAGAAGCGGAGTTGTAGTTGTTTATATCTGTGAGGTCATGAATCATCATTGACGGCCCGAATGCCTACCACTCGAAACGATCGATGTTTGACGAAACTATGCAAGTTCGTCGCAGATCGGTATAAGGTGGGTCGATGTGTCGTGCTTTAAGCTACAAATTGCTATGCCGCAGATTCGCATACGACGATTAGAAGCGGAGTTATCGATGTTTATATCTGTGAGGCCATGAATCACCATCGACGGCCGGATTGCCTACCACTCGGAACGATCGACGTTTGACGAAACTATGCAAGTTCGTCGCAGATCGGTATAAGGTGGCTCGATGTGTCGTGCTTTAAGCTACAAATTGCTATGTCGCAGATTTGCATACGACGAATAGAGGCGGAGTTATAGTTGTTTATATCTGTGAGGCCATGAATCACCATTGACGGCAGGATTGCCTACCACTCGGAACGATCGACGGTTGACGAAACTATGCAAGTTCTTCGCAGATCGGTATAAGATGGGTCGATGTGTCGTGTTTTAAGCTACAAATTGCTATGTCGCAGATTCGCATAGGACGAATAGAAGTGGAGTTATAGTTGTTTATATCTGTCAGGCCATGAATCACCATTGACGGCCGGATTGCCTACCACTCGGAACGATCGACGTTTGACGAAACTATGCAAGTTCTTCGCAGATCGGTATAAGCTGGGTCGATGTGTCGTGTTTTAAGCTACAAATTGCTATGTCGCAGATTCGCGTACTACGAATAGAAGTGGAATTATAGTTGTTTATATCTGTGAGGCCATTAATCACCATTGACGACCGGATTGCCTACCACTCGAAACGATCGATGTTTGACGAAACTATGCAAGTTCGTTGCAGATCGGTATAAGGTGCGTCGTTGGGCCGTGTTTTAAGCTACAAATTGCTATGTCGCAGATTTGCATACGACGAATAGAAGCGGAGTTGTAGTTGTTTATATCTGTGAGGTCATGAATCATCATTGACGGCCAGAATGCCTACCACTCGAAACGATCGATGTTTCACGAAACTATGCAAGTTCGTCGCAGATCGGTATAAGGTGGGTCGATGTATCGTGCTTTAAGCTACAAATTGCTATGTCGCAGATTGGCATACGACGAATAGAAGCGGAGTTATAGTTGTTTATATCTGTCAGGCCATGAATCACCATTGACGGCCGGATTGCCTTCCACTCGAAACGATCGATGTTTGACGAAACTATGCAAGTTCGTCGCAGATCGGTATAAGGTGGGTCGTTGGGCCGTTTTTGAAGCTACAAGTTGCTGTGTCGCAGATTCGCATACGACGAATAGAAGCGGATTTATCGATGTTTATATCTGTGAGGCCATTAATCACCATTGACGACAGGATTGCCTACCACTCGGAACGATCGACGTTTGACGAAACTATGCAAGTTCGTCGCAGATCGGTATAAGGTGGCTCGATGTGTCGTGTTTTAGGCTACAAATTGCTATGTCGCAGATTTGCGTACGACGAATAGAAGCGGAGATATAGTTGTTTATATCTGTCAGGCCATGAATCACCATTGACGGCCGAATTGCCTACCACTCGGAACGACCGACGTTTGCCGAAACTATGCAAGTTCGTCGCAGATCGGTATAAGGTGGCTCGATGTGTCGTGTTTTAGGCTACAAATTGCTATGTCGCAGATTTGCGTACGACGAATAGAAGCGCAGTTATAGTTGTTTATATCGGTCAGGCCATGAATCACCATTGACGGCAGGATTGCCTACCACTCGGAACGATCGACGTTTGACGAAACTATGCAAGTTCTTCGCAGATCGGTATAAGGTGGGTCGATGTGTCGTGTTTTAAGCTACAAATTGCTATGTCGCAGATTCGCATACGACGAATAGAAGTGGAGTTATAGTTGCTTATATCCGTCAGGCCATGAATCACCATTGACGGCCGGATTGCCTACCACTCGGAACTACCGACGTTTGCCGAAACTATGCAAGTTCGTAGCAGATCGGTATAAGGTGGGTCGTTGGGCCGTGTTTTAAGCTACAAATTGCTATGCCGCAGATTCGCATACGAGGAATAGAAGCGGAGTTATCGATGTTTATATCTGTGAGGCCATGAATCACCATCGACAGCCGGATTGCCTACCACTCGGAACGATCGACGTTTGACGAAACTATGCAAGTTCTTCGCAGATCGGTATAAGGTGGCTCGATGTGTCGTGTTTTAAGCTACAAATTGCTATGTCGCAGATTTGCGTACGACGAATAGAGGCGGAGTTATAGTTGTTTATATCTGTGAGGCCATGAATCACCATTGACGGCAGGATTGCCTACCACTCGGAACGATCGACGTTTGACGAAACTATGCAAGTTCTTCGCAGATCGGTATAAGATGGGTCGATGTGTCGTGTTTTAGGCTACAAATTGCTATGTCGCAGATTTGCATACGACGAATAGAGGCGGAGTTATAATTGTTTATATCTGTGAGGCCATGAATCACCATTGACGGCAGGATTGCCTACCACTCGGAACGATCGAGGTTTGACGAAACTATGCAAGTTCTTCGCAGTTTGGTATAAGATGGGTCGATGTGTCGTGTTTTAAGCTACAAATTGCTATGTCGCAGATTCGCATACTACGAATAGAAGTGGAGTTATAGTTGTTTATATCTGTCAGGCCATGAATCATCATTGACGGCCGGATTGCCTTCCACTCGAAACAATCGATGTTTGACGAAACTATGCAAGTTCGTCGCAGATCGGTATAAGGTGGGTCGATGTGTCGTGTTTTAGGCTACAAATTGCTATGTCGCAGATTTTCGTACGACGAATAGAAGCGGAGTTATCGATGTTTATATCTGTGAGGCCATGAATCACCATTGACGACCGGATTGCCTACCACTCGGAACGATCGACATTTGCCGAAACTATGCAAGTTCGTCGCAGATCGGTATAAGGTGGCTCGATGTGTCGTGTTTTAGGCTACAAATTGCTATGTCGCAGATTTGCGTACGACGAATAGAAGCGGAGTTATAGTTGTTTATATCTGTCAGGCCGTGAATCACCATTGACGGCCGGATTGCCTACCACTCGGAACGATCGACGTTTGCCGAAACTATGCAAGTTCTTCGCAGATCGGTATAAGGTGGGTCTATGTGTCGTGTTTTAAGCTACAACCTGCTATGTCGCAGATTTGCATACGACGAATAGAGGCGGAGTTATAGTTGTTTATTTTTGTGAGGCCATGAATCACCATTGACGGCAGGATTGCCTACCACTCGGAACGATCGACGTTTGACGAAACTATGCAAGTTCTTCGCAGATCGGTATAAGATGGGTCGATGTGTCGTGTTTTAAGCTACAAATTGCTATGCCGCAGATTCGCATACGACGATTAGAAGCGGAGTTATCGATGTTTATATCTGTGAGGCCATGAATAACCATCGACGGCCGGATTGCCTACCACTCGGAACGATCGACGGTTTACGAAACTATGCAAGTTCTTCGCAGATCGGTATAAGATGGGTCGATGTGTCGTGTTTTAAGCTACAAATTGCTATCTCGCAGATTCGCATACGACGAATAGAAGTGGAGTTATAGTTGTTTATATCTGTCAGGCCATGAATCACCATTGACGGCCGGATTGCCTTCCACTCGAAACGATCGATGTTTGACGAAACTTTGCAAGTTCGTCGCAAATCGGTATAAGGTGGGTCGTTGGGCCGTGTTTTAAGCTACAAGTTGCTGTGTCGCAGATTCGCATACGACGAATAGAAGCGGAGTTATCGATGTTTATATCTGTGAGGCCATTAATCACCATTGACGACAGGATTGCCTACCACTCGGAACGATCGACGTTTGACGAAACTATGCAAGTTCGTCGCAGATCGATATAAGGTGGCTCGATGTGTCGTGTTTTAGGCTACAAATTGCTATGTCGCAGATTTGCGTACGACGAATAGAAGCGGAGTTATAGTTGTTTATATCTGTGAGGTTATGAATCATCATTGGCGGCCGGAATGCCTATCACTCGAAACGATCGATGTTTGACGAAACTATGCAAGTTCTTCGCAGATCGGTATAAGGTGGGTCGATGTTTCGTGTTTTAAGCTACAAGTTGCTATGTCGCAGATTCGCATACGACGAATAGAAGTGGAGTTATAGTTGTTTATATCTGTGAGGCCATTAATCACCATTGACGACAGGATTGCCTACCACTCGGAACGATCGACGTTTGACGAAACTATGCAAGTTCTTCGCAGATCGGTATAAGGTGCGTCGATGTGTCGTGTTTTAACCTACAAATTGCTGTGTCGCAGATTCGCATACGACGAATAGAAGCGGAGTTATAGTTGTTTATATGTGTCAGGCCATGAATCACCATTGACGGCAGGATTGCCTACCACTCGGAACGATCGACGTTTGACGAAACTATGCAAGTTCTTCGCAGATCGGTATAAGGTGGCTCGATGTGTCGTGTTTTAGGCTACAAATTGCTGTGTCGCATATTTGCGTGCGACGAATAGAAGCGAAGTTATAGTTGTTTATATCGGTGAGGCCATGAATCACCATTGACGGCAGGATTACCTACCACTCGGAACGATCGACGTTTGACGAAACTATGCAAGTTCTTCGCAGATCGGTATAAGATGGGTCGATGTGTCGTGTTTTAAGCTACAAATTGCTATGTCGCAGATTTGCGTACGACGAATAGAAGCGGAGTTATAGTTGTTTGTATCTGTCAGGCCATGAATCACCATTGACGGCCGGATTGCCTACCACTCGGAACGACCGACGTTTGCCGAAACTATGCAAGTTCGTCGCAGATCGGTATAACGTGGGTCGTTGGGCCGTGTTTTAAGCTACAACTTGCTATGTCGCAGATTCGCATACGACGAATAGAAGCGAAGTTATCGATGTTTATATCTGTGAGGCCATGAATCACCATTGACGACCGGATTGCCTACCACTCGGAACGATCGACGCTTGGCGAAACTATGCAAGTTCTTCGCAGATCGGTATAAGATGGGTCGATGTGTCGTGTTTTAAGCTACAAATTGCTATGTCGCAGATTCGCATAGGACGAATAGAAGTGGAGTTATAGTTGTTTATATCTGTCAGGCCATGAATCACCATTGACGGCCGGATTGCCTACCACTCGGAACGATCGACGTTTGACGAAACTATGCAAGTTCTTCGCAGATCGGTATAAGCTGGGTCGATGTGTCGTGTTTTAAGCTACAAATTGCTATGTCGCAGATTCGCGTACTACGAATAGAAGTGGAATTATAGTTGTTTATATCTGTGAGGCCATTAATCACCATTGACGACCGGATTGCCTACCACTCGAAACGATCGATGTTTGACGAAACTATGCAAGTTCGTTGCAGATCGGTATAAGGTGCGTCGTTGGGCCGTGTTTTAAGCTACAAATTGCTATGTCGCAGATTTGCATACGACGAATAGAAGCGGAGTTGTAGTTGTTTATATCTGTGAGGTCATGAATCATCATTGACGGCCAGAATGCCTACCACTCGAAACGATCGATGTTTCACGAAACTATGCAAGTTCGTCGCAGATCGGTATAAGGTGGGTCGATGTATCGTGCTTTAAGCTACAAATTGCTATGTCGCAGATTGGCATACGACGAATAGAAGCGGAGTTATAGTTGTTTATATCTGTCAGGCCATGAATCACCATTGACGGCCGGATTGCCTTCCACTCGAAACGATCGATGTTTGACGAAACTATGCAAGTTCGTCGCAGATCGGTATAAGGTGGGTCGTTGGGCCGTTTTTGAAGCTACAAGTTGCTGTGTCGCAGATTCGCATACGACGAATAGAAGCGGATTTATCGATGTTTATATCTGTGAGGCCATTAATCACCATTGACGACAGGATTGCCTACCACTCGGAACGATCGACGTTTGACGAAACTATGCAAGTTCGTCGCAGATCGGTATAAGGTGGCTCGATGTGTCGTGTTTTAGGCTACAAATTGCTATGTCGCAGATTTGCGTACGACGAATAGAAGCGGAGATATAGTTGTTTATATCTGTCAGGCCATGAATCACCATTGACGGCCGAATTGCCTACCACTCGGAACGACCGACGTTTGCCGAAACTATGCAAGTTCGTCGCAGATCGGTATAAGGTGGCTCGATGTGTCGTGTTTTAGGCTACAAATTGCTATGTCGCAGATTTGCGTACGACGAATAGAAGCGCAGTTATAGTTGTTTATATCGGTCAGGCCATGAATCACCATTGACGGCAGGATTGCCTACCACTCGGAACGATCGACGTTTGACGAAACTATGCAAGTTCTTCGCAGATCGGTATAAGATGGGTCGATGTGTCGTGTTTTAAGCTACAAATTGCTATGTCGCAGATTCGCATACGACGAATAGAAGTGGAGTTATAGTTGCTTATATCCGTCAGGCCATGAATCACCATTGACGGCCGGATTGCCTACCACTCGGAACTACCGACGTTTGCCGAAACTATGCAAGTTCGTTGCAGATCGGTATAAGGTGGGTCGTTGGGCCGTGTTTTAAGCTACAAATTGCTATGCCGCAGATTCGCATACGAGGAATAGAAGCGGAGTTATCGATGTTTATATCTGTGAGGCCATGAATCACCATCGACAGCCGGATTGCCTACCACTCGGAACGATCGACGTTTGACGAAACTATGCAAGTTCTTCGCAGATCGGTATAAGGTGGGTCGATGTGTCGTGTTTTAGGCTACAAATTGCTATGTCGCAGATTTGCGTACGACGAATAGAGGCGGAGTTATAGTTGTTTATATCTGTGAGGCCATGAATCACCATTGACGGCAGGATTGCCTACCACTCGGAACGATCGACGTTTGACGAAACTATGCAAGTTCTTCGCAGATCGGTATAAGATGGGTCGATGTGTCGTGTTTTAGGCTACAAATTGCTATGTCGCAGATTTGCATACGACGAATAGAGGCGGAGTTATAATTGTTTATATCTGTGAGGCCATGAATCACCATTGACGGCAGGATTGCCTACCACTCGGAACGATCGAGGTTTGACGAAACTATGCAAGTTCTTCGCAGTTTGGTATAAGATGGGTCGATGTGTCGTGTTTTAAGCTACAAATTGCTATGTCGCAGATTCGCATACTACGAATAGAAGTGGAGTTATAGTTGTTTATATCTGTCAGGCCATGAATCATCATTGACGGCCGGATTGCCTTCCACTCGAAACAATCGATGTTTGACGAAACTATGCAAGTTCGTCGCAGATCGGTATAAGGTGGGTCGATGTGTCGTGTTTTAGGCTACAAATTGCTATGTCGCAGATTTGCGTACGACGAATAGAAGCGGAGTTATCGATGTTTATATCTGTGAGGCCATGAATCACCATTGACGACCGGATTGCCTACCACTCGGAACGATCGACATTTGCCGAAACTATGCAAGTTCGTCGCAGATCGGTATAAGGTGGCTCGATGTGTCGTGTTTTAGGCTACAAATTGCTATGTCGCAGATTTGCGTACGACGAATAGAAGCGGAGTTATAGTTGTTTATATCTGTCAGGCCGTGAATCACCATTGACGGCCGGATTGCCTACCACTCGGAACGATCGACGTTTGCCGAAACTATGCAAGTTCTTCGCAGATCGGTATAAGGTGGGTCTATGTGTCGTGTTTTAAGCTACAACCTGCTATGTCGCAGATTTGCATACGACGAATAGAGGCGGAGTTATAGTTGTTTATTTTTGTGAGGCCATGAATCACCATTGACGGCAGGATTGCCTACCACTCGGAACGATCGACGTTTGACGAAACTATGCAAGTTCTTCGCAGATCGGTATAAGATGGGTCGATGTGTCGTGTTTTAAGCTACAAATTGCTATGCCGCAGATTCGCATACGACGATTAGAAGCGGAGTTATCGATGTTTATATCTGTGAGGCCATGAATCACCATCGACGGCCGGATTGCCTACCACTCGGAACGATCGACGGTTGACGAAACTATGCAAGTTCTTCGCAGATCGGTATAAGATGGGTCGATGTGTCGTGTTTTAAGCTACAAATTGCTATCTCGCAGATTCGCATACGACGAATAGAAGTGGAGTTATAGTTGTTTATATCTGTCAGGCCATGAATCACCATTGACGGCCGGATTGCCTTCCACTCGAAACGATCGATGTTTGACGAAACTTTGCAAGTTCGTCGCAAATCGGTATAAGGTGGGTCGTTGGGCCGTGTTTTAAGCTACAAGTTGCTGTGTCGCAGATTCGCATACGACGAATAGAAGCGGAGTTATCGATGTTTATATCTGTGAGGCCATTAATCACCATTGACGACAGGATTGCCTACCACTCGGAACGATCGACGTTTGACGAAACTATGCAAGTTCGTCGCAGATCGATATAAGGTGGCTCGATGTGTCGTGTTTTAGGCTACAAATTGCTATGTCGCAGATTTGCGTACGACGAATAGAAGCGGAGTTATAGTTGTTTATATCTGTGAGGTTATGAATCATCATTGGCGGCCGGAATGCCTATCACTCGAAACGATCGATGTTTGACGAAACTATGCAAGTTCTTCGCAGATCGGTATAAGGTGGGTCGATGTTTCGTGTTTTAAGCTACAAGTTGCTATGTCGCAGATTCGCATACGACGAATAGAAGTGGAGTTATAGTTGTTTATATCTGTGAGGCCATTAATCACCATTGACGACAGGATTGCCTACCACTCGGAACGATCGACGTTTGACGAAACTATGCAAGTTCTTCGCAGATCGGTATAAGGTGCGTCGATGTGTCGTGTTTTAACCTACAAATTGCTGTGTCGCAGATTCGCATACGACGAATAGAAGCGGAGTTATAGTTGTTTATATGTGTCAGGCCATGAATCACCATTGACGGCAGGATTGCCTACCACTCGGAACGATCGACGTTTGACGAAACTATGCAAGTTCTTCGCAGATCGGTATAAGGTGGCTCGATGTGTCGTGTTTTAGGCTACAAATTGCTGTGTCGCATATTTGCGTGCGACGAATAGAAGCGAAGTTATAGTTGTTTATATCTGTGAGGCCATGAATCACCATTGACGGCAGGATTACCTACCACTCGGAACGATCGACGTTTGACGAAACTATGCAAGTTCTTCGCAGATCGGTATAAGATGGGTCGATGTGTCGTGTTTTAAGCTACAAATTGCTATGTCGCAGATTTGCGTACGACGAATAGAAGCGGAGTTATAGTTGTTTGTATCTGTCAGGCCATGAATCACCATTGACGGCCGGATTGCCTACCACTCGGAACGACCGACGTTTGCCGAAACTATGCAAGTTCGTCGCAGATCGGTATAACGTGGGTCGTTGGGCCGTGTTTTAAGCTACAACTTGCTATGTCGCAGATTCGCATACGACGAATAGAAGCGAAGTTATCGATGTTTATATCTGTGAGGCCATGAATCACCATTGACGACCGGATTGCCTACCACTCGGAACGATCGACGCTTGGCGAAACTATGCAAGTTCGTCTCATATCGGTATAAGGTGGGTCGATGTGTCGTGCTTTAAGCTACAAATTGCTATGTCGCAGATTTTCATACGACGAATAGAAGCGGAGTTATAGTTGTTTATATCTGTGAGGTCATGAATCATCATTGACGGCCGGATTGCCTACCACTCGGAACGATCGACGTTTGCCGAAACTATGCAAGTTCCTCGCAGATCGGTATAAGGTGGGTCGATGTGCCGTGTTTTAAGCTACAAATTGCTATGTCGCAGATTTGCATACGACGAATAGAAGCGGAGTTATAGTTGTTTATATCTGTCAGGCCGTGAATCACCATTGACGGCCGGATTGCCTACCACTCGAAACGATCGATGTTTGACGAAACTATGCAAGTTCGTCGCAGATCGGTATAAGGTGGGTCGTTGGGCCGTGTTTTAAGATACAAGTTGCTATGTCGCAGATTCGCATACGACCAATAGAAGCGGAGTTATCGATGTTTATATCTGTGAGGCCATGAATCACCATCGACGGCCGGATTGCCTACCACTCGAAACGATCGATGTTTGACGAAACTATGCAAGTTCGTCGCAGATCGGTATAAGGTGGCTCGATGTGTCGTGTTTTAGGCTACAAATTGCTGTGTCGCATATTTGCGTGCGACGAATAGAAGCGGAGTTATAGTTGTTTATATCTGTGAGGCCATGAACCACCATTGAGGGCCGGATTGCCTACCACTCGGAACGACCGACGTTTGCCGAAACTATGCAAGTTCTTCGCAGATCGGTATAAGGTGGGTCGATGTGCCGTGTTTTAAGCTACAAATTGCTATGTCGCAGATTTGCATACGACGAATAGAAGCGGAGTTATAGTTGTCTATATCTGTGAGGCCATGAATCACCATCGACGGCCGGATTGCCTACCACTCGAAACGATCGATGTTTGACGAAACTATGCAAGTTCGTCGCAGATCGGTATAAGGTGGGTCGATGTTCCGTGTTTTAAGCTACAAATTGTTATGTCGCAGATTTGCATACGACGAATAGAAGCGGAGTTATAGTTGTTTATATCTGTGAGGTCATGAATCATCATTGACGGCCGGAATGCCTATCACTCGAAACGATCGATGTTTGACGAAACTATGCAAGTTCGTCGCAGATCGGTATAAGGTGGGTCGATGTGTCGTGCTTTATGCTACAAATTGCTATGTCGCAGATTTGCATACGACGAATAGAAGCGGAGTTATAGTTGTTTATATCTGTGAGGTCATGAATCATCATTGACGGCCGGAATGCCTATCACTCGAAACGATCGATGTTTGACGAAACTATGCAAGTTCGTCGCAGATCGGTATAAGGTGGGTCGATGTGTCGTGCTTTAAGCTACAAATTGCTATGTCGCAGATTTGCATACGACGAATAGAAGCGGAGTTATAGTTGTTTATATCTGTCAGGCCATGAATCACCATTGACGGCCGGATTGCCTTCCACTCGAAACGATCGATGTTTGACGAAACTATGCAAGTTCGTCGCAGATCGGTATAAGGTGGGTCGATGTGTCGTGTTTTAAGCTACAAATTGCTATGTCGCAGATTTGCATACGACGAATAGAGGCGGAGTTATAGTTGTTTATATCAGTGAGGCCATGAATCGCCATTGACGGCAGGATTGCCTACCACTCGGAACGATCGACGTTTGACGAAACTATGCAAGTTCTTCGCAGATCGGTATAAGATGGGTCGATGTGTCGTGTTTTAAGCTGCAAATTGCTATGTCGCAGATTCGCATACTACGAATAGAAGTGGAGTTATAGTTGTTTATATCTGTCAGGCTATGAATCACCATTGACGGCCGGATTGCCTTCCACTCGAAACAATCGATGTTTGACGAAACTATGCAAGTGCGTCGCAGATCGGTATAAGGTGGGTCGTTGGGCCGTGTTTTAAGCTACAAATTGCTATGTCGCAGATTTGCATACGACGAATAGAAGCAGAGTTATAGTCGTTTATATCTGTGAGGCCATGAATCACCATTGACGGCAGGATTGCCTACCACTCGGAACGATCGACGTTTGACGAAACTATGCAAGTTCTTCGCAGATCGGTATAAGGTGGCTCGATGTGTCGTGTTTTAGGCTACAAATTGCTGTGTCGCATATTTGCGTGCGACGAATAGAAGCGGAGTTTTAGTTGTTTATATCTGTGAGGCCATGAATCACCATTGACGGCAGGATTGCCTACCACTCGGAACGATCGACGTTTGACGAAACTATGCAAGTTCTTCGCAGATCGGTATAAGATGGGTCGATGTGTCGTGTTTTAAGCTACAAATTGCTATGTCGCAGATTTGCGTACGACGAATAGAAGCGGAGTTATAGTTGTCTATATCTGTGAGGCCATGAATCACCATCGACGGCCGGATTGCCTACCACTCGAAACGATCGATGTTTTACGAAACTATGCAAGTTCGTCGCAGATCGGTATAAGGTGGGTCGTTGGGCCGTGTTTTAAGATACAAGTTGCTATGTCGCAGATTCGCATACGACCAATAGAAGCGGAGTTATCGATGTTTATATCAGTGAGGCCATTAATAACCATTGACGACAGGATTGCCTACCACTCGGAACGATCGACGTTTGACGAAACTATGCAAGTTCGTCGCAGATCGGTATAAGGTGGCTCGATGTGTCGTGTTTTAGGCTACAAATTGCTGTGTCGCATGTTTGCGTGCGACGAATAGAAGCGGAGTTATAGTTGTTTATATCTGTCAGGCCATGAACCACCATTGAGGGCCGGATTGCCTACCACTCGGAACGACCGACGTTTGCCGAAACTATGCAAGTTCGTCGCAGATCGGTATAAGGTGGGTCGATGTGTCGTGTTTTAAGCTACAAATTGCTATGTCGCAGATTCGCATACGAGGAATAGAAGTGAAGTTATAGTTGTTTATATCTGTGAGGCCATTAATCACCATTGACGACAGGATTGCCTACCACTCGGAACGATCGACGTTTGCCGAACCTATGCAAGTTCTTCGCAGATCGGTATATGGTGGTTCGATGTGTCGTATTTTAGGCTACAAATTGCTATGTCGCAGATTTGCGTACGACGAATAGAAGCGGAGTTATAGTTGTTTATATCTGTCAGGCCATGAATCACCATTGACAGCAGGATTGCCTACCACTCGGAACGATCGACGTTTGACGAAACTATGCAAGTTCTTCGCAGATCGGTATAACGTGGCTCGATGTGTCGTGTTTTAGGCTACAAATTGCTGTGTCGCATATTTGCGTGCGACGAATAGAAGCGGAGTTATAGTTGTTTATATCTGTGAGGCCATGAATCACCATTGACGGAAGGATTGCCTACCACTCGGAACGATCGACGTTTGACGAAACTATGCAAGTTCTTCGCAGATCGGTATAAGATGGGTCGATGTGTCGTGTTTTAAGCTACAAATTGCTATGTCGCAGATTTGCGTACGACGAATAGAAGCGGAGTTATAGTTGTTTGTATCTGTCAGGCCATGAATCACCATTGACGGCCGGATTGCCTACCACTCGGAACGACCGACGTTTGCCGAAACTATGCAAGTTCGTCGCAGATCGGTATAAGGTGGGTCGTTGGGCCGTGTTTTAAGCTACAACTTGCTATGTCGCAGATTCGCATACGACGAATAGAAGCGAAGTTATCGATGTTTATATCTGTGAGGCCATGAATCACCATTGAGGGCCGGATTGCCTACCACTCGGAACGACCGACGTTTGCCGAAACGATGCAAGTTCGTCGCAGATCGGTATAAGGTGGGTCGATGTGTCGTGTTTTAAGCTACAAATTGCTATGTCGCAGATTCGCATACGACGAATAGAAGTGGAGTTATAGTTGTTTATATCTGTCAGGCCATGAATCACCATTGACGGCCGGATTGCCTTCCACTCGAAACGATCGATGTTTGACGAAACTATGCAAGTTCTTCGCAGATCGGTATAAGGTGGGTCGATGTGTCGTGTTTAAGCTACAAATTGCTATGTCGCAGATTTGCATACGACGAATAGAGGCGGAGTTATAGTTGTTTATATCTGTGAGGCCATGAATCATCATTGACGGCCGGAATGCCTACCACTCGAAACGATCGATGTTTGACGAAACTATGCAAGTTCGTCGCAGATCGGTATAAGGTGGGTCGATGTGTAGTGCTTTAAGCTACAAATTGCTATGTCGCAGATTTGCATACGACGAATAGAAGCGGAGTTATAGTTGTCTATATCTGTGAGGCCATGAATCACCATCGACGGCCGGATTGCCTACCACTCGAAACGATCGATGTTTGACGAAACTATGCAAGTTCGTCGCAGATCGGTATAAGGTGGGTCGATGTGTCGTGCTTTAAGCTACAAATTGCTATGTCGCAGATTTGCATACGACGAATAGAAGCGGAGTTATAGTTGTTTATATCTGTCAGGCCATGAATCACCATTGACGGCCGGATTGCCTTCCACTCGAAACGATCGATGTTTGACGAAACTATGCAAGTTCGTCGCAGATCGGTATAAGGTGGGTCGATGTGTCGTGTTTTAAGCTACAAATTGCTATGTCGCAGATTTGCATACGACGAATAGAGGCGGAGTTATAGTTGTTTATATCAGTGAGGCCATGAATCGCCATTGACGGCAGGATTGCCTACCACTCGGAACGATCGACGTTTGACGAAACTATGCAAGTTCTTCGCAGATCGGTATAAGATGGGTCGATGTGTCGTGTTTTAAGCTGCAAATTGCTATGTCGCAGATTCGCATACTACGAATAGAAGTGGAGTTATAGTTGTTTATATCTGTCAGGCTATGAATCACCATTGACGGCCGGATTGCCTTCCACTCGAAACAATCGATGTTTGACGAAACTATGCAAGTGCGTCGCAGATCGGTATAAGGTGGGTCGTTGGGCCGTGTTTTAAGCTACAAATTGCTATGTCGCAGATTTGCATACGACGAATAGAAGCAGAGTTATAGTCGTTTATATCTGTGAGGCCATGAATCACCATTGACGGCAGGATTGCCTACCACTCGGAACGATCGACGTTTGACGAAACTATGCAAGTTCTTCGCAGATCGGTATAAGGTGGCTCGATGTGTCGTGTTTTAGGCTACAAATTGCTGTGTCGCATATTTGCGTGCGACGAATAGAAGCGGAGTTATAGTTGTTTATATCTGTGAGGCCATGAATCACCATTGACGGCAGGATTGCCTACCACTCGGAACGATCGACGTTTGACGAAACTATGCAAGTTCTTCGCAGATCGGTATAAGATGGGTCGATGTGTCGTGTTTTAAGCTACAAATTGCTATGTCGCAGATTTGCGTACGACGAATAGAAGCGGAGTTATAGTTGTCTATATCTGTGAGGCCATGAATCACCATCGACGGCCGGATTGCCTACCACTCGAAACGATCGATGTTTTACGAAACTATGCAAGTTCGTCGCAGATCGGTATAAGGTGGGTCGTTGGGCCGTGTTTTAAGATACAAGTTGCTATGTCGCAGATTCGCATACGACCAATAGAAGCGGAGTTATCGATGTTTATATCAGTGAGGCCATTAATAACCATTGACGACAGGATTGCCTACCACTCGGAACGATCGACGTTTGACGAAACTATGCAAGTTCGTCGCAGATCGGTATAAGGTGGCTCGATGTGTCGTGTTTTAGGCTACAAATTGCTGTGTCGCATATTTGCGTGCGACGAATAGAAGCGGAGTTATAGTTGTTTATATCTGTCAGGCCATGAACCACCATTGAGGGCCGGATTGCCTACCACTCGGAACGACCGACGTTTGCCGAAACTATGCAAGTTCGTCGCAGATCGGTATAAGGTGGGTCGATGTGTCGTGTTTTAAGCTACAAATTGCTGTGTCGCAGATTCGCATACGACGAATAGAAGTGAAGTTATAGTTGTTTATATCTGTGAGGCCATTAATCACCATTGACGACAGGATTGCCTACCACTCGGAACGATCGACGTTTGCCGAACCTATGCAAGTTCTTCGCAGATCGGTATATGGTGGTTCGATGTGTCGTATTTTAGGCTACAAATTGCTATGTCGCAGATTTGCGTACGACGAATAGAAGCGGAGTTATAGTTGTTTATATCTGTCAGGCCATGAATCACCATTGACAGCAGGATTGCCTACCACTCGGAACGATCGACGTTTGACGAAACTATGCAAGTTCTTCGCAGATCGGTATAACGTGGCTCGATGTGTCGTGTTTTAGGCTACAAATTGCTGTGTCGCATATTTGCGTGCGACGAATAGAAGCGGAGTTATAGTTGTTTATATCTGTGAGGCCATGAATCACCATTGACGGAAGGATTGCCTACCACTCGGAACGATCGACGTTTGACGAAACTATGCAAGTTCTTCGCAGATCGGTATAAGATGGGTCGATGTGTCGTGTTTTAAGCTACAAATTGCTATGTCGCAGATTTGCGTACGACGAATAGAAGCGGAGTTATAGTTGTTTGTATCTGTCAGGCCATGAATCACCATTGACGGCCGGATTGCCTACCACTCGGAACGACCGACGTTTGCCGAAACTATGCAAGTTCTTCGCAGATCGGTATAAGGTGGGTCGATGTGCCGTGTTTTAAGCTACAAATTGCTATGTCGCAGATTAGCATACGACGAATAGAAGCGGAGTTATAGTTGTTTATATCTGTCAGGCCGTGAATCACCATTGACGGCCGGATTGCCTACCACTCGAAACGATCGATGTTTGACGAAACTATGCAAGTTCGTCGCAGATCGGTATAAGGTGGGTCGTTGGGCCGTGTTTTAAGATACAAGTTGCTATGTCGCAGATTCGCATACGACCAATAGAAGCGGAGTTATCGATGTTTATATCAGTGTGGCCATTAATAACCATTGACGACAGGATTGCCTACCACTCGGAACGATCGACGTTTGACGAAACTATGCAAGTTCGTCGCAGATCGGTATAAGGTGGCTCGATGTGTCGTGTTTTAGGCTACAAACTGCTGTGTCGCATATTTGCGTGCGACGAATAGAAGCGGAGTTATAGTTGTTTATATCTGTCAGGCCATGAACCACCATTGAGGGCCGGATTGCCTACCACTCGGAACGACCGACGTTTGCCGAAACTATGCAAGTTCGTCGCAGATCGGTATAAGGTGGGTCGATGTGTCGTGTTTTAAGCTACAAATTGCTATGTCGCAGATTCGCATACGACGAATAGAAGTGGAGTTATAGTTGTTTATATCTGTCAGGCCATGAATCACCATTGACGGCCGGATTGCCTTCCACTCGAAACGATCGATGTTTGACGAAACTATGCAAGTTCTTCGCAGATCGGTATAAGGTGGGTCGATGTGTCGTGTTTAAGCTACAAATTGCTATGTCGCAGATTTGCATACGACGAATAGAGGCGGAGTTATAGTTGTCTATATCTGTGAGGCCATGAATCACCATCGACGGCCGGATTGCCTACCACTCGAAACGATCGATGTTTGACGAAACTATGCAAGTTCGTCGCAGATCGGTATAAGGTGGCTCGATGTGTCGTGTTTTAGGCTACAAATTGCTGTGTCGCATATTTGCGTGCGACGAATAGAAGCGGAGTTATAGTTGTTTATATCTGTGAGGCCATGAACCACCATTGAGGGCAGGATTGCCTACCACTCGGAACGACCGACGTTTGCCGAAACTATGCAAGTTCTTCGCAGATCGGTATAAGGTGGGTCGATGAGCCGTGTTTTAAGCTACAAATTGCTATGTCGCAGATTTGCATACGACGATTAGAAGCGGAGTTATAGTTGTCTATATCTGTGAGGCCATGAATCACCATCGACGGCCGGATTGCCTACCACTCGAAACGATCGACGTTTGACGAAACTATGCAAGTTCTTCGCAGATCGGTATAAGGTGGGTCGATGTGTCGTGTTTTAAGCTACAAATTGCTATGTCGCAGATTCGCATACGACGAATAGAAGTGGAGTTATAGTTGTTTATATCTGTCAGGCCATGAATCACCATTGACGGCCGGATTGCCTTCCACTCGAAACGATCGATGTTTGACGAAACTATGCAAGTTCTTCGCAGATCGGTATAAGGTGGGTCGATGTGTCGTGTTTAAGCTACAAATTGCTATGTCGCAGATTTGCATACGACGAATAGAGGCGGAGTTATAGTTGTTTATATCTGTGAGGCCATGAATCATCATTGACGGCCGGAATGCCTACCACTCGAAACGATCGATGTTTGACGAAACTATGCAAGTTCGTCGCAGATCGGTATAAGGTGGGTCGATGTGTAGTGCTTTAAGCTACAAATTGCTATGTCGCAGATTTGCATACGACGAATAGAAGCGGAGTTATAGTTGTCTATATCTGTGAGGCCATGAATCACCATCGACGGCCGGATTGCCTACCACTCGAAACGATCGATGTTTGACGAAACTATGCAAGTTCGTCGCAGATCGGTATAAGGTGGGTCGATGTGTCGTGCTTTAAGCTACAAATTGCTATGTCGCAGATTTGCATACGACGAATAGAAGCGGAGTTATAGTTGTTTATATCTGTCAGGCCATGAATCACCATTGACGGCCGGATTGCCTTCCACTCGAAACGATCGATGTTTGACGAAACTATGCAAGTTCGTCGCAGATCGGTATAAGGTGGGTCGATGTGTCGTGTTTTAAGCTACAAATTGCTATGTCGCAGATTTGCATACGACGAATAGAGGCGGAGTTATAGTTGTTTATATCAGTGAGGCCATGAATCGCCATTGACGGCAGGATTGCCTACCACTCGGAACGATCGACGTTTGACGAAACTATGCAAGTTCTTCGCAGATCGGTATAAGATGGGTCGATGTGTCGTGTTTTAAGCTGCAAATTGCTATGTCGCAGATTCGCATACTACGAATAGAAGTGGAGTTATAGTTGTTTATATCTGTCAGGCTATGAATCACCATTGACGGCCGGATTGCCTTCCACTCGAAACAATCGATGTTTGACGAAACTATGCAAGTGCGTCGCAGATCGGTATAAGGTGGGTCGTTGGGCCGTGTTTTAAGCTACAAATTGCTATGTCGCAGATTTGCATACGACGAATAGAAGCAGAGTTATAGTCGTTTATATCTGTGAGGCCATGAATCACCATTGACGGCAGGATTGCCTACCACTCGGAACGATCGACGTTTGACGAAACTATGCAAGTTCTTCGCAGATCGGTATAAGGTGGCTCGATGTGTCGTGTTTTAGGCTACAAATTGCTGTGTCGCATATTTGCGTGCGACGAATAGAAGCGGAGTTATAGTTGTTTATATCTGTGAGGCCATGAATCACCATTGACGGCAGGATTGCCTACCACTCGGAACGATCGACGTTTGACGAAACTATGCAAGTTCTTCGCAGATCGGTATAAGATGGGTCGATGTGTCGTGTTTTAAGCTACAAATTGCTATGTCGCAGATTTGCGTACGACGAATAGAAGCGGAGTTATAGTTGTCTATATCTGTGAGGCCATGAATCACCATCGACGGCCGGATTGCCTACCACTCGAAACGATCGATGTTTTACGAAACTATGCAAGTTCGTCGCAGATCGGTATAAGGTGGGTCGTTGGGCCGTGTTTTAAGATACAAGTTGCTATGTCGCAGATTCGCATACGACCAATAGAAGCGGAGTTATCGATGTTTATATCAGTGAGGCCATTAATAACCATTGACGACAGGATTGCCTACCACTCGGAACGATCGACGTTTGACGAAACTATGCAAGTTCGTCGCAGATCGGTATAAGGTGGCTCGATGTGTCGTGTTTTAGGCTACAAATTGCTGTGTCGCATATTTGCGTGCGACGAATAGAAGCGGAGTTATAGTTGTTTATATCTGTCAGGCCATGAACCACCATTGAGGGCCGGATTGCCTACCACTCGGAACGACCGACGTTTGCCGAAACTATGCAAGTTCGTCGCAGATCGGTATAAGGTGGGTCGATGTGTCGTGTTTTAAGCTACAAATTGCTGTGTCGCAGATTCGCATACGACGAATAGAAGTGAAGTTATAGTTGTTTATATCTGTGAGGCCATTAATCACCATTGACGACAGGATTGCCTACCACTCGGAACGATCGACGTTTGCCGAACCTATGCAAGTTCTTCGCAGATCGGTATATGGTGGTTCGATGTGTCGTATTTTAGGCTACAAATTGCTATGTCGCAGATTTGCGTACGACGAATAGAAGCGGAGTTATAGTTGTTTATATCTGTCAGGCCATGAATCACCATTGACAGCAGGATTGCCTACCACTCGGAACGATCGACGTTTGACGAAACTATGCAAGTTCTTCGCAGATCGGTATAACGTGGCTCGATGTGTCGTGTTTTAGGCTACAAATTGCTGTGTCGCATATTTGCGTGCGACGAATAGAAGCGGAGTTATAGTTGTTTATATCTGTGAGGCCATGAATCACCATTGACGGAAGGATTGCCTACCACTCGGAACGATCGACGTTTGACGAAACTATGCAAGTTCTTCGCAGATCGGTATAAGATGGGTCGATGTGTCGTGTTTTAAGCTACAAATTGCTATGTCGCAGATTTGCGTACGACGAATAGAAGCGGAGTTATAGTTGTTTGTATCTGTCAGGCCATGAATCACCATTGACGGCCGGATTGCCTACCACTCGGAACGACCGACGTTTGCCGAAACTATGCAAGTTCTTCGCAGATCGGTATAAGGTGGGTCGATGTGCCGTGTTTTAAGCTACAAATTGCTATGTCGCAGATTAGCATACGACGAATAGAAGCGGAGTTATAGTTGTTTATATCTGTCAGGCCGTGAATCACCATTGACGGCCGGATTGCCTACCACTCGAAACGATCGATGTTTGACGAAACTATGCAAGTTCGTCGCAGATCGGTATAAGGTGGGTCGTTGGGCCGTGTTTTAAGATACAAGTTGCTATGTCGCAGATTCGCATACGACCAATAGAAGCGGAGTTATCGATGTTTATATCAGTGTGGCCATTAATAACCATTGACGACAGGATTGCCTACCACTCGGAACGATCGACGTTTGACGAAACTATGCAAGTTCGTCGCAGATCGGTATAAGGTGGCTCGATGTGTCGTGTTTTAGGCTACAAACTGCTGTGTCGCATATTTGCGTGCGACGAATAGAAGCGGAGTTATAGTTGTTTATATCTGTCAGGCCATGAACCACCATTGAGGGCCGGATTGCCTACCACTCGGAACGACCGACGTTTGCCGAAACTATGCAAGTTCGTCGCAGATCGGTATAAGGTGGGTCGATGTGTCGTGTTTTAAGCTACAAATTGCTATGTCGCAGATTCGCATACGACGAATAGAAGTGGAGTTATAGTTGTTTATATCTGTCAGGCCATGAATCACCATTGACGGCCGGATTGCCTTCCACTCGAAACGATCGATGTTTGACGAAACTATGCAAGTTCTTCGCAGATCGGTATAAGGTGGGTCGATGTGTCGTGTTTAAGCTACAAATTGCTATGTCGCAGATTTGCATACGACGAATAGAGGCGGAGTTATAGTTGTCTATATCTGTGAGGCCATGAATCACCATCGACGGCCGGATTGCCTACCACTCGAAACGATCGATGTTTGACGAAACTATGCAAGTTCGTCGCAGATCGGTATAAGGTGGCTCGATGTGTCGTGTTTTAGGCTACAAATTGCTGTGTCGCATATTTGCGTGCGACGAATAGAAGCGGAGTTATAGTTGTTTATATCTGTGAGGCCATGAACCACCATTGAGGGCAGGATTGCCTACCACTCGGAACGACCGACGTTTGCCGAAACTATGCAAGTTCTTCGCAGATCGGTATAAGGTGGGTCGATGAGCCGTGTTTTAAGCTACAAATTGCTATGTCGCAGATTTGCATACGACGATTAGAAGCGGAGTTATAGTTGTCTATATCTGTGAGGCCATGAATCACCATCGACGGCCGGATTGCCTACCACTCGAAACGATCGACGTTTGACGAAACTATGCAAGTTCTTCGCAGATCGGTATAAGATGGGTCGATGTGTCGTGTTTTAAGCTACAAATTGCTATGTCGCAGATTCGCATACTACGAATAGAAGTGGAGTTATAGTTGTTTATATCTGTCAGGCTATGAATCACCATTGACGGCCGGATTGCCTTCCACTCGAAACAATCGATGTTTGACGAAACTATGCAAGTTCGTCGCAGATCGGTATAAGGTGGGTCGTTGGGCCGTGTTTTAAGCTACAAGTTGCTGTGTCGCAGATTCGCATACGACGAATAGAAGCGGAGTTATCGATGTATATATCTGTGAGGCCATTAATCACCATTGACGGCAGGATTGCCTACCACTCGGAACATTCGACGTTTGCCGAAACTATGCAAGTTCTTCGCAGATCGGTATAAGGTGGGTCGATGTGTCGTGTTTTAGGCTACAAATTGCTGTGTCGCATATTTGGGTGCGACGAATAGAAGCGGAGTTGTAGTTGTTTATATCTGTCAGGCCATGAACCACCATTGAGGGCCGGATTGCCTACCACTCGGAACGATCGACGTTTGCCGAAACTATGCAAGTTCGTCGCAGATCGGTATAAGGTGGGTCGATGTGTCGTGTTTTAAGCTACAAATTGCTATGTCGCAGATTTGCGTACAACGAATAGAAGCGGAGTTATAGTTGTTTGTATCTGTCAGGCCATGAATCACCATTGACGGCCGGATTGCCTACCACTCGGAACGACCGACGTTTGCCGAAACTATGCAAGTTCGTCGCAGATCGGTATAAGGTGGGTCGTTGGGCCGTGTTTTAAGCTACAACTTGCTATGTCGCAGATTCGCATACGACGAATAGAAGCGAAGTTATCGATGTTTATATCTGTGAGGCCATGAATCACCATTGACGACCGGATTGCCTACCACTCGGAACGATCGACGCTTGGCGAAACTATGCAAGTTCGTCTCATATCGGTATAAGGTGGGTCGATGTGTCGTGCTTTAAGCTACAAATTGCTATGTCGCAGATTTTCATACGACGAATAGAAGCGGAGTTATAGTTGTTTATATCTGTGAGGTCATGGATCATCATTGACGGCCGGAATGCCTATCACTCGAAACGATCGATGTTTGGCGAAACTATGCAAGTTCGACGCAGATCGGTATAAGGTGGGTCGATGTGTCGTGCTTTAAGCTACAAATTGCAATGTCGCAGATTTGCATACAACGAATAGAAGCGGAGTTATAGTTGTTTATATCTGTCAGGCCATGAATCACCATTGACGGCCGGATTGCCTTCCACTCGAAACGATCGATGTTTGACGAAACTATGCAAGTTCTTCGCAGTTCGGTATAAGATGGGTCGATGTGTCGTGTTTTAAGCTACAAATTGCTATGTCGCAGATTCGCATACTACGAATAGAAGTGGAGTTATAGTTGTTTATATCTGTCAGGCCATGAATCACCATTGACGGCCGGATTGCCTTCCACTCGAAACGATCAATGTTTGACGAAACTATGCAAGTTCGTCGCAGATCGGTATAAGGTGGGTCGTTGGGCCGTGTTTTAAGCTACAAGTTGCTGTGTCGCAGATTCGCATACGGCGAATAGAAGCGGAGTTATCGATGTTTATATCTGTGAGGCCATTAATCACCATTGACGACAGGATTGCCCACCACTCGGAATGATCGACGTTTGACGAAACTATGCAAGTTCTTCGCAGATCGGTATAACGTGGCTCGATGTGTCGTGTTTTAGGCTACAAATTGCTGTGTCGCATATTTGCGTGCGACGAATAGAAGCGGAGTTATAGTTGTTTATATCTGTGAGGCCATGAATCACCATTGACGGCAGGATTGCCTACCACTCGGAACGATCGACGTTTGACGAAACTATGCAAGTTCTTCGCAGATCGGTATAAGATGGGTCGATGTGTCGTGTTTTAAGCTACAAATTGCTATGTCGCAGATTTGCGTACGACGAATAGAAGCGGAGTTATAGTTGTTTGTATCTGTCAGGCCATGAATCACCATTGACGGCCGGATTGCCTTCCACTCGAAACGATCGATGTTTGACGAAACTATGCAAGTTCGTCGCAGATCGGTATAAGGTGGGTCGTTGGGCCGTGTTTTAAGCTACAAGTTGCTGTGTCGCAGATTCGCATACGGCGAATAGAAGCGGAGTTATCGATGTTTATATCTGTGAGGCCATTAATCACCATTGACGACAGGATTGCCCACCACTCGGAATGATCGACGTTTGACGAAACTAGGCAAGTTCGTCGCAGATCGGTATGAGGTGGGTCGTTGGGCCGTGTTTTAAGATACAAATTGCTATGACGCAGATTCGCATACGACCAATAGAAGCGGAGTTATCGATGTTTATATCTGTGAGGCCATTAATCACCATTGACGACAAGATTGCCTACCACTCGGAACGATCGACGTTTGACGAAACTATGCCAGTTCTTCGCAGATCGGTATAAGGTGGCTCGATGTGTCGTGTTTTAGGCTACAAATTGCTGTGTCGCATATTTGCGTGCGACGAATAGAAGCGGAGTTATAGTTGTTTATATCTGTCAGGCCATGAATCACCATTGACGGCCGGATTGCCTTCCACTCGAAACGATCGATGTTTGACGAAACTATGCAAGTTCTTCGCAGATCGGTATAAGGTTGGTCGATGTGTCGTGTTTAAGCTACAAATTGCTATGTCGCAGATTTGCATACGACGAATAGTGGCGGAGTTATAGTTGTTTATATCTGTGAGGCCATGAATCATCATTGACGGCCGGAATGCCTACCACTCGAAACGATCGATGTTTGACGAAACTATGCAAGTTCGCCGCAGATCGGTATAAGGTGGGTCGATGTGTAGTGCTTTAAGCTACAAATTGCTATGTCGCAGATTTGCATACGACGAATAGAAGCGGAGTTATAGTTGTCTATATCTGTGAGGCCATGAATCACCATCGACGGCCGGATTGCCTACCACTCGAAACGATCGATGTTTGACGAAACTATGCAAGTTCGTCGCAGATCGGTATAAGGTGGCTCGATGTGTCGTGTTTTAGGCTACAAATTGCTGTGTCGCATATTTGCGTGCGACGAATAGAAGCGGAGTTATAGTTGTTTATATCTGTGAGGCCATGAACCACCATTGAGGGCCGGATTGCCTACCACTCGGAACGACCGACGTTTGCCGAAACTATGCAAGTTCTTCGCAGATCGGTATAAGGTGGGTCGATGAGCCGTGTTTTAAGCTACTAATTGCTATGTCGCAGATTTGCATACGACGATTAGAAGCGGAGTTATAGTTGTCTATATCTGTGAGGCCATGAATCACCATCGACGGCCGGATTGCCTACCACTCGAAACGATCGATGTTTGACGAAACTATGCAAGTTCGTCGCAGATCGGTATAAGGTGGGTCGATGTGCCGTGTTTTAAGCTACAAATTGTTATGTCGCAGATTTGCATACGACGAATAGAAGCGGAGTTATAGTTGTTTATATCTGTCAGGCCGTGAATCACCATTGACGGCCGGATTGCCTACCACTCGAAACGATCGATGTTTTACGAAACTATGCAAGTTCGTCGCAGATCGGTATAAGGTGGGTCGTTGGGCCGTGTTTTAAGATACAAGTTGCTATGTCGCAGATTCGCATACGACCAATAGAAGCGAAGTTATCGATGTTTATATCTGTGAGGCCATGAATCACCATTGACGACCGGATTGCCTACCACTCGGAACGATCGACGCTTGGCGAAACTATGCAAGTTCGTCTCATATCGGTATAAGGTGGGTCGATGTGTCGTGCTTTATGCTACAAATTGCTATGTCGCAGATTTGCATACGACGAATAGAAGCGGAGTTATAGTTGTTTATATCTGTGAGGCCATGAACCACCATTGAGGGCCGGATTGCCTACCACTCGGAACGATCGACGTTTGCCGAAACTATGCAAGTTCGTCGCAGATCGGTATAAGATGGGTCGATGTGTCGTGTTTTAAGCTACAAATTGCTATGTCGCAGATTTGCGTACGACGAATAGAAGCGGAGTTATAGTTGTTTGTATCTGTCAGGCCATGAATCACCATTGACGGCCGGATTGCCTACCACTCGGAACGACCGACGTTTGCCGAAACTATGCAAGTTCGTCGCAGATCGGTATAAGGTGGGTCGTTGGGCCGTGTTTTAAGCTACAACTTGCTATGTCGCAGATTCGCATACGACGAATAGAAGCGAAGTTATCGATGTTTATATCTGTGAGGCCATGAATCACCATTGACGACCGGATTGCCTACCACTCGGAACGATCGACGCTTGGCGAAACTATGCAAGTTCGTCTCATATCGGTATAAGGTGGGTCGATGTGTCGTGCTTTAAGCTACAAATTGCTATGTCGCAGATTTTCATACGACGAATAGAAGCGGAGTTATAGTTGTTTATATCTGTGAGGTCATGGATCATCATTGACGGCCGGAATGCCTATCACTCGAAACGATCGATGTTTGACGAAACTATGCCAGTTCTTCGCAGATCGGTATAAGGTGGGTCGATGTGCCGTGTTTTAAGCTACAAATTGCTATGTCGCAGATTTGCATACGACGAATAGAAGCGGAGTTATAGTTGTTTATATCTGTCAGGCCGTGAATCACCATTGACGGCCGGATTGCCTACCACTCGGAACGATCAACGTTTGCCGAAACTATGCAAGTTCTTCGCAGATCGGTATAAGGTGGGTCGATGTGCCGTGTTTTAAGCTACAAATTGCTATGTCGCAGATTTGCATACGACGAATAGAAGCGGAGTTATAGTTGTTTATATCTGTCAGGCCGTGAATCACCATTGACGGCCGGATTGCCTACCACTCAAAACGATCGATGTTTGACGAAACTATGCAAGTTCGTCCCAGATCGGTATAAGGTGGGTCGATGTGTCGTGTTTTAAGCTACAAATTGCTGTGTCGCAGATTCGCATACGACGAATAGAAGTGGAGTTATAGTTGTTTATATCTGTCAGGCCATGAATCACCATTGACTGCCGGATTGCCTTCCACACGAAACGATCGATGTTTGACGAAACTATGCAAGTTCGTCGCAGATCGGTATAAGGTGGGTCGTTGGGCCGTGTTTTAAGCTACAAGTTGCTGTGTCGCAGATTCGCATTCAACGAATAGAAGCGGAGTTATCGATGTTTATATCTGTGAGGCCATTAATCACCATTGACGACAGGATTGCCTACCACTCGGAACGATCGACGTTTGACAAAACTATGCAAGTTCGTCGCAGATCGGTATATGGTGGCTCGATGTGTCGTGTTTTAGGCTACAAATTGCTATGTCGCAGATTTGCGTACGACGAATAGAAGCGGAGTTATAGTTGTTTATATCTGTCAGGCCATGAATCACCATTGACGGCCGGATTGCCTACCACTCGGAACGACCGACGTTTGCCGAAACTATGCAAGTGCGTCGCAGATCGGTATAAGGTGGGTCGTTGGGCCGTGTTTTAAGCTACAACTTGCTATGTCGCAGATTCGCATACGACGAATAGAAGCGAAGTTATCGATGTTTATATCTGTGAGGCCATGAATCACCATTGACGACCGGATTGCCTGCCACTCGGAACGATCGACGCTTGACGAAACTATGCAAGTTCGTCGCATATCGGTATAAGGTGGGTCGATGTGTCGTGATTTAAGCTACAAATTGCTATGTCGCAGATTTGCATACGCCGAATAGAAGCGGAGTTATAGTTGTTTATATCTGTCAGGCATTGAATCACCATTGACGGCCGGATTGCCTACCACTCGGAACGATCGGCGTTTGACGAAACTATGCAAGTTCGTCGCAGATCGGTATAAGGTGGCTCGATGTGTCGTGCTTTATGCTACAAATTGCTATGTCGCAGATTCGCATACGACGAATAGAAGCGGAGTTATAATTGTTTATATCTGTCAGGCCATGAATCACCATTGACGGCCGGATTGCCTTCCACTCGAAACGATCGATGTTTGACGAAACTATGCAAGTTCGTCGCAGATCGGTATAAGGTGAGTCGTTGGGCCGTGTTTTAAGCTACAAGTTGCTGTGTCGCAGATTCGCACACGACGAATAGAAGCGGAGTTATCGATGTTTATATCTGTGAGGCCATTAATCACCATTGACGACAGGATTGCCTACCACTCGGAATGATCGACGTTTGACGAAACTAGGCAAGTTCGTCGCAGATCGGTATAAGGTGGGTCGTTGGGCCGTGTTTTAAGATACAAATTGCTATGTCGCAGATTCGCATACGACCAATAGAAGCGAAGTTATCGATGTTTATATCTGTGAGGCCATTAATCACCATTGACGACAGGATTGCCTACCACTCGGAACGATCGGCGTTTGACGAAACTATGCAAGTTCGTCGCAGATCGGTATAAGGTGGCTCGATGTGTCGTGTGTTAGGCTACAAATTGCTATGTCGCATATTTGCGTGCGACGAATAGAAGCGGAGTTATAGTTGTTTATATCTGTCAGGCCATGAATCACCATTGACGGCCGGATTGCCTACCACTCGGAACGATCGACGTTTGCCGTAACTATGTAAGTTCTTCGCAGATCGGTATAAGGTGGGTCGATGTGCCGTGTTTTAAGCTACAAATTGCTATGTCGCAGATTTGCATACGACGAATAGAAGCGGAGTTATAGTTGTTTATATCTGTCAGGCCGTGAATCACCATTGACGGCCGGATTGCCTACCACTCGGAACGATCGACGTTTGCCGAAACTATGCAAGTTCTTCGCAGATCGGTATAAGGTGGGTCGATGTGCCGTGTTTTAAGCTACAAATTGCTATGTCGCAGATTTGCATACGACGAATAGAAGCGGAGTTATAGTTGTTTATAACTGTCAGGCCGTGAATCTCCATTGACGGCCGGATTGCCTACCACTCGAAACGATCGATGTTTGACGAAACTATGCAAGTTCGTCCCAGATCGGTATAAGGTGGGTCGTTCGGCCGCGTTTTAAGATACAAGTTGCTATGTCGCAGATTCGCATACGACCAATAGAAGCGGAGTTATCGATGTTTATATCAGTGAGGCCATTAATAACCATTGACGACAGGATTGCCTACCACTCGGAACGATCGACGTTTGACGAAACTATGCAAGTTCGTCGCAGATCGGTATAAGGTGGCTCGATGTGTCGTGTTTTAGGCTACAAATTGCTGTGTCGCATATTTGCGTGCGACGAATAGAAGCGGAGTTATAGTTGTTTATATCTGTGAGGCCATGAATCACCATTGACGGCAGGATTGCCTACCACTCGGAACGATCGACGTTTGACGAAACTATGCAAGTTCTTCGCAGATCGGTATAAGATGGGTCGATGTGTCGTGTTTTAAGCTACAAATTGCTGTGTCGCAGATTCGCATACGACGAATAGAAGTGGAGTTATAGTTGTTTATATCTGTCAGGCCATGAATCACCATTGACGGCCGGATTGCCTTCCACTCGAAACGATCGATGTTTGACGAAACTATGCAAGTTCGTCGCAGATCGGTATAAGGTGGGTCGTTGGGCCGTGTTTTAAGCTACAAGTTGCTGTGTCGCAGATTCGCATACAACGAATAGAAGCGGAGTTATCGATGTTTATATCTGTGAGGCCATTAATCACCATTGACGACAGGATTGCCTACCACTCGGAACGATCGACGTTTGACAAAACTATGCAAGTTCGTCGCAGATCGGTATATGGTGGCTCGATGTGTCGTGTTTTAGGCTACAAATTGCTATGTCGCAGATTTGCGTACGACGAATAGGAGCGGATTTATAGTTGTTTATATCTGTCAGGCCATGAATCACCATTGACGGCCGGATTGCCTACCACTCGGAACGACCGACGTTTGCCGAAACTATGCAAGTGCGCCGCAGATCGGTATAAGGTGGGTCGATGTGTCGTGTTTTAAGCTACAAATTGCTATGTCGCAGATTTGCATACGACGAATAGAGGCGGAGTTATAGTTGTTTATATCTGTGAGGCCATGAATCACCATTGACGGCAGGATTGCCTACCACTCGGAACGACCGACGTTTGCCGAAACTATGCAAGTGCGTCGCAGATCGGTATAAGGTGGGTCGTTGGGCCGTGTTTTAAGCTACAACTTGGTATGTCGCAGATTTGCATACGACGAATAGAAGCGGAGTTATAGTTGTTTATATCTGTCAGGCCGTGAATCACCATTGACGGCCGGATTGCCTACCACTCGGAACGATCGACGTTTGCCGAAACTATGCAAGTTCTTCGCAGATCGGTATAAGGAGGGTCGATGTGCCGTGTTTTAAGCTACAAATTGCTATGTCGCAGATTTGCATACGACGAATAGAAGCGGAGTTATAGTTGTGTATATCTGTCAGGCCGTGAATCACCATTGACGGCCGGATTGCCTACCACTCGAAACGATCGATGTTTGACGAAACTATGCAAGTTCGTCCCAGATCGGTATAAGGTGGGTCGTTGGGCCGTGTTTTAAGATACAAGTTGCTGTGTCGCAGATTCGCATACTACGAATAGAAGTGGAGTTATAGTTGTTTATATCTGTGAGGCCATTAATCACCATTGACGACAGGATTGCCTACCACTCGGAATGATCGACGTTTGACGAAACTAGGCAAGTTCGTCGCAGATCGGTATAAGGTGGGTCGTTGGGCCGTGTTTTAAGATACAAATTGCTATGTCGCAGATTCGCATACGACCAATAGAAGCGAAGTTATCGATGTTTATATCTGTGAGGCCATTAATCACCATTGACGACAGGATTGCCTACCACTCGGAACGATCGGCGTTTGACGAAACTATGCAAGTTCGTCGCAGATCGGTATAAGGTGGCTCGATGTGTCGTGTGTTAGGCTACAAATTGCTATGTCGCATATTTGCGTGCGACGAATAGAAGCGGAGTTATAGTTGTTTATATCTGTCAGGCCATGAATCACCATTGACGGCCGGATTGCCTACCACTCGGAACGATCGACGTTTGCCGTAACTATGTAAGTTCTTCGCAGATCGGTATAAGGTGGGTCGATGTGCCGTGTTTTAAGCTACAAATTGCTATGTCGCAGATTTGCATACGACGAATAGAAGCGCAGTTATAGTTGTTTATATCTGTCAGGCCGTGAATCACCATTGACGGCCGGATTGCCTACCACTCGGAACGATCGACGTTTGCCGAAACTATGCAAGTTCTTCGCAGATCGGTATAAGGTGGGTCGATGTGCCGTGTTTTAAGCTACAAATTGCTATGTCGCAGATTTGCATACGACGAATAGAAGCGGAGTTATAGTTGTTTATAACTGTCAGGCCGTGAATCTCCATTGACGGCCGGATTGCCTACCACTCGAAACGATCGATGTTTGACGAAACTATGCAAGTTCGTCCCAGATCGGTATAAGGTGGGTCGTTCGGCCGCGTTTTAAGATACAAGTTGCTATGTCGCAGATTCGCATACGACCAATAGAAGCGGAGTTATCGATGTTTATATCAGTGAGGCCATTAATAACCATTGACGACAGGATTGCCTACCACTCGGAACGATCGACGTTTGACGAAACTATGCAAGTTCGTCGCAGATCGGTATAAGGTGGCTCGATGTGTCGTGTTTTAGGCTACAAATTGCTCTGTCGCATATTTGCGTGCGACGAATAGAAGCGGAGTTATAGTTGTTTATAACTGTGAGGCCATGAATCACCATTGACGGCAGGATTGCCTACCACTCGGAACGATCGACGTTTGACGAAACTATGCAAGTTCTTCGCAGATCGGTATAAGATGGGTCGATGTGTCGTGTTTTAAGCTACAAATTGCTGTGTCGCAGATTCGCATACGACGAATAGAAGTGGAGTTATAGTTGTTTATATCTGTCAGGCCATGAATCACCATTGACGGCCGGATTGCCTTCCACACGAAACGATCGATGTTTGACGAAACTATGCAAGTTCGTCGCAGATCGGTATAAGGTGGGTCGTTGGGCCGTGTTTTAAGCTACAAGTTGCTGTGTCGCAGATTCGCATACAACGAATAGAAGCGGAGTTATCGATGTTTATATCTGTGAGGCCATTAATCACCATTGACGACAGGATTGCCTACCACTCGGAACGATCGACGTTTGACAAAACTATGCAAGTTCGTCGCAGATCGGTATATGGTGGCTCGATGTGTCGTGTTTTAGGCTACAAATTGCTATGTCGCAGATTTGCGTACGACGAATAGGAGCGGATTTATAGTTGTTTATATCTGTCAGGCCATGAATCACCATTGACGGCCGGATTGCCTACCACTCGGAACGACCGACGTTTGCCGAAACTATGCAAGTGCGCCGCAGATCGGTATAAGGTGGGTCGATGTGTCGTGTTTTAAGCTACAAATTGCTATGTCGCAGATTTGCATACGACGAATAGAGGCGGAGTTATAGTTGTTTATATCTGTGAGGCCATGAATCACCATTGACGGCAGGATTGCCTACCACTCGGAACGACCGACGTTTGCCGAAACTATGCAAGTGCGTCGCAGATCGGTATAAGGTGGGTCGTTGGGCCGTGTTTTAAGCTACAACTTGGTATGTCGCAGATTTGCATACGACGAATAGAAGCGGAGTTATAGTTGTTTATATCTGTCAGGCCGTGAATCACCATTGACGGCCGGATTGCCTACCACTCGGAACGATCGACGTTTGCCGAAACTATGCAAGTTCTTCGCAGATCGGTATAAGGAGGGTCGATGTGCCGTGTTTTAAGCTACAAATTGCTATGTCGCAGATTTGCATACGACGAATAGAAGCGGAGTTATAGTTGTGTATATCTGTCAGGCCGTGAATCACCATTGACGGCCGGATTGCCTACCACTCGAAACGATCGATGTTTGACGAAACTATGCAAGTTCGTCCCAGATCGGTATAAGGTGGGTCGTTGGGCCGTGTTTTAAGATACAAGTTGCTGTGTCGCAGATTCGCATACTACGAATAGAAGTGGAGTTATAGTTGTTTATATCTGTCAGGCTATGAATCACCATTGACGGCCGGATTGCCTTCCACTCGAAACAATCGATGTTTGACGAAACTATGCAAGTTCGTCGCAGATCGGTATAAGGTAGGTCGTTGGGCCGTGTTTTAAGCTACAAGTTGCTGTGTCGCAGATTCGCATACGACGAATAGAAGCGGAGTTATCGTTGTTTATATCTGTGAGGCCATTAATCACCATTGACGGCAGGATTGCCTACCACTCGGAACGATCGACGCTTGGCGAAACTATGCAAGTTCGTCTCATATCGGTATAAGGTGGGTCGATGTGTCGTGCTTTAAGCTACAAATTGCTATGTCGCAGATTTTCATACGACGAATAGAAGCGGAGTTCTAGTTGTTTATATCTGTGAGGTCATGAATCATCATTGACGGCCGGAATGCCTATCACTCGAAACGATCGATGTTTGACGAAACTATGCAAGTTCGTCGCAGATCGGTATAAGGTGGGTCGATGTGTCGTGCTTTAAGCTACAAATTGCAATGTCGCAGATATGCATACAACGAATAGAAGCGGAGTTATAGTTGTTTATATCTGTCAGGCCATGAATCACCATTGACGGCCGGATTGCCTTCCACTCGAAACGATCGATGTTTGACGAAACTATGCAAGTTCTTCGCAGTTCGGTATAAAATGGGTCGATGTGTCGTGTTTTAAGCTACAAATTGCTATGTCGCAGATTCGCATACTACGAATAGAAGTGGAGTTATAGTTGTTTATATCTGTCAGGCCATGAATCACCATTGACGGCCGGATTGCCTTCCACTCGAAACGATCGATGTTTGACGAAACTATGCAAGTTCGTCGCAGATCGGTATAAGGTGGGTCGTTGGGCCGTGTTTTAAGCTACAAGTTGCTGTGTCGCAGATTCGCATACGGCGAATAGAAGCGGAGTTATCGATGTTTATATCTGTGAGGCCATTAATCACCATTGACGACAGGATTGCCCACCACTCGGAATGATCGACGTTTGACGAAACTAGGCAAGTTCGTCGCAGATCGGTATATGGTGGCTCGATGTGTCGTGTTTTAGGCTACAAATTGCTATGTCGCAGATTTGCGTACGACGAATAGAAGCGGAGTTATAGTTGTTTATATCTGTCAGGCCATGAATCACCATTGACGGCCGGATTGCCTACCACTCGGAACGACCGACGTTTGCCGAAACTATGCAAGTGCGTCGCAGATCGGTATAAGGTGGGTCGTTGGGCCGTGTTTTAAGCTACAACTTGCTATGTCGCAGATTCGCATACGACGAATAGAAGCGAAGTTATCGATGTTTATATCTGTGAGGCCATGAATCACCATTGACGACCGGATTGCCTGCCACTCGGAACGATCGACGCTTGACGAAACTATGCAAGTTCGTCGCATATCGGTATAAGGTGGGTCGATGTGTCGTGATTTAAGCTACAAATTGCTATGTCGCAGATTTGCATACGCCGAATAGAAGCGGAGTTATAGTTGTTTATATCTGTCAGGCATTGAATCACCATTGACGGCCGGATTGCCTACCACTCGGAACGATCGGCGTTTGACGAAACTATGCAAGTTCGTCGCAGATCGGTATAAGGTGGCTCGTTGTGTCGTGCTTCAAGCTACAAATTGCTATGTCGCAGATTTGCATACGACGAATAGAAGCGGAGTTATAGTTGTTTATATCTGTCAGGCATTGAATCACCATTGACGGCCGGATTGCCTTCCACTCGTAACGATCGATGTTTGACGAAACTATGCAAGTTCGTCGCAGATCGGTATAAGGTGGGTCGATGTGTCGTGTTTTAAGCTACAAATTGCTATGTCGCAGATTTGCATACGACGAATAGAGGCGGAGTTATAGTTGTTTATATCTGTGAGGCCATGAATCACCATTGACGGCAGGATTGCCTACCACACGGAACGATCGACGTTTGACGAAACTATGCAAGTTCTTCGCAGATCGGTATAAGATGGGTCGATGTGTCGTGTTTTAAGCTACAAATTGCTATGTCGCAGATTCGCATACTACGAATAGAAGTGTAGTTATAGTTGTTTATATCTGTCAGGCCATGAATCACCATTGACGGCCGGATTGCCTTCCACTCGAAACGATCGATGTTTGACGAAACTATGCAAGTTCGTCGCAGATCGGTATAAGGTGAGTCGTTGGGCCGTGTTTTAAGCTACAAGTTGCTGTGTCGCAGATTCGCATACGGCGAATAGAAGCGGAGTTATCGATGTTTATATCTGTGAGGCCATTAATCACCATTGACGACAGGATTGCCCACCACTCGGAATGATCGACGTTTGACGAAACTAGGCAAGTTCGTCGCAGATCGGTATATGGTGGCTCGATGTGTCGTGTTTTAGGCTACAAATTGCTATGTCGCAGATTTGCGTACGACGAATAGAAGCGGAGTTATAGTTGTTTATATCTGTCAGGCCATGAATCACCATTGACGGCCGGATTGCCTACCACTCGGAACGACCGACGTTTGCCGAAACTATGCAAGTGCGTCGCAGATCGGTATAAGGTGGGTCGTTGGGCCGTGTTTTAAGCTACAACTTGCTATGTCGCAGATTCGCATACGACGAATAGAAGCGAAGTTATCGATGTTTATATCTGTGAGGCCATGAATCACCATTGACGGCCGGATTGCCTACCACTCGGAACGATCGGCGTTTGACGAAACTATGCAAGTTCGTCGCAGATCGGTATAAGGTGGCTCGTTGTGTCGTGCTTCAAGCTACAAATTGCTATGTCGCAGATTTGCATACGACGAATAGAAGCGGAGTTATCGATGTTTATATCTGTGAGGCCATTAATCACCATTGACGACAGGATTGCCTACCACTCGGAACGATCGGCGTTTGACGAAACTATGCAAGTTCGTCGCAGATCGGTATAAGGTGGCTCGATGTGTCGTGTTTTAGGCTACAAATTGGTATGTCGCATATTTGCGTGCGACGAATAGAAGCGGAGTTATAGTTGTTTATATCTGTCAGGCCGTGAATCACCATTGACGGCCGGATTGCCTACCACTCGGAACGATCGACGTTTGCCGAAACTGTGCAAGTTCTTCGCAGATCGGTATAAGGTGGGTCGATGTGCCGTGTTTTAAGCTACAAATTGCTATGTCGCAGATTTGCATACGACGAATAGAAGCGGAGTTATAGTTGTGTATATCTGTCAGGCCGTGAATCACCATTGACGGCCGGATTGCCTACCACTCGAAACGATCGATGTTTGACGAAACTATGCAAGTTCGTCCCAGATCGGTATAAGGTGGGTCGTTGGGCCGTGTTTTAAGATACAAGTTGCTATGTCGCAGATTCGCATACGACCAATAGAAGCGGAGTTATCGATGTTTATATCAGTGAGGCCATTAATAACCATTGACGACAGGATTGCCTACCACTCGGAACGATCGACGTTTGACGAAACTATGCAAGTTCGTCGCAGATCGGTATAAGGTGGCTCGATGTGTCGTGTTTTAGGCTACAAATTGCTGTGTCGCATATTTGCGTGCGACGAATAGAAGCGAAGTTATCGATGTTTATATCTGTCAGGCCATGAACCACCATTGAGGGCCGGATTGCCTACCACTCGGAACGATCGACGCTTGGCGAAACTATGCAAGTTCGTCTCATATCGGTATAAGGTGGGTCGATGTGTCGTGCTTTATGCTACAAATTGCTATGTCGCAGATTCGCATACGACGAATAGAAGCGGAGTTATCGATGTTTATATCTGTGAGGCCATTAATCACCATTGACGACAGGATTGCCTACCACTCGGAATGATCGACGTTTGACGAAACTAGGCAAGTTCGTCGCAGATCGGTATAAGGTGGGTCGTTGGGCCGTGTTTTAAGATACAAATTGCTATGTCGCAGATTCGCATACGACCAATAGAAGCGAAGTTATCGATGTTTATATCTGTGAGGCCATTAATCACCATTGACGACAGGATTGCCTACCACTCGGAACGATCGGCGTTTGACGAAACTATGCAAGTTCGTCCCAGATCGGTATAAGGTGGCTCGATGTGTCGTGTGTTAGGCTACAAATTGCTATGTCGCATATTTGCGTGCGACGAATAGAAGCGGAGTTATAGTTGTTTATATCTGTCAGGCCATGAATCACCATTGACGGCCGGATTGCCTACCACTCGGAACGATCGACGTTTGCCGTAACTATGTAAGTTCTTCGCAGATCGGTATAAGGTGGGTCGATGTGCCGTGTTTTAAGCTACAAATTGCTATGTCGCAGATTTGCATACGACGAATAGAAGCAGAGTTATAGTTGTTTATATCTGTGAGGCCATGAATCACCATTGACGGCAGGAGTGCCTACCACTCGGAACGATCGACGTTTGACGAAACTATGCCAGTTCTTCGCAGATCGGTATAAGGTGGGTCGATGTGCCGTGTTTTAAGCTACAAATTGCTATGTCGCAGATTTGCATACGACGAATAGAAGCGGAGTTATAGTTGTTTATATCTGTCAGGCCGTGAATCACCATTGACGGCCGGATTGCCTACCACTCGGAACGATCGACGTTTGCCGAAACTATGCAAGTTCTTCGCAGATCGGTATAAGGTGGGTCGATGTGCCGTGTTTTAAGCTACAAATTGCTATGTCGCAGATTTGCATACGACGAATAGAAGCGGAGTTATAGTTGTTTATATCTGTCAGGCCGTGAATCACCATTGACGGCCGGATTGCCTACCACTCGAAACGATCGATGTTTGACGAAACTATGCAAGTTCGTCCCAGATCGGTATAAGGTGGGTCGTTCGGCCGCGTTTTAAGATACAAGTTGCTATGTCGCAGATTCGCATACGACCAATAGAAGCGGAGTTATCGATGTTTATATCAGTGAAGCCATTAATAACCATTGACGACAGGATTGCCTACCACTCGGAACGATCGACGTTTGACGAAACTATGCAAGTTCGTCGCAGATCGGTATAAGGTGGCTCGATGTGTCGTGTTTTAGGCTACAAATTGCTGTGTCGCATATTTGCGTGCGACGAATAGAAGCGGAGTTATAGTTGTTTATATCTGTGAGGCCATGAATCACCATTGACGGCAGGATTGCCTACCACTCGGAACGATCGACGTTTGACGAAACTATGCAAGTTCTTCGCAGATCGGTATAAGATGGGTCGATGTGTCGTGTTTTAAGCTACAAATTGCTGTGTCGCAGATTCGCATACGACGAATAGAAGTGGAGTTATAGTTGTTTATATCTGTCAGGCCATGAATCACCATTGACGGCCGGATTGCCTTCCACACGAAACGATCGATGTTTGACGAAACTATGCAAGTTCGTCGCAGATCGGTATAAGGTGGGTCGTTGGGCCGTGTTTTAAGCTACAAGTTGCTGTGTCGCAGATTCGCATACAACGAATAGAAGCGGAGTTATCGATGTTTATATCTGTGAGGCCATTAATCACCATTGACGACAGGATTGCCTACCACTCGGAACGATCGACGTTTGACAAAACTATGCAAGTTCGTCGCAGATCGGTATATGGTGGCTCGATGTGTCGTGTTTTAGGCTACAAATTGCTATGTCGCAGATTTGCGTACGACGAATAGGAGCGGAGTTATAGTTGTTTATATCTGTCAGGCCATGAATCACCATTGACGGCCGGATTGCCTACCACTCGGAACGACCGACGTTTGCCGAAACTATGCAAGTGCGCCGCAGATCGGTATAAGGTGGGTCGTTGGGCCGTGTTTTAAGCTACAACTTGCTATGTCGCAGATTCGCATACGACGAATAGAAGCGGAGTTATCGATGTTTATATCTGTGAGGCCATTAATCACCATTGACGACAGGATTGCCTACCACTCGGAATGATCGACGTTTGACGAAACTAGGCAAGTTCGTCGCAGATCGGTATAAGGTGGGTCGTTGGGCCGTGTTTTAAGATACAAATTGCTATGTCGCAGATTCGCATACGACCAATAGAAGCGGAGTTATCGATGTTTATATCTGTGAGGCCATTAATCACCATTGACGACAGGATTGCCTACCACTCGGAACGATCGGCGTTTGACGAAACTATGCAAGTTCGTCGCAGATCGGTATAAGGTGGGTCGATGTGTCGTGTTTTAAGCTACAAATTGCTATGTCGCAGATTTGCATACGACGAATAGAGGCGGAGTTATAGTTGTTTATATCTGTGAGGCCATGAATCACCATTGACGACAGGATTGCCTACCACTCGGAACGATCGACGTTTGACGAAACTATGCAAGTTCTTCGCAGATCGGTATAAGATGGGTCGATGTGTCGTGTTTTAAGCTACAAATTGCTATGTCGCAGATTCGCATACTACGAATAGAAGTGGAGTTATAGTTGTTTATATCTGTCAGGCCATGAATCACCATTGACGGCCGGATTGCCTTCCACTCGAAACGATCGATGTTTGACGAAACTATGCAAGTTCGTCGCAGATCGGTATAAGGTGAGTCGTTGGGCCGTGTTTTAAGCTACAAGTTGCTGTGTCGCAGATTCGCACACGACGAATAGAAGCGGAGTTATCGATGTTTATATCTGTGAGGCCATTAATCACCATTGACGACAGGATTGCCTACCACTCGGAATGATCGACGTTTGACGAAACTAGGCAAGTTCGTCGCAGATCGGTATAAGGTGGGTCGTTGGGCCGTGTTTTAAGATACAAATTGCTATGTCGCAGATTCGCATACGACCAATAGAAGCGGAGTTATCGATGTTTATATCTGTGAGGCCATTAATCACCATTGACGACAGGATTGCCTACCACTCGGAACGATCGGCGTTTGACGAAACTATGCAAGTTCGTCGCAGATCGGTATAAGGTGGCTCGTTGTGTCGTGCTTTAAGCTACAAATTGCTATGTCGCAGATTTGCATACGACGAATAGAAGCGGAGTTATAGTTGTTTATATCTGTCAGGCATTGAATCACCATTGACGGCCGGATTGCCTTCCACTCGTAACGATCGATGTTTGACGAAACTATGCAAGTTCGTCGCAGATCGGTATAAGGTGGGTCGATGTGTCGTGTTTTAAGCTACAAATTGCTATGTCGCAGATTTGCATACGACGAATAGAGGCGGAGTTATAGTTGTTTATATCTGTGAGGCCATGAATCACCATTGACGGCAGGATTGCCTACCACTCGGAACGATCGACGTTTGACGAAACTATGCAAGTTCTTCGCAGATCGGTATAAGATGGGTCGATGTGTCGTGTTTTAAGCTACAAATTGCTATGTCGCAGATTCGCATACTACGAATAGAAGTGGAGTTATAGTTGTTTATATCTGTCAGGCCATGAATCACCATTGACGGCCGGATTGCCTTCCACTCGAAACGATCGATGTTTGACGAAACTATACAAGTTCGTCGCAGATCGGTATAAGGTGAGTCGTTGGGCCGTGTTTTAAGCTACAAGTTGCTGTGTCGCAGATTCGCACACGACGAATAGAAGCGGAGTTATCGATGTTTATATCTGTGAGGCCATTAATCACCATTGACGACAGGATTGCCTACCACTCGGAATGATCGACGTTTGACGAAACTAGGCAAGTTCGTCGCAGATCGGTATAAGGTGGGTCGTTGGGCCGTGTTTTAAGATACAAATTGCTATGTCGCAGATTCGCATACGACCAATAGAAGCGGAGTTATCGATGTTTATATCTGTGAGGCCATTAATCACCATTGACGACAGGATTGCCTACCACTCGGAACGATCGGCGTTTGACGAAACTATGCAAGTTCGTCGCAGATCGGTATAAGGTGGCTCGTTGTGTCGTGCTTTAAGCTACAAATTGCTATGTCGCAGATTTGCATACGACGAATAGAAGCGGAGTTATAGTTGTTTATATCTGTCAGGCATTGAATCACCATTGACGGCCGGATTGCCTTCCACTCGTAACGATCGATGTTTGACGAAACTATGCAAGTTCGTCGCAGATCGGTATAAGGTGGGTCGATGTGTCGTGTTTTAAGCTACAAATTGCTATGTCGCAGATTTGCATACGACGAATAGAGGCGGAGTTATAGTTGTTTATATCTGTGAGGCCATGAATCACCATTGACGGCAGGATTGCCTACCACTCGGAACGATCGACGTTTGACGAAACTATGCAAGTTCTTCGCAGATCGGTATAAGATGGGTCGATGTGTCGTGTTTTAAGCTACAAATTGCTATGTCGCAGATTCGCATACTACGAATAGAAGTGGAGTTATAGTTGTTTATATCTGTCAGGCCATGAATCACCATTGACGGCCGGATTGCCTTCCACTCGAAACGATCGATGTTTGACGAAACTATGCAAGTTCGTCGCAGATCGGTATAAGGTGAGTCGTTGGGCCGTGTTTTAAGCTACAAGTTGCTGTGTCGCAGATTCGCACACGACGAATAGAAGCGGAGTTATCGATGTTTATATCTGTGAGGCCATTAATCACCATTGACGACAGGATTGCCTACCACTCGGAATGATCGACGTTTGACGAAACTAGGCAAGTTAGTCGCAGATCGGTATAAGGTGGGTCGTTGGGCCGTGTTTTAAGATACAAATTGCTATGTCGCAGATTCGCATAGGACCAATAGAAGCGGAGTTATCGATGTTTATATCTGTGAGGCCATTAATCACCATTGACGACAGGATTGCCTACCATCGGAACGATCGGCGTTTGACAAAACTATGCAAGTTCGTCGCAGATCGGTATATGGTGGCTCGATGTGTCGTGTTTTAGGCTACAAATTGCTATGTCGCAGATTTGCGTACGACGAATAGAAGCGGAGTTATAGTTGTTTATATCTGTCAGGCCATGAATCACCATTGACGACAGGATTGCCTACCACTCGGAACGATCGACGTTTGCCGAACCTATGCAAGTTCTTCGCAGATCGGTATATGGTGGCTCGATGTGTCGTGTTTTAGGCTACAAATTGCTATGTCGCAGATTTGCGTACGACGAATATAAGCGGAGTTATAGTTGCTTGTATCTGTCAGGCCATGAATCACGATTGACGGCCGGATTGCCTACCACTCGGAACGACCGACGTTTGCCGAAACTATGCAAGTTCGTCGCATATCGGTATAAGGTGGGTCGTTAGGCCGTGTTTTAAGCTACAACTTGCTATGTCGCAGATTCGCATACGACGAATAGAAGCGAAGTTATCGATGTTTATATCTGTGAGGCCATGAATCACCATTGACGACCGGATTGCCTACCACTCGGAACGATCGACGCTTGGCGAAACTATGCAAGTTCGTCTCATATCGGTATAAGGTGGGTCGATGTGTCGTGCTTTATGCTTCAAATTGCTATGTCGCAGATTCGCATACGACGAATAGAAGCGGAGTTATAGTTGTTTATATCTGTCAGGCCATGAATCACCATTGACGGCCGGATTGCCTTCCACTCGAAACGATCGATGTTTGACGAAACTATGCAAGTTCGTCGCAGATCGGTATAAGGTGAGTCGTTGGGCCGTGTTTTAAGCTACAAGTTGCTGTGTCGCAGATTCGCACACGACGAATAGAAGCGGAGTTATCGATGTTTATATCTGTGAGGCCATTAATCACCATTGACGACAGGATTGCCTACCACTCGGAATGATCGACGTTTGACGAAACTAGGCAAGTTAGTCGCAGATCGGTATAAGGTGGGTCGTTGGGCCGTGTTTTAAGATACAAATTGCTATGTCGCAGATTCGCATAGGACCAATAGAAGCGGAGTTATCGATGTTTATATCTGTGAGGCCATTAATCACCATTGACGACAGGATTGCCTACCATCGGAACGATCGGCGTTTGACAAAACTATGCAAGTTCGTCGCAGATCGGTATATGGTGGCTCGATGTGTCGTGTTTTAGGCTACAAATTGCTATGTCGCAGATTTGCGTACGACGAATAGAAGCGGAGTTATAGTTGTTTATATCTGTCAGGCCATGAATCACCATTGACGGCCGGATTGCCTACCACTCGGAACGACCGACGTTTGCCGAAACTATGCAAGTGCGTCGCAGATCGGTATAAGGTGGGTCGTTGGGCCGTGTTTTAAGCTACAACTTGCTATGTCACAGATTTGCATACGACGAATAGAAGCGGAGTTATAGTTGTTTATATCTGTCAGGCCGTGAATCACCATTGACGGCCGGATTGCCTACCACTCGGAACGATCGACATTTGCCGAAACTATGCAAGTTCTTCGCAGATCGGTATAAGGAGGGTCGATGTGCCGTGTTTTAAGCTACAAATTGCTATGTCGCAGATTTGCATACGACGAATAGAAGCGGAGTTATAGTTGTGTATATCTGTCAGGCCGTGAATCACCATTGACGGCCGGATTGCCTACCACTCGAAACGATCGATGTTTGACGAAACTATGCAAGTTCGTCCCAGATCGGTATAAGGTGGGTCGTTTGGCCGTGTTTGAAGATACAAGTTGCTATGTCGCAGATTCGCATACGACCAATAGAAGCGGAGTTATCGATGTTTATATCAGTGAGGCCATTAATAACCATTGACGACAGGATTGCCTACCACTCGGAACGATCGACGTTTGACGAAACTATGCAAGTTCGTCGCAGATCGGTATAAGGTGGCTCGATGTGTCGTGTTTTAGGCTACAAATTGCTGTGTCGCATATTTGCGTGCGACGAATAGAAGCGGAGTTATAGTTGTTTATATCTGTCAGGCCATGAACCACCATTGAGGGCCGGATTGCCTACCACTCGGAACGACCGACGGTTGCCGAAACTATGCAAGTTCGTCGCAGATCGGTATAAGGTGGGTCGATTTGTCGTGTTTTAAGCTACAAATTGCTATGTCGCAGATTCGCATACGACAAATAGAAGTGAAGTTATAGTTGTTTATATCTGTGAGGCCATTAATCACCATTGACGACAGGATTGCCTACCACTCGGAACGATCGACGTTTGCCGAACCTATGCAAGTTCTTCGCAGATCGGTATATGGTGGCTCGATGTGTCGTGTTTTAGGCTACAAATTGCTATGTCGCAGATTTGCGTACGACGAATAGAAGCGGAGTTATAGTTGCTTGTATCTGTCAGGCCATGAATCACGATTGACGGCCGGATTGCCTACCACTCGGAACGACCGACGTTTGCCGAAACTATGCAAGTTCGTCGCATATCGGTATAAGGTGGGTCGTTAGGCCGTGTTTTAAGCTACAACTTGCTATGTCGCAGATTCGCATACGACGAATAGAAGCGAAGTTATCGATGTTTATATCTGTGAGGCCATGAATCACCATTGACGACCGGATTGCCTACCACTCGGAACGATCGACGCTTGGCGAAACTATGCAAGTTCGTCTCATATCGGTATAAGGTGGGTCGATGTGTCGTGCTTTATGCTTCAAATTGCTATGTCGCAGATTCGCATACGACGAATAGAAGCGGAGTTATAGTTGTTTATATCTGTCAGGCCATGAATCACCATTGACGGCCGGATTGCCTTCCACTCGAAACGATCGATGTTTGACGAAACTATGCAAGTTCGTCGCAGATCGGTATAAGGTGAGTCGTTGGGCCGTGTTTTAAGCTACAAGTTGCTGTGTCGCAGATTCGCACACGACGAATAGAAGCGGAGTTATCGATGTTTATATCTGTGAGGCCATTAATCACCATTGACGACAGGATTGCCTACCACTCGGAATGATCGACGTTTGACGAAACTAGGCAAGTTCGTCGCAGATCGGTATAAGGTGGGTCGTTGGGCCGTGTTTTAAGATACAAATTGCTATGTCGCAGATTCGCATACGACCAATAGAAGCGGAGTTATCGATGTTTATATCTGTGAGGCCATTAATCACCATTGACGACAGGATTGCCTACCACTCGGAACGATCGGCGTTTGACGAAACTATGCAAGTTCGTCGCAGATGAGTATAAGGTGGCTCGATGTGTCGTGTTTTAGGCTACAAATTGCTATGTCGCATATTTGCGTGCGACGAATAGAAGCGGAGTTATAGTTGTTTATATCTGTCAGGCCATGAATCACCATTGACGGCCGGATTGCCTACCACTCGGAACGACCGACGTTTGCCGAAACTATGCAAGTTCGTCGCATATCGGTATAAGGTGGGTCGTTGGGCCGTGTTTTAAGCTACAACTTGCTATGTCGCAGATTCGCATACGACGAATAGAAGCGAAGTTATCGATGTTTATATCTGTGAGGCCATGAATCACCATTGACGACCGGATTGCCTACCACTCGGAACGATCGACGCTTGGCGAAACTATGCAAGTTCGTCTCATATCGGTATAAGGTGGGTCGATGTGTCGTGCTTTATGCTACAAATTGCTATGTCGCAGATTTGCATACGACGAACAGAAGCGGAGTTATAGTTGTTTATATCTGTGACGTCATGAATCATCATTGACGGCCGGAATGCCTATCACTCGAAACGATCGATGTTTGACGAAACTATGCAAGTTCGTCGCAGATCGGTATAAGGTGGGTCGATGTGTCGTGTTTTAGGCTACAAATTGCTATGTCGCATATTTGCATACGACGAATAGAAGCGGAGTTATAGTTGTTTATATCTGTCAGGCCATGAATCACCATTGACGGCCGGATTGCCTACCACTCGGAACGACCGACGTTTGCCGAAACTATGCAAGTGCGTCGCAGATCGGTATAAGGTGGGTCGTTGGGCCGTGTTTTAAGCTACAACTTGCTATGTCGCAGATTTGCATACGACGAATAGAGGCGGAGTTATAGTTGTTTATATCTGTGAGGCCATGAATCACCATTGACGGCAGGATTGCCTACCACTCGGAACGATCGACGTTTGACGAAACTATGCAAGTTCTTCGCAGATCGGTATAAGATGGGTCGATGTGTCGTGTTTTAAGCTACAAATTGCTATGTCGCAGATTCGCATACTACGAATAGAAGTGGAGTTATAGTTGTTTATATCTGTCAGGCCATGAATCACCATTGACGGCCGGATTGCCTTCCACTCGAAACGATCGATGTTTGACGAAACTATGCAAGTTCGTCGCAGATCGGTATAAGGTGAGTCGTTGGGCCGTGTTTTAAGCTACAAGTTGCTGTGTCGCAGATTCGCACACGACGAATAGAAGCGGAGTTACCGATGTTTATATCTGTGAGGCCATTAATCACCATTGACGACAGGATTGCCTACCACTCGGAATGATCGACGTTTGACGAAACTAGGCAAGTTAGTCGCAGATCGGTATAAGGTGGGTCGTTGGGCCGTGTTTTAAGATACAAATTGCTATGTCGCAGATTCGCATAGGACCAATAGAAGCGGAGTTATCGATGTTTATATCTGTGAGGCCATTAATCACCATTGACGACAGGATTGCCTACCATCGGAACGATCGGCGTTTGACAAAACTATGCAAGTTCGTCGCAGATCGGTATATGGTGGCTCGATGTGTCGTGTTTTAGGCTACAAATTGCTATGTCGCAGATTTGCGTACGACGAATAGAAGCGGAGTTATAGTTGTTTATATCTGTCAGGCCATGAATCACCATTGACGGCCGGATTGCCTACCACTCGGAACGACCGACGTTTGCCGAAACTATGCAAGTGTGTCGCAGATCGGTATAAGGTGGGTCGTTGGGCCGTGTTTTAAGCTACAACTTGCTATGTCGCAGATTTGCATACGACGAATAGAAGCGGAGTTATAGTTGTTTATATCTGTCAGGCCGTGAATCACCATTGACGGCCGGATTGCCTACCACTCGGAACGATCGACATTTGCCGAAACTATGCAAGTTCTTCGCAGATCGGTATAAGGAGGGTCGATGTGCCGTGTTTTAAGCTACAAATTGCTATGTCGCAGATTTGCATACGACGAATAGAAGCGGAGTTATAGTTGTGTATATCTGTCAGGCCGTGAATCACCATTGACGGCCGGATTGCCTACCACTCGAAACGATCGATGTTTGACGAAACTATGCAAGTTCGTCCCAGATCGGTATAAGGTGGGTCGTTGGGCCGTGTTTGAAGATACAAGTTGCTATGTCGCAGATTCGCATACGACCAATAGAAGCGGAGTTATCGATGTTTATATCAGTGAGGCCATTAATAACCATTGACGACAGGATTGCCTACCACTCGGAACGATCGACGTTTGACGAAACTATGCAAGTTCGTCGCAGATCGGTATAAGGTGGCTCGATGTGTCGTGTTTTAGGCTACAAATTGCTGTGTCGCATATTTGCGTGCGACGAATAGAAGCGGAGTTATAGTTGTTTATATCTGTCAGGCCATGAACCACCATTGAGGGCCGGATTGCCTACCACTCGGAACGACCGACGGTTGCCGAAACTATGCAAGTTCTTCGCAGATCGGTATAAGGTGGGTCGATGTGTCGTGTTTTAAGCTACAAATTGCTATGTCGCAGATTCGCATACGACAAATAGAAGTGAAGTTATAGTTGTTTATATCTGTGAGGCCATTAATCACCATTGACGACAGGATTGCCTACCACTCGGAACGATCGACGTTTGCCGAACCTATGCAAGTTCTTCGCAGATCGGTATATGGTGGCTCGATGTGTCGTGTTTTAGGCTACAAATTGCTATGTCGCAGATTTGCGTACGACGAATAGAAGCGGAGTTATAGTTGCTTGTATCTGTCAGGCCATGAATCACGATTGACGGCCGGATTGCCTACCACTCGGAACGACCGACGTTTGCCGAAACTATGCAAGTTCGTCGCATATCGGTATAAGGTGGGTCGTTAGGCCGTGTTTTAAGCTACAACTTGCTATGTCGCAGATTCGCATACGACGAATAGAAGCGAAGTTATCGATGTTTATATCTGTGAGGCCATGAATCACCATTGACGACCGGATTGCCTACCACTCGGAACGATCGACGCTTGGCGAAACTATGCAAGTTCGTCTCATATCGGTATAAGGTGGGTCGATGTGTCGTGCTTTATGCTTCAAATTGCTATGTCGCAGATTCGCATACGACGAATAGAAGCGGAGTTATAGTTGTTTATATCTGTCAGGCCATGAATCACCATTGACGGCCGGATTGCCTTCCACTCGAAACGATCGATGTTTGACGAAACTATGCAAGTTCGTCGCAGATCGGTATAAGGTGAGTCGTTGGGCCGTGTTTTAAGCTACAAGTTGCTGTGTCGCAGATTCGCACACGACGAATAGAAGCGGAGTTATCGATGTTTATATCTGTGAGGCCATTAATCACCATTGACGACAGGATTGCCTACCACTCGGAATGATCGACGTTTGACGAAACTAGGCAAGTTCGTCGCAGATCGGTATAAGGTGGGTCGTTGGGCCGTGTTTTAAGATACAAATTGCTATGTCGCAGATTCGCATACGACCAATAGAAGCGGAGTTATCGATGTTTATATCTGTGAGGCCATTAATCACCATTGACGACAGGATTGCCTACCACTCGGAACGATCGGCGTTTGACGAAACTATGCAAGTTCGTCGCAGATCAGTATAAGGTGGCTCGATGTGTCGTGTTTTAGGCTACAAATTGCTATGTCGCATATTTGCGTGCGACGAATAGAAGCGGAGTTATAGTTGTTTATATCTGTCAGGCCATGAATCACCATTGACGGCCGGATTGCCTACCACTCGGAACGACCGACGTTTGCCGAAACTATGCAAGTTCGTCGCAGATCGGTATAAGGTGGGTCGTTGGGCCGTGTTTTAAGCTACAACTTGCTATGTCGCAGATTCGCATACGACGAATAGAAGCGAAGTTATCGATGTTTATATCTGTGAGGCCATGAATCACCATTGACGACCGGATTGCCTACCACTCGGACCGATCGACGCTTGGCGAAACTATGCAAGTTCGTCTCATATCGGTATAAGGTGGGTCGATGTGTCGTGCTTTATGCTACAAATTGCTATGTCGCAGATTTGCATACGACGAACAGAAGCGGAGTTATAGTTGTTTATATCTGTGACGTCATGAATCATCATTGACGGCCGGAATGCCTATCACTCGAAACGATCGATGTTTGACGAAACTATGCAAGTTCGTCGCAGATCGGTATAAGGTGGGTCGATGTGTCGTGTTTTAGGCTACAAATTGCTATGTCGCATATTTGCATACGACGAATAGAAGCGGAGTTGTAGTTGTTTATATCTGTCAGGCCATGAATCACCATTGACGGCCGGATTGCCTACCACTCGGAACGATCGACGTTTGCCGTAACTATGTAAGTTCTTCGCAGATCGGTATAAGGTGGGTCGTTGGGCCGTGTTTTAAGATACAAGTTGCTATGTCGCCATATTCGCATACGACCAATAGAAGCAGAGTTATAGTTGTTTATATCTGTGAGGCCATGAATCACCATTGACGGCAGGATTGCCTACCACTCGGAACGATCGACGTTTGACGAAACTATGCCAGTTCTTCGCAGATCGGTATAAGGTGGGTCGATGTGCCGTGTTTTAAGCTATAAATTGCTATGTCGCAGATTTGCATACGACGAATAGAAGCGGAGTTATAGTTGTTTATATCTGTCAGGCCGTGAATCACCATTGACGGCCGGATTGCCTACCACTCGGAACGATCGACGTTTGCCGAAACTATGCAAGTTCTTCGCAGATCGGTATAAGGTGGGTCGATGTGCCGTGTTTTAAGCTACAAATTGTTATGTCGCAGATTTGCATACGACGAATAGAAGCGGAGTTATAGTTGTGTATATCTGTCAGGCCGTGAATCACCATTGACGGCCGGATTGCCTACCACTCGAAACGATCGATGTTTGACGAAACTATGCAAGTTCGTCCCAGATCGGTATAAGGTGGGTCGTTGGGCCGTGTTTTAAGATACAAGTTGCTATGTCGCAGATTCGCATACGACCAATAGAAGCGGAGTTATCGATGTTTATATCAGTGAGGCCATTAATAACCATTGACGACAGGATTGCCTACCACTCGGAACGATCGACGTTTGACGAAACTATGCAAGTTCGTCGCAGATCGGTATAAGGTGGCTCGATGTGTCGTGTTTTAGGCTACAAATTGCTGTGTCGCATATTTGCGTGCGACGAATAGAAGCGGAGTTATAGTTGTTTATATCTGTCAGGCCATGAACCACCATTGAGGGCCGGATTGCCTACCACTCGGAACGACCGACGTTTGCCGAAACTATGCAAGTTCTTCGCAGATCGGTATATGGTGGCTCGATGTGTCGTGTTTTAGGCTACAAATTGCTATGCCGCAGATTTGCGTACGACGAATAAAAGCGGAGTTATAGTTGCTTGTATCTGTCAGGCCATGAATCACCATTGACGGCCGGATTGCCTACCACTCGGAACGACCGACGTTTGCCGAAACTATGCAAGTTCGTCGCAGATCGGTATAAGGTGGGTCGTTGGGCCGTGTTTTAAGCTACAACTTGCTATGTCGCAGATTCGCATACGACGAATAGAAGCGAAGTTATCGATGTTTATATCTGTGAGGCCATGAATCACCATTGACGACCGGATTGCCTACCACTCGGAACGATCGACGCTTGGCGAAACTATGCAAGTTCGTCTCATATCGGTATAAGGTGGGTCGATGTGTCGTGCTTTATGCTACAAATTGCTATGTCGCAGATTCGCATACGACGAATAGAAGCGGAGTTATCGATGTTTATATCTGTGAGGCCATTAATCACCATTGACGACAGGATTGCCTACCACTCGGAATGATCGACGTTTGACGAAACTAGGCAAGTTCGTCGCAGATCGGTATAAGGTGGGTCGTTGGGCCGTGTTTTAAGATACAAATTGCTATGTCGCAGATTCGCATACGACCAATAGAAGCGAAGTTATCGATGTTTATATCTGTGAGGCCATTAATCACCATTGACGACAGGATTGCCTACCACTCGGAACGATCGGCGTTTGACGAAACTATGCAAGTTCGTCCCAGATCGGTATAAGGTGGCTCGATGTGTCGTGTGTTAGGCTACAAATTGCTATGTCGCATATTTGCGTGCGACGAATAGAAGCGGAGTTATAGTTGTTTATATCTGTCAGGCCATGAATCACCATTGACGGCCGGATTGCCTACCACTCGGAACGATCGACGTTTGCCGTAACTATGTAAGTTCTTCGCAGATCGGTATAAGGTGGGTCGATGTGCCGTGTTTTAAGCTACAAATTGCTATGTCGCAGATTTACATACGACGAATAGAAGCAGAGTTATAGTTGTCTATATCTGTGAGGCCATGAATCACCATTGACGGCAGGAGTGCCTACCACTCGGAACGATCGACGTTTGACGAAACTATGCCAGTTCTTCGTAGATCGGTATAAGGTGGGTCGATGTGCCGTGTTTTAAGCTACAAATTGCTATGTCGCAGATTTGCATACGACGAATAGAAGCGGAGTTATAGTTGTTTATATCTGTCAGGCCGTGAATCACCATTGACGGCCGGATTGCCTACCACTCGGAACGATCGACGTTTGCCGAAACTATGCAAGTTCTTCGCAGATCGGTATAAGGTGGGTCGATGTGCCGTGTTTTAAGCTACAAATTGCTATGTCGCAGATTTGCATACGACGAATAGAAGCGGAGTTATAGTTGTTTATATCTGTCAGGCCGTGAATCACCATTGACGGCCGGATTGCCTACCACTCGAAACGATCGATGTTTGACGAAACTATGCAAGTTCGTCCCAGATCGGTATAAGGTGGGTCGTTCGGCCGCGTTTTAAGATACAAGTTGCTATGTCGCAGATTCGCATACGACCAATAGAAGCGGAGTTATCGATGTTTATATCAGTGAGGCCATTAATAACCATTGACGACAGGATTGCCTACCACTCGGAACGATCGACGTTTGACGAAACTATGCAAGTTCGTCTCATATCGGTATAAGGTGGGTCGATGTGTCGTGCTTTATGCTACAAATTGCTATGTCGCAGATTTGCATACGACGAACAGAAGCGGAGTTAAAGTTGTTTATATCTGTGACGTCATGAATCATCATTGACGGCCGGAATGCCTATCACTCGAAACGATCGATGTTTGACGAAACTATGCAAGTTCGTCGCAGATCGGTATAAGGTGGGTCGATGTGTCGTGTTTTAGGCTACAAATTGCTATGTCGCATATTTGCATACGACGAATAGAAGCGGAGTTATAGTTGTTTATATCTGTCAGGCCATGAATCACCATTGACGGCCGGATTGCCTACCACTCGGAACGATCGACGTTTGCCGTAACTATGTAAGTTCTTCGCAGATCGGTATAAGGTGGGTCGTTGGGCCGTGTTTTAAGATACAAGTTGCTATGTCGCAGATTCGCATACGACCAATAGAAGCAGAGTTATAGTTGTTTATATCTGTGAGGCCATGAATCACCATTGACGGCAGGATTGCCTTCCACTCGGAACGATCGACGTTTGACGAAACTATGCCAGTTCTTCGCAGATCGGTATAAGGTGGGTCGATGTGCCGTGTTTTAAGCTATAAATTGCTATGTCGCAGATTTGCATACGACGAATAGAAGCGGAGTTATAGTTGTTTATATCTGTCAGGCCGTGAATCACCATTGACGGCCGGATTGCCTACCACTCGGAACGATCGACGTTTGCCGAAACTATGCAAGTTCTTCGCAGATCGGTATAAGGTGGGTCGATGTGCCGTGTTTTAAGCTACAAATTGTTATGTCGCAGATTTGCATACGACGAATAGAAGCGGAGTTATAGTTGTGTATATCTGTCAGTCCGTGAATCACCATTGACGGCCGGATTGCCTACCACTCGAAACGATCGATGTTTGACGAAACTATGCAAGTTCGTCCCAGATCGGTATAAGGTGGGTCGTTGGGCCGTGTTTTAAGATACAAGTTGCTATGTCGCAGATTCGCATACGACCAATAGAAGCGGAGTTATCGATGTTTATATCAGTGAGGCCATTAATAACCATTGACGACAGGATTGCCTACCACTCGGAACGATCGACGTTTGACGAAACTATGCAAGTTCGTCGCAGATCGGTATAAGGTGGCTCGATGTGTCGTGTTTTAGGCTACAAATTGCTGTGTCGCATATTTGCGTGCGACGAATAGAAGCGGAGTTATAGTTGTTTATATCTGTCAGGCCATGAACCACCATTGAGGGCCGGATTGCCTACCACTCGGAACGACCGACGTTTGCCGAAACTATGCAAGTTCTTCGCAGATCGGTATATGGTGGCTCGATGTGTCGTGTTTTAGGCTACAAATTGCTATGCCGCAGATTTGCGTACGACGAATAAAAGCGGAGTTATAGTTGCTTGTATCTGTCAGGCCATGAATCACCATTGACGGCCGGATTGCCTACCACTCGGAACGACCGACGTTTGCCGAAACTATGCAAGTTCGTCGCAGATCGGTATAAGGTGGGTCGTTGGGCCGTGTTTTAAGCTACAACTTGCTATGTCGCAGATTCGCATACGACGAATAGAAGCGAAGTTATCGATGTTTATATCTGTGAGGCCATGAATCACCATTGACGACCGGATTGCCTACCACTCGGAACGATCGACGCTTGGCGAAACTATGCAAGTTCGTCTCATATCGGTATAAGGTGGGTCGATGTGTCGTGCTTTATGCTACAAATTGCTATGTCGCAGATTCGCATACGACGAATAGAAGCGGAGTTATAGTTGTTTATATCTGTCAGGCCATGAATCACCATTGACGGCCGGATTGCCTACCACTCGGAACGATCGACGTTTGCCGTAACTATGTAAGTTCTTCGCAGATCGGTATAAGGTGGGTCGATGTGCCGTGTTTTAAGCTACAAATTGCTATGTCGCAGATTTGCATACGACGAATAGAAGCAGAGTTATAGTTGTTTATATCTGTGAGGCCATGAATCACCATTGACGGCAGGAGTGCCTACCACTCGGAACGATCGACGTTTGACGAAACTATGCCAGTTCTTCGCAGATCGGTATAAGGTGGGTCGATGTGCCGTGTTTTAAGCTACAAATTGCTATGTCGCAGATTTGCATACGACGAATAGAAGCGGAGTTATAGTTGTTTATATCTGTCAGGCCGTGAATCACCATTGACGGCCGGATTGCCTACCACTCGGAACGATCGACGTTTGCCGAAACTATGCAAGTTCTTCGCAGATCGGTATAAGGTGGGTCGATGTGCCGTGTTTTAAGCTACAAATTGATATGTCGCAGATTTGCATACGACGAATAGAAGCGGAGTTATAGTTGTTTATATCTGTCAGGCCGTGAATCACCATTGACGGCCGGATTGCCTACCACTCGAAACGATCGATGTTTGACGAAACTATGCAAGTTCGTCCCAGATCGGTATAAGGTGGGTCGTTCGGCCGCGTTTTAAGATACAAGTTGCTATGTCGCAGATTCGCATACGACCAATAGAAGCGGAGTTATCGATGTTTATATCAGTGAGGCCATTAATAACCATTGACGACAGGATTGCCTACCACTCGGAACGATCGACGTTTGACGAAACTATGCAAGTTCGTCGCAGATCGGTATAAGGTGGCTCGATGTGTCGTGTTTTAGGCTACAAATTGCTGTGTCGCATATTTGCGTGCGACGAATAGAAGCGGAGTTATAGTTGTTTATATCTGTGAGGCCATGAATCACCATTGACGGCAGGATTGCCTACCACTCGGAACGATCGACGTTTGACGAAACTATGCAAGTTCTTCGCAGATCGGTATAAGATGGGTCGATGTGTCGTGTTTTAAGCTACAAATTGCTGTGTCGCAGATTCGCATACGACGAATAGAAGTGGAGTTATAGTTGTTTATATCTGTCAGGCCATGAATCACCATTGACGGCCGGATTGCCTTCCACACGAAACGATCGATGTTTGACGAAACTATGCAAGTTCGTCGCAGATCGGTATAAGGTGGGTCGTTGGGCCGTGTTTTAAGCTACAAGTTGCTGTGTCGCAGATTCGCATACAACGAATAGAAGCGGAGTTATCGATGTTTATATCTGTGAGGCCATTAATCACCATTGACGACAGGATTGCCTACCACTCGGAACGATCGACGTTTGACAAAACTATGCAAGTTCGTCGCAGATCGGTATATGGTGGCTCGATGTGTCGTGTTTTAGGCTACAAATTGCTATGTCGCAGATTTGCGTACGACGAATAGGAGCGGAGTTATAGTTGTTTATATCTGTCAGGCCATGAATCACCATTGACGGCCGGATTGCCTACCACTCGGAACGACCGACGTTTGCCGAAACTATGCAAGTGCGCCGCAGATCGGTATAAGGTGGGTCGTTGGGCCGTGTTTTAAGCTACAACTTGCTATGTAGCAGATTCGCATACGACGAATAGAAGCGAAGTTATCGATGTTTATATCTGGGAGGCCATGAATCACCATTGACGACCGGATTGCCTGCCACTCGGAACGATCGACGATGACGAAACTATGCAAGTTCGTCGCATATCGGTATAAGGTGGGTCGATGTGTCGTGATTTAAGCTACAAATTGCTATGTCGCAGATTTGCATACGACGAATAGAAGCGGAGTTATAGTTGTTTATATCTGTCAGGCATTGAATCACCATTGACGGCCGGATTGCCTTCCACTCGTAACGATCGATGTTTGACGAAACTATGCAAGTTTGTCGCAGATCGGTATAAGGTGGGTCGATGTGTCGTGTTTTAAGCTACAAATTGCTATGTCGCAGATTTGCATACGACGAATAGAGGCGGAGTTATAGTTGTTTATATCTGTGAGGCCATGAATCACCATTGACGGCAGGATTGCCTACCACTCGTAACGATCGACGTTTGACGAAACTATGCAAGTTCTTCGCAGATCGGTATAAGATGGGTCGATGTGTCGTGTTTTAAGCTACAAATTGCTATGTCGCAGATTCGCATACTACGAATAGAAGTGGAGTTATAGTTGTTTATATCTGTCAGGCCATGAATCACCATTGACGGCCGGATTGCCTTCCACTCGAAACGATCGATGTTTGACGAAACTATGCAAGTTCGTCGCAGATCGGTATAAGGTGAGTCGTTGGGCCGTGTTTTAAGCTACAAGTTGCTGTGTCGCAGATTCGCACACGACGAATAGAAGCGGAGTTATCGATGTTTATATCTGTGAGGCCATTAATCACCATTGACGACAGGATTGCCTACCACTCGGAATGATCGACGTTTGACGAAACTAGGCAAGTTCGTCGCAGATCGGTATAAGGTGGGTCGTTGGGCCGTGTTTTAAGATACAAATTGCTATGTCGCAGATTCGCATACGACCAATAGAAGCGGAGTTATCGATGTTTATATCTGTGAGGCCATTAATCACCATTGACGACAGGATTGCCTACCACTCGGAACGATCGGCGTTTGACGAAACTATGCAAGTTCGTCGCAGATCGGTATAAGGTGGCTCGTTGTGTCGTGCTTTAAGCTACAAATTGCTATGTCGCAGATTTGCATACGACGAATAGAAGCGGAGTTATAGTTGTTTATATCTGTCAGGCATTGAATCACCATTGACGGCCGGATTGCCTTCCACTCGTAACGATCGATGTTTGACGAAACTATGCAAGTTCGTCGCAGATCGGTATAAGGTGGGTCGATGTGTCGTGTTTTAAGCTACAAATTGCTATGTCGCAGATTTGCATACGACGAATAGAGGCGGAGTTATAGTTGTTTATATCTGTGAGGCCATGAATCACCATTGACGGCAGGATTGCCTACCACTCGGAACGATCGACGTTTGACGAAACTATGCAAGTTCTTCGCAGATCGGTATAAGATGGGTCGATGTGTCGTGTTTTAAGCTACAAATTGCTATGTCGCAGATTCGCATACTACGAATAGAAGTGGAGTTATAGTTGTTTATATCTGTCAGGCCATGAATCACCATTGACGGCCGGATTGCCTTCCACTCGAAACGATCGATGTTTGACGAAACTATGCAAGTTCGTCGCAGATCGGTATAAGGTGAGTCGTTGGGCCGTGTTTTAAGCTACAACTTGCTATGTAGCAGATTCGCATACGACGAATAGAAGCGAAGTTATCGATGTTTATATCTGGGAGGCCATGAATCACCATTGACGACCGGATTGCCTGCCACTCGGAACGATCGACGATGACGAAACTATGCAAGTTCGTCGCATATCGGTATAAGGTGGGTCGATGTGTCGTGATTTAAGCTACAAATTGCTATGTCGCAGATTTGCATACGACGAATAGAAGCGGAGTTATAGTTGTTTATATCTGTCAGGCATTGAATCACCATTGACGGCCGGATTGCCTTCCACTCGTAACGATCGATGTTTGACGAAACTATGCAAGTTTGTCGCAGATCGGTATAAGGTGGGTCGATGTGTCGTGTTTTAAGCTACAAATTGCTATGTCGCAGATTTGCATACGACGAATAGAGGCGGAGTTATAGTTGTTTATATCTGTGAGGCCATGAATCACCATTGACGGCAGGATTGCCTACCACTCGGAACGATCGACGTTTGACGAAACTATGCAAGTTCTTCGCAGATCGGTATAAGATGGGTCGATGTGTCGTGTTTTAAGCTACAAATTGCTATGTCGCAGATTCGCATACTACGAATAGAAGTGGAGTTATAGTTGTTTATATCTGTCAGGCCATGAATCACCATTGACGGCCGGATTGCCTTCCACTCGAAACGATCGATGTTTGACGAAACTATGCAAGTTCGTCGCAGATCGGTATAAGGTGAGTCGTTGGGCCGTGTTTTAAGCTACAAGTTGCTGTGTCGCAGATTCGCACACGACGAATAGAAGCGGAGTTATCGATGTTTATATCTGTGAGGCCATTAATCACCATTGACGACAGGATTGCCTACCACTCGGAATGATCGACGTTTGACGAAACTAGGCAAGTTCGTCGCAGATCGGTATAAGGTGGGTCGTTGGGCCGTGTTTTAAGATACAAATTGCTATGTCGCAGATTCGCATACGACCAATAGAAGCGGAGTTATCGATGTTTATATCTGTGAGGCCATTAATCACCATTGACGACAGGATTGCCTACCACTCGGAACGATCGGCGTTTGACGAAACTATGCAAGTTCGTCGCAGATCGGTATAAGGTGGCTCGTTGTGTCGTGCTTTAAGCTACAAATTGCTATGTCGCAGATTTGCATACGACGAATAGAAGCGGAGTTATAGTTGTTTATATCTGTCAGGCATTGAATCACCATTGACGGCCGGATTGCCTTCCACTCGTAACGATCGATGTTTGACGAAACTATGCAAGTTCGTCGCAGATCGGTATAAGGTGGGTCGATGTGTCGTGTTTTAAGCTACAAATTGCTATGTCGCAGATTTGCATACGACGAATAGAGGCGGAGTTATAGTTGTTTATATCTGTGAGGCCATGAATCACCATTGACGGCAGGATTGCCTACCACTCGGAACGATCGACGTTTGACGAAACTATGCAAGTTCTTCGCAGATCGGTATAAGATGGGTCGATGTGTCGTGTTTTAAGCTACAAATTGCTATGTCGCAGATTCGCATACTACGAATAGAAGTGGAGTTATAGTTGTTTATATCTGTCAGGCCATGAATCACCATTGACGGCCGGATTGCCTTCCACTCGAAACGATCGATGTTTGACGAAACTATGCAAGTTCGTCGCAGATCGGTATAAGGTGAGTCGTTGGGCCGTGTTTTAAGCTACAAGTTGCTGTGTCGCAGATTCGCACACGACGAATAGAAGCGGAGTTATCGATGTTTATATCTGTGAGGCCATTAATCACCATTGACGACAGGATTGCCTACCACTCGGAATGATCGACGTTTGACGAAACTAGGCAAGTTAGTCGCAGATCGGTATAAGGTGGGTCGTTGGGCCGTGTTTTAAGATACAAATTGCTATGTCGCAGATTCGCATAGGACCAATAGAAGCGGAGTTATCGATGTTTATATCTGTGAGGCCATTAATCACCATTGACGACAGGATTGCCTACCATCGGAACGATCGGCGTTTGACAAAACTATGCAAGTTCGTCGCAGATCGGTATATGGTGGCTCGATGTGTCGTGTTTTAGGCTACAAATTGCTATGTCGCAGATTTGCGTACGACGAATAGAAGCGGAGTTATAGTTGTTTATATCTGTCAGGCCATGAATCACCATTGACGGCCGGATTGCCTACCACTCGGAACGACCGACGTTTGCCGAAACTATGCAAGTGCGTCGCAGATCGGTATAAGGTGGGTCGTTGGGCCGTGTTTTAAGCTACAAGTTGCTATGTCGCAGATTTGCATACGACGAATAGAAGCGGAGTTATAGTTGTTTATATCTGTCAGGCCGTGAATCACCATTGACGGCCGGATTGCCTACCACTCGGAACGATCGACATTTGCCGAAACTATGCAAGTTCTTCGCAGATCGGTATAAGGAGGGTCGATGTGCCGTGTTTTAAGCTACAAATTGCTATGTCGCAGATTTGCATACGACGAATAGAAGCGGAGTTATAGTTGTGTATATCTGTCAGGCCGTGAATCACCATTGACGGCCGGATTGCCTACCACTCGAAACGATCGATGTTTGACGAAACTATGCAAGTTCGTCCCAGATCGGTATAAGGTGGGTCGTTGGGCCGTGTTTGAAGATACAAGTTGCTATGTCGCAGATTCGCATACGACCAATAGAAGCGGAGTTATCGATGTTTATATCAGTGAGGCCATTAATAACCATTGACGACAGGATTGCCTACCACTCGGAACGATCGACGTTTGACGAAACTATGCAAGTTCGTCGCAGATCGGTATAAGGTGGCTCGATGTGTCGTGTTTTAGGCTACAAATTGCTGTGTCGCATATTTGCGTGCGACGAATAGAAGCGGAGTTATAGTTGTTTATATCTGTCAGGCCATGAACCACCATTGAGGGCCGGATTGCCTACCACTCGGAACGACCGACGGTTGCCGAAACTATGCAAGTTCGTCGCAGATCGGTATAAGGTGGGTCGATGTGTCGTGTTTTAAGCTACAAATTGCTATGTCGCAGATTCGCATACGACAAATAGAAGTGAGGTTATAGTTGTTTATATCTGTGAGGCCATTAATCACCATTGACGACAGGATTGCCTACCACTCGGAACGATCGACGTTTGCCGAACCTATGCAAGTTCTTCGCAGATCGGTATATGGTGGCTCGATGTGTCGTGTTTTAGGCTACAAATTGCTATGTCGCAGATTTGCGTACGACGAATAGAAGCGGAGTTATAGTTGCTTGTATCTGTCAGGCCATGAATCACGATTGACGGCCGGATTGCCTACCACTCGGAACGACCGACGTTTGCCGAAACTATGCAAGTTCGTCGCATATCGGTATAAGGTGGGTCGTTAGGCCGTGTTTTAAGCTACAACTTGCTATGTCGCAGATTCGCATACGACGAATAGAAGCGAAGTTATCGATGTTTATATCTGTGAGGCCATGAATCACCATTGACGACCGGATTGCCTACCACTCGGAACGATCGACGCTTGGCGAAACTATGCAAGTTCGTTTCATATCGGTATAAGGTGGGTCGATGTGTCGTGCTTTATGCTTCAAATTGCTATGTCGCAGATTCGCATACGACGAATAGAAGCGGAGTTATAGTTGTTTATATCTGTCAGGCCATGAATCACCATTGACGGCCGGATTGCCTTCCACTCGAAACGATCGATGTTTGACGAAACTATGCAAGTTCGTCGCAGATCGGTATAAGGTGAGTCGTTGGGCCGTGTTTTAAGCTACAAGTTGCTGTGTCGCAGATTCGCACACGACGAATAGAAGCGGAGTTATCGATGTTTATATCTGTGAGGCCATTAATCACCATTGACGACAGGATTGCCTACCACTCGGAATGATCGACGTTTGACGAAACTAGGCAAGTTCGTCGCAGATCGGTATAAGGTGGGTCGTTGGGCCGTGTTTTAAGATACAAATTGCTATGTCGCAGATTCGCATACGACCAATAGAAGCGGAGTTATCGATGTTTATATCTGTGAGGCCATTAATCACCATTGACGACAGGATTGCCTACCACTCGGAACGATCGGCGTTTGACGAAACTATGCAAGTTCGTCGCAGATCAGTATAAGGTGGCTCGATGTGTCGTGTTTTAGGCTACAAATTGCTATGTCGCATATTTGCGTGCGACGAATAGAAGCGGAGTTATAGTTGTTTATATCTGTCAGGCCATGAATCACCATTGACGGCCGGATTGCCTACCACTCGGAACGACCGACGTTTGCCGAAACTATGCAAGTTCGTCGCAGATCGGTATAAGGTGGGTCGTTGGGCCGTGTTTTAAGCTACAACTTGCTATGTCGCAGATTCGCATACGACGAATAGAAGCGAAGTTATCGATGTTTATATCTGTGAGGCCATGAATCACCATTGACGACCGGATTGCCTACCACTCGGAACGATCGACGCTTGGCGAAACTATGCAAGTTCGTCTCATATCGGTATAAGGTGGGTCGATGTGTCGTGCTTTATGCTACAAATTGCTATGTCGCAGATTTGCATACGACGAACAGAAGCGGAGTTATAGTTGTTTATATCTGTGACGTCATGAATCACCATTGACGGCCGGATTGCCTACCACTCGGAACGACCGACGTTTGCCGAAACTATGCAAGTGCGTCGCAGATCGGTATAAGGTGGGTCGTTGGGCCGTGTTTTAAGCTACAACTTGCTATGTCGCAGATTTGCATACGACGAATAGAGGCGGAGTTATAGTTGTTTATATCTGTGAGGCCATGAATCACCATTGACGGCAGGATTGCCTACCACTCGGAACGATCGACGTTTGACGAAACTATGCAAGTTCTTCGCAGATCGGTATAAGATGGGTCGATGTGTCGTGTTTTAAGCTACAAATTGCTATGTCGCAGATTCGCATACTACGAATAGAAGTGGAGTTATAGTTGTTTATATCTGTCAGGCCATGAATCACCATTTACGGCCGGATTGCCTTCCACTCGAAACGATCGATGTTTGACGAAACTATGCAAGTTCGTCGCAGATCGGTATAAGGTGAGTCGTTGGGCCGTGTTTTAAGCTACAAGTTGCTGTGTCGCAGATTCGCACACGACGAATAGAAGCGGAGTTATCGATGTTTATATCTGTGAGGCCATTAATCACCATTGACGACAGGATTGCCTACCACTCGGAATGATCGACGTTTGACGAAACTAGGCAAGTTAGTCGCAGATCGGTATAAGGTGGGTCGTTGGGCCGTGTTTTAAGATACAAATTGCTATGTCGCAGATTCGCATAGGACCAATAGAAGCGGAGTTATCGATGTTTATATCTGTGAGGCCATTAATCACCATTGACGACAGGATTGCCTACCATCGGAACGATCGGCGTTTGACAAAACTATGCAAGTTCGTCGCAGATCGGTATATGGTGGCTCGATGTGTCGTGTTTTAGGCTACAAATTGCTATGTCGCAGATTTGCGTACGACGAATAGAAGCGGAGTTATAGTTGTTTATATCTGTCAGGCCATGAATCACGATTGACGGCCGGATTGCCTACCACTCGGAACGACCGACGTTTGCCGAAACTATGCAAGTTCGTCGCATATCGGTATAAGGTGGGTCGTTAGGCCGTGTTTTAAGCTACAACTTGCTATGTCGCAGATTCGCATACGACGAATAGAAGCGAAGTTATCGATGTTTATATCTGTGAGGCCATGAATCACCATTGACGACCGGATTGCCTACCACTCGGAACGATCGACGCTTGGCGAAACTATGCAAGTTCGTCTCATATCGGTATAAGGTGGGTCGATGTGTCGTGCTTTATGCTTCAAATTGCTATGTCGCAGATTCGCATACGACGAATAGAAGCGGAGTTATAGTTGTTTATATCTGTCAGGCCATGAATCACCATTGACGGCCGGATTGCCTTCCACTCGAAACGATCGATGTTTGACGAAACTATGCAAGTTCGTCGCAGATCGGTATAAGGTGAGTCGTTGGGCCGTGTTTTAAGCTACAAGTTGCTGTGTCGCAGATTCGCACACGACGAATAGAAGCGGAGTTATCGATGTTTATATCTGTGAGGCCATTAATCACCATTGACGACAGGATTGCCTACCACTCGGAATGATCGACGTTTGACGAAACTAGGCAAGTTCGTCGCAGATCGGTATAAGGTGGGTCGTTGGGCCGTGTTTTAAGATACAAATTGCTATGTCGCAGATTCGCATACGACCAATAGAAGCGGAGTTATCGATGTTTATATCTGTGAGGCCATTAATCACCATTGACGACAGGATTGCCTACCATCGGAACGATCGGCGTTTGACAAAACTATGCAAGTTCGTCGCAGATCGGTATATGGTGGCTCGATGTGTCGTGTTTTAGGCTACAAATTGCTATGTCGCAGATTTGCGTACGACGAATAGAAGCGGAGTTATAGTTGTTTATATCTGTCAGGCCATGAATCACCATTGACGGCCGGATTGCCTACCACTCGGAACGACCGACGTTTGCCGAAACTATGCAAGTGCGTCGCAGATCGGTATAAGGTGGGTCGTTGGGCCGTGTTTTAAGCTACAACTTGCTTTGTCGCAGATTTGCATACGACGAATAGAAGCGGAGTTATAGTTGTTTATATCTGTCAGGCCGTGAATCACCATTGACGGCCGGATTGCCTACCACTCGGAACGATCGACATTTGCCGAAACTATGCAAGTTCTTCGCAGATCGGTATAAGGAGGGTCGATGTGCCGTGTTTTAAGCTACAAATTGCTATGTCGCAGATTTGCATACGACGAATAGAAGCGGAGTTATAGTTGTGTATATCTGTCAGGCCGTGAATCACCATTGACGGCCGGATTGCCTACCACTCGAAACGATCGATGTTTGACGAAACTATGCAAGTTCGTCCCAGATCGGTATAAGGTGGGTCGTTGGGCCGTGTTTGAAGATACAAGTTGCTATGTCGCAGATTCGCATACGACCAATAGAAGCGGAGTTATCGATGTTTATATCAGTGAGGCCATTAATAACCATTGACGACAGGATTGCCTACCACTCGGAACGATCGACGTTTGACGAAACTATGCAAGTTCGTCGCAGATCGGTATAAGGTGGCTCGATGTGTCGTGTTTTAGGCTACAAATTGCTGTGTCGCATATTTGCGTGCGACGAATAGAAGCGGAGTTATAGTTGTTTATATCTGTCAGGCCATGAACCACCATTGAGGGCCGGATTGCCTACCACTCGGAACGACCGACGGTTGCCGAAACTATGCAAGTTCGTCGCAGATCGGTATAAGGTGGGTCGATGTGTCGTGTTTTAAGCTACAAATTGCTATGTCGCAGATTCGCATACGACAAATAGAAGTGAAGTTATAGTTGTTTATATCTGTGAGGCCATTAATCACCATTGACGACAGGATTGCCTACCACTCGGAACGATCGACGTTTGCCGAACCTATGCAAGTTCTTCGCAGATCGGTATATGGTGGCTCGATGTGTCGTGTTTTAGGCTACAAATTGCTATGTCGCAGATTTGCGTACGACGAATAGAAGCGGAGTTATAGTTGCTTGTATCTGTCAGGCCATGAATCACGATTGACGGCCGGATTGCCTACCACTCGGAACGACCGACGTTTGCCGAAACTATGCAAGTTCGTCGCAGATCGGTATAAGGTGAGTCGTTGGGCCGTGTTTTAAGCTACAAGTTGCTGTGTCGCAGATTCGCACACGACGAATAGAAGCGGAGTTATCGATGTTTATATCTGTGAGGCCATTAATCACCATTGACGACAGGATTGCCTACCACTCGGAATGATCGACGTTTGACGAAACTAGGCAAGTTCGTCGCAGATCGGTATAAGGTGGGTCGTTGGGCCGTGTTTTAAGATACAAATTGCTATGTCGCAGATTCGCATACGACCAATAGAAGTGGAGTTATCGATGTTTATATCTGTGAGGCCATTAATCACCATTGACGACAGGATTGCCTACCACTCGGAACGATCGGCGTTTGACGAAACTATGCAAGTTCGTCGCAGATCAGTATAAGGTGGCTCGATGTGTCGTGTTTTAGGCTACAAATTGCTATGTCGCATATTTGCGTGCGACGAATAGAAGCGGAGTTATAGTTGTTTATATCTGTCAGGCCATGAATCACCATTGACGGCCGGATTGCCTACCACTCGGAACGACCGACGTTTGCCGAAACTATGCAAGTTCGTCGCAGATCGGTATAAGGTGGGTCGTTGGGCCGTGTTTTAAGCTACAACTTGCTATGTCGCAGATTCGCATACGACGAATAGAAGCGAAGTTATCGATGTTTATATCTGTGAGGCCATGAATCACCATTGACGACCGGATTGCCTACCACTCGGAACGATCGACGCTTGGCGAAACTATGCAAGTTCGTCTCATATCGGTATAAGGTGGGTCGATGTGTCGTGCTTTATGCTACAAATTGCTATGTCGCAGATTTGCATACGACGAACAGAAGCGGAGTTATAGTTGTTTATATCTGTGACGTCATGAATCATCATTGACGGCCGGAATGCCTATCACTCGAAACGATCGATGTTTGACGAAACTATGCAAGTTCGTCGCAGATCGGTATAAGGTGGGTCGATGTGTCGTGTTTTAGGCTACAAATTGCTATGTCGCATATTTGCATACGACGAATAGAAGCGGAGTTATAGTTGTTTATATCTGTCAGGCCATGAATCACCATTGACGGCCGGATTGCCTACCACTCGGAACGACCGACGTTTGCCGAAACTATGCAAGTGCGTCGCAGATCGGTATAAGGTGGGTCGTTGGGCCGTGTTTTAAGCTACAACTTGCTATGTCGCAGATTTGCATACGACGAATAGAGGCGGAGTTATAGTTGTTTATATCTGTGAGGCCATGAATCACCATTAACGGCAGGATTGCCTACCACTCGGAACGATCGACGTTTGACGAAACTATGCAAGTCCTTCGCAGATCGGTATAAGATGGGTCGATGTGTCGTGTTTTAAGCTACAAATTGCTATGTCGCAGATTCGCATACTACGAATAGAAGTGGAGTTATAGTTGTTTATATCTGTCAGGCCATGAATCACCATTGACGGCCGGATTGCCTTCCACTCGAAACGATCGATGTTTGACGAAACTATGCAAGTTCGTCGCAGATCGGTATAAGGTGAGTCGTTGGGCCGTGTTTTAAGCTACAAGTTGCTGTGTCGCAGATTCGCACACGACGAATAGAAGCGGAGTTATCGATGTTTATATCTGTGAGGCCATTAATCACCATTGACGACAGGATTGCCTACCACTCGGAATGATCGACGTTTGACGAAACTAGGCAAGTTAGTCGCAGATCGGTATAAGGTGGGTCGTTGGGCCGTGTTTTAAGATACAAATTGCTATGTCGCAGATTCGCATAGGACCAATAGAAGCGGAGTTATCGATGTTTATATCTGTGAGGCCATTAATCACCATTGACGACAGGATTGCCTACCATCGGAACGATCGGCGTTTGACAAAACTATGCAAGTTCGTCGCAGATCGGTATATGGTGGCTCGATGTGTCGTGTTTTAGGCTACAAATTGCTATGTCGCAGATTTGCGTACGACGAATAGAAGCGGAGTTATAGTTGTTTATATCTGTCAGGCCATGAATCACCATTGACGGCCGGATTGCCTACCACTCGGAACGACCGACGTTTGCCGAAACTATGCAAGTGCGTCGCAGATCGGTATAAGGTGGGTCGTTGGGCCGTGTTTTAAGCTACAACTTGCTATGTCGCAGATTTGCATACGACGAATAGAAGCGGAGTTATAGTTGTTTATATCTGTCAGGCCGTGAATCACCATTGACGGCCGGATTGCCTACCACTCGGAACGATCGACATTTGCCGAAACTATGCAAGTTCTTCGCAGATCGGTATAAGGAGGGTCGATGTGCCGTGTTTTAAGCTACAAATTGCTATGTCGCAGATTTGCATACGACGAATAGAAGCGGAGTTATAGTTGTGTATATCTGTCAGGCCGTGAATCACCATTGACGGCCGGATTGCCTACCACTCGAAACGATCGATGTTTGACGAAACTATGCAAGTTCGTCCCAGATCGGTATAAGGTGGGTCGTTGGGCCGTGTTTGAAGATACAAGTTGCTATGTCGCAGATTCGCATACGACCAATAGAAGCGGAGTTATCGATGTTTATATCAGTGAGGCCATTAATAACCATTGACGACAGGATTGCCTACCACTCGGAACGATCGACGTTTGACGAAACTATGCAAGTTCGTCGCAGATCGGTATAAGGTGGCTCGATGTGTCGTGTTTTAGGCTACAAATTGCCGTGTCGCATATTTGCGTGCGACGAATAGAAGCGGAGTTATAGTTGTTTATATCTGTCAGGCCATGAACCACCATTGAGGGCCGGATTGCCTACCACTCGGAACGACCGACGGTTGCCGGAACTATGCAAGTTCGTCGCAGATCGGTATAAGGTGGGTCGATGTGTCGTGTTTTAAGCTACAAATTGCTATGTCGCAGATTCGCATACGACAAATAGAAGTGAAGTTATAGTTGTTTATATCTGTGAGGCCATTAATCACCATTGACGACAGGATTGCCTACCACTCGGAACGATCGACGTTTGCCGAACCTATGCAAGTTCTTCGCAGATCGGTATATGGTGGCTCGATGTGTCGTGTTTTAGGCTACAAATTGCTATGTCGCAGATTTGCGTACGACGAATAGAAGCGGAGTTATAGTTGCTTGTATCTGTCAGGCCATGAATCACGATTGACGGCCGGATTGCCTACCACTCGGAACGACCGACGTTTGCCGAAACTATGCAAGTTCGTCGCATATCGGTATAAGGTGGGTCGTTAGGCCGTGTTTTAAGCTACAACTTGCTAAGTCGCAGATTCGCATACGACGAATAGAAGCGAAGTTATCGATGTTTATATCTGTGAGGCCATGAATCACCATTGACGACCGGATTGCCTACCACTCGGAACGATCGACGCTTGGCGAAACTATGCAAGTTCGTCTCATATCGGTATAGGGTGGGTCGATGTGTCGTGCTTTATGCTTCAAATTGCTATGTCGCAGATTCGCATACGACGAATAGAAGCGGAGTTATAGTTGTTTATATCTGTCAGGCCATGAATCACCATTGACGGCCGGATTGCCTTCCACTCGAAACGATCGATGTTTGACGAAACTATGCAAGTTCGTCGCAGATCGGTATAAGGTGAGTCGTTGGGCCGTGTTTTAAGCTACAAGTTGCTGTGTCGCAGATCGCACACGACGAATAGCAGCGGAGTTATCGATGTTTATATCTGTGAGGCCATTAATCACCATTGACGACAGGATTGCCTACCACTCGGAATGATCGACGTTTGACGAAACTAGGCAAGTTCGTCGCAGATCGGTATAAGGTGGGTCGTTGGGCCGTGTTTTAAGATACAAATTGCTATGTCGCAGATTCGCATACGACCAATAGAAGCGGAGTTATCGATGTTTATATCTGTGAGGCCATTAATCACCATTGACGACAGGATTGCCTACCACTCGGAACGATCGGCGTTTGACGAAACTATGCAAGTTCGTCGCAGATCAGTATAAGGTGGCTCGATGTGTCGTGTTTTAGGCTACAAATTGCTATGTCGCATATTTGCGTGCGACGAATAGAAGCGGAGTTATAGTTGTTTATATCTGTCAGGCCATGAATCACCATTGACGGCCGGATTGCCTACCACTCGGAACGACCGACGTTTGCCGAAACTATGCAAGTTCGTCGCAGATCGGTATAAGGTGGGTCGTTGGGCCGTGTTTTAAGCTACAACTTGCTATGTCGCAGATTCGCATACGACGAATAGAAGCGAAGTTATCGATGTTTATATCTGTGAGGCCATGAATCACCATTGACGACCGGATTGCCTACCACTCGGAACGATCGACGCTTGGCGAAACTATGCAAGTTCGTCTCATATCGGTATAAGGTGGGTCGATGTGTCGTGCTTTATGCTACAAATTGCTATGTCGCAGATTTGCATACGACGAACAGAAGCGGAGTTATAGTTGTTTATATCTGTGACGTCATGAATCATCATTGACGGCCGGAATGCCTATCACTCGAAACGATCGATGTTTGACGAAACTATGCAAGTTCGTCGCAGATCGGTATAAGGTGGGTCGATGTGTCGTGTTTTAGGCTACAAATTGCTATGTCGCATATTTGCATACGACGAATAGAAGCGGAGTTATAGTTGTTTATATCTGTCAGGCCATGAATCACCATTGACGGCCGGATTGCCTACCACTCGGAACGATCGACGTTTGCCGTAACTATGTAAGTTCTTCGCAGATCGGTATAAGGTGGGTCGTTGGGCCGTGTTTTTAGATACAAGTTGCTATGTCGCAGATTCGCATACGAGCAATAGAAGCAGAGTTATAGTTGTTTATATCTGTGAGGCCATGAATCACCATTGACGGCAGGATTGCCTACCACTCGGAACGATCGACGTTTGACGAAACTATGCCAGTTCTTCGCAGATCGGTATAAGGTGGGTCGATGTGCCGTGTTTTAAGCTATAAATTGCTATGTCGCAGATTTGCATACGACGAATAGAAGCGGAGTTATAGTTGTTTATATCTGTCAGGCCGTGAATCACCATTGACGGCCGGATTGCCTACCACTCGGAACGATCGACGTTTGCCGAAACTATGCAAGTTCTTCGCAGATCGGTATAAGGTGGGTCGATGTGCCGTGTTTTAAGCTACAAATTGTTATGTCGCAGATTTGCATACGACGAATAGAAGCGGAGTTATAGTTGTGTATATCTGTCAGGCCGTTAATCACCATTGACGGCCGGATTGCCTACCACTCGAAACGATCGATGTTTGACGAAACTATGCAAGTTCGTCCCAGATCGGTATAAGGTGGGTCGTTGGGCCGTGTTTTAAGATACAAGTTGCTATGTCGCAGATTCGCATACTACGAATAGAAGTGGAGTTATAGTTGTTTATATCTGTCAGGCTATGAATCACCATTGACGGCCGGATTGCCTTCCACTCGAAACAATCGATGTTTGACGAAACTATGCAAGTTCGTCGCAGATCGGTATAAGGTAGGTCGTTGGGCCGTGTTTTAAGCTACAAGTTGCTGTGTCGCAGATTCGCATACGACGAATAGAAGCGGAGTTATCGATGTTTATATCTGTGAGGCCATTAATCACCATTGACGGCAGGATTGCCTACCACTCGGAACGATCGACGTTTGCCGAAACTATGCAAGTTCTTCGCAGATCGGTATAAGGTGGGTCGATGTGTCGTGTTTTAGGCTACAAATTGCTGTGTCGCATATTTGGGTGCGACGAATAGAAGCGGAGTTGTAGTTGTTTATATCTGTCAGGCCATGAACCACCATTGAGGGCCGGATTGCCTACCACTCGGAACGATCGACGTTTGCCGAAACTATGCAAGTTCGTCGCAGATCGGTATAAGGTGGGTCGATGTGTCGTGTTTTAAGCTACAAATTGCTATGTCGCAGATTTGCGTACGACGAATAGAAGCGGAGTTATAGTTGTTTGAATCTGTCAGGCCATGAATCACCATTGACGGCCGGATTGCCTACCACTCGGAACGACCGACGTTTGCCGACACTATGCAAGTTCGTCGCAGATCGGTATAAGGTGGGTCGTTGGGCCGTGTTTTAAGCTACAACTTGCTATGTCGCAGATTCGCATACGACGAATAGAAGCGAAGTTATCGATGTTTATATCTGTGAGGCCATGAATCACCATTGACGACCGGATTGCCTACCACTCGGAACGATCGACGCTTGGCGAAACTATGCAAGTTCGTCTCATATCGGTATAAGGTGGGTCGATGTGTCGTGCTTTAAGCTACAAATTGCTATGTCGCAGATTTTCATACGACGAATAGAAGCGGAGTTATAGTTGTTTATATCTGTGAGGTCATGGATCATCATTGACGGCCGGAATGCCTATCACTCGAAACGATCGATGTTTGACGAAACTATGCAAGTTCGTCGCAGATCGGTATAAGGTGGGTCGATGTGTCGTGCTTTAAGCTACAAATTGCAATGTCGCAGATTTGCATACAACGAATAGAAGCGGAGTTATAGTTGTTTATATCTGTCAGGCCATGAATCACCATTGACGGCCGGATTGCCTTCCACTCGAAACGATCGATGTTTGACGAAACTATGCAAGTTCTTCGCAGTTCGGTATAAGATGGGTCGATGTGTCGTGTTTTAAGCTACAAATTGCTATGTCGCAGATTCGCATACTACGAATAGAAGTGGAGTTATAGTTGTTTATATCTGTCAGGCCATGAATCACCATTGACGGCCGGATTGCCTTCCACTCGAAACGATCGATGTTTGACGAAACTATGCAAGTTCTTCGCAGTTCGGTATAAGATGGGTCGATGTGTCGTGTTTTAAGCTACAAATTGCTATGTCGCAGATTCGCATACTACGAATAGAAGTGGAGTTATAGTTGTTTATATCTGTCAGGCCATGAATCACCATTGACGGCCGGATTGCCTTCCACTCGAAACGATCAATGTTTGACGAAACTATGCAAGTTCGTCGCAGATCGGTATAAGGTGGGTCGTTGGGCCGTGTTTTAAGCTACAAGTTGCTGTGTCGCAGATTCGCATACGGCGAATAGAAGCGGAGTTATCGATGTTTATATCTGTGAGGCCATTAATCACCATTGACGACCGGATTGCCCACCACTCGGAATGATCGACGTTTGACGAAACTAGGCAAGTTCGTCGCAGATCGGTATGAGGTGGGTCGTTGGGCCGTGTTTTAAGATACAAATTGCTATGACGCAGATTCGCATACGACCAATAGAAGCGGAGTTATCGATGTTTATATCTGTGAGGCCATTAATCACCATTGACGACAGGATTGCCTACCACTCGGAACGATCGACGTTTGACGAAACTATGCCAGTTCTTCGCAGATCGGTATAAGGTGGGTCGATGTGCCGTGTTTTAAGCTACAAATTGCTATGTCGCAGATTTGCATACGACGAATAGAAGCGGAGTTATAGTTGTTTATATCTGTCAGGCCGTGAATCACCATTGACGGCCGGATTGCCTACCACTCGGAACGATCAACGTTTGCCGAAACTATGCAAGTTCTTCGCAGATCGGTATAAGGTGGGTCGATGTGCCGTGTTTTAAGCTACAAATTGCTATGTCGCAGATTTGAATACGACGAATAGAAGCGGAGTTATAGTTGTTTATATCTGTCAGGCCGTGAATCACCATTGACGGCCGGATTGCCTACCACTCGAAACGATCGATGTTTGACGAAACTATGCAAGTTCGTCCCAGATCGGTATAAGGTGGGTCGATGTGTCGTGTTTTAAGCTACAAATTGCTGTGTCGCATATTCGCATACGACGAATAGAAGTGGAGTTATAGTTGTTTATATCTGTCAGGCCATGAATCACCATTGACGGCCGGATTGCCTTCCACACGAAACGATCGATGTTTGACGAAACTATGCAAGTTCGTCGCAGATCGGTATAAGGTGGGTCGTTGGGCCGTGTTTTAAGCTACAAGTTGCTGTGTCGCAGATTCGCATTCAACGAATAGAAGCGGAGTTATCGATGTTTATATCTGTGAGGCCATTAATCACCATTGACGACAGGATTGCCTACCACTCGGAACGATCGACGTTTGACAAAACTATGCAAGTTCGTCGCAGATCGGTATAAGGTGGGTCGATGTGTCGCGTTTTAGGCTACAAATTGCTGTGTCGCATATTTGGGTGCGACGAATAGAAGCGGAGTTGTAGTTGTTTATATCTGTCAGGCCATGAACCACCATTGAGGGCCGGATTGCCTACCACTCGGAACGATCGACGTTTGCCGAAACTATGCAAGTTCGTCGCAGATCGGTATAAGATGGGTCGATGTGTCGTGTTTTAATCTACAAATTGCTATGTCGCAGATTCGCATACTACGAATAGAAGTGTAGTTATAGTTGTTTATATCTGTCAGGCCATGAATCACCATTGACGGCCGGATTGCCTTCCACTCGAAACGATCGATGTTTGACGAAACTAGGCAAGTTCGTCGCAGATCGGTATAAGGTGGGTCGTTGGGCCGTGTTTTAAGATACAAATTGCTATGTCGCAGATTCGCATACGACCAATAGAAGCGGAGTTATCGATGTTTATATCTGTGAGGCCATTAATCACCATTGACGACAGGATTGCCTACCACTCGGAACGATCGGCGTTTGACGAAACTATGCAAGTTCGTCGCAGATCGGTATAAGGTGGCTCGATGTGTCGTGTTTTAGGCTACAAATTGGTATGTCGCATATTTGCGTGCGACGAATAGAAGCGGAGTTATAGTTGTTTATATCTGTCAGGCCATGAATCACCATTGACGGCCGGATTGCCTACCACTCGGAACGATCGATGTTTGTCGTAACTATGTAAGTTCTTCGCAGATCGGAATAAGGTGGGTCGATGTGCCGTGTTTTAAGCTACAAATTGCTATGTCGCAGATTTGCATACGACGAATAGAAGCAGAGTTATAGTTGTTTATATCTGTGAGGCCATGAATCACCATTGACAGCAGGATTGCCTACCACTCGGAACGATCGACGTTTGACGAAACTATGCCAGTTCTTCGCAGATCGGTATAAGGTGGGTCGATGTGCCGTGTTTTAAGCTACAAATTGCTATGTCGCAGATTTGCATACGACGAATAGAAGCGGAGTTATAGTTGTTTATATCTGTCAGGCCGTGAATCACCATTGACGGCCGGATTGCCTACCACTCGGAACGATCGACGTTTGCCGAAACTATGCAAGTTCTTCGCAGATCGGTATAAGGTGGGTCGATGTGCCGTGTTTTAAGCTACAAATTGCTATGTCGCAGATTTGCATACGACGAATATAAGCGGAGTTATAGTTGTGTATATCTGTCAGGCCGTGAATCACCATTGACGGCCGGATTGCCTACCACTCGAAACGATCGATGTTTGACGAAACTATGCAAGTTCGTCCCAGATCGGTATAAGGTGGGTCGTTGGGCCGTGTTTTAAGATACAAGTTGCTATGTCGCAGATTCGCATACGACCAATAGAAGCGGAGTTATCGATGTTTATATCAGTGAGGCCATTAATAACCATTGACGACAGGATTGCCTACCACTCGGAACGATCGACGTTTGACGAAACTATGCAAGTTCGTCGCAGATCGGTATAAGGTGGCTCGATGTGTCGTGTTTTAGGCTACAAATTGCTGTGTCGCATATTTGCGTGCGACGAATAGAAGCGGAGTTATAGTTGTTTATATCTGTCAGGCCATGAACCACCATTGAGGGCCGGATTGCCTACCACTCGGAACGACCGACGTTTGCCGAAACTATGCAAGTTCTTCGCAGATCGGTATATGGTGGCTCGATGTGTCGTGTTTTAGGCTACAAATTGCTATGCCGCAGATTTGCGTACGACGAATAAAAGCGGAGTTATAGTTGCTTGTATCTGTCAGGCCATGAATCACCATTGACGGCCGGATTGCCTACCACTCGGAACGACCGACGTTTGCCGAAACTATGCAAGTTCGTCGCAGATCGGTATAAGGTGGGTCGTTGGGCCGTGTTTTAAGCTACAACTTGCTATGTCGCAGATTCGCATACGACGAATAGAAGCGAAGTTATCGATGTTTATATCTGTGAGGCCATGAATCACCATTGACGACCGGATTGCCTACCACTCGGAACGATCGACGCTTGGCGAAACTATGCAAGTTCGTCTCATATCGGTATAAGGTGGGTCGATATGTCGTGCTTTATGCTACAAATTGCTATGTCGCAGATTCGCATACGACGAATAGAAGCGGAGTTATAGTTGTTTATATCTGTCAGGCCATGAATCACCATTGACGGCCGGATTGCCTTCCACTCGAAACGATCGATGTTTGACGAAACTATGCAAGTTCGTCGCAGATCGGTATAAGGTGAGTCGTTGGGCCGTGTTTTAAGCTACAAGTTGCTGTGTCGCAGATTCGCACACGACGAATAGAAGCGGAGTTATCGATGTTTATATCTGTGAGGCCATTAATCACCATTGACGACAGGATTGCCTACCACTCGGAATGATCGACGTTTGACGAAACTAGGCAAGTTCGTCGCAGATCGGTATAAGGTGGGTCGTTGGGCCGTGTTTTAAGATACAAATTGCTATGTCGCAGATTCGCATACGACCAATAGAAGCGAAGTTATCGATGTTTATATCTGTGAGGCCATTAATCACCATTGACGACAGGATTGCCTACCACTCGGAACGATCGGCGTTTGACGAAACTATGCAAGTTCGTCGCAGATCGGTATAAGGTGGCTCGATGTGTCGTGTGTTAGGCTACAAATTGCTATGTCGCATATTTGCGTGCGACGAATAGAAGCGGAGTTATAGTTGTTTATATCTGTCAGGCCATGAATCACCATTGACGGCCGGATTGCCTACCACTCGGAACGATCGACGTTTGCCGTAACTATGTAAGTTCTTCGCAGATCGGTATAAGGTGGGTCGATGTGCCGTGTTTTAAGCTACAAATTGCTATGTCGCAGATTTGCATACGACGAATAGAAGCAGAGTTATAGTTGTTTATATCTGTGAGGCCATGAATCACCATTGACGGCAGGAGTGCCTACCACTCGGAACGATCGACGTTTGACGAAACTATGCCAGTTCTTCGCAGATCGGTATAAGGTGGGTCGATGTGCCGTGTTTTAAGCTACAAATTGCTATGTCGCAGATTTGCATACGACGAATAGAAGCGGAGTTATAGTTGTTTATATCTGTCAGGCCGTGAATCACCATTGACGGCCGGATTGCCTACCACTCGGAACGATCGACGTTTGCCGAAACTATGCAAGTTCTTCGCAGATCGGTATAAGGTGGGTCGATGTGCCGTGTTTTAAGCTACAAATTGCTATGTCGCAGATTTGCATACGACGAATAGAAGCGGAGTTATAGTTGTTTATATCTGTCAGGCCGTGAATCACCATTGACGGCCGGATTGCCTACCACTCGAAACGATCGATGTTTGACGAAACTATGCAAGTTCGTCCCAGATCGGTATAAGGTGGGTCGTTCGGCCGCGTTTTAAGATACAAGTTGCTATGTCGCAGATTCGCATACGACCAATAGAAGCGGAGTTATCGATGTTTATATTAGTGAGGCCATTAATAACCATTGACGACAGGATTGCCTACCACTCGGAACGATCGACGTTTGACGAAACTATGCAAGTTCGTCGCAGATCGGTATAAGGTGGCTCGATGTGTCGTGTTTTAGGCTACAAATTGCTGTGTCGCATATTTGCGTGCGACGAATAGAAGCGGAGTTATAGTTGTTTATATCTGTGAGGCCATGAATCACCATTGACGGCAGGATTGCCTACCACTCGGAACGATCGACGTTTGACGAAACTATGCAAGTTCTTCGCAGATCGGTATAAGATGGGTCGATGTGTCGTGTTTTAAGCTACAAATTGCTGTGTCGCAGATTCGCATACGACGAATAGAAGTGGAGTTATAGTTGTTTATATCTGTCAGGCCATGAATCACCATTGACGGCCGGATTGCCTTCCACACGAAACGATCGATGTTTGACGAAACTATGCAAGTTCGTCGCAGATCGGTATAAGGTGGGTCGTTGGGCCGTGTTTTAAGCTACAAGTTGCTGTGTCGCAGATTCGCATACAACGAATAGAAGCGGAGTTATCGATGTTTATATCTGTGAGGCCATTAATCACCATTGACGACAGGATTGCCTACCACTCGGAACGATCGACGTTTGACAAAACTATGCAAGTTCGTCGCAGATCGGTATATGGTGGCTCGATGTGTCGTGTTTTAGGCTACAAATTGCTATGTCGCAGATTTGCGTACGACGAATAGGAGCGGAGTTATAGTTGTTTATATCTGTCAGGCCATGAATCACCATTGACGGCCGGATTGCCTACCACTCGGAACGACCGACGTTTGCCGAAACTATGCAAGTGCGCCGCAGATCGGTATAAGGTGGGTCGTTGGGCCGTGTTTTAAGCTACAACTTGCTATGTCGCAGATTCGCATACGACGAATAGAAGCGAAGTTATCGATGTTTATATCTGTGAGGCCATGAATCACCATTGACGACCGGATTGCCTGCCACTCGGAACGATCGACGATGACGAAACTATGCAAGTTCGTCGCATATCGGTATAAGGTGGGTCGATGTGTCGTGTTTTAAGCTACAAATTGCTATGTCGCAGATTTGCATACGACGAATATAAGCGGAGTTATAGTTGTTTATATCTGTCAGGCATTGAATCACCATTGACGGCCGGATTGCCTTCCACTCGTAACGATCGATGTTTGACGAAACTATGCAAGTTCGTCGCAGATCGGTATAAGGTGGGTCGATGTGTCGTGTTTTAAGCTACAAATTGCTATGTCGCAGATTTGCATACGACGAATAGAGGCGGAGTTATAGTTGTTTATATCTGTGAGGCCATGAATCACCATTGACGGCAGGATTGCCTACCACTCGGAACGATCGACGTTTGACGAAACTATGCAAGTTCTTCGCAGATCGGTATAAGATGGGTCGATGTGTCGTGTTTTAAGCTACAAATTGCTATGTCGCAGATTCGCATACTACGAATAGAAGTGGAGTTATAGTTGTTTATATCTGTCAGGCCATGAATCACCATTGACGGCCGGATTGCCTTCCACTCGAAACGATCGATGTTTGACGAAACTATGCAAGTTCGTCGCAGATCGGTATAAGGTGAGTCGTAGGGCCGTGTTTTAAGCTACAAGTTGCTGTGTCGCAGATTCGCACACGACGAATAGAAGCGGAGTTATCGATGTTTATATCTGTGAGGCCATTAATCACCATTGACGACAGGATTGCCTACCACTCGGAATGATCGACGTTTGACGAAACTAGGCAAGTTCGTCGCAGATCGGTATAAGGTGGGTCGTTGGGCCGTGTTTTAAGATACAAATTGCTATGTCGCAGATTCGCATACGACCAATAGAAGCGGAGTTATCGATGTTTATATCTGTGAGGCCATTAATCACCATTGACGACAGGATTGCCTACCACTCGGAACGATCGGCGTATGACGAAACTATGCAAGTTCGTCGCAGATCGGTATAAGGTGGCTCGTTGTGTCGTGCTTTAAGCTACAAATTGCTATGTCGCAGATTTGCATACGACGAATAGAAGCGGAGTTATAGTTGTTTATATCTGTCAGGCATTGAATCACCATTGACGGCCGGATTGCCTTCCACTCGTAACGATCGATGTTTGACGAAACTATGCAAGTTCGTCGCAGATCGGTATAAGGTGGGTCGATGTGTCGTGTTTTAAGCTACAAATTGCTATGTCGCAGATTTGCATACGACGAATAGAGGCGGAGTTATAGTTGTTTATATCTGTGAGGCCATGAATCACCATTGACGGCAGGATTGCCTACCACTCGGAACGATCGACGTTTGACGAAACTATGCAAGTTCTTCGCAGATCGGTATAAGATGGGTCGATGTGTCGTGTTTTAAGCTACAAATTGCTATGTCGCAGATTCGCATACTACGAATAGAAGTGGAGTTATAGTTGTTTATATCTGTCAGGCCATGAATCACCATTGACGGCCGGATTGCCTTGCACTCGAAACGATCGATGTTTGACGAAACTATGCAAGGTCGTCGCAGATCGGTATAAGGTGAGTCGTTGGGCCGTGTTTTAAGCTACAAGTTGCTGTGTCGCAGATTCGCACACGACGAATAGAAGCGGAGTTATCGATGTTTATATCTGTGAGGCCATTAATCACCATTGACGACAGGATTGCCTACCACTCGGAATGATCGACGTTTGACGAAACTAGGCAAGTTAGTCGCAGATCGGTATAAGGTGGGTCGTTGGGCCGTGTTTTAAGATACAAATTGCTATGTCGCAGATTCGCATAGGACCAATAGAAGCGGAGTTATCGATGTTTATATCTGTGAGGCCATTAATCACCATTGACGACAGGATTGCCTACCATCGGAACGATCGGCGTTTGACAAAACTATGCAAGTTCGTCGCAGATCGGTATATGGTGGCTCGATGTGTCGTGTTTTAGGCTACAAATTGCTATGTCGCAGATTTGCGTACGACGAATAGAAGCGGAGTTATAGTTGTTTATATCTGTCAGGCCATGAATCACCATTGACGGCCGGATTGCCTACCACTCGGAACGACCGACGTTTGCCGAAACTATGCAAGTGCGTCGCAGATCGGTATAAGATGGGTCGTTGGGCCGTGTTTTAAGCTACAACTTGCTATGTCGCAGATTTGCATACGACGAATAGAAGCGGAGTTATAGTTGTTTATATCTGTCAGGCCGTGAATCACCATTGACGGCCGGATTGCCTACCACTCGGAACGATCGACATTTGCCGAAACTATGCAAGTTCTTCGCAGATCGGTATAAGGAGGGTCGATGTGCCGTGTTTTAAGCTACAAATTGCTATGTCGCAGATTTGCATACGACGAATAGAAGCGGAGTTATAGTTGTGTATATCTGTCAGGCCGTGAATCACCATTGACGGCCGGATTGCCTACCACTCGAAACGATCGATGTTTGACGAAACTATGCAAGTTCTTCGCAGATCGGTATAAGGTGGGTCGATGTGCCGTGTTTTAAGCTACAAATTGCTATGTCGCAGATTTGCATACGACGAATAGAAGCGGAGTTATAGTTGTGTATATCTGTCAGGCCGTGAATCACCATTGACGGCCGGATTGCCTACCACTCGAAACGATCGATGTTTGACGAAACTATGCAAGTTCGTCCCAGATCGGTATAAGGTGGGTCGTTGGGCCGTGTTTTAAGATACAAGTTGCTATGTCGCAGATTCGCATACGACCAATAGAAGCGGAGTTATCGATGTTTATATCAGTGAGGCCATTAATAACCATTGACGACAGGATTGCCTACCACTCGGAACGATCGACGTTTGACGAAACTATGCAAGTTCGTCGCAGATCGGTATAAGGTGGCTCGATGTGTCGTGTTTTAGGCTACAAATTGCTGTGTCGCATATTTGCGTGCGACGAATAGAAGCGGAGTTATAGTTGTTTATATCTGTCAGGCCATGAACCACCATTGAGGGCCGGATTGCCTACCACTCGGAACGACCGACGTTTGCCGAAACTATGCAAGTTCTTCGCAGATCGGTATATGGTGGCTCGATGTGTCGTGTTTTAGGCTACAAATTGCTATGCCGCAGATTTGCGTACGACGAATAAAAGCGGAGTTATAGTTGCTTGTATCTGTCAGGCCATGAATCACCATTGACGGCCGGATTGCCTACCACTCGGAACGACCGACGTTTGCCGAAACTATGCAAGTTCGTCGCAGATCGGTATAAGGTGGGTCGTTGGGCCGTGTTTTAAGCTACAACTTGCTATGTCGCAGATTCGCATACGACGAATAGAAGCGAAGTTATCGATGTTTATATCTGTGAGGCCATGAATCACCATTGACGACCGGATTGCCTACCACTCGGAACGATCGACGCTTGGCGAAACTATGCAAGTTCGTCTCATATCGGTATAAGGTGGGTCGATATGTCGTGCTTTATGCTACAAATTGCTATGTCGCAGATTCGCATACGACGAATAGAAGCGGAGTTATAGTTGTTTATATCTGTCAGGCCATGAATCACCATTGACGGCCGGATTGCCTTCCACTCGAAACGATCGATGTTTGACGAAACTATGCAAGTTCGTCGCAGATCGGTATAAGGTGAGTCGTTGGGCCGTGTTTTAAGCTACAAGTTGCTGTGTCGCAGATTCGCACACGACGAATAGAAGCGGAGTTATCGATGTTTATATCTGTGAGGCCATTAATCACCATTGACGACAGGATTGCCTACCACTCGGAATGATCGACGTTTGACGAAACTAGGCAAGTTCGTCGCAGATCGGTATAAGGTGGGTCGTTGGGCCGTGTTTTAAGATACAAATTGCTATGTCGCAGATTCGCATACGACCAATAGAAGCGAAGTTATCGATGTTTATATCTGTGAGGCCATTAATCACCATTGACGACAGGATTGCCTACCACTCGGAACGATCGGCGTTTGACGAAACTATGCAAGTTCGTCGCAGATCGGTATAAGGTGGCTCGATGTGTCGTGTGTTAGGCTACAAATTGCTATGTCGCATATTTGCGTGCGACGAATAGAAGCGGAGTTATAGTTGTTTATATCTGTCAGGCCATGAATCACCATTGACGGCCGGATTGCCTACCACTCGGAACGATCGACGTTTGCCGTAACTATGTAAGTTCTTCGCAGATCGGTATAAGGTGGGTCGATGTGCCGTGTTTTAAGCTACAAATTGCTATGTCGCAGATTTGCATACGACGAATAGAAGCAGAGTTATAGTTGTTTATATCTGTGAGGCCATGAATCACCATTGACGGCAGGAGTGCCTACCACTCGGAACGATCGACGTTTGACGAAACTATGCAAGTTCTTCGCAGATCGGTATAAGGTGGGTCGATGTGCCGTGTTTTAAGCTACAAATTGCTATGTCGCAGATTTGCATACGACGAATAGAAGCGGAGTTATAGTTGTTTATATCTGTCAGGCCGTGAATCACCATTGACGGCCGGATTGCCTACCACTCGGAACGATCGACGTTTGCCGAAACTATGCAAGTTCTTCGCAGATCGGTATAAGGTGGGTCGATGTGCCGTGTTTTAAGCTACAAATTGCTATGTCGCAGATTTGCATACGACGAATAGAAGCGGAGTTATAGTTGTTTATATCTGTCAGGCCGTGAATCACCATTGACGGCCGGATTGCCTACCACTCGAAACGATCGATGTTTGACGAAACTATGCAAGTTCGTCCCAGATCGGTATAAGGTGGGTCGTTCGGCCGCGTTTTAAGATACAAGTTGCTATGTCGCAGATTCGCATACGACCAATAGAAGCGGAGTTATCGATGTTTATATTAGTGAGGCCATTAATAACCATTGACGACAGGATTGCCTACCACTCGGAACGATCGACGTTTGACGAAACTATGCAAGTTCGTCGCAGATCGGTATAAGGTGGCTCGATGTGTCGTGTTTTAGGCTACAAATTGCTGTGTCGCATATTTGCGTGCGACGAATAGAAGCGGAGTTATAGTTGTTTATATCTGTGAGGCCATGAATCACCATTGACGGCAGGATTGCCTACCACTCGGAACGATCGACGTTTGACGAAACTATGCAAGTTCTTCGCAGATCGGTATAAGATGGGTCGATGTGTCGTGTTTTAAGCTACAAATTGCTATGTCGCAGATTCGCATACGACGAATAGAAGTGGAGTTATAGTTGTTTATATCTGTCAGGCCATGAATCACCATTGACGGCCGGATTGCCTTCCACACGAAACGATCGATGTTTGACGAAACTATGCAAGTTCGTCGCAGATCGGTATAAGGTGGGTCGTTGGGCCGTGTTTTAAGCTACAAGTTGCTGTGTCGCAGATTCGCATACAACGAATAGAAGCGGAGTTATCGATGTTTATATCTGTGAGGCCATTAATCACCATTGACGACAGGATTGCCTACCACTCGGAACGATCGACGTTTGACAAAACTATGCAAGTTCGTCGCAGATCGGTATATGGTGGCTCGATGTGTCGTGTTTTAGGCTACAAATTGCTATGTCGCAGATTTGCGTACGACGAATAGGAGCGGAGTTATAGTTGTTTATATCTGTCAGGCCATGAATCACCATTGACGGCCGGATTGCCTACCACTCGGAACGACCGACGTTTGCCGAAACTATGCAAGTGCGCCGCAGATCGGTATAAGGTGGGTCGTTGGGCCGTGTTTTAAGCTACAACTTGCTATGTCGCAGATTCGCATACGACGAATAGAAGCGAAGTTATCGATGTTTATATCTGTGAGGCCATGAATCACCATTGACGACCGGATTGCCTGCCACTCGGAACGATCGACGATGACGAAACTATGCAAGTTCGTCGCATATCGGTATAAGGTGGGTCGATGTGTCGTGATTTAAGCTACAAATTGCTATGTCGCAGATTTGCATACGACGAATATAAGCGGAGTTATAGTTGTTTATATCTGTCAGGCATTGAATCACCATTGACGGCCGGATTGCCTTCCACTCGTAACGATCGATGTTTGACGAAACTATGCAAGTTCGTCGCAGATCGGTATAAGGTGGGTCGATGTGTCGTGTTTTAAGCTACAAATTGCTATGTCGCAGATTTGCATACGACGAATAGAGGCGGAGTTATAGTTGTTTATATCTGTGAGGCCATGAATCACCATTGACGGCAGGATTGCCTAACCACTCGGAACGATCGACGTTTGACGAAACTATGCAAGTTCTTCGCAGATCGGTATAAGATGGGTCGATGTGTCGTGTTTTAAGCTACAAATTGCTATGTCGCAGATTCGCATACTACGAATAGAAGTGGAGTTATAGTTGTTTATATCTGTCAGGCCATGAATCACCATTGACGGCCGGATTGCCTTCCACTCGAAACGATCGATGTTTGACGAAACTATGCAAGTTCGTCGCAGATCGGTATAAGGTGAGTCGTTGGGCCGTGTTTTAAGCTACAAGTTGCTGTGTCGCAGATTCGCACACGACGAATAGAAGCGGAGTTATCGATGTTTATATCTGTGAGGCCATTAATCACCATTGACGACAGGATTGCCTACCACTCGGAATGATCGACGTTTGACGAAACTAGGCAAGTTCGTCGCAGATCGGTATAAGGTGGGTCGTTGGGCCGTGTTTTAAGATACAAATTGCTATGTCGCAGATTCGCATACGACCAATAGAAGCGGAGTTATCGATGTTTATATCTGTGAGGCCATTAATCACCATTGACGACAGGATTGCCTACCACTCGGAACGATCGGCGTTTGACGAAACTATGCAAGTTCGTCGCAGATCGGTATAAGGTGGCTCGATGTGTCGTGCTTTAAGCTACAAATTGCTATGTCGCAGATTTGCATACGACGAATAGAAGCGGAGTTATAGTTGTTTATATCTGTCAGGCATTGAATCACCATTGACGGCCGGATTGCCTTCCACTCGTAACGATCGATGTTTGACGAAACTATGCAAGTTCGTCGCAGATCGGTATAAGGTGGGTCGATGTGTCGTGTTTTAAGCTACAAATTGCTATGTCGCAGATTTGCATACGACGAATAGAGGCGGAGTTATAGTTGTTTATATCTGTGAGGCCATGAATCACCATTGACGGCAGGATTGCCTACCACTCGGAACGATCGACGTTTGACGAAACTATGCAAGTTCTTCGCAGATCGGTATAAGATGGGTCGATGTGTCGTGTTTTAAGCTACAAATTGCTATGTCGCAGATTCGCATACTACGAATAGAAGTGGAGTTATAGTTGTTTATATCTGTCAGGCCATGAATCACCATTGACGGCCGGATTGCCTTGCACTCGAAACGATCGATGTTTGACGAAACTATGCAAGGTCGTCGCAGATCGGTATAAGGTGAGTCGTTGGGCCGTGTTTTAAGCTACAAGTTGCTGTGTCGCAGATTCGCACACGACGAATAGAAGCGGAGTTATCGATGTTTATATCTGTGAGGCCATTAATCACCATTGACGACAGGATTGCCTACCACTCGGAATGATCGACGTTTGACGAAACTAGGCAAGTTAGTCGCAGATCGGTATAAGGTGGGTCGTTGGGCCGTGTTTTAAGATACAAATTGCTATGTCGCAGATTCGCATAGGACCAATAGAAGCGGAGTTATCGATGTTTATATCTGTGAGGCCATTAATCACCATTGACGACAGGATTGCCTACCATCGGAACGATCGGCGTTTGACAAAACTATGCAAGTTCGTCGCAGATCGGTATATGGTGGCTCGATGTGTCGTGTTTTAGGCTACAAATTGCTATGTCGCAGATTTGCGTACGACGAATAGAAGCGGAGTTATAGTTGTTTATATCTGTCAGGCCATGAATCACCATTGACGGCCGGATTGCCTACCACTCGGAACGACCGACGTTTGCCGAAACTATGCAAGTGCGTCGCAGATCGGTATAAGGTGGGTCGTTGGGCCGTGTTTTAAGCTACAACTTGCTATGTCGCAGATTTGCATACGACGAATAGAAGCGGAGTTATAGTTGTTTATATCTGTCAGGCCGTGAATCACCATTGACGGCCGGATTGCCTACCACTCGGAACGATCGACATTTGCCGAAACTATGCAAGTTCTTCGCAGATCGGTATAAGGAGGGTCGATGTGCCGTGTTTTAAGCTACAAATTGCTATGTCGCAGATTTGCATACGACGAATAGAAGCGGAGTTATAGTTGTGTATATCTGTCAGGCCGTGAATCACCATTGACGGCCGGATTGCCTACCACTCGAAACGATCGATGTTTGACGAAACTATGCAAGTTCGTCCCAGATCGGTATAAGGTGGGTCGTTGGGCCGTGTTTGAAGATACAAGTTGCTATGTCGCAGATTCGCATACGACCAATAGAAGCGGAGTTATCGATGTTTATATCAGTGAGGCCATTAATAACCATTGACGACAGGATTGCCTACCACTCGGAACGATCGACGTTTGACGAAACTATGCAAGTTCGTCGCAGATCGGTATAAGGTGGCTCGATGTGTCGTGTTTTAGGCTACAAATTGCTGTGTCGCATATTTGCGTGCGACGAATAGAAGCGGAGTTATAGTTGTTTATATCTGTCAGGCCATGAACCACCATTGAGGGCCGGATTGCCTACCACTCGGAACGACCGACGGTTGCCGAAACTATGCAAGTTCGTCGCAGATCGGTATAAGGTGGGTCGATGTGTCGTGTTTTAAGCTACAAATTGCTATGTCGCAGATTCGCATACGACAAATAGAAGTGAAGTTATAGTTGTTTATATCTGTGAGGCCATTAATCACCATTGACGACAGGATTGCCTACCACTCGGAACGATCGACGTTTGCCGAACCTATGCAAGTTCTTCGCAGATCGGTATATGGTGGCTCGATGTGTCGTGTTTTAGGCTACAAATTGCTATGTCGCAGATTTGCGTACGACGAATAGGAGCGGAGTTATAGTTGTTTATATCTGTCAGGCCATGAATCACCATTGACGGCCGGATTGCCTACCACTCGGAACGACCGACGTTTGCCGAAACTATGCAAGTGCGCCGCAGATCGGTATAAGGTGGGTCGTTGGGCCGTGTTTTAAGCTACAACTTGCTATGTCGCAGATTCGCATACGACGAATAGAAGCGAAGTTATCGATGTTTATATCTGTGAGGCCATGAATCACCATTGACGACCGGATTGCCTGCCACTCGGAACGATCGACGATGACGAAACTATGCAAGTTCGTCGCATATCGGTATAAGGTGGGTCGATGTGTCGTGATTTAAGCTACAAATTGCTATGTCGCAGATTTGCATACGACGAATATAAGCGGAGTTATAGTTGTTTATATCTGTCAGGCATTGAATCACCATTGACGGCCGGATTGCCTTCCACTCGTAACGATCGATGTTTGACGAAACTATGCAAGTTCGTCGCAGATCGGTATAAGGTGGGTCGATGTGTCGTGTTTTAAGCTACAAATTGCTATGTCGCAGATTTGCATACGACGAATAGAGGCGGAGTTATAGTTGTTTATATCTGTGAGGCCATGAATCACCATTGACGGCAGGATTGCCCACCACTCGGAACGATCGACGTTTGACGAAACTATGCAAGTTCTTCGCAGATCGGTATAAGATGGGTCGATGTGTCGTGTTTTAAGCTACAAATTGCTATGTCGCAGATTCGCATACTACGAATAGAAGCGGAGTTATAGTTGTTTATATCTGTCAGGCCATGAATCACCATTGACGGCCGGATTGCCTTCCACTCTAAACGATCGATGTTTGACGAAACTATGCAAGTTCGTCGCAGATCGGTATAAGGTGAGTCGTTGGGCCGTGTTTTAAGCTACAAGTTGCTGTGTCGCAGATTCGCACACGACGAATAGAAGCGGAGTTATCGATGTTTATATCTGTGAGGCCATTAATCACCATTGACGACAGGATTGCCTACCACTCGGAATGATCGACGTTTGACGAAACTAGGCAAGTTCGTCGCAGATCGGTATAAGGTGGGTCGTTGGGCCGTGTTTTAAGATACAAATTGCTATGTCGCAGATTCGCATACGACCAATAGAAGCGGAGTTATCGATGTTTATATCTGTGAGGCCATTAATAACCATTGACGACAGGATTGCCTACCACTCGGAACGATCGACGTTTGACGAAACTATGCAAGTTCGTCGCAGATCGGTATAAGGTGGCTCGATGTGTCGTGTTTTAGGCTACAAATTGCTGTGTCGCATATTTGCGTGCGACGAATAGAAGCGGAGTTATAGTTGTTTATATCTGTCAGGCCATGAACCACCATTGAGGGCCGGATTGCCTACCACTCGGAACGACCGACGGTTGCCGAAACTATGCAAGTTCGTCGCAGATCGGTATAAGGTGGGTCGATGTGTCGTGTTTTAAGCTACAAATTGCTATGTCGCAGATTCGCATACGACAAATAGAAGTGAAGTTATAGTTGTTTATATCTGTGAGGCCATTAATCACCATTGACGACAGGATTGCCTACCACTCGGAACGATCGACGTTTGCCGAACCTATGCAAGTTCTTCGCAGATCGGTATATGGTGGCTCGATGTGTCGTGTTTTAGGCTACAAATTGCTATGTCGCAGATTTGCGTACGACGAATAGAAGCGGAGTTATAGTTGCTTGTATCTGTCAGGCCATGAATCACGATTGACGGCCGGATTGCCTACCACTCGGAACGACCGACGTTTGCCGAAACTATGCAAGTTCGTCGCATATCGGTATAAGGTGGGTCGTTAGGCCGTGTTTTAAGCTACAACTTGCTATGTCGCAGATTCGCATACGACGAATAGAAGCGAAGTTATCGATGTTTATATCTGTGAGGCCATGAATCACCATTGACGACCGGATTGCCTACCACTCGGAACGATCGACGCTTGGCGAAACTATGCAAGTTCGTCTCATATCGGTATAAGGTGGGTCGATGTGTCGTGCTTTATGCTTCAAATTGCTATGTCGCAGATTCGCATACGACGAATAGAAGCGGAGTTATAGTTGTTTATATCTGTCAGGCCATGAATCACCATTGACGGCCGGATTGCCTTCCACTCGAAACGATCGATGTTTGACGAAACTATGCAAGTTCGTCGCAGATCGGTATAAGGTGAGTCGTTGGGCCGTGTTTTAAGCTACAAGTTGCTGTGTCGCAGATTCGCACACGACGAATAGAAGCGGAGTTATCGATGTTTATATCTGTGAGGCCATTAATCACCATTGACGACAGGATTGCCTACCACTCGGAATGATCGACGTTTGACGAAACTAGGCAAGTTCGTCGCAGATCGGTATAAGGTGGGTCGTTGGGCCGTGTTTTAAGATACAAATTGCTATGTCGCAGATTCGCATACGACCAATAGAAGCGGAGTTATCGATGTTTATATCTGTGAGGCCATTAATCACCATTGACGACAGGATTGCCTACCACTCGGAACGATCGGCGTTTGACGAAACTATGCAAGTTCGTCGCAGATCAGTATAAGGTGGCTCGATGTGTCGTGTTTTAGGCTACAAATTGCTATGTCGCATATTTGCGTGCGACGAATAGAAGCGGAGTTATAGTTGTTTATATCTGTCAGGCCATGAATCACCATTGACGGCCGGATTGCCTACCACTCGGAACGACCGACGTTTGCCGAAACTATGCAAGTTCGTCGCAGATCGGTATAAGGTGGGTCGATGTGCCGTGTTTTAAGCTACAAATTGCTATGTCGCAGATTTGCATACGACGAATAGAAGCGGAGTTATAGTTGTTTATATCTGTCAGGCCGTGAATCACCATTGACGGCCGGATTGCCTACCACTCGAAACGATCGATGTTTGACGAAACTATGCAAGTTCGTCCCAGATCGGTATAAGGTGGGTCGATGTGTCGTGTTTTAAGCTACAAATTGCTGTGTCGCATATTCGCATACGACGAATAGAAGTGGAGTTATAGTTGTTTATATCTGTCAGGCCATGAATCACCATTGACGGCCGGATTGCCTTCCACACGAAACGATCGATGTTTGACGAAACTATGCAAGTTCGTCGCAGATCGGTATAAGGTGGGTCGTTGGGCCGTGTTTTAAGCTACAAGTTGCTGTGTCGCAGATTCGCATTCAACGAATAGAAGCGGAGTTATCGATGTTTATATCTGTGAGGCCATTAATCACCATTGACGACAGGATTGCCTACCACTCGGAACGATCGACGTTTGACAAAACTATGCAAGTTCGTCGCAGATCGGTATAAGGTGGGTCGATGTGTCGCGTTTTAGGCTACAAATTGCTGTGTCGCATATTTGGGTGCGACGAATAGAAGCGGAGTTGTAGTTGTTTATATCTGTCAGGCCATGAACCACCATTGAGGGCCGGATTGCCTACCACTCGGAACGATCGACGTTTGCCGAAACTATGCAAGTTCGTCGCAGATCGGTATAAGATGGGTCGATGTGTCGTGTTTTAAGCTACAAATTGCTATGTCGCAGATTCGCATACTACGAATAGAAGTGTAGTTATAGTTGTTTATATCTGTCAGGCCATGAATCACCAATGACGGCCGGATTGCCTTCCACTCGAAACGATCGATGTTTGACGAAACTATGCAAGTTCGTCGCAGATCGGTATAAGGTGAGTCGTTGGGCCGTGTTTTAAGCTACAAGTTGCTGTGTCGCAGATTCGCACACGACGAATAGAAGCGGAGTTATCGATGTTTATATCTGTGAGGCCATTAATCACCATTGACGACAGGATTGCCTACCACTCGGAATGATCGACGTTTGACGAAACTAGGCAAGTTCGTCGCAGATCGGTATAAGGTGGGTCGTTGGGCCGTGTTTTAAGATACAAATTGCTATGTCGCAGATTCGCATACGACCAATAGAAGCGGAGTTATCGATGTTTATATCTGTGAGGCCATTAATCACCATTGACGACAGGATTGCCTACCACTCGGAACGATCGGCGTTTGACGAAACTATGCAAGTTCGTCGCAGATCGGTATAAGGTGGCTCGATGTGTCGTGTTTTAGGCTACAAATTGGTATGTCGCATATTTGCGTGCGACGAATAGAAGCGGAGTTATAGTTGTTTATATCTGTCAGGCCATGAATCACCATTGACGGCCGGATTGCCTACCACTCGGAACGATCGATGTTTGCCGTAACTATGTAAGTTCTTCGCAGATCGGAATAAGGTGGGTCGATGTGCCGTGTTTTAAGCTACAAATTGCTATGTCGCAGATTTGCATACGACGAATAGAAGCAGAGTTATAGTTGTTTATATCTGTGAGGCCATGAATCACCATTGACAGCAGGATTGCCTACCACTCGGAACGATCGACGTTTGACGAAACTATGCCAGTTCTTCGCAGATCGGTATAAGGTGGGTCGATGTGCCGTGTTTTAAGCTACAAATTGCTATGTCGCAGATTTGCATACGACGAATAGAAGCGGAGTTATAGTTGTTTATATCTGTCAGGCCGTGAATCACCATTGACGGCCGGATTGCCTACCACTCGGAACGATCGACGTTTGCCGAAACTATGCAAGTTCTTCGCAGATCGGTATAAGGTGGGTCGATGGGCCGTGTTTTAAGATACAAGTTGCTATGTCGCAGATTCGCATACGACCAATAGAAGCGGAGTTATCGATGTTTATATCAGCGAGGCCATTAATAACCATTGACGACAGGATTGCCTACCACTCGGAACGATCGACGTTTGACGAAACTATGCAAGTTCGTCGCAGATCGGTATAAGGTGGCTCGATGTGTCGTGTTTTAGGCTACAAATTGCTGTGTCGCATATTTGCGTGCGACGAATAGAAGCGGAGTTATAGTTGTTTATATCTGTCAGGCCATGAACCACCATTGAGGGCCGGATTGCCTACCACTCGGAACGACCGACGTTTGCCGAAACTATGCAAGTTCTTCGCAGATCGGTATATGGTGGCTCGATGTGTCGTGTTTTAGGCTACAAATTGCTATGCCGCAGATTTGCGTACGACGAATAAAAGCGGAGTTATAGTTGCTTGTATCTGTCAGGCCATGAATCACCATTGACGGCCGGATTGCCTACCACTCGGAACGACCGACGTTTGCCGAAACTATGCAAGTTCGTCGCAGATCGGTATAAGGTGGGTCGTTGGGCCGTGTTTTAAGCTACAACTTGCTATGTCGCAGATTCGCATACGACGAATAGAAGCGAAGTTATCGATGTTTATATCTGTGAGGCCATGAATCACCATTGACGACCGGATTGCCTACCACTCGGAACGATCGACGCTTGGCGAAACTATGCAAGTTCGTCTCATATCGGTATAAGGTGGGTCGATGTGTCGTGCTTTATGCTACAAATTGCTATGTCGCAGATTCGCATACGACGAATAGAAGCGGAGTTATAGTTGTTTATATCTGTCAGGCCATGAATCACCATTGACGGCCGGATTGCCTTCCACTCGAAACGATCGATGTTTGACGAAACTATGCAAGTTCGTCGCAGATCGGTATAAGGTGAGTCGTTGGGCCGTGTTTTAAGCTACAAGTTGCTGTGTCGCAGATTCGCACACGACGAATAGAAGCGGAGTTATCGATGTTTATATCTGTGAGGCCATTAATCACCATTGACGACAGGATTGCCTACCACTCGGAATGATCGACGTTTGACGAAACTAGGCAAGTTCGTCGCAGATCGGTATAAGGTGGGTCGTTGGGCCGTGTTTTAAGATACAAATTGCTATGTCGCAGATTCGCATACGACCAATAGAAGCGAAGTTATCGATGTTTATATCTGTGAGGCCATTAATCACCATTGACGACAGGATTGCCTACCACTCGGAACGATCGGCGTTTGACGAAACTATGCAAGTTCGTCGCAGATCGGTATAAGGTGGCTCGATGTGTCGTGTGTTAGGCTACAAATTGCTATGTCGCATATTTGCGTGCGACGAATAGAAGCGGAGTTATAGTTGTTTATATCTGTCAGGCGATGAATCACCATTGACGGCCGGATTGCCTACCACTCGGAACGATCGACGTTTGCCGTAACTATGTAAGTTCTTCGCAGATCGGTATAAGGTGGGTCGATGTGCCGTGTTTTAAGCTACAAATTGCTATGTCGCAGATTTGCATACGACGAATAGAAGCAGAGTTATAGTTGTTTATATCTGTGAGGCCATGAATCACCATTGACGGCAGGAGTGCCTACCACTCGGAACGATCGACGTTTGACGAAACTATGCCAGTTCTTCGCAGATCGGTATAAGGTGGGTCGATGTGCCGTGTTTTAAGCTACAAATTGCTATGTCGCAGATTTGCATACGACGAATAGAAGCGGAGTTATAGTTGTTTATATCTGTCAGGCCGTGAATCACCATTGACGGCCGGATTGCCTACCACTCGGAACGATCGACGTTTGCCGAAACTATGCAAGTTCTTCGCAGATCGGTATAAGGTGGGTCGATGTGCCGTGTTTTAAGCTACAAATTGCTATGTCGCATATTTGCATACGACGAATAGAAGCGGAGTTATAGTTGTTTATATCTGTCAGGCCGTGAATCACCATTGACGGCCGGATTGCCTACCACTCGGAACGATCGACGTTTGACAAAACTATGCAAGTTCGTCGCAGATCGGTATATGGTGGCTCGATGTGTCGTGTTTTAGGCTACAAATTGCTATGTCGCAGATTTGCGTACGACGAATAGGAGCGGAGTTATAGTTGTTTATATCTGTCAGGCCATGAATCACCATTGACGGCCGGATTGCCTACCACTCGGAACGACCGACGTTTGCCGAAACTATGCAAGTGCGCCGCAGATCGGTATAAGGTGGGTCGTTGGGCCGTGTTTTAAGCTACAACTTGCTATGTCGCAGATTCGCATACGACGAATACAAGCGAAGTTATCGATGTTTATATCTGTGAGGCCATGAATCACCATTGACGACCGGATTGCCTGCCACTCGGAACGATCGACGATGACGAAACTATGCAAGTTCGTCGCATATCGGTATAAGGTGGGTCGATGTGTCGTGATTTAAGCTACAAATTGCTATGTCGCAGATTTGCATACGACGAATATAAGCGGAGTTATAGTTGTTTATATCTGTCAGGCATTGAATCACCATTGACGGCCGGATTGCCTTCCACTCGTAACGATCGATGTTTGACGAAACTATGCAAGTTCGTCGCAGATCGGTATAAGGTGGGTCGATGTGTCGTGTTTTAAGCTACAAATTGCTATGTCGCAGATTTGCATACGACGAATAGAGGCGGAGTTATAGTTGTTTATATCTGTGAGGCCATGAATCACCATTGACGGCAGGATTGCCTACCACTCGGAACGATCGACGTTTGACGAAACTATGCAAGTTCTTCGCAGATCGGTATAAGATGGGTCGATGTGTCGTGTTTTAAGCTACAAATTGCTATGTCGCAGATTCGCATACTACGAATAGAAGTGGAGTTATAGTTGTTTATATCTGTCAGGCCATGAATCACCATTGACGGCCGGATTGCCTTCCACTCGAAACGATCGATGTTTGACGAAACTATGCAAGTTCGTCGCAGATCGGTATAAGGTGAGTCGTTGGGCCGTGTTTTAAGCTACAAGTTGCTGTGTCGCAGATTCGCACACGACGAATAGAAGCGGAGTTATCGATGTTTATATCTGTGAGGCCATTAATCACCATTGACGACAGGATTGCCTACCACTCGGAATGATCGACGTTTGACGAAACTAGGCAAGTTCGTCGCAGATCGGTATAAGGTGGGTCGTTGGGCCGTGTTTTAAGATACAAATTGCTATGTCGCAGATTCGCATACGACCAATAGAAGCGGAGTTATCGATGTTTATATCTGTGAGGCCATTAATCACCATTGACGACAGGATTGCCTACCACTCGGAACGATCGGCGTTTGACGAAACTATGCAAGTTCGTCGCAGATCGGTATAAGGTGGCTCGTTGTGTCGTGCTTTAAGCTACAAATTGCTATGTCGCAGATTTGCATACGACGAATAGAAGCGGAGTTATAGTTGTTTATATCTGTCAGGCATTGAATCACCATTGACGGCCGGATTGCCTTCCACTCGTAACGATCGATGTTTGACGAAACTATGCAAGTTCGTCGCAGATCGGTATGAGGTGGGTCGATGTGTCGTGTTTTAAGCTACAAATTGCTATGTCGCAGATTTGCATACGACGAATAGAGGCGGAGTTATAGTTGTTTATATCTGTGAGGCCATGAATCACCATTGACGGCAGGATTGCCTACCACTCGGAACGATCGACGTTTGACGAAACTATGCAAGTTCTTCGCAGATCGGTATAAGATGGGTCGATGTGTCGTGTTTTAAGCTACAAATTGCTATGTCGCAGATTCGCATACTACGAATAGAAGGGGAGTTATAGTTGTTTATATCTGTCAGGCCATGAATCACCATTGACGGCCGGATTGCCTTCCACTCGAAACGATCGATGTTTGACGAAACTATGCAAGTTCGTCGCAGATCGGTATAAGGTGAGTCGTTGGGCCGTGTTTTAAGCTACAAGTTGCTGTGTCGCAGATTCGCACACGACGAATAGAAGCGGAGTTATCGATGTTTATATCTGTGAGGCCATTAATCACCATTGACGACAGGATTGCCTACCACTCGGAATGATCGACGTTTGACGAAACTAGGCAAGTTCGTCGCAGATCGGTATAAGGTGGGTCGTTGGGCCGTGTTTTAAGATACAAATTGCTATGTCGCAGATTCGCATAGGACCAATAGAAGCGGAGTTATCGATGTTTATATCTGTGAGGCCATTAATCACCATTGACGACAGGATTGCCTACCATCGGAACGATCGGCGTTTGACAAAACTATGCAAGTTCGTCGCAGATCGGTATATGGTGGCTCGATGTGTCGTGTTTTAGGCTACAAATTGCTATGTCGCAGATTTGCGTACGACGAATAGAAGCGGAGTTATAGTTGTTTATATCTGTCAGGCCATGAATCACCATTGACGGCCGGATTGCCTACCACTCGGAACGACCGACGTTTGCCGAAACTATGCAAGTGCGTCGCAGATCGGTATAAGGTGGGTCGTTGGGCCGTGTTTTAAGCTACAACTTGCTATGTCGCAGATTTGCATACGACGAATAGAAGCGGAGTTATAGTTGTTTATATCTGTCAGGCCGTGAATCACCATTGACGGCCGGATTGCCTACCACTCGGAACGATCGACATTTGCCGAAACTATGCAAGTTCTTCGCAGATCGGTATAAGGAGGGTCGATGTGCCGTGTTTTAAGCTACAAATTGCTATGTCGCAGATTTGCATACGACGAATAGAAGCGGAGTTATAGTTGTGTATATCTGTCAGGCCGTGAATCACCATTGACGGCCGGATTGCCTACCACTCGAAACGATCGATGTTTGACGAAACTATGCAAGTTCGTCCCAGATCGGTATAAGGTGGGTCGTTGGGCCGTGTTTGAAGATACAAGTTGCTATGTCGCAGATTCGCATACGACCAATAGAAGCGGAGTTATCGATGTTTATATCAGTGAGGCCATTAATAACCATTGACGACAGGATTGCCTACCACTCGGAACGATCGACGTTTGACGAAACTATGCAAGTTCGTCGCAGATCGGTATAAGGTGGCTCGATGTGTCGTGTTTTAGGCTACAAATTGCTGTGTCGCATATTTGCGTGCGACGAATAGAAGCGGAGTTATAGTTGTTTATATCTGTCAGGCCATGAACCACCATTGAGGGCCGGATTGCCTACCACTCGGAACGACCGACGGTTGCCGAAACTATGCAAGTTCGTCGCAGATCGGTATAAGGTGGGTCGATGTGTCGTGTTTTAAGCTACAAATTGCTATGTCGCAGATTCGCATACGACAAATAGAAGTGAAGTTATAGTTGTTTATATCTGTGAGGCCATTAATCACCATTGACGACAGGATTGCCTACCACTCGGAACGATCGACGTTTGCCGAACCTATGCAAGTTCTTCGCAGATCGGTATATGGTGGCTCGATGTGTCGTGTTTTAGGCTACAAATTGCTATGTCGCAGATTTGCGTACGACGAATAGAAGCGGAGTTATAGTTGCTTGTATCTGTCAGGCCATGAATCACGATTGACGGCCGGATTGCCTACCACTCGGAACGACCGACGTTTGCCGAAACTATGCAAGTTCGTCGCATATCGGTATAAGGTGGGTCGTTAGGCCGTGTTTTAAGCTACAACTTGCTATGTCGCAGATTCGCATACGACGAATAGAAGCGAAGTTATCGATGTTTATATCTGTGAGGCCATGAATCACCATTGACGACCGGATTGCCTACCACTCGGAACGATCGACGCTTGGCGAAACTATGCAAGTTCGTCTCATATCGGTATAAGGTGGGTCGATGTGTCGTGCTTTATGCTTCAAATTGCTATGTCGCAGATTCGCATACGACGAATAGAAGCGGAGTTATAGTTGTTTATATCTGTCAGGCCATGAATCACCATTGACGGCCGGATTGCCTTCCACTCGAAACGATCGATGTTTGACGAAACTATGCAAGTTCGTCGCAGATCGGTATAAGGTGAGTCGTTGGGCCGTGTTTTAAGCTACAAATTGCTGTGTCGCAGATTCGCACACGACGAATAGAAGCGGAGTTATCGATGTTTATATCTGTGAGGCCATTAATCACCATTGACGACAGGATTGCCTACCACTCGGAATGATCGACGTTTGACGAAACTAGGCAAGTTCGTCGCAGATCGGTATAAGGTGGGTCGTTGGGCCGTGTTTTAAGATACAAATTGCTATGTCGCAGATTCGCATACGACCAATAGAAGCGGAGTTATCGATGTTTATATCTGTGAGGCCATTAATCACCATTGACGACAGGATTGCCTACCACTCGGAACGATCGGCGTTTGACGAAACTATGCAAGTTCGTCGCAGATCAGTATAAGGTGGCTCGATGTGTCGTGTTTTAGGCTACAAATTGCTATGTCGCATATTTGCGTGCGACGAATAGAAGCGGAGTTATAGTTGTTTATATCTGTCAGGCCATGAATCACCATTGACGGCCGGATTGCCTACCACTCGGAACGACCGACGTTTGCCGAAACTATGCAAGTTCGTCGCAGATCGGTATAAGGTGGGTCGTTGGGCCGTGTTTTAAGCTACAACTTGCTATGTCGCAGATTCGCATACGACGAATACAAGCGAAGTTATCGATGTTTATATCTGTGAGGCCATGAATCACCATTGACGACCGGATTGCCTGCCACTCGGAACGATCGACGATGACGAAACTATGCAAGTTCGTCGCATATCGGTATAAGGTGGGTCGATGTGTCGTGATTTAAGCTACAAATTGCTATGTCGCAGATTTGCATACGACGAATATAAGCGGAGTTATAGTTGTTTATATCTGTCAGGCATTGAATCACCATTGACGGCCGGATTGCCTTCCACTCGTAACGATCGATGTTTGACGAAACTATGCAAGTTCGTCGCAGATCGGTATAAGGTGGGTCGATGTGTCGTGTTTTAAGCTACAAATTGCTATGTCGCAGATTTGCATACGACGAATAGAGGCGGAGTTATAGTTGTTTATATCTGTGAGGCCATGAATCACCATTGACGGCAGGATTGCCTACCACTCGGAACGATCGACGTTTGACGAAACTATGCAAGTTCTTCGCAGATCGGTATAAGATGGGTCGATGTGTCGTGTTTTAAGCTACAAATTGCTATGTCGCAGATTCGCATACTACGAATAGAAGTGGAGTTATAGTTGTTTATATCTGTCAGGCCATGAATCACCATTGACGGCCGGATTGCCTTCCACTCGAAACGATCGATGTTTGACGAAACTATGCAAGTTCGTCGCAGATCGGTATAAGGTGAGTCGTTGGGCCGTGTTTTAAGCTACAAGTTGCTGTGTCGCAGATTCGCACACGACGAATAGAAGCGGAGTTATCGATGTTTATATCTGTGAGGCCATTAATCACCATTGACGACAGGATTGCCTACCACTCGGAATGATCGACGTTTGACGAAACTAGGCAAGTTCGTCGCAGATCGGTATAAGGTGGGTCGTTGGGCCGTGTTTTAAGATACAAATTGCTATGTCGCAGATTCGCATACGACCAATAGAAGCGGAGTTATCGATGTTTATATCTGTGAGGCCATTAATCACCATTGACGACAGGATTGCCTACCACTCGGAACGATCGGCGTTTGACGAAACTATGCAAGTTCGTCGCAGATCGGTATAAGGTGGCTCGTTGTGTCGTGCTTTAAGCTACAAATTGCTATGTCGCAGATTTGCATACGACGAATAGAAGCGGAGTTATAGTTGTTTATATCTGTCAGGCATTGAATCACCATTGACGGCCGGATTGCCTTCCACTCGTAACGATCGATGTTTGACGAAACTATGCAAGTTCGTCGCAGATCGGTATGAGGTGGGTCGATGTGTCGTGTTTTAAGCTACAAATTGCTATGTCGCAGATTTGCATACGACGAATAGAGGCGGAGTTATAGTTGTTTATATCTGTGAGGCCATGAATCACCATTGACGGCAGGATTGCCTACCACTCGGAACGATCGACGTTTGACGAAACTATGCAAGTTCTTCGCAGATCGGTATAAGATGGGTCGATGTGTCGTGTTTTAAGCTACAAATTGCTATGTCGCAGATTCGCATACTACGAATAGAAGGGGAGTTATAGTTGTTTATATCTGTCAGGCCATGAATCACCATTGACGGCCGGATTGCCTTCCACTCGAAACGATCGATGTTTGACGAAACTATGCAAGTTCGTCGCAGATCGGTATAAGGTGGGTCGTTGGGCCGTGTTTTAAGCTACAAGTTGCTGTGTCGCAGATTCGCACACGACGAATAGAAGCGGAGTTATCGATGTTTATATCTGTGAGGCCATTAATCACCATTGACGACAGGATTGCCTACCACTCGGAATGATCGACGTTTGACGAAACTAGGCAAGTTAGTCGCAGATCGGTATAAGGTGGGTCGTTGGGCCGTGTTTTAAGATACAAATTGCTATGTCGCAGATTCGCATAGGACCAATAGAAGCGGAGTTATCGATGTTTATATCTGTGAGGCCATTAATCACCATTGACGACAGGATTGCCTACCATCGGAACGATCGGCGTTTGACAAAACTATGCAAGTTCGTCGCAGATCGGTATATGGTGGCTCGATGTGTCGTGTTTTAGGCTACAAATTGCTATGTCGCAGATTTGCGTACGACGAATAGAAGCGGAGTTATAGTTGTTTATATCTGTCAGGCCGTGAATCACCATTGACGGCCGGATTGCCTACCACTCGGAACGACCGACGTTTGCCGAAACTATGCAAGTGCGTCGCAGATCGGTATAAGGTGGGTCGTTGGGCCGTGTTTTAAGCTACAACTTGCTATGTCGCAGATTTGCATACGACGAATAGAAGCGGAGTTATAGTTGTTTATATCTGTCAGGCCGTGAATCACCATTGACGGCCGGATTGCCTACCACTCGGAACGATCGACGTTTGCCGAAACTATGCAAGTTCTTCGCAGATCGGTATAAGGAGGGTCGATGTGCCGTGTTTTAAGCTACAAATTGCTATGTCGCAGATTTGCATACGACGAATAGAAGCGGAGTTATAGTTGTTTATATCTGTCAGGCCGTGAATCACCATTGACGGCCGGATTGCCTACCACTCGAAACGATCGATGTTTGACGAAACTATGCAAGTTCGTCCCAGATCGGTATAAGGTGGGTCGTTGGGCCGTGTTTGAAGATACAAGTTGCTATGTCGCAGATTCGCATACGACCAATAGAAGCGGAGTTATCGATGTTTATATCAGTGAGGCCATTAATAACCATTGACGACAGGATTGCCTACCACTCGGAACGATCGACGTTTGACGAAACTATGCAAGTTCGTCGCAGATCGGTATAAGGTGGCTCGATGTGTCGTGTTTTAGGCTACAAATTGCTGTGTCGCATATTTGCGTGCGACGAATAGAAGCGGAGTTATAGTTGTTTATATCTGTCAGGCCATGAACCACCATTGAGGGCCGGATTGCCTACCACTCGGAACGACCGACGGTTGCCGAAACTATGCAAGTTCGTCGCAGATCGGTATAAGGTGGGTCGATGTGTCGTGTTTTAAGCTACAAATTGCTATGTCGCAGATTCGCATACGACAAATAGAAGTGAAGTTATAGTTGTTTATATCTGTGAGGCCATTAATCACCATTGACGACAGGATTGCCTACCACTCGGAACGATCGACGTTTGCCGAACCTATGCAAGTTCTTCGCAGATCGGTATATGGTGGCTCGATGTGTCGTGTTTTAGGCTACAAATTGCTATGTCGCAGATTTGCGTACGACGAATAGAAGCGGAGTTATAGTTGCTTGTATCTGTCAGGCCATGAATCACGATTGACGGCCGGATTGCCTACCACTCGGAACGACCGACGTTTGCCGAAACTATGCAAGTTCGTCGCAGATCGGTATAAGGTGGGTCGTTAGGCCGTGTTTTAAGCTACAACTTGCTATGTCGCAGATTCGCATACGACGAATAGAAGCGAAGTTATCGATGTTTATATCTGTGAGGCCATGAATCACCATTGACGACCGGATTGCCTACCACTCGGAACGATCGACGCTTGGCGAAACTATGCAAGTTCGTCTCATATCGGTATAAGGTGGGTCGATGTGTCGTGCTTTATGCTTCAAATTGCTATGTCGCAGATTCGCATACGACGAATAGAAGCGGAGTTATAGTTGTTTATATCTGTCAGGCCATGAATCACCATTGACGGCCGGATTGCCTTCCACTCGAAACGATCGATGTTTGACGAAACTATGCAAGTTCGTCGCAGATCGGTATAAGGTGAGTCGTTGGGCCGTGTTTTAAGCTACAAGTTGCTGTGTCGCAGATTCGCACACGACGAATAGAAGCGGAGTTATCGATGTTTATATCTGTGAGGCCATTAATCACCATTGACGACAGGATTGCCTACCACTCGGAATGATCGACGTTTGACGAAACTAGGCAAGTTCGTCGCAGATCGGTATAAGGTGGGTCGTTGGGCCGTGTTTTAAGATACAAATTGCTATGTCGCAGATTCGCATACGACCAATAGAAGCGGAGTTATCGATGTTTATATCTGTGAGGCCATTAATCACCATTGACGACAGGATTGCCTACCACTCGGAACGATCGGCGTTTGACGAAACTATGCAAGTTCGTCGCAGATCAGTATAAGGTGGCTCGATGTGTCGTGTTTTAGGCTACAAATTGCTATGTCGCATATTTGCGTGCGACGAATAGAAGCGGAGTTATAGTTGTTTATATCTGTCAGGCCATGAATCACCATTGACGGCCGGATTGCCTACCACTCGGAACGACCGACGTTTGCCGAAACTATGCAAGTTCGTCGCAGATCGGTATAAGGTGGGTCGTTGGGCCGTGTTTTAAGCTACAACTTGCTATGTCGCAGATTCGCATACGACGAATAGAAGCGAAGTTATCGATGTTTATATCTGTGAGGCCATGAACCACCATTGACGACCGGATTGCCTAGCACTCGGAACGATCGACGCTTGGCGAAACTATGCAAGTTCGTCTCATATCGGTATAAGGTGGGTCGATGTGTCGTGTTTTAGGCTACAAATTGCTATGTCGCATATTTGCATACGACGAATAGAAGCGGAGTTATAGTTGTTTATATCTGTCAGGCCATGAATCACCATTGACGGCCGGATTGCCTACCACTCGGAACGATCGACGTTTGCCGTAACTATGTAAGTTTTTCGCAGATCGGTATAAGGTGGGTCGTTGGGCCGTGTCTTAAGATACAAGTTGCTATGTCGCAGATTCGCATACGACCAATAGAAGCAGAGTTATAGTTGTTTATATCTGTGAGGCCATGAATCACCATTGACGGCAGGATTGCCTACCACTCGGAACGATCGACGTTTGACGAAACTATGCCAGTTCTTCGCAGATCGGTATAAGGTGGGTCGATGTGCCGTGTTTTAAGCTACAAATTGCTATGTCGCAGATTTGCATACGACGAATAGAAGCGGAGTTATAGTTGTTTATATCTGTCAGGCCGTGAATCACCATTGACGGCCGGATTGCCTACCACTCGGAACGATCAACGTTTGCCGAAACTATGCAAGTTCTTCGCAGATCGGTATAAGGTGGGTCGATGTGCCGTGTTTTAAGCTACAAATTGCTATGTCGCAGATTTGCATACGACGAATAGAAGCGGAGTTATAGTTGTTTATATCTGTCAGGCCGTGAATCACCATTGACGGCCGGATTGCCTACCACTCGAAACGATCGATGTTTGACGAAACTATGCAAGTTCGTCCCAGATCGGTATAAGGTGGGTCGATGTGTCGTGTTTTAAGCTACAAATTGCTGTGTCGCAGATTCGCATACGACGAATAGAAGTGGAGTTATAGTTGTTTATATCTGTCAGGCCATGAATCACCATTGACGGCCGGATTGCCTTCCACACGAAACGATCGATGTTTGACGAAACTATGCAAGTTCGTCGCAGATCGGTATAAGGTGGGTCGTTGGGCCGTGTTTTAAGCTACAAGTTGCTGTGTCGCAGATTCGCACACGACGAATAGAAGCGGAGTTATCGATGTTTATATCTGTGAGGCCATTAATCACCATTGACGGCAGGATTGCCTACCACTCGGAACGATCGACGTTTGCCGAAACTATGCAAGTTCTTCGCAGATCGGTATAAGGTGGGTCGATGTGTCGTGTTTTAGGCTACAAATTGCTGTGTCGCATATTTGGGTGCGACGAATAGAAGCGGAGTTGTAGTTGTTTATATCTGTCAGGCCATGAACCACCATTGAGGGCCGGATTGCCTACCACTCGGAACGATCGACGTTTGCCGAAACTATGCAAGTTCGTCGCAGATCGGTATAAGGTGGGTCGATGTGTCGTGTTTTAAGCTACAAATTGCTATGTCGCAGATTTGCGTACGACGAATAGAAGCGGACTTATAGTTGTTTGTATCTGTCAGGCCATGAATCACCATTGACGGCCGGATTGCCTACCACTCGGAACGACCGACGTTTGCCGACACTATGCAAGTTCGTCGCAGATCGGTATAAGGTGGGTCGTTGGGCCGTGTTTTAAGCTACAACTTGCTATGTCGCAGATTCGCATACGACGAATAGAAGCGAAGTTATCGATGTTTATATCTGTGAGGCCATGAATCACCATTGACGACCGGATTGCCTACCACTCGGAACGATCGACGCTTGGCGAAACTATGCAAGTTCGTCTCATATCGGTATAAGGTGGGTCGATGTGTCGTGCTTTAAGCTACAAATTGCTATGTCGCAGATTTTCATACGACGAATAGAAGCGGAGTTATAGTTGTTTATATCTGTGAGGTCATGGATCATCATTGACGGCCGGAATGCCTATCACTCGAAACGATCGATGTTTGACGAAACTATGCAAGTTCGTCGCAGATCGGTATAAGGTGGGTCGATGTGTCGTGCTTTAAGCTACAAATTGCAATGTCGCAGATTTGCATACAACGAATAGAAGCGGAGTTATAGTTGTTTATATCTGTCAGGCCATGAATCACCATTGACGGCCGGATTGCCTTCCACTCGAAACGATCGATGTTTGACGAAACTATGCAAGTTCTTCGCAGTTCGGTATAAGATGGGTCGATGTGTCGTTTTTAAGCTACAAATTGCTATGTCGCAGATTCGCATACTACGAATAGAAGTGGAGTTATAGTTGTTTATATCTGTCAGGCCATGAATCACCATTGACGGCCGGATTGCCTTCCACTCGAAACGATCGATGTTTGACGAAACTATGCAAGTTCTTCGCAGTTCGGTATAAGATGGGTCGATGTGTCGTGTTTTAAGCTACAAATTGCTATGTCGCAGATTCGCATACTACGAATAGAAGTGGAGTTATAGTTGTTTATATCTGTCAGGCCATGAATCACCATTGACGGCCGGATTGCCTTCCACTCGAAACGATCAATGTTTGACGAAACTATGCAAGTTCGTCGCAGATCGGTATAAGGTGGGTCGTTGGGCCGTGTTTTAAGCTACAAGTTGCTGTGTCGCAGATTCGCATACGGCGAATAGAAGCGGAGTTATCGATGTTTATATCTGTGAGGCCATTAATCACCATTGACGACCGGATTGCCCACCACTCGGAATGATCGACGTTTGACGAAACTAGGCAAGTTCGTCGCAGATCGGTATGAGGTGGGTCGTTGGGCCGTGTTTTAAGATACAAATTGCTATGACGCAGATTCGCATACGACCAATAGAAGCGGAGTTATCGATGTTTATATCTGTGAGGCCATTAATCACCATTGACGACAGGATTGCCTACCACTCGGAACGATCGACGTTTGACGAAACTATGCCAGTTCTTCGCAGATCGGTATAAGGTGGGTCGATGTGCCGTGTTTTAAGCTACAAATTGCTATGTCGCAGATTTGCATACGACGAATAGAAGCGGAGTTATAGTTGTTTATATCTGTCAGGCCGTGAATCACCATTGACGGCCGGATTGCCTACCACTCGGAACGATCAACGTTTGCCGAAACTATGCAAGTTCTTCGCAGATCGGTATAAGGTGGGTCGATGTGCCGTGTTTTAAGCTACAAATTGCTATGTCGCAGATTTGCATACGACGAATAGAAGCGGAGTTATAGTTGTTTATATCTGTCAGGCCGTGAATCACCATTGACGGCCGGATTGCCTACCACTCGAAACGATCGATGTTTGACGAAACTATGCAAGTTCGTCCCAGATCGGTATAAGGTGGGTCGATGTGTCGTGTTTTAAGCTACAAATTGCTGTGTCGCAGATTCGCATACGACGAATAGAAGTGGAGTTATAGTTGTTTATATCTGTCAGGCCATGAATCACCATTGACGGCCGGATTGCCTTCCACACGAAACGATCGATGTTTGACGAAACTATGCAAGTTCGTCGCAGATCGGTATAAGGTGGGTCGTTGGGCCGTGTTTTAAGCTACAAGTTGCTGTGTCGCAGATTCGCATTCAACGAATAGAAGCGGAGTTATCGATGTTTATATCTGTGAGGCCATTAATCACCATTGACGACAGGATTGCCTACCACTCGGAACGATCGACGTTTGACAAAACTATGCAAGTTCGTCGCAGATCGGTATAAGGTGGGTCGATGTGTCGCGTTTTAGGCTACAAATTGCTGTGTCGCATATTTGGGTGCGACGAATAGAAGCGGAGTTGTAGTTGTTTATATCTGTCAGGCCATGAACCACCATTGAGGGCCGGATTGCCTACCACTCGGAACGATCGACGTTTGCCGAAACTATGCAAGTTCGTCGCAGATCGGTATAAGATGGGTCGATGTGTCGTGTTTTAATCTACAAATTGCTATGTCGCAGATTCGCATACTACGAATAGAAGTGTAGTTATAGTTGTTTATATCTGTCAGGCCATGAATCACCATTGACGGCCGGATTGCCTTCCACTCGAAACGATCGATGTTTGACGAAACTAGGCAAGTTCGTCGCAGATCGGTATAAGGTGGGTCGTTGGGCCGTGTTTTAAGATACAAATTGCTATGTCGCAGATTCGCATACGACCAATAGAAGCGGAGTTATCGATGTTTATATCTGTGAGGCCATTAATCACCATTGACGACAGGATTGCCTACCACTCGGAACGATCGGCGTTTGACGAAACTATGCAAGTTCGTCGCAGATCGGTATAAGGTGGCTCGATGTGTCGTGTTTTAGGCTACAAATTGGTATGTCGCATATTTGCGTGCGACGAATAGAAGCGGAGATATAGTTGTTTATATCTGTCAGGCCATGAATCACCATTGACGGCCGGATTGCCTACCACTCGGAACGATCGATGTTTGCCGTAACTATGTAAGTTCTTCGCAGATCGGAATAAGGTGGGTCGATGTGCCGTGTTTTAAGCTACAAATTGCTATGTCGCAGATTTGCATACGACGAATAGAAGCAGAGTTATAGTTGTTTATATCTGTGAGGCCATGAATCACCATTGACAGCAGGATTGCCTACCACTCGGAACGATCGACGTTTGACGAAACTATGCCAGTTCTTCGCAGATCGGTATAAGGTGGGTCGATGTGCCGTGTTTTAAGCTACAAATTGCTATGTCGCAGATTTGCATACGACGAATAGAAGCGGAGTTATAGTTGTTTATATCTGTCAGGCCGTGAATCACCATTGACGGCCGGATTGCCTACCACTCGGAACGATCGACGTTTGCCGAAACTATGCAAGTTCTTCGCAGATCGGTATAAGGTGGGTCGATGTGCCGTGTTTTAAGCTACAAATTGCTATGTCGCAGATTTGCATACGACGAATAGAAGCGGAGTTATAGTTGTGTATATCTGTCAGGCCGTGAATCACCATTGACGGCCGGATTGCCTGCCACTCGAAACGATCGATGTTTGACGAAACTATGCAAGTTCGTCCCAGATCGGTATAAGGTGGGTCGTTGGGCCGTGTTTTAAGATACAAGTTGCTATGTCGCAGATTCGCATACGACCAATAGAAGCGGAGTTATCGATGTTTATATCAGTGAGGCCATTAATAACCATTGACGACAGGATTGCCTACCACTCGGAACGATCGACGTTTGACGAAACTATGCAAGTTCGTCGCAGATCGGTATAAGGTGGCTCGATGTGTCGTGTTTTAGGCTACAAATTGCTGTGTCGCATATTTGCGTGCGACGAATAGAAGCGGAGTTATAGTTGTTTATATCTGTCAGGCCATGAACCACCATTGAGGGCCGGATTGCCTACCACTCGGAACGACCGACGTTTGCCGAAACTATGCAAGTTCTTCGCAGATCGGTATATGGTGGCTCGATGTGTCGTGTTTTAGGCTACAAATTGCTATGCCGCAGATTTGCGTACGACGAATAAAAGCGGAGTTATAGTTGCTTGTATCTGTCAGGCCATGAATCACCATTGACGGCCGGATTGCCTACCACTCGGAACGACCGACGTTTGCCGAAACTATGCAAGTTCGTCGCAGATCGGTATAAGGTGGGTCGTTGGGCCGTGTTTTAAGCTACAACTTGCTATGTCGCAGATTCGCATACGACGAATAGAAGCGATGTTATCGATGTTTATATCTGTGAGGCCATGAATCACCATTGACGACCGGATTGCCTACCACTCGGAACGATCGACGCTTGGCGAAACTATGCAAGTTCGTCTCATATCGGTATAAGGTGGGTCGATATGTCGTGCTTTATGCTACAAATTGCTATGTCGCAGATTCGCATACGACGAATAGAAGCGGAGTTATAGTTGTTTATATCTGTCAGGCCATGAATCACCATTGACGGCCGGATTGCCTTCCACTCGAAACGATCGATGTTTGACGAAACTATGCAAGTTCGTCGCAGATCGGTATAAGGTGAGTCGTTGGGCCGTGTTTTAAGCTACAAGTTGCTGTGTCGCAGATTCGCACACGACGAATAGAAGCGGAGTTATCGATGTTTATATCTGTGAGGCCATTAATCACCATTGACGACAGGATTGCCTACCACTCGGAATGATCGACGTTTGACGAAACTAGGCAAGTTCGTCGCAGATCGGTATAAGGTGGGTCGTTGGGCCGTGTTTTAAGATACAAATTGCTATGTCGCAGATTCGCATACGACCAATAGAAGCGAAGTTATCGATGTTTATATCTGTGAGGCCATTAATCACCATTGACGACAGGATTGCCTACCACTCGGAACGATCGGCGTTTGACGAAACTATGCAAGTTCGTCGCAGATCGGTATAAGGTGGCTCGATGTGTCGTGTGTTAGGCTACAAATTGCTATGTCGCATATTTGCGTGCGACGAATAGAAGCGGAGTTATAGTTGTTTATATCTGTCAGGCCATGAATCACCATTGACGGCCGGATTGCCTACCACTCGGAACGATCGACGTTTGCCGTAACTATGTAAGTTCTTCGCAGATCGGTATAAGGTAAGTCGATGTGCCGTGTTTTAAGCTACAAATTGCTATGTCGCAGATTTGCATACGACGAATAGAAGCAGAGTTATAGTTGTTTATATCTGTGAGGCCATGAATCACCATTGACGGCAGGAGTGCCTACCACTCGGAACGATCGACGTTTGACGAAACTATGCCAGTTCTTCGCAGATCGGTATAAGGTGGGTCGATGTGCCGTGTTTTAAGCTACAAATTGCTATGTCGCAGATTTGCATACGACGAATAGAAGCGGAGTTATAGTTGTTTATATCTGTCAGGCCGTGAATCACCATTGACGGCCGGATTGCCTACCACTCGGAACGATCGACGTTTGCCGAAACTATGCAAGTTCTTCGCAGATCGGTATAAGGTGGGTCGATGTGCCGTGTTTTAAGCTACAAATTGCTATGTCGCAGATTTGCATACGACGAATAGAAGCGGAGTTATAGTTGTTTATATCTGTCAGGCCGTGAATCACCATTGACGGCCGGATTGCCTACCACTCGAAACGATCGATGTTTGACGAAACTATGCAAGTTCGTCCCAGATCGGTATAAGGTGGGTCGTTCGGCCGCGTTTTAAGATACAAGTTGCTATGTCGCAGATTCGCATACGACCAATAGAAGCGGAGTTATCGATGTTTATATTAGTGAGGCCATTAATAACCATTGACGTCAGGATTGCCTACCACTCGGAACGATCGACGTTTGACGAAACTATGCAAGTTCGTCGCAGATCGGTATAAGGTGGCTCGATGTGTCGTGTTTTAGGCTACAAATTGCTGTGTCGCATATTTGCGTGCGACGAATAGAAGCGGAGTTATAGTTGTTTATATCTGTGAGGCCATGAATCACCATTGACGGCAGGATTGCCTACCACTCGGAACGATCGACGTTTGACGAAACTATGCAAGTTCTTCGCAGATCGGTATAAGATGGGTCGATGTGTCGTGTTTTAAGCTACAAATTGCTGTGTCGCAGATTCGCATACGACGAATAGAAGTGGAGTTATAGTTGTTTATATCTGTCAGGCCATGAATCACCATTGACGGCCGGATTGCCTTCCACACGAAACGATCGATGTTTGACGAAACTATGCAAGTTCGTCGCAGATCGGTATAAGGTGGGTCGTTGGGCCGTGTTTTAAGCTACAAGTTGCTGTGTCGCAGATTCGCATACAACGAATAGAAGCGGAGTTATCGATGTTTATATCTGTGAGGCCATTAATCACCATTGACGACAGGATTGCCTACCACTCGGAACGATCGACGTTTGACAAAACTATGCAAGTTCGTCGCAGATCGGTATATGGTGGCTCGATGTGTCGTGTTTTAGGCTACAAATTGCTATGTCGCAGATTTGCGTACGACGAATAGGAGCGGAGTTATAGTTGTTTATATCTGTCAGGCCATGAATCACCATTGACGGCCGGATTGCCTACCACTCGGAACGACCGACGTTTGCCGAAACTATGCAAGTGCGCCGCAGATCGGTATAAGGTGGGTCGTTGGGCCGTGTTTTAAGCTACAACTTGCTATGTCGCAGATTCGCATACGACGAATAGAAGCGAAGTTATCGATGTTTATATCTGTGAGGCCATTAATCACCATTGACGACCGGATTGCCTGCCACTCGGAACGATCGACGATGACGAAACTATGCAAGTTCGTCGCATATCGGTATAAGGTGGGTCGATGTGTCGTGATTTAAGCTACAAATTGCTATGTCGCAGATTTGCATACGACGAATATAAGCGGAGTTATAGTTGTTTATATCTGTCAGACATTGAATCACCATTGACGGCCGGATTGCCTTCCACTCGTAACGATCGATGTTTGACGAAACTATGCAAGTTCGTCGCAGATCGGTATAAGGTGGGTCGATGTGTCGTGTTTTAAGCTACAAATTGCTATGTCGCAGATTTGCATACGACGAATAGAGGCGGAGTTATAGTTGTTTATATCTGTGAGGCCATGAATCACCATTGACGGCAGGATTGCCTACCACTCGGAACGATCGACGTTTGACGAAACTATGCAAGTTCTTCGCAGATCGGTATAAGATGGGTCGATGTGTCGTGTTTTAAGCTACAAATTGCTATGTCGCAGATTCGCATACTACGAATAGAAGTGGAGTTATAGTTGTTTATATCTGTCAGGCCATGAATCACCATTGACGGCCGGATTGCCTTCCACTCGAAACGATCGATGTTTGACGAAACTATGCAAGTTCGTCGCAGATCGGTATAAGGTGAGTCGTTGGGCCGTGTTTTAAGCTACAAGTTGCTGTGTCGCAGATTCGCACACGACGAATAGAAGCGGAGTTATCGATGTTTATATCTGTGAGGCCATTAATCACCATTGACGACAGGATTGCCTACCACTCGGAATGATCGACGTTTGACGAAACTAGGCAAGTTCGTCGCAGATCGGTATAAGGTGGGTCGTTGGGCCGTGTTTTAAGATACAAATTGCTATGTCGCAGATTCGCATACGACCAATAGAAGCGGAGTTATCGATGTTTATATCTGTGAGGCCATTAATCACCATTGACGACAGGATTGCCTACCACTCGGAACGATCGGCGTTTGACGAAACTATGCAAGTTCGTCGCAGATCGGTATAAGGTGGCTCGTTGTGTCGTGCTTTAAGCTACAAATTGCTATGTCGCAGATTTGCATACGACGAATAGAAGCGGAGTTATAGTTGTTTATATCTGTCAGGCCTTGAATCACCATTGACGGCCGGATTGCCTTCCACTCGTAACGATCGATGTTTGACGAAACTATGCAAGTTCGTCGCAGATCGGTATAAGGTGGGTCGATGTGTCGTGTTTTAAGCTACAAATTGCTATGTCGCAGATTTGCATACGACGAATAGAGGCGGAGTTATAGTTGTTTATATCTGTGAGGCCATGAATCACCATTGACGGCAGGATTGCCTACCACTCGGAACGATCGACGTTTGACGAAACTATGCAAGTTCTTCGCAGATCGGTATAAGATGGGTCGATGTGTCGTGTTTTAAGCTACAAATTGCTATGTCGCAGATTCGCATACTACGAATAGAAGTGGAGTTATAGTTGTTTATATCTGTCAGGCCATGAATCACCATTGACGGCCGGATTGCCTTGCACTCGAAACGATCGATGTTTGACGAAACTATGCAAGTTCGTCGCAGATCGGTATAAGGTGAGTCGTTGGGCCGTGTTTTAAGCTACAAGTTGCTGTGTCGCAGATTCGCACACGACGAATAGAAGCGGAGTTATCGATGTTTATATCTGTGAGGCCATTAATCACCATTGACGACAGGATTGCCTACCACTCGGAATGATCGACGTTTGACGAAACTAGGCAAGTTAGTCGCAGATCGGTATAAGGTGGGTCGTTGGGCCGTGTTTTAAGATACAAATTGCTATGTCGCAGATTCGCATACGACCAATAGAAGCGGAGTTATCGATGTTTATATCTGTGAGGCCATTAATCACCATTGACGACAGGATTGCCTACCATCGGAACGATCGGCGTTTGACAAAACTATGCAAGTTCGTCGCAGATCGGTATATGGTGGCTCGATGTGTCGTGTTTTAGGCTACAAATTGCTATGTCGCAGATTTGCGTACGACGAATAGAAGCGGAGTTATAGTTGTTTATATCTGTCAGGCCATGAATCACCATTGACGGCCGGATTGCCTACCACTCGGAACGACCGACGTTTGCCGAAACTATGCAAGTGCGTCGCAGATCGGTATAAGGTGGGTCGTTGGGCCGTGTTTTAAGCTACAACTTGCTATGTCGCAGATTTGCATACGACGAATAGAAGCGGAGTTATAGTTGTTTATATCTGTCAGGCCGTGAATCACCATTGACGGCCGGATTGCCTACCACTCGGAACGATCGACATTTGCCGAAACTATGCAAGTTCTTCGCAGATCGGTATAAGGAGGGTCGATGTGCCGTGTTTTAAGCTACAAATTGCTATGTCGCAGATTTGCATACGACGAATAGAAGCGGAGTTATAGTTGTGTATATCTGTCAGGCCGTGAATCACCATTGACGGCCGGATTGCCTACCACTCGGAACGACCGACGGTTGCCGAAACTATGCAAGTTCGTCGCAGATCGGTATAAGGTGGGTCGATGTGTCGTGTTTTAAGCCACAAATTGCTATGTCGCAGATTCGCATACGACAAATAGAAGTGAAGTTATAGTTGTTTATATCTGTGAGGCCATTAATCACCATTGACAGCAGGATTGCCTACCACTCGGAACGATCGACGTTTGACGAAACTATGCCAGTTCTTCGCAGATCGGTATAAGGTGGGTCGATGTGCCGTGTTTTAAGCTACAAATTGCTATGTCGCAGATTTGCATACGACGAATAGAAGCGGAGTTATAGTTGTTTATATCTGTCAGGCCGTGAATCACCATTGACGGCCGGATTGCCTACCACTCGGAACGATCGACGTTTGCCGAAACTATGCAAGTTCTTCGCAGATCGGTATAAGGTGGGTCGATGTGCCGTGTTTTAAGCTACAAATTGCTATGTCGCAGATTTGCATACGACGAATAGAAGCGGAGTTATAGTTGTGTATATCTGTCAGGCCGTGAATCACCATTGACGGCCGGATTGCCTACCACTCGAAACGATCGATGTTTGACGAAACTATGCAAGTTCGTCCCAGATCGGTATAAGGTGGGTCGTTGGGCCGTGTTTTAAGATACAAGTTGCTATGTCGCAGATTCGCATACGACCAATAGAAGCGGAGTTATCGATGTTTATATCAGTGAGGCCATTAATAACCATTGACGACAGGATTGCCTACCACTCGGAACGATCGACGTTTGACGAAACTATGCAAGTTCGTCGCAGATCGGTATAAGGTGGCTCGATGTGTCGTGTTTTAGGCTACAAATTGCTGTGTCGCATATTTGCGTGCGACGAATAGAAGCGGAGTTATAGTTGTTTATATCTGTCAGGCCATGAACCACCATTGAGGGCCGGATTGCCTACCACTCGGAACGACCGACGTTTGCCGAAACTATGCAAGTTCTTCGCAGATCGGTATATGGTGGCTCGATGTGTCGTGTTTTAGGCTACAAATTGCTATGCCGCAGATTTGCGTTCGACGAATATAAGCGGAGTTATAGTTGCTTGTATCTGTCAGGCCATGAATCACCATTGACGGCCGGATTGCCTACCACTCGGAACGACCGACGTTTGCCGAAACTATGCAAGTTCGTCGCAGATCGGTATAAGGTGGGTCGTTGGGCCGTGTTTTAAGCTACAACTTGCTATGTCGCAGATTCGCATACGACGAATAGAAGCGAAGTTATCGATGTTTATATCTGTGAGGCCATGAATCACCATTGACGACCGGATTGCCTACCACTCGGAACGATCGACGCTTGGCGAAACTATGCAAGTTCGTCTCATATCGGTATAAGGTGGGTCGATGTGTCGTGCTTTATGCTACAAATTGCTATGTCGCAGATTCGCATACGACGAATAGAAGCGGAGTTATAGTTGTTTATATCTGTCAGGCCATGAATCACCATTGACGGCCGGATTGCCTTCCACTCGAAACGATCGATGTTTGACGAAACTATGCAAGTTCGTCGCATATCGGTATAAGGTGGGTCGATGTGTCGTGATTTAAGCTACAAATTGCTATGTCGCAGATTTGCATACGACGAATATAAGCGGAGTTATAGTTGTTTATATCTGTCAGGCATTGAATCACCATTGACGGCCGGATTGCCTTCCACTCGTAACGATCGATGTTTGACGAAACTATGCAAGTTCGTCGCAGATCGGTATAAGGTGGGTCGATGTGTCGTGTTTTAAGCTACAAATTGCTATGTCGCAGATTTGCATACGACGAATAGAAGCGGAGTTATAGTTGTTTATATCTGTGAGGCCATGAATCACCATTGACGGCAGGATTGCCTACCACTCGGAACGATCGACGTTTGACGAAACTATGCAAGTTCTTCGCAGATCGGTATAAGATGGGTCGATGTGTCGTGTTTTAAGCTACAAATTGCTATGTCGCAGATTCGCATACTACGAATAGAAGTGGAGTTATAGTTGTTTATATCTGTCAGGCCATGAATCACCATTGACGGCCGGATTGCCTTCCACTCGAAACGATCGATGTTTGACGAAACTATGCAAGTTCGTCGCAGATCGGTATAAGGTGAGTCGTTGGGCCGTGTTTTAAGCTACAAGTTGCTGTGTCGCAGATTCGCACACGACGAATAGAAGCGGAGTTATCGATGTTTATATCTGTGAGGCCATTAATCACCATTGACGACAGGATTGCCTACCACTCGGAATGATCGACGTTTGACGAAACTAGGCAAGTTCGTCGCAGATCGGTATAAGGTGGGTCGTTGGGCCGTGTTTTAAGATACAAATTGCTATGTCGCAGATTCGCATACGACCAATAGAAGCGGAGTTATCGATGTTTATATCTGTGAGGCCATTAATCACCATTGACGACAGGATTGCCTACCACTCGGAACGATCGACGTTTGCCGAACCTATGCAAGTTCTTCGCAGATCAGTATATGGTGGCTCGATGTGTCGTGTTTTAGGCTACAAATTGCTATGTCGCAGATTTGCGTACGACGAATAGAAGCGGAGTTATAGTTGCTTGTATCTGTCAGGCCATGAATCACGATTGACGGCCGGATTGCCTACCACTCGGAACGACCGACGTTTGCCGAAACTATGCAAGTTCGTCGCATATCGGTATAAGGTGGGTCGTTAGGCCGTGTTTTAAGCTACAACTTGCTATGTCGCAGATTCGCATACGACGAATAGAAGCGAAGTTATCGATGTTTATATCTGTGAGGCCATGAATCACCATTGACGACCGGATTGCCTACCACTCGGAACGATCGACGCTTGGCGAAACTATGCAAGTTCGTCTCATATCGGTATAAGGTGGGTCGATGTGTCGTGCTTTATGCTTCAAATTGCTATGTCGCAGATTCGCATACGACGAATAGAAGCGGAGTTATAGTTGTTTATATCTGTCAGGCCATGAATCACCATTGACGGCCGGATTGCCTTCCACTCGAAACGATCGATGTTTGACGAAACTATGCAAGTTCGTCGCAGATCGGTATAAGGTGAGTCGTTGGGCCGTGTTTTAAGCTACAAGTTGCTGTGTCGCAGATTCGCACACGACGAATAGAAGCGGAGTTATCGATGTTTATATCTGTGAGGCCATTAATCACCATTGACGACAGGATTGCCTACCACTCGGAATGATCGACGTTTGACGAAACTAGGCAAGGTCGTCGCAGATCGGTATAAGGTGGGTCGTTGGGCCGTGTTTTAAGATACAAATTGCTATGTCGCAGATTCGCATACGACCAATAGAAGCGGAGTTATCGATGTTTATATCTGTGAGGCCATTAATCACCATTGACGACAGGATTGCCTACCACTCGGAACGATCGGCGTTTGACGAAACTATGCAAGTTCGTCGCAGATCAGTATAAGGTGGCTCGATGTGTCGTGTTTTAGGCTACAAATTGCTATGTCGCATATTTGCGTGCGACGAATAGAAGCGGAGTTATAGTTGTTTATATCTGTCAGGCCATGAATCACCATTGACGGCCGGATTGCCTACCACTCGGAACGACCGACGTTTGCCGAAACTATGCAAGTTCGTCGCAGATCGGTATAAGGTGGGTCGTTGGGCCGTGTTTTAAGCTACAACTTGCTATGTCGCAGATTCGCATACGACGAATAGAAGCGAAGTTATCGATGTTTATATCTGTGAGGCCATGAATCACCATTGACGACCGGATTGCCTACCACTCGGAACGATCGACGCTTGGCGAAACTATGCAAGTTCGTCTCATATCGGTATAAGGTGGGTCGATGTGTCGTGTTTTAGGCTACAAATTGCTATGTCGCATATTTGCATACGACGAATAGAAGCGGAGTTATAGTTGTTTATATCTGTCAGGCCATGAATCACCATTGACGGCCGGATTGCCTACCACTCGGAACGATCGACGTTTGCCGTAACTATGTAAGTTCTTCGCAGATCGGTATAAGGTGGGTCGTTGGACCGTGTCTTAAGATACAAGTTGCTATGTCGCAGATTCGCATACGACCAATAGAAGCAGAGTTATAGTTGTTTATATCTGTGAGGCCATGAATCACCATTGACGGCAGGATTGCCTACCACTCGGAACGATCGACGTTTGACGAAACTATGCCAGTTCTTCGCAGATCGGTATAAGGTGGGTCGATGTGCCGTGTTTTAAGCTACAAATTGCTATGTCGCAGATTTGCATACGACGAATAGAAGCGGAGTTATAGTTGTTTATATCTGTCAGGCCGTGAATCACCATTGACGGCCGGATTGCCTACCACTCGGAACGATCAACGTTTGCCGAAACTATGCAAGTTCTTCGCAGATCGGTATAAGGTGGGTCGATGTGCCGTGTTTTAGGCTACAAATTGCTGTGTCGCATATTTGGGTGCGACGAATAGAAGCGGAGTTGTAGTTGTTTATATCTGTCAGGCCATGAACCACCATTGAGGGCCGGATTGCCTACCACTCGGAACGATCGACGTTTGCCGAAACTATGCAAGTTCGTCGCAGATCGGTATAAGGTGGGTCGATGTGTCGTGTTTTAAGCTACAAATTGCTGTGTCGCAGATTCGCATACGACGAATAGAAGTGGAGTTATAGTTGTTTATATCTGTCAGGCCATGAATCACCATTGACGGCCGGATTGCCTTCCACACGAAACGATCGATGTTTGACGAAACTATGCAAGTTCGTCGCAGATCGGTATAAGGTGGGTCGTTGGGCCGTGTTTTAAGCTACAAGTTGCTGTGTCGCAGATTCGCACACGACGAATAGAAGCGGAGTTATCGATGTTTATATCTGTGAGGCCATTAATCACCATTGACGGCAGGATTGCCTACCACTCGGAACGATCGACGTTTGCCGAAACTATGCAAGTTCTTCGCAGATCGGTATAAGGTGGGTCGATGTGTCGTGTTTTAGGCTACAAATTGCTGTGTCGCATATTTGGGTGCGACGAATAGAAGCGGAGTTGTAGTTGTTTATATCTGTCAGGCCATGAACCACCATTGAGGGCCGGATTGCCTACCACTCGGAACGATCGACGTTTGCCGAAACTATGCAAGTTCGTCGCAGATCGGTATAAGGTGGGTCGATGTGTCGTGTTTTAAGCTACAAATTGCTATGTCGCAGATTTGCGTACGACGAATAGAAGCGGAGTTATAGTTGTTTGTATCTGTCAGGCCATGAATCACCATTGACGGCCGGATTGCCTACCACTCGGAACGACCGACGTTTGCCGACACTATGCAAGTTCGTCGCAGATCGGTATAAGGTGGGTCGTTGGGCCGTGTTTTAAGCTACAACTTGCTATGTCGCAGATTCGCATACGACGAATAGAAGCGAAGTTATCGATGTTTATATCTGTGAGGCCATGAATCACCATTGACGACCGGATTGCCTACCACTCGGAACGATCGACGCTTGGCGAAACTATGCAAGTTCGTCTCATATCGGTATAAGGTGGGTCGATGTGTCGTGCTTTAAGCTACAAATTGCTATGTCGCAGATTTTCATACGACGAATAGAAGCGGAGTTATAGTTGTTTATATCTGTGAGGTCATGGATCATCATTGACGGCCGGAATGCCTATCACTCGAAACGATCGATGTTTGACGAAACTATGCAAGTTCGTCGCAGATCGGTATAAGGTGGGTCGATGTGTCGTGCTTTAAGCTACAAATTGCAATGTCGCAGATTTGCATACAACGAATAGAAGCGGAGTTATAGTTGTTTATATCTGTCAGGCCATGAATCACCATTGACAGCAGGATTGCCTACCACTCGGAACGATCGACGTTTGACGAAACTATGCCAGTTCTTCGCAGATCGGTATAAGGTGGGTCGATGTGCCGTGTTTTAAGCTACAAATTGCTATGTCGCAGATTTGCATACGACGAATAGAAGCGGAGTTATAGTTGTTTATATCTGTCAGGCCGTGAATCACCATTGACGGCCGGATTGCCTACCACTCGGAACGATCGACGTTTGCCGAAACTATGCAAGTTCTTCGCAGATCGGTATAAGGTGGGTCGATGTGCCGTGTTTTAAGCTACAAATTGCTATGTCGCAGATTTGCATACGACGAATAGAAGCGGAGTTATAGTTGTGTATATCTGTCAGGCCGTGAATCACCATTGACGGCCGGATTGCCTACCACTCGAAACGATCGATGTTTGACGAAACTATGCAAGTTCGTCCCAGATCGGTATAAGGTGGGTCGTTGGGCCGTGTTTTAAGATACAAGTTGCTATGTCGCAGATTCGCATACGACCAATAGAAGCGGAGTTATCGATGTTTATATCAGTGAGGCCATTAATCACCATTGACGACAGGATTGCCTACCACTCGGAATGATCGACGTTTGACGAAACTAGGCAAGTTCGTCGCAGATCGGTATAAGGTGGGTCGTTGGGCCGTGTTTTAAGATACAAATTGCTATGTCGCAGATTCGCATACGACCAATAGAAGCGGAGTTATCGATGTTTATATCTGTGAGGCCATTAATCACCATTGACGACAGGATTGCCTACCACTCGGAACGATCGGCGTTTGACGAAACTATGCAAGTTCGTCGCAGATCGGTATAAGGTGGCTCGATGTGTCGTGTTTTAGGCTACAAATTGGTATGTCGCATATTTGCGTGCGACGAATAGAAGCGGAGTTATAGTTGTTTATATCTGTCAGGCCATGAATCACCATTGACGGCCGGATTGCCTACCACTCGGAACGATCGATGTTTGCCGTAACTATGTAAGTTCTTCGCAGATCGGAATAAGGTGGGTCGATGTGCCGTGTTTTAAGCTACAAATTGCTATGTCGCAGATTTGCATACGACGAATAGAAGCAGAGTTATAGTTGTTTATATCTGTGAGGCCATGAATCACCATTGACAGCAGGATTGCCTACCACTCGGAACGATCGACGTTTGACGAAACTATGCCAGTTCTTCGCAGATCGGTATAAGGTGGGTCGATGTGCCGTGTTTTAAGCTACAAATTGCTATGTCGCAGATTTGCATACGACGAATAGAAGCGGAGTTATAGTTGTTTATATCTGTCAGGCCGTGAATCACCATTGACGGCCGGATTGCCTACCACTCGGAACGATCGACGTTTGCCGAAACTATGCAAGTTCTTCGCAGATCGGTATAAGGTGGGTCGATGTGCCGTGTTTTAAGCTACAAATTGCTATGTCGCAGATTTGCATACGACGAATAGAAGCGGAGTTATAGTTGTGTATATCTGTCAGGCCGTGAATCACCATTGACGGCCGGATTGCCTACCACTCGAAACGATCGATGTTTGACGAAACTATGCAAGTTCGTCCCAGATCGGTATAAGGTGGGTCGTTGGGCCGTGTTTTAAGATACAAGTTGCTATGTCGCAGATTCGCATACGACCAATAGAAGCGGAGTTATCGATGTTTATATCAGTGAGGCCATTAATAACCATTGACGACAGGATTGCCTACCACTCGGAACGATCGACGTTTGACGAAACTATGCAAGTTCGTCGCAGATCGGTATAAGGTGGCTCGATGTGTCGTGTTTTAGGCTACAAATTGCTGTGTCGCATATTTGCGTGCGACGAATAGAAGCGGAGTTATAGTTGTTTATATCTGTCAGGCCATGAACCACCATTGAGGGCCGGATTGCCTACCACTCGGAACGACCGACGTTTGCCGAAACTATGCAAGTTCTTCGCAGATCGGTATATGGTGGCTCGATGTGTCGTGTTTTAGGCTACAAATTGCTATGCCGCAGATTTGCGTACGACGAATAAAAGCGGAGTTATAGTTGCTTGTATCTGTCAGGCCATGAATCACCATTGACGGCCGGATTGCCTACCACTCGGAACGACCGACGTTTGCCGAAACTATGCAAGTTCGTCGCAGATCGGTATAAGGTGGGTCGTTGGGCCGTGTTTTAAGCTACAACTTGCTATGTCGCAGATTCGCATACGACGAATAGAAGCGAAGTTATCGATGTTTATATCTGTGAGGCCATGAATCACCATTGACGACCGGATTGCCTACCACTCGGAACGATCGACGCTTGGCGAAACTATGCAAGTTCGTCTCATATCGGTATAAGGTGGGTCGATGTGTCGTGCTTTATGCTACAAATTGCTATGTCGCAGATTCGCATACGACGAATAGAAGCGGAGTTATAGTTGTTTATATCTGTCAGGCCATGAATCACCATTGACGGCCGGATTGCCTTCCACTCGAAACGATCGATGTTTGACGAAACTATGCAAGTTCGTCGCATATCGGTATAAGGTGGGTCGATGTGTCGTGATTTAAGCTACAAATTGCTATGTCGCAGATTTGCATACGACGAATATAAGCGGAGTTATAGTTGTTTATATCTGTCAGGCATTGAATCACCATTGACGGCCGGATTGCCTTCCACTCGTAACGATCGATGTTTGACGAAACTATGCAAGTTCGTCGCAGATCGGTATAAGGTGGGTCGATGTGTCGTGTTTTAAGCTACAAATTGCTATGTCGCAGATTTGCATACGACGAATAGAGGCGGAGTTATAGTTGTTTATATCTGTGAGGCCATGAATCACCATTGACGGCAGGATTGCCTACCACTCGGAACGATCGACGTTTGACGAAACTATGCAAGTTCTTCGCAGATCGGTATAAGATGGGTCGATGTGTCGTGTTTTAAGCTACAAATTGCTATGCCGCAGATTCGCATACGACCAATAGAAGCGGAGTTATCGATGTTTATATCAGTGAGGCCATGAATCACCATTGACGGCCGGATTGCCTACCACTCGGAACGACCGACGTTTGCCGAAACTATGCAAGTTCGTCGCAGATCGGTATAAGGTGGGTCGTTGGGCCGTGTTTTAAGCTACAACTTGCTATGTCGCAGATTCGCATACGACGAATAGAAGCGAAGTTATCGATGTTTATATCTGTGAGGCCATGAATCACCATTGACGACCGGATTGCCTACCACTCGGAACGATCGACGCTTGGCGAAACTATGCAAGTTCGTCTCATATCGGTATAAGGTGGGTCGATGTGTCGTGTTTTAGGCTACAAATTGCTATGTCGCATATTTGCATACGACGAATAGAAGCGGAGTTATAGTTGTTTATATCTGTCAGGCCATGAATCACCATTGACGGCCGGATTGCCTACCACTCGGAACGATCGACGTTTGCCGTAACTATGTAAGTTCTTCGCAGATCGGTATAAGGTGGGTCGTTGGACCGTGTCTTAAGATACAAGTTGCTATGTCGCAGATTCGCATACGACCAATAGAAGCAGAGTTATAGTTGTTTATATCTGTGAGGCCATGAATCACCATTGACGGCAGGATTGCCTACCACTCGGAACGATCGACGTTTGACGAAACTATGCCAGTTCTTCGCAGATCGGTATAAGGTGGGTCGATGTGCCGTGTTTTAAGCTACAAATTGCTATGTCGCAGATTTGCATACGACGAATAGAAGCGGAGTTATAGTTGTGTATATCTGTCAGGCCGTGAATCACCATTGACGGCCGGATTGCCTACCACTCGGAACGATCAACGTTTGCCGAAACTATGCAAGTTCTTCGCAGATCGGTATAAGGTGGGTCGATGTGCCGTGTTTTAAGCTACAAATTGCTATGTCGCAGATTTGCATACGACGAATAGAAGCGGAGTTATAGTTGTTTATATCTGTCAGGCCGTGAATCACCATTGACGGCCGGATTGCCTACCACTCGAAACGATCGATGTTTGACGAAACTATGCAAGTTCGTCCCAGATCGGTATAAGGTGGGTCGATGTGTCGTGTTTTAAGCTACAAATTGCTGTGTCGCAGATTCGCATACGACGAATAGAAGTGGAGTTATAGTTGTTTATATCTGTCAGGCCATGAATCACCATTGACGGCCGGATTGCCTTCCACACGAAACGATCGATGTTTGACGAAACTATGCAAGTTCGTCGCAGATCGGTATAAGGTGGGTCGTTGGGCCGTGTTTTAAGCTACAAGTTGCTGTGTCGCAGATTCGCACACGACGAATAGAAGCGGAGTTATCGATGTTTATATCTGTGAGGCCATTAATCACCATTGACGGCAGGATTGCCTACCACTCGGAACGATCGACGTTTGCCGAAACTATGCAAGTTCTTCGCAGATCGGTATAAGGTGGGTCGATGTGTCGTGTTTTAGGCTACAAATTGCTGTGTCGCATATTTGGGTGCGACGAATAGAAGCGGAGTTGTAGTTGTTTATATCTGTCAGGCCATGAACCACCATTGAGGGCCGGATTGCCTACCACTCGGAACGATCGACGTTTGCCGAAACTATGCAAGTTCGTCGCAGATCGGTATAAGGTGGGTCGATGTGTCGTGTTTTAAGCTACAAATTGCTATGTCGCAGATTTGCGTACGACGAATAGAAGCGGAGTTATAGTTGTTTGTATCTGTCAGGCCATGAATCACCATTGACGGCCGGATTGCCTACCACTCGGAACGACCGACGTTTGCCGACACTATGCAAGTTCGTCGCAGATCGGTATAAGGTGGGTCGTTGGGCCGTGTTTTAAGCTACAAATTGCTATGTCGCAGATTCGCATACGACGAATAGAAGCGAAGTTATCGATGTTTATATCTGTGAGGCCATGAATCACCATTGACGACCGGATTGCCTACCACTCGGAACGATCGACGCTTGGCGAAACTATGCAAGTTCGTCTCATATCGGTATAAGGTGGGTCGATGTGTCGTGCTTTAAGCTACAAATTGCTATGTCGCAGATTTTCATACGACGAATAGAAGCGGAGTTATAGTTGTTTATATCTGTGAGGTCATGGATCATCATTGACGGCCGGAATGCCTATCACTCGAAACGATCGATGTTTGACGAAACTATGCAAGTTCGTCGCAGATCGGTATAAGGTGGGTCGATGTGTCGTGCTTTAAGCTACAAATTGCAATGTCGCAGATTTGCATACAACGAATAGAAGCGGAGTTATAGTTGTTTATATCTGTCAGGCCATGAATCACCATTGACAGCAGGATTGCCTACCACTCGGAACGATCGACGTTTGACGAAACTATGCCAGTTCTTCGCAGATCGGTATAAGGTGGGTCGATGTGCCGTGTTTTAAGCTACAAATTGCTATGTCGCAGATTTGCATACGACGAATAGAAGCGGAGTTATAGTTGTTTATATCTGTCAGGCCGTGAATCACCATTGACGGCCGGATTGCCTACCACTCGGAACGATCGACGTTTGCCGAAACTATGCAAGTTCTTCGCAGATCGGTATAAGGTGGGTCGATGTGCCGTGTTTTAAGCTACAAATTGCTATGTCGCAGATTTGCATACGACGAATAGAAGCGGAGTTATAGTTGTGTATATCTGTCAGGCCGTGAATCACCATTGACGGCCGGATTGCCTACCACTCGAAACGATCGATGTTTGACGAAACTATGCAAGTTCGTCCCAGATCGGTATAAGGTGGGTCGTTGGGCCGTGTTTTAAGATACAAGTTGCTATGTCGCAGATTCGCATACGACCAATAGAAGCGGAGTTATCGATGTTTATATCAGTGAGGCCATTAATCACCATTGACGACAGGATTGCCTACCACTCGGAATGATCGACGTTTGACGAAACTAGGCAAGTTCGTCGCAGATCGGTATAAGGTGGGTCGTTGGGCCGTGTTTTAAGATACAAATTGCTATGTCGCAGATTCGCATACGACCAATAGAAGCGGAGTTATCGATGTTTATATCTGTGAGGCCATTAATCACCATTGACGACAGGATTGCCTACCACTCGGAACGATCGGCGTTTGACGAAACTATGCAAGTTCGTCGCAGATCGGTATAAGGTGGCTCGATGTGTCGTGTTTTAGGCTACAAATTGGTATGTCGCATATTTGCGTGCGACGAATAGAAGCGGAGTTATAGTTGTTTATATCTGTCAGGCCATGAATCACCATTGACGGCCGGATTGCCTACCACTCGGAACGATCGATGTTTGCCGTAACTATGTAAGTTCTTCGCAGATCGGAATAAGGTGGGTCGATGTGCCGTGTTTTAAGCTACAAATTGCTATGTCGCAGATTTGCATACGACGAATAGAAGCAGAGTTATAGTTGTTTATATCTGTGAGGCCATGAATCACCATTGACAGCAGGATTGCCTACCACTCGGAACGATCGACGTTTGACGAAACTATGCCAGTTCTTCGCAGATCGGTATAAGGTGGGTCGATGTGCCGTGTTTTAAGCTACAAATTGCTATGTCGCAGATTTGCATACGACGAATAGAAGCGGAGTTATAGTTGTTTATATCTGTCAGGCCGTGAATCACCATTGACGGCCGGATTGCCTACCACTCGGAACGATCGACGTTTGCCGAAACTATGCAAGTTCTTCGCAGATCGGTATAAGGTGGGTCGATGTGCCGTGTTTTAAGCTACAAATTGCTATGTCGCAGATTTGCATACGACGAATAGAAGCGGAGTTATAGTTGTGTATATCTGTCAGGCCGTGAATCACCATTGACGGCCGGATTGCCTACCACTCGAAACGATCGATGTTTGACGAAACTATGCAAGTTCGTCGCAGATCGGTATAAGGTGGGTCGTTGGGCCGTGTTTTAAGATACAAGTTGCTATGTCGCAGATTCGCATACGACCAATAGAAGCGGAGTTATCGATGTTTATATCAGTGAGGCCATTAATAACCATTGACGACAGGATTGCCTACCACTCGGAACGATCGACGTTTGACGAAACTATGCAAGTTCGTCGCAGATCGGTATAAGGTGGCTCGATGTGTCGTGTTTTAGGCTACAAATTGCTGTGTCGCATATTTGCGTGCGACGAATAGAAGCGGAGTTATAGTTGTTTATATCTGTCAGGCCATGAACCACCATTGAGGGCCGGATTGCCTACCACTCGGAACGACCGACGTTTGCCGAAACTATGCAAGTTCTTCGCAGATCGGTATATGGTGGCTCGATGTGTCGTGTTTTAGGCTACAAATTGCTATGCCGCAGATTTGCGTACGACGAATAAAAGCGGAGTTATAGTTGCTTGTATCTGTCAGGCCATGAATCACCATTGACGGCCGGATTGCCTACCACTCGGAACGACCGACGTTTGCCGAAACTATGCAAGTTCGTCGCAGATCGGTATAAGGTGGGTCGTTGGGCCGTGTTTTAAGCTACAACTTGCTATGTCGCAGATTCGCATACGACGAATAGAAGCGAAGTTATCGATGTTTATATCTGTGAGGCCATGAATCACCATTGACGACCGGATTGCCTACCACTCGGAACGATCGACGCTTGGCGAAACTATGCAAGTTCGTCTCATATCGGTATAAGGTGGGTCGATGTGTCGTGCTTTATGCTACAAATTGCTATGTCGCAGATTCGCATACGACGAATAGAAGCGGAGTTATAGTTGTTTATATCTGTCAGGCCATGAATCACCATTGACGGCCGGATTGCCTTCCACTCGAAACGATCGATGTTTGACGAAACTATGCAAGTTCGTCGCATATCGGTATAAGGTGGGTCGATGTGTCGTGATTTAAGCTACAAATTGCTATGTCGCAGATTTGCATACGACGAATATAAGCGGAGTTATAGTTGTTTATATCTGTCAGGCCTTGAATCACCATTGACGGCCGGATTGCCTTCCACTCGTAACGATCGATGTTTGACGAAACTATGCAAGTTCGTCGCAGATCGGTATAAGGTGGGTCGATGTGTCGTGTTTTAAGCTACAAATTGCTATGTCGCAGATTTGCATACGACGAATAGAGGCGGAGTTATAGTTGTTTATATCTGTGAGGCCATGAATCACCATTGACGGCAGGATTGCCTACCACTCGGAACGATCGACGTTTGACGAAACTATGCAAGTTCTTCGCAGATCGGTATAAGATGGGTCGATGTGTCGTGTTTTAAGCTACAAATTGCTATGTCGCAGATTCGCATACTACGAATAGAAGTGGAGTTATAGTTGTTTATATCTGTCAGGCCATGAATCACCATTGACGGCCGGATTGCCTTCCACTCGAAACGATCGATGTTTGACGAAACTATGCAAGTTCGTCGCAGATCGGTATAAGGTGAGTCGTTGGGCCGTGTTTTAAGCTACAAGTTGCTGTGTCGCAGATTCGCACACGACGAATAGAAGCGGAGTTATCGATGTTTATATCTGTGAGGCCATTAATCACCATTGACGACAGGATTGCCTACCACTCGGAATGATCGACGTTTGACGAAACTAGGCAAGTTCGTCGCAGATCGGTATAAGGTGGGTCGTTGGGCCGTGTTTTAAGATACAAATTGCTATGTCGCAGATTCGCATACGACCAATAGAAGCGGAGTTATCGATGTTTATATCTGTGAGGCCATTAATCACCATTGACGACAGGATTGCCTACCACTCGGAACGATCGACGTTTGCCGAACCTATGCAAGTTCTTCGCAGATCGGTATATGGTGGCTCGATGTGTCGTGTTTTAGGCTACAAATTGCTATGTCGCAGATTTGCGTACGACGAATAGAAGCGGAGTTATAGTTGCTTGTATCTGTCAGGCCATGAATCACGATTGACGGCCGGATTGCCTACCACTCGGAACGACCGACGTTTGCCGAAACTATGCAAGTTCGTCGCATATCGGTATAAGGTGGGTCGTTAGGCCGTGTTTTAAGCTACAACTTGCTATGTCGCAGATTCGCATACGACGAATAGAAGCGAAGTTATCGATGTTTATATCTGTGAGGCCATGAATCACCATTGACGACCGGATTGCCTACCACTCGGAACGATCGACGCTTGGCGAAACTATGCAAGTTCGTCTCATATCGGTATAAGGTGGGTCGATGTGTCGTGCTTTATGCTTCAAATTGCTATGTCGCAGATTCGCATACGACGAATAGAAGCGGAGTTATAGTTGTTTATATCTGTCAGGCCATGAATCACCATTGACGGCCGGATTGCCTTCCACTCGAAACGATCGATGTTTGACGAAACTATGCAAGTTCGTCGCAGATCGGTATAAGGTGAGTCGTTGGGCCGTGTTTTAAGCTACAAGTTGCTGTGTCGCAGATTCGCACACGACGAATAGAAGCGGAGTTATCGATGTTTATATCTGTGAGGCCATTAATCACCATTGACGACAGGATTGCCTACCACTCGGAATGATCGACGTTTGACGAAACTAGGCAAGGTCGTCGCAGATCGGTATAAGGTGGGTCGTTGGGCCGTGTTTTAAGATACAAATTGCTATGTCGCAGATTCGCATACGACCAATAGAAGCGGAGTTATCGATGTTTATATCTGTGAGGCCATTAATCACCATTGACGACAGGATTGCCTACCACTCGGAACGATCGGCGTTTGACGAAACTATGCAAGTTCGTCGCAGATCAGTATAAGGTGGCTCGATGTGTCGTGTTTTAGGCTACAAATTGCTATGTCGCATATTTGCGTGCGACGAATAGAAGCGGAGTTATAGTTGTTTATATCTGTCAGGCCATGAATCACCATTGACGGCCGGATTGCCTACCACTCGGAACGACCGACGTTTGCCGAAACTATGCAAGTTCGTCGCAGATCGGTATAAGGTGGGTCGTTGGGCCGTGTTTTAAGCTACAACTTGCTATGTCGCAGATTTGCATACGACGAATAGAAGCGAAGTTATCGATGTTTATATCTGTGAGGCCATGAATCACCATTGACGACCGGATTGCCTACCACTCGGAACGATCGACGCTTGGCGAAACTATGCAAGTTCGTCTCATATCGGTATAAGGTGGGTCGATGTGTCGTGTTTTAGGCTACAAATTGCTATGTCGCATATTTGCATACGACGAATAGAAGCGGAGTTATAGTTGTTTATATCTGTCAGGCCATGAATCACCATTGACGGCCGGATTGCCTACCACTCGGAACGATCGACGTTTGCCGTAACTATGTAAGTTCTTCGCAGATCGGTATAAGGTGGGTCGTTGGACCGTGTCTTAAGATACAAGTTGCTATGTCGCAGATTCGCATACGACCAATAGAAGCAGAGTTATAGTTGTTTATATCTGTGAGGCCATGAATCACCATTGACGGCAGGATTGCCTACCACTCGGAACGATCGACGTTTGACGAAACTATGCCAGTTCTTCGCAGATCGGTATAAGGTGGGTCGATGTGCCGTGTTTTAAGCTACAAATTGCTATGTCGCAGATTTGCATACGACGAATAGAAGCGGAGTTATAGTTGTTTATATCTGTCAGGCCGTGAATCACCATTGACGGCCGGATTGCCTACCACTCGGAACGATCAACGTTTGCCGAAACTATGCAAGTTCTTCGCAGATCGGTATAAGGTGGGTCGATGTGCCGTGTTTTAAGCTACAAATTGCTATGTCGCAGATTTGCATACGACGAATAGACGCGGAGTTATAGTTGTTTATATCTGTCAGGCCGTGAATCACCATTGACGGCCGGATTGCCTACCACTCGAAACGATCGATGTTTGACGAAACTATGCAAGTTCGTCCCAGATCGGTATAAGGTGGGTCGATGTGTCGTGTTTTAAGCTACAAATTGCTGTGTCGCAGATTCGCATACGACGAATAGAAGTGGAGTTATAGTTGTTTATATCTGTCAGGCCATGAATCACCATTGACGGCCGGATTGCCTTCCACACGAAACGATCGATGTTTGACGAAACTATGCAAGTTCGTCGCAGATCGGTATAAGGTGGGTCGTTGGGCCGTGTTTTAAGCTACAAGTTGCTGTGTCGCAGATTCGCACACGACGAATAGAAGCGGAGTTATCGATGTTTATATCTGTGAGGCCATTAATCACCATTGACGGCAGGATTTCCTACCACTCGGAACGATCGACGTTTGCCGAAACTATGCAAGTTCTTCGCAGATCGGTATAAGGTGGGTCGATGTGTCGTGTTTTAGGCTACAAATTGCTGTGTCGCATATTTGGGTGCGACGAATAGAAGCGGAGTTGTAGTTGTTTATATCTGTCAGGCCATGAACCACCATTGAGGGCCGGATTGCCTACCACTCGGAACGATCGACGTTTGCCGAAACTATGCAAGTTCGTCGCAGATCGGTATAAGGTGGGTCGATGTGTCGTGTTTTAAGCTACAAATTGCTATGTCGCAGATTTGCGTACGACGAATAGAAGCGGAGTTATAGTTGTTTGTATCTGTCAGGCCATGAATCACCATTGACGGCCGGATTGCCTACCACTCGGAACGACCGACGTTTGCCGACACTATGCAAGTTCGTCGCAGATCGGTATAAGGTGGGTCGTTGGGCCGTGTTTTAAGCTACAACTTGCTATGTCGCAGATTCGCATACGACGAATAGAAGCGAAGTTATCGATGTTTATATCTGTGAGGCCATGAATCACCATTGACGACCGGATTGCCTACCACTCGGAACGATCGACGCTTGGCGAAACTATGCAAGATCGTCTCATATCGGTATAAGGTGGGTCGATGTGTCGTGCTTTAAGCTACAAATTGCTATGTCGCAGATTTTCATACGACGAATAGAAGCGGAGTTATAGTTGTTTATATCTGTGAGGTCATGGATCATCATTGACGGCCGGAATGCCTATCACTCGAAACGATCGATGTTTGACGAAACTATGCAAGTTCGTCGCAGATCGGTATAAGGTGGGTCGATGTGTCGTGCTTTAAGCTACAAATTGCAATGTCGCAGATTTGCATACAACGAATAGAAGCGGAGTTATAGTTGTTTATATCTGTCAGGCCATGAATCACCATTGACGGCCGGATTGCCTTCCACTCGAAACGATCGATGTTTGACGAAACTATGCAAGTTCTTCGCAGTTCGGTATAAGATGGGTCGATGTGTCGTGTTTTAAGCTACAAATTGCTATGTCGCAGATTCGCATACTACGAATAGAAGTGGAGTTATAGTTGTTTATATCTGTCAGGCCATGAATCACCATTGACGGCCGGATTGCCTTCCACTCGAAACGATCGATGTTTGACGAAACTATGCAAGTTCTTCGCAGTTCGGTATAAGATGGGTCGATGTGTCGTGTTTTAAGCTACAAATTGCTATGTCGCAGATTCGCATACTACGAATAGAAGTGGAGTTATAGTTGTTTATATCTGTCAGGCCATGAATCACCATTGACGGCCGGATTGCCTTCCACTCGAAACGATCAATGTTTGACGAAACTATGCAAGTTCGTCGCAGATCGGTATAAGGTGGGTCGTTGGGCCGTGTTTTAAGCTACAAGTTGCTGTGTCGCAGATTCGCATACGGCGAATAGAAGCGGAGTTATCGATGTTTATATCTGTGAGGCCATTAATCACCATTGACGACCGGATTGCCCACCACTCGGAATGATCGACGTTTGACGAAACTAGGCAAGTTCGTCGCAGATCGGTATGAGGTGGGTCGATGTGTCGTGTTTTAAGCTACAAATTGCTATGTCGCAGATTTGCGTACGACGAATAGAAGCGGAGTTATAGTTGTTTATATCTGTCAGGCCGAGAATCACCATTGACGGCCGGATTGCCTACCACTCGGAACGATCGATGTTTGACGAAACTATGCAAGTTCTTCGCAGATCGGTATAAGGTGGGTCGATGTGTCGTGTTTTAAGCTACAAATTGCTATGTCGCAGATTTGCATACGACGAATAGAGGCGGAGTTATAGTTGTTTATATGTGTCAGGCCATGAATCACCATTGACGACCGGATTGCTTTCCACTCGAAACGACCGATGTTTGACGAAACTATGCAAGTTCGTCGCAGATCGGTATAAGGTGACTCGATGTGTCGTGTTTTAGGCTACAAATTGCTATGTCGCAGATTCGCAAACGACGAATAGAAGCGGAGTTGTAGTTCTTTATATCTGTGAGGTCATGAATCATCATTGACGGCCGGAATGCCTACCACTCGAAACGATCGATGTTTGACGAAACTATGCAAGTTCGTCGCAGATCGGTATAAGGTGACTCGATGTGTCGTGTTTTAGGCTACAAATTGCTATGCCGCAGATTTGCAAACGACGAATAGAAGCGGAGTTATAGTTGTTTATATCTGTGAGGCCATGAATCACCATTGACGGCCGGAATGCCCACCACTCGAAACGATCGATGTTTGACGAAACTATGCAAGTTCGTCGCAGACCGGTATAACGTGGGTCGATGTGTCGTGTTTTAACCTACAAATTGCTATGTCGCAGATTCGCATACGACGAATAGAAGCGGAGTTATAGTTGTTTATATGTGTCAGGCCATGAATCACCATTGACGACCGGATTGCTTTCCACTCGAAACGACCGATGTTTGACGAAACTATGCAAGTTCGTCGCAGATCGGTATAAGGTGACTCGATGTGTCGTGTTTTAGGCTACAAATTGCTATGTCGCAGATTTGCAAACGACGAATAGAAGCGGAGTTGTAGTTCTTTATATCTGTGAGGTCATGAATCATCATTGACGGCCGGAATGCCTACCACTCGAAACGATCGATGTTTGACGAAACTATGCAAGTTCTTCGCAGATCGGTATAAGATGGGTCGATGTGTCGTGTTTTAAGCTACAAATTGCTATGTCGCAGATTCGCATACTACGAATAGAAGTGGAGTTATAGTTGTTTATATCTGTCAGGCCATGAATCACCATTGACGGCCGGATTGCCTTCCACTCGAAACGATCGATGTTTGACGAAACTATGCAAGTTCGTCGCAGATCGGTATAAGGTGGGTCGATGTGTCGTGCTTTAAGCTACAAATTGCTATGTCGCAGATTTGCATACGATGAATAGAAGCGGAGTTATAGTTCTTTATATCTGTGAGGTCATGAATCATCATTGACGGCCGGAATGCCTACCACTCGAAACGATCGATGTTTGACGAAACTATGCAAGTTCGTCGCAGATCAGTATAAGGTGGGTCGATGTGTAGTGCTTTAAGCTACAAATTGCTATGCCGCAGATTCGCATACGACGAATAGAAGCGGAGTTATCGATGTTTAGATCTGTGAGGTCATGAATCATCATTGACGGCCGGAATGCCTACCACTCGAAATGATCGATGTTTGACGAAACTATGCAAGTTCGTCGCAGACCGGTATAACGTGGGTCGATGTGTCGTGTTTTAACCTACAAATTGCTATGTCGCAGATTCGCATACGACGAATAGAAGCGGAGTTATAGTTGTTTATATGTGTCAGGCCATGAATCACCATTGACGACCGGATTGCTTTCCACTCGAAACGACCGATGTTTGACGAAACTATGCAAGTTCGTCGCAGATCGGTATAAGGTGACTCGATGTGTCGTGTTTTAGGCTACAAATTGCTATGTCGCAGATTCGCAAACGACGAATAGAAGCGGAGTTGTAGTTCTTTATATCTGTGAGGTCATGAATCATCATTGACGGCCGGATTGCCTACCACTCGGAAGGATCGACGTTTGACGAAACTATGCAAGTTCTTCGCAGGTCGGTATAAAGTGGGTCGATGTGTCGTGATTTAAGCAACAAATTGCTATGTCGCAGATTTGCATACGACGAATAAAAGCGGAGTTATACTTATTTATATCTGTGAGGCCATGAATCACCATCGACGGCCGAATTGCCTACCACTCGGAACGATCGACGTTTGACGAAACTATGCAAGTTCTTCGCAGATCGGTATAAGGTGGGTCGATGTGTCGTGTTTTAAGCTACGAATTGCTATGTCGCAAATTTGCATACGACGAATAGAAGCGGAGTTATAGTTGTTTATATTTGTCAGTCCATGAATCACCATTGACGACCGGATTGCCTTCCACTCGAAACGATCGATGTTTGACGAAACTATGCAAGTTCGTCGCAGATCGGTATAAGGTGGGTCGATGTGTCGCGCTTTAAGCTACAAATGGCTATGTCGCAGATTTGCATACGACGAATAGAAGCGGAGTTGTAGTTGTTTATATCTGTGAGGCCATGAATCACCATCGACGGCCGGATTGCCTACCACTCGAAACAATCGATGTTTGACGAAACTATGCAAGTTCGCCGCAGATCGGTATAAGGTGGGTCGATGTGTCGTGCTTTAAGCTACAAATTGCTATGTCGCAGATTTGCATACGATGAATAGAAGCGGAGTTATAGTTCTTTATATCTGTGAGGTCATGAATCATCATTGACGGCCGGAATGCCTACCACTCGGAACGATCGACGTTTGACGAAACTATGCAAGTTCGTCGCAGATCGGTATAAGGTGGGTCGATGTGTAGTGCTTTAAGCTACAAATTGCTATGTCGCAGATTTGCATACGACGAATAGAAGCGGAGTTATAGTTGTTTATATTTGTCAGTCCATGAATCACCATTGACGACCGGATTGCCTACCACTCGAAACAATCGATGTTTGACGAAACTATGCAAGTTCGCCGTAGATCGGTATAAGGTGGGTCGCTGTGTCGTGCTTTAAGCTACAAATTGCTATGTCGCAGATTTGCATACGATGAATAGAAGCGGAGTTATAGTTCTTTATATCTGTGAGGTCATGAATCATCATTGACGGCCGGAATGCCTACCACTCGAAACGATCGATGTTTGACGAAACTATGCAAGTTCGTCGCAGATCGGTATAAGGTGGGTCGATGTGTCGTGTTTTAAGCTACAAATTGCTATGTCGCAAATTTGCATACGATGAATAGAAGCGGAGTTATAGTTCTTTATACCTGTCCGGCCATGAATCACCATTGACGGCCGGATTGCCTACCACTCGGAACGATCGACGTTTGCCGAAACTCTGCAAGTTCTTCGCAGATCGGTATAAGGTGGGTCGATGTGTCGTGTTTTAAGCTACAAATTGCTATGTCGCAGATTCGCATACGACGAATAGAAGCGGAGTTATAGTTGTTTATATGTGTCAGGCCATGAATCACCATTGACGACCGGATTGCTTTCCACTCGAAACGACCGATGTTTGACGAAACTATGCAAGTTCGTCGCAGATCGGTATAAGGTGACTCGATGTGTCGTGTTTTAGGCTACAAATTGCTATGTCGCAGATTCGCAAACGACGAATAGAAGCGGAGTTGTAGTTCTTTATATCTGTGAGGTCATGAATCATCATTGACGGCCGGATTGCCTACCACTCGGAAGGATCGACGTTTGACGAAACTATGCAAGTTCTTCGCAGGTCGGTATAAGGTGGGTCGATGTGTCGTGCTTTAAGCAACAAATTGCTATGTCGCAGATTTGCATACGACGAATAAAAGCGGAGTTATAGTTATTTATATCTGTGAGGCCATGAATCACCATCGACGGCCGGATTGCCTACCACTCGGAACGATCGATGTTTGACGAAACTATGCAAGTTCTTCGCAGATCGGTATAAGGTGGGTCGATGTGTCGTGTTTTAAGCTACAAATTGCTATGCCGCAAATTTGCATACGACGAATAGAAGCGGAGTTATAGTTGTTTATATTTGTCAGTCCATGAATCACCATTGACGACCGGATTGCCTTCCACTCGAAACGATCGATGTTTGACGAAACTATGCAAGTTCGTCGCAGATCGGTATAAGGTGGGTCGATGTGTCGTGCTTTAAGCTACAAATGGCTATATCGCAGATTTGCATACGACGAATAGAAGCGGAGTTGTAGTTGTTTATATCTGTGAGGCCATGAATCACCATCGACGGCCGGATTGCCTACCACTCGAAACAATCGATGTTTGACGAAACTATGCAAGTTCGCCGCAGATCGGTATAAGGTGGGTCGATGTGTCGTGCTTTAAGCTACAAATTGCTATGTCGCAGATTTGCATACGATGAATAGAAGCGGAGTTATAGTTCTTTATATCTGTGAGGTCATGAATCATCATTGACGGCCGGAATGCCTACCACTCGGAACGATCGACGTTTGACGAAACTATGCAAGTTCGTCGCAGATCGGTATAAGGTGGGTCGATGTGTAGTGCTTTAAGCTACAAATTGCTATGTCGCAGATTTGCATACGACGAATAGAAGCGGAGTTATAGTTGTTTATATTTGTCAGTCCATGAATCACCATTGACGACCGGATTGCCTACCACTCGAAACAATCGATGTTTGACGAAACTATGCAAGTTCGCCGTAGATCGGTATAAGGTGGGTCGCTGTGTCGTGCTTTAAGCTACAAATTGCTATGTCGCAGATTTGCATACGATGAATAGAAGCGGAGTTATAGTTCTTTATATCTGTGAGGTCATGAATCATCATTGACGGCCGGAATGCCTACCTCTCGAAACGATCGATGTTTGACGAAACTATGCAAGTTCGTCGCAGATCGGTATAAGGTGGGTCGATGTGTCGTGCTTTAAGCTACAAATGGCTATGTCGCAGATTTGCATACGACGAATAGAAGCGGAGTTGTAGTTGTTTATATCTGTGAGGCCATGAATCACCATCGACGGCCGGATTGCCTACCACTCGAAACAATCGATGTTTGACGAAACTATGCAAGTTCGCCGCAGATCGGTATAAGGTGGGTCGATGTGTCGTGCTTTAAGCTACAAATTGCTATGTCGCAGATTTGCATACGATGAATAAAAGCGGAGTTATAGTTATTTATATCTGTGAGGCCATGAATCACCATCGACGGCCGGATTGCCTACCACTCGGAACGATCGACGTTTGCCGAAACTCTGCAAGTTCTTCGCAGATCGGTATAAGGTGGGTCGATGTGTCGTGTTTTAAGCTACAAATTGCTATGTCGCAGATTTGCGTACGACGAATAGAAGCGGAGTTATAGTTGTTTATATCTGTCAGGCCGAGAATCACCATTGACGGCCGGATTGCCTACCACTCGGAACGATCGATGTTTGACGAAACTATGCAAGTTCTTCGCAGATCGGTATAAGGTGGGTCGATGTGTCGTGTTTTAAGCTACAAATTGCTATGTCGCAGATTTGCATACGACGAATAGAGGCGGAGTTATAGTTGTTTATATGTGTCAGGCCATGAATCACCATTGACGACCGGATTGCTTTCCACTCGAAACGACCGATGTTTGATGAAACTATGCAAGTTCGTCGCAGATCGGTATAAGGTGACTCGATGTGTCGTGTTTTAGGCTACAAATTGCTATGTCGCAGATTTGCAAACGACGAATAGAAGCGGAGTTGTAGTTGTTTATATCTGTGAGGTCATGAATCATCATTGACGACCGGATTGCCTACCACTCGGAACGATCGATGTTTGACGAAACTATGCAAGTTCTTCGCAGATCGGTATAAGGTGGGTCGATGTGTCGTGTTTTAAGCTACAAATTGCTATGTCGCAGATTTGCATACGACGAATAGAGGCGGAGTTATAGTTGTTTATATCTGTCAGGCCATGAATCACCATTGACGGCCGGATTGCCTTCCACTCGAAACAATCGATGTTTGACGAAACTATGCAAGTTCGTCGCAGATCGGTATAAGATGGGTCGATGTGTCGTGTTTTAAGCTACAAATTGCTATGTCGCAGATTCGCATACGACGAATAGAAGCGGAGTTATAGTTGTTTATATGTGTCAGGCCATGAATCACCATTGACGACCGGATTGCTTTCCACTCGAAACGACCGATGTTTGACGAAACTATGCAAGTTCGTCGCAGATCGGTATAAGGTGACTCGATGTGTCGTGTTTTAAGCTACAAATTGCTATGTCGCAGATTTGCATACGACGAATAGAGGCGGAGTTATAGTTGTTTATATCTGTGAGGCCATGAATCACCATTGACGGCAGGATTGCCTACCACTCGGAACGATCGACGTTTGACGAAACTATGCAAGTTCTTCGCAGATCGGTATAAGATGGGTCGATGTGTCGTGTTTTAAGCTACAAATTGCTATGCCGCAGATTTGCATACGACGAATAGAAGCGGAGTTATAGTTGTTTATATGTGTCAGGCCATGAATCACCATTGACGACCGGATTGCTTTCCACTCGAAACGACCGATGTTTGACGAAACTATGCAAGTTCGTCGCAGATCGGTATAAGGTGACTCGATGTGTCGTGTTTTAGGCTACAAATTGCTATGTCGCAGATTCGCAAACGACGAATAGAAGCGGAGTTGTAGTTCTTTATATCTGTGAGGTCATGAATCATCAGTGACGGCCGGAATGCCTACCACTCGAAACGGTCGATGTTTGACGAAACTATGCAAGTTCGTCGCAGATCGGTATAAGGTGACTCGATGTGTCGTGTTTTAGGCTACAAATTGCTATGTCGCAGATTTGCAAACGACGAATAGAAGCGGAGTTGTAGTTGTTTATATCTGTGAGGTCATGAATCATCATTGACGGCCGGATTGCCTACCACTCGGAACGATCGACGTTTGACGAAACTATGCAAGTTCTTCGCAGGTCGGTATAAGGTGGGTCGATGTGTCGTGTTTTAAGCTACAAATTGCTATGTCGCAGATTTGCATACGACGAATAGAGGCGAAGTTATAGTTGCTTATATCTGTCAGGCCATGAATCACCATTGACGGCCGGATTGCCTTCCACTCGAAACAATCGATGTTTGACGAAACTATGCAAGTTCGTCGCAGATCGGTATAAGATGGGTCGATATATCGTGTTTTAAGCTACAAATTGCTATGTCGCAGATTCGCATACGACGAATAGAAGCGGAGTTATAGTTGTTTATATGTGTCAGGCCATGAATCACCATTGACGACCGGATTGCTTTCCACTCGAAACGACCGATGTTTGACGAAACTATGCAAGTTCGTCGCAGATCGGTATAAGGTGACTCGATGTGTCGTGTTTTAAGCTACAAATTGCTATGTCGCAGATTTGCATACGACGAATAGAGGCGGAGTTATAGTTGTTTATATCTGTCAGGCCATGAATCACCATTGACGGCCGGATTGCCTTCCACTCGAAACGATCGATGTTTGACGAAACTATGCAAGTTCGTCGCAGATCGGTATAAGGTGGGTCGATGTGTCGTGCTTTAATCTACAAATTGCTATGTCGCAGATTTGCATACGATGAATAGAAGCGGAGTTATAGTTCTTTATATCTGTCATGTCGTGAATCATCATTGACGGCCGGAATGCCTACCACTCGAAACGATCGATGTTTGACGAAACTATGCAAGTTCGTCGCAGATCAGTATAAGGTGGGTCGATGTGTAGTGCTTTAAGCTACAAATTGCTATGCCGCAGATTCGCATACGACGAATAGAAGCGGAGTTATCGACGATTAGATCTGTGAGGTCATGAATCATCATTGACGGCCGGAATGCCTACCACTCGAAACGATCGATGTTTGACGAAACTATGCAAGTTCTTCGCAGATCGGTATAAGGTGGGTCGATGTGTCGTGTTTTAAGCTACAAATTGCTATGTCGCAGATTTGCGTACGACGAATAGATGCGGAGTTATAGTTGTTTATATCTGTCAGGCCGAGAAACACCATTGACGGCCGGATTGCCTACCACTCGGAACGATCGATGTTTGACGAAACTATGCAAGTTCGTCGCAGATCGGTATAAGGTGACTCGATGTGTCGTGTTTTAAGCTACAAATTGCTATGTCGCAGATTTGCATACGACGAATAGAGGCGGAGTTATAGTTGTTTATATCTGTGAGGCCATGAATCACCATTGACGGCAGGATTGCCTACCACTCGGAACGATCGACGTTTGACGAAACTATGCAAGTTCTTCGCAGATCGGTATAAGATGGGTCGATGTGTCGTGTTTTAAGCTACAAATTGCTATGCCGCAGATTTGCATACGACGAATAGAAGCGGAGTTATAGTTGTTTATATGTGTCAGGCCATGAATCACCATTGACGGCCGGATTGCTTTCCACTCGAAACGACCGATGTTTGACGAAACTATGCAAATTCGTCGCAGATCGGTATAAGATGGGTCGATGTGTCGTGTTTTAAGCTACAAATTGCTATGTCGCAGATTCGCATACGACGAATAGAAGCGGAGTTATAGATGTTTATATGTGTCAGGCCATGAATCACCATTGACGACCGGATTGCTTTCCACTCGAAACGACCGATGTTTGACGAAACTATGCAAGTTCGTCGCAGATCGGTATAAGGTGACTCGATGTGTCGTGTTTTAAGCTACAAATTGCTATGTCGCAGATTTGCATACGACGAATAGAGGCGGAGTTATAGTTGTTTATATCTGTGAGGCCATGAATCACCATTGACGGCAGGATTGCCTACCACTCGGAACGATCGACGTTTGACGAAACTATGCAAGTTCTTCGCAGATCGGTATAAGATGGGTCGATGTGTCGTGTTTTAAGCTACAAATTGCTATGCCGCAGATTTGCATACGACGAATAGAAGCGGAGTTATAGTTGTTTATATGTGTCAGGCCATGAATCACCATTGACGACCGGATTGCTTTCCACTCGAAACGACCGATGTTTGACGAAACTATGCAAATTCGTCGCAGATCGGTATAAGGTGACTCGATGTGTCGTGTTTTAGGCTACTAATTGCTATGTCGCAGATTCGCAAACGACGATTAGAAGCGGAGTTGTAGTTCTTTATATCTGTGAGGTCATGAATCATCAGTGACGGCCGGAATGCCTACCACTCGAAACGGTCGATGTTTGACGAAACTATGCAAGTTCGTCGCAGATCGGTATAAGGTGACTCGATGTGTCGTGTTTTAGGCTACAAATTGCTATGTCGCAGATTTGCATACGACGAATAGAGGCGGAGTTATAGTTGTTTATATCTGTGAGGCCATGAATCACCATTGACGGCAGGATTGCCTACCACTCGGAACGATCGATGTTTGACGAAACTATGCAAGTTCTTCGCAGATCGGTATAAGGTGGGTCGATGTGTCGTGTTTTAAGCTACAAATTGCTATGTCGCAGATTTGCATACGACGAATAGAGGCGGAGTTATAGTTGTTTATATCTGTCAGGCCATGAATCACCATTGACGGCCGGATTGCCTTCCACTCGAAACAATCGATGTTTGACGAAACTATGCAAGTTCGTCGCAGATCGGTATAAGATGGGTCGATGTGTCGTGTTTTAAGCTACAAATTGCTATGTCGCAGATTCGCATACGACGAATAGAAGCGGAGTTATAGTTGTTTATATGTGTCAGGCCATGAATCACCATTGACGACCGGATTGCTTTCCACTCGAAACGACCGATGTTTGACGAAACTATGCAAGTTCGTCGCAGATCGGTATAAGGTGACTCGATGTGTCGTGTTTTAAGCTACAAATTGCTATGTCGCAGATTTGCATACGACGAATAGAGGCGGAGTTATAGTTGTTTATATCTGTGAGGCCATGAATCACCATTGACGGCAGGATTGCCTACCACTCGGAACGATCGACGTTTGACGAAACTATGCAAGTTCTTCGCAGATCGGTATAAGATGGGTCGATGTGTCGTGTTTTAAGCTACAAATTGCTATGCCGCAGATTTGCATACGACGAATAGAAGCGGAGTTATAGTTGTTTATATGTGTCAGGCCATGAATCACCATTGACGACCGGATTGCTTTCCACTCGAAACGACCGATGTTTGACGAAACTATGCAAGTTCGTCGCAGATCGGTATAAGGTGACTCGATGTGTCGTGTTTTAGGCTACAAATTGCTATGTCGCAGATTCGCAAACGACGAATAGAAGCGGAGTTGTAGTTCTTTATATCTGTGAGGTCATGAATCATCAGTGACGGCCGGAATGCCTACCACTCGAAACGGTCGATGTTTGACGAAACTATGCAAGTTCGTCGCAGATCGGTATAAGGTGACTCGATGTGTCGTGTTTTAGGCTACAAATTGCTATGTCGCAGATTTGCAAACGACGAATAGAAGCGGAGTTGTAGTTGTTTATATCTGTGAGGTCATGAATCATCATTGACGGCCGGATTGCCTACCACTCGGAACGATCGACGTTTGACGAAACTATGCAAGTTCTTCGCAGGTCGGTATAAGGTGGGTCGATGTGTCGTGTTTTAAGCTACAAATTGCTATGTCGCAGATTTGCATACGACGAATAGAGGCGAAGTTATAGTTGCTTATATCTGTCAGGCCATGAATCACCATTGACGGCCGGATTGCCTTCCACTCGAAACAATCGATGTTTGACGAAACTATGCAAGTTCGTCGCAGATCGGTATAAGATGGGTCGATATATCGTGTTTTAAGCTACAAATTGCTATGTCGCAGATTCGCATACGACGAATAGAAGCGGAGTTATAGTTGTTTATATGTGTCAGGCCATGAATCACCATTGACGACCGGATTGCTTTCCACTCGAAACGACCGATGTTTGACGAAACTATGCAAGTTCGTCGCAGATCGGTATAAGGTGACTCGATGTGTCGTGTTTTAAGCTACAAATTGCTATGTCGCAGATTTGCATACGACGAATAGAGGCGGAGTTATAGTTGTTTATATCTGTCAGGCCATGAATCACCATTGACGGCCGGATTGCCTACCACTCGAAACGATCGATGTTTGACGAAACTATGCAAGTTCGTCGCAGATCGGTATAAGGTGGGTCGATGTGTCGTGCTTTAATCTACAAATTGCTATGTCGCAGATTTGCATACGATGAATAGAAGCGGAGTTATAGTTCTTTATATCTGTCATGTCGTGAATCATCATTGACGGCCGGAATGCCTACCACTCGAAACGATCGATGTTTGACGAAACTATGCAAGTTCGTCGCAGATCAGTATAAGGTGGGTCGATGTGTAGTGCTTTAAGCTACAAATTGCTATGCCGCAGATTCGCATACGACGAATAGAAGCGGAGTTATCGACGATTAGATCTGTGAGGTCATGAATCATCATTGACGGCCGGAATGCCTACCACTCGAAACGATCGATGTTTGACGAAACTATGCAAGTTCTTCGCAGATCGGTATAAGGTGGGTCGATGTGTCGTGTTTTAAGCTACAAATTGCTATGTCGCAGATTTGCGTACGACGAATAGATGCGGAGTTATAGTTGTTTATATCTGTCAGGCCGAGAAACACCATTGACGGCCGGATTGCCTACCACTCGGAACGATCGATGTTTGACGAAACTATGCAAGTTCGTCGCAGATCGGTATAAGGTGACTCGATGTGTCGTGTTTTAAGCTACAAATTGCTATGTCGCAGATTTGCATACGACGAATAGAGGCGGAGTTATAGTTGTTTATATCTGTGAGGCCATGAATCACCATTGACGGCAGGATTGCCTACCACTCGGAACGATCGACGTTTGACGAAACTATGCAAGTTCTTCGCAGATCGGTATAAGATGGGTCGATGTGTCGTGTTTTAAGCTACAAATTGCTATGCCGCAGATTTGCATACGACGAATAGAAGCGGAGTTATAGTTGTTTATATGTGTCAGGCCATGAATCACCATTGACGGCCGGATTGCTTTCCACTCGAAACGACCGATGTTTGACGAAACTATGCAAATTCGTCGCAGATCGGTATAAGATGGGTCGATGTGTCGTGTTTTAAGCTACAAATTGCTATGTCGCAGATTCGCATACGACGAATAGAAGCGGAGTTATAGATGTTTATATGTGTCAGGCCATGAATCACCATTGACGACCGGATTGCTTTCCACTCGAAACGACCGATGTTTGACGAAACTATGCAAGTTCGTCGCAGATCGGTATAAGGTGACTCGATGTGTCGTGTTTTAAGCTACAAATTGCTATGTCGCAGATTTGCATACGACGAATAGAGGCGGAGTTATAGTTGTTTATATCTGTGAGGCCATGAATCACCATTGACGGCAGGATTGCCTACCACTCGGAACGATCGACGTTTGACGAAACTATGCAAGTTCTTCGCAGATCGGTATAAGATGGGTCGATGTGTCGTGTTTTAAGCTACAAATTGCTATGCCGCAGATTTGCATACGACGAATAGAAGCGGAGTTATAGTTGTTTATATGTGTCAGGCCATGAATCACCATTGACGACCGGATTGCTTTCCACTCGAAACGACCGATGTTTGACGAAACTATGCAAATTCGTCGCAGATCGGTATAAGGTGACTCGATGTGTCGTGTTTTAGGCTACAAATTGCTATGTCGCAGATTCGCAAACGACGATTAGAAGCGGAGTTGTAGTTCTTTATATCTGTGAGGTCATGAATCATCAGTGACGGCCGGAATGCCTACCACTCGAAACGGTCGATGTTTGACGAAACTATGCAAGTTCGTCGCAGATCGGTATAAGGTGACTCGATGTGTCGTGTTTTAGGCTACAAATTGCTATGTCGCAGATTTGCATACGACGAATAGAGGCGGAGTTATAGTTGTTTATATCTGTGAGGCCATGAATCACCATTGACGGCAGGATTGCCTACCACTCGGAACGATCGACGTTTGACGAAACTATGCAAGTTCTTCGCAGATCGGTATAAGATGGGTCGATGTGTCGTGTTTTAAGCTACAAATTGCTATGCCGCAGATTTGCATACGACGAATAGAAGCGGAGTTATAGTTGTTTATATGTGTCAGGCTATGAATCACCATTGACGGCCGGATTGCTTTCCACTCGAAACGACCGATGTTTGACGAAACTATGCAAATTCGTCGCAGATCGGTATAAGATGGGTCGATGTGTCGTGTTTTAAGCTACAAATTGCTATGTCGCAGATTCGCATACGACGAATAGAAGCGGAGTTATAGATGTTTATATGTGTCAGGCCATGAATCACCATTGACGACCGGATTGCTTTCCACTCGAAACGACCGATGTTTGACGAAACTATGCAAGTTCGTCGCAGATCGGTATAAGGTGACTCGATGTGTCGTGTTTTAAGCTACAAATTGCTATGTCGCAGATTTGCATACGACGAATAGAGGCGGAGTTATAGTTGTTTATATCTGTGAGGCCATGAATCACCATTGACGGCAGGATTGCCTACCACTCGGAACGATCGACGTTTGACGAAACTATGCAAGTTCTTCGCAGATCGGTATAAGATGGGTCGATGTGTCGTGTTTTAAGCTACAAATTGCTATGCCGCAGATTTGCATACGACGAATAGAAGCGGAGTTATAGTTGTTTATATGTGTCAGGCCATGAATCACCATTGACGACCGGATTGCTTTCCACTCGAAACGACCGATGTTTGACGAAACTATGCAAATTCGTCGCAGATCGGTATAAGGTGACTCGATGTGTCGTGTTTTAGGCTACAAATTGCTATGTCGCAGATTCGCAAACGACGAATAGAAGCGGAGTTGTAGTTCTTTATATCTGTGAGGTCATGAATCATCAGTGACGGCCGGAATGCCTACCACTCGAAACGGTCGATGTTTGACGAAACTATGCAAGTTCGTCGCAGATCGGTATAAGGTGACTCGATGTGTCGTGTTTTAGGCTACAAATTGCTATGTCGCAGATTTGCAAACGACGAATAGAAGCGGAGTTGTAGTTGTTTATATCTGTGAGGTCATGAATCATCATTGACGGCCGGATTGCCTACCACTCGGAACGATCGACGTTTGACGAAACTATGCAAGTTCTTCGCAGGTCGGTATAAGGTGGGTCGATGTGTCGTGTTTTAAGCTACAAATTGCTATGTCGCAGATTTGCATACGACGAATAGAGGCGAAGTTATAGTTGCTTATATCTGTCAGGCCATGAATCACCATTGACGGCCGGATTGCCTTCCACTCGAAACAATCGATGTTTGACGAAACTATGCAAGTTCGTCGCAGATCGGTATAAGATGGGTCGATGTATCGTGTTTTAAGCTACAAATTGCTATGTCGCAGATTCGCATACGACGAATAGAAGCGGAGTTATAGTTGTTTATATGTGTCAGGCCATGAATCACCATTGACGACCGGATTGCTTTCCACTCGAAACGACCGATGTTTGACGAAACTATGCAAGTTCGTCGCAGATCGGTATAAGGTGACTCGTTGTGTCGTGTTTTAAGCTACAAATTGCTATGTCGCAGATTTGCATACGACGAATAGAGGCGGAGTTATAGTTGTTTATATCTGTCAGGCCATGAATCACCATTGACGGCCGGATTGCCTTCCACTCGAAACGATCGATGTTTGACGAAACTATGCAAGTTCGTCGCAGATCGGTATAAGGTGGGTCGATGTGTCGTGCTTTAATCTACAAATTGCTATGTCGCAGATTTGCATACGATGAATAGAAGCGGAGTTATAGTTCTTTATATCTGTGAGGTCATGAATCATCATTGACGGCCGGAATGCCTACCACTCGAAACGATCGATGTTTGACGAAACTATGCAAGTTCGTCGCAGATCAGTATAAGGTGGGTCGATGTGTAGTGCTTTAAGCTACAAATTGCTATGCCGCAGATTCGCATACGACGAATAGAAGCGGAGTTATCGACGTTTAGATCTGTGAGGTCATGAATCATCATTGACGGCCGGAATGCCTACCACTCGAAACGATCGATGTTTGACGAAACTATGCAAGTTCTTCGCAGATCGGTATAAGGTGGGTCGATGTGTCGTGTTTTAAGCTACAAATTGCTATGTCGCAGATTTGCGTACGACGAATAGAAGCGGAGTTATAGTTGTTTATATCTGTCAGGCCGAGAATCACCATTGACGGCCGGATTGCCTACCACTCGGAACGATCGATGTTTGACGAAACTATGCAAGTTCTTCGCAGATCGGTATAAGGTGGGTCGATGTGTCGTGTTTTAAGCTACAAATTGCTATGTCGCAGATTTGCATACGACGAATAGAGGCGGAGTTATAGTTGTTTATATGTGTCAGGCCATGAATCACCATTGACGACCGGATTGCTTTCCACTCGAAACGACCGATGTTTGACGAAACTATGCAAGTTCGTCGCAGATCGGTATAAGGTGACTCGATGTGTCGTGTTTTAGGCTACAAATTGCTATGTCGCAGATTCGCAAACGACGAATTGAAGCGGAGTTGTAGTTCTTTATATCTGTGAGGTCATGAATCATCATTGACGACCGGATTGCCTACCACTCGGAACGATCGACGTTTGACGAAACTATGCAAGTTCTTCGCAGGTCGGTAAAAGGTGGGTCGATGTGTCGTGTTTTAAGCTACAAATTGCTATGTCGCAGATTTGCATACGACGAATAGAGGCGGAGTTATAGTTGTTTATATCTGTCAGGCCATGAACCACCATTGACGGCCGCATTGCCTTCCACTCGAAACGATCGATGTTTGACGAAACTATGCAAGTTCGTCGCAGATCGGTATAAGGTGGGTCGATGTGTCGTGCTTTAATCTACAAATTGCTATGTCGCAGATTTGCATACGATGAGTAGAAGCGGAGTTATAGTTCTTTATATCTGTGAGGTCATGAATCATCATTGACGGCCGGAATGCCTACCACTCGAAACGATCGATGTTTGACGAAACTATGCAAGTTCGTCGCAGATCAGTATAAGGTGGGTCGATGTGTAGTGCTTTAAGCTACAAATTGCTATGCCGCAGATTCGCATACGACGAATAGAAGCGGAGTTATCGACGTTTAGATCTGTGAGGTCATGAATCATCATTGACGGCCGGAATGCCTACCACTCAGAACGATTGATGTTTGACGAAACTATGCAAGTTCTTCGCAGATCGGTATAAGGTGGGTCGATGTGTCGTGTTTTAAGCTACAAATTGCTATGTCGCAGATTTGCGTACGACGAATAGAAGCGGAGTTATAGTTGTTTATATCTGTCAGGCCGAGAATCACCATTGACGGCCGGATTGCCTACCACTCGGAACGATCGATGTTTGACGAAACTATGCAAGTTCTTCGCAGATCGGTATAAGGTGGGTCGATGTGTCGTGTTTTAAGCTACAAATTGCTATGTCGCAGATTTGCATACGACGAATAGAGGCGGAGTTATAGTTGTTTATATGTGTCAGGCCATGAATCACCATTGACGACCGGATTGCTTTCCACTCGAAACGACCGATGTTTGACGAAACTATGCAAGTTCGTCGCAGATCGGTATAAGGTGACTCGATGTGTCGTGTTTTAGGCTACAAATTGCTATGTCGCAGATTCGCAAACGACGAATAGAAGCGGAGTTGTAGTTCTTTATATCTGTGAGGTCATGAATCATCATTGACGGCCGGAATGCCTACCACTCGAAACGATCGATGTTTGACGAAACTATGCAAGTTCGTCGCAGATCGGTATAAGGTGACTCGATGTGTCGTGTTTTAGGCTACAAATTGCTATGTCGCAGATTTGCAAACGACGAATAGAAGCGGAGTTGTAGTTGTTTATATCTGTGAGGTCATGAATCATCATTGACGACCGGATTGCCTACCACTCGGAACGATCGACGTTTGACGAAACTATGCAAGTTCTTCGCAGGTCGGTATAAGGTGGGTCGATGTGTCGTGTTTTAAGCTACAAATTGCTATGTCGCAGATTCGCATACGACGAATAGAAGCGGAGTTATAGTTGTTTATATGTGTCAGGCCATGAATCACCATTGACGACCGGATTGCTTTCCACTCGAAACGACCGATGTTTGACGAAACTATGCAAGTTCGTCGCAGATCGGTATAAGGTGACTCGATGTGTCGTGTTTTAAGCTACAAATTGCTATGTCGCAGATTTGCATACGACGAATAGAGGCGGAGTTATAGTTGTTTATATCTGTGAGGCCATGAATCACCATTGACGGCAGGATTGCCTACCACTCGGAACGATCGACGTTTGACGAAACTATGCAAGTTCTTCGCAGATCGGTATAAGATGGGTCGATGTGTCGTGTTTTAAGCTACAAATTGCTATGCCGCAGATTTGCATACGACGAATAGAAGCGGAGTTATAGTTGTTTATATGTGTCAGGCCATGAATCACCATTGACGGCCGGATTGCTTTCCACTCGAAACGACCGATGTTTGACGAAACTATGCAAATTCGTCGCAGATCGGTATAAGATGGGTCGATGTGTCGTGTTTTAAGCTACAAATTGTTATGTCGCAGATTCGCATACGACGAATAGAAGCGGAGTTATAGATGTTTATATGTGTCAGGCCATGAATCACCATTGACGACCGGATTGCTTTCCACTCGAAACGACCGATGTTTGACGAAACTATGCAAGTTCGTCGCAGATCGGTATAAGGTGACTCGATGTGTCGTGTTTTAAGCTACAAATTGCTATGTCGCAGATTTGCATACGACGAATAGAGGCGGAGTTATAGTTGTTTATATCTGTGAGGCCATGAATCACCATTGACGGCAGGATTGCCTACCACTCGGAACGATCGACGTTTGACGAAACTATGCAAGTTCTTCGCAGATCGGTATAAGATGGGTCGATGTGTCGTGTTTTAAGCTACAAATTGCTATGCCGCAGATTTGCATACGACGAATAGAAGCGGAGTTATAGTTGTTTATATGTGTCAGGCCATGAATCACCATTGACGACCGGATTGCTTTCCACTCGAAACGACCGATGTTTGACGAAACTATGCAAATTCGTCGCAGATCGGTATAAGGTGACTCGATGTGTCGTGTTTTAGGCTACAAATTGCTATGTCGCAGATTCGCAAACGACGAATAGAAGCGGAGTTGTAGTTCTTTATATCTGTGAGGTCATGAATCATCAGTGACGGCCGGAATGCCTACCACTCGAAACGGTCGATGTTTGACGAAACTATGCAAGTTCGTCGCAGATCGGTATAAGGTGACTCGATGTGTCGTGTTTTAGGCTACAAATTGCTATGTCGCAGATTTGCAAACGACGAATAGAAGCGGAGTTGTAGTTGTTTATATCTGTGAGGTCATGAATCATCATTGACGGCCGGATTGCTTACCACTCGGAACGATCGACGTTTGACGAAACTATGCAAGTTCTTCGCAGGTCGGTATAAGGTGGGTCGATGTGTCGTGTTTTAAGCTACAAATTGCTATGTCGCAGATTTGCATACGACGAATAGAGGCGAAGTTATAGTTGCTTATATCTGTCAGGCCATGAATCACCATTGACGGCCGGATTGCCTTCCACTCGAAACAATCGATGTTTGACGAAACTATGCAAGTTCGTCGCAGATCGGTATAAGATGGGTCGATGTGTCGTGTTTTAAGCTACAAATTGCTATGTCGCAGATTCGCATACGACGAATAGAAGCGGAGTTATAGTTGTTTATATGTGTCAGGCCATGAATCACCATTGACGGCCGGAGTGCTTTCCACTCGAAACGACCGATGTTTGACGAAACTATGCAAGTTCGTCGCAGATCGGTATAAGGTGACCCGATGTGTCGTGTTTTAGGCTACAAATTGCTATGTCGCAGATTCGCAAACGACGAATAGAAGCGGAGTTGTAGTTCTTTATATCTGTGAGGTCATGAATCATCATTGACGGCCGGAATGCCTACCACTCGAAACGGTCGATGTTTGACGAAACTATGCAAGTTCGTCGCAGATCGGTATAAGGTGACTCGATGTGTCGTGTTTTAGGCTACAAATTGCTATGTCGCAGATTTGCAAACGACGAATAGAAGCGGAGTTGTAGTTGTTTATATCTGTGAGGTCATGAATCATCATTGACGGCCGGATTGCCTACCACTCGGAACGATCGACGTTTGACGAAACTATGCAAGTTCTTCGCAGGTCGGTATAAGGTGGGTCGATGTGTCGTGTTTTAAGCTACAAATTGCTATGTCGCAGATTTGCATACGACGAATAGAGGCGGAGTTATAGTTGTTTATATCTGTCAGGCCATGAATCACCATTGACGGCCGCATTGCCTTCCACTCGAAACGATCGATGTTTGACGAAACTATGCAAGTTCGTCGCAGATCGGTATAAGGTGGGTCGATGTGTCGTGCTTTAATCTACAAATTGCTATGTCGCAGATTTGCATACGATGAGTAGAAGCGGAGTTATAGTTCTTTATATCTGTGAGGTCATGAATCTTCATTGACGGCCGGAATGCCTACCACTCGAAACGATCGATGTTTGACGAAACTATGCAAGTTCGTCGCAGATCAGTATAAGGTGGGTCGATGTGTAGTGCTTTAAGCTACAAATTGCTATGCCGCAGATTCGCATACGACGAATAGAAGCGGAGTTATCGACGTTTAGATCTGTGAGGTCATGAATCATCATTGACGGCCGGAATGCCTACCACTCAGAACGATCGATGTTTGACGAAACTATGCAAGTTCTTCGCAGATCGGTATAAGGTGGGTCGATGTGTCGTGTTTTAAGCTACAAATTGCTATGTCGCAGATTTGCGTACGACGAATAGAAGCGGAGTTATAGTTGTTTATATCTGTCAGGCCGAGAATCACCATTGACGGCCGGATTGCCTACCACTCGGAACGATCGATGTTTGACGAAACTATGCAAGTTCTTCGCAGATCGGTATAAGGTGGGTCGATGTGTCGTGTTTTAAGCTACAAATTGCTATGTCGCAGATTTGCATACGACGAATAGAGGCGGAGTTATAGTTGTTTATATGTGTCAGGCCATGAATCACCATTGACGACCGGATTGCTTTCCACTCGAAACGACCGATGTTTGACGAAACTATGCAAGTTCGTCGCAGATCGGTATAAGGTGACTCGATGTGTCGTGTTTTAGGCTACAAATTGCTATGTCGCAGATTCGCAAACGACGAATAGAAGCGGAGTTGTAGTTCTTTATATCTGTGAGGTCATGAATCATCATTGACGGCCGGAATGCCTACTACTCGAAACGATCGATGTTTGACGAAACTATGCAAGTTCGTCGCAGATCGGTATAAGGTGACTCGATGTGTCGTGTTTTAGGCTACAAATTGCTATGTCGCAGATTTGCAAACGACGAATAGAAGCGGAGTTGTAGTTGTTTATATCTGTGAGGTCATGAATCATCATTGACGACCGGATTGCCTACCACTCGGAACGATCGACGTTTGACGAAACTATGCAAGTTCTTCGCAGGTCGGTATAAGGTGGGTCGATGTGTCGTGTTTTAAGCTACAAATTGCTATGTCGCAGATTTGCATACGACGAATAGAGGCGGAGTTATAGTTCCTTATATCTGTCAGGCCATGAATCACCATTGACGGCCGGATTGCCTTCCATTCGAAACAATCGATGTTTGACGAAACTATGCAAGTTCGTCGCAGATCGGTATAAGATGGGTCGATGTGTCGTGTTTTAAGCTACAAATTGCTATGTCGCAGATTCGCATACGACGAATAGAAGCGGAGTTATAGTTGTTTATATGTGTCAGGCCATGAATCACCATTGACGACCGGATTGCTTTCCACTCGAAACGACCGATGTTTGACGAAACTATGCAAGTTCGTCGCAGATCGGTATAAGGTGACTCGATGTGTCGTGTTTTAAGCTACAAATTGCTATGTCGCAGATTTGCATACGACGAATAGAGGCGGAGTTATAGTTGTTTATATCTGTGAGGCCATGAATCACCATTGACGGCAGGATTGCCTACCACTCGGAACGATCGACGTTTGACGAAACTATGCAAGTTCTTCGCAGATCGGTATAAGATGGGTCGATGTGTCGTGTTTTAAGCTACAAATTGCTATGTCGCAGATTCGCATACTACGAATAGAAGTGGAGTTATAGTTGTTTATATCTGTCAGGCCATGAATCACCATTGACGGCCGGATTGCCTTCCACTCGAAACGATCGATGTTTGACGAAACTATGCAAGTTCGTCGCAGATCGGTATAAGGTGGGTCGATGTGTCGTGCTTTAAGCTACAAATTGCTATGTCGCAGATTTGCATACGATGAATAGAAGCGGAGTTATAGTTCTTTATATCTGTGAAGTCATGAATCATCATTGACGGCCGGAATGCCTACCACTCGAAACGATCGATGTTTGACGAAACTATGCAAGTTCGTCGCAGATCAGTATAAGGTGGGTCGATGTGTAGTGCTTTAAGCTACAAATTGCTATGCCGCAGATTCGCATACGACGAATAGAAGCGGAGTTATCGACGTTTAGATCTGTGAGGTCATGAATCATCATTGACGGCCGGAATGCCTACCACTCAGAACGATCGATGTTTGACGAAACTATGCAAGTTCTTCGCAGATCGGTATAAGGTGGGTCGATGTGTCGTGTTTTAAGCTACAAATTGCTATGTCGCAGATTTGCGTACGACGAATAGAAGCGGAGTTATAGTTGTTTATATCTGTCAGGCCGTGAATCACCATTGACGGCCGGATTGCCTACCACTCGGAACGATCAACGTTTGCCGAAACTATGCAAGTTCTTCGCAGATCGGTATAAGGTGGGTCGATGTGTCGTGTTTTAAGCTACAAATTGCTATGTCGCAGATTTGCATACGACGAATAGAGGCGGAGTTATAGTTGTTTATATGTGTCAGGCCATGAATCACCATTGACGACCGGATTGCTTTCCACTCGAAACGACCGATGTTTGACGAAACTATGCAAGTTCGTCGCAGATCGGTATAAGGTGACTCGATGTGTCGTGTTTTAGGCTACAAATTGCTATGTCGCAGATTTGCAAACGACGAATAGAAGCGGAGTTGTAGTTGTTTATATCTGTGAGGTCATGAATCATCATTGACGACCGGATTGCCTACCACTCGGAACGATCGACGTTTGACGAAACTATGCAAGTTCTTCGCAGGTCGGTATAAGGTGACTCGATGTGTCGTGTTTTAGGCTACAAATTGCTATGTCGCAGATTTGCAAACGACGAATAGAAGCGGAGTTGTAGTTGTTTATATCTGTGAGGTCATGAATCATCATTGACGGCCGGATTGCCTACCACTCGGAACGATCGACGTTTGATGAAACTATACAAGTTCTTCGCAGGTCGGTACAAGGTGGGTCGATGTGTCGTGTTTTAAGCTACAAATTGCTATGTCGCAGATTTGCATACGACGAATAGAGGCGGAGTTATAGTTGTTTATATCTGTCAGGCCATGAATCACCATTGACGGCCGGATTGCCGTCCACTCGAAACGATCGATGTTTGACGAAACTATGCAAGTTCGTCGCAGATCGGTATAAGGTGGGTCGATGTGTCGTGCTTTAATCTACAAATTGCTATGTCGCAGATTTGCATACGATGAATAGAAGCGGAGTTATAGTTCTTTATATCTGTGAGGTCATGAATCATCATTGACGGCCGGAATGCCTACCACTCGAAACGATCGATGTTTGACGAAACTATGCAAGTTCGTCGCAGATCAGTATAAGGTGGGTCGATGTGTAGTGCTTTAAGCTACAAATTGCTATGCCGCAGATTCGCATACGACGAATAGAAGCGGAGTTATCGACGTTTAGATCTGTGAGGTCATGAATCATCATTGACGGCCGGAATGCCTACCACTCAGAACGATCGATGTTTGACGAAACTATGCAAGTTCGTCGCAGATCGGTATAAGGTGACTCGATGTGTCGTGTTTTAGGCTACAAATTGCTATGTCGCAGATTTGCAAACGACGAATAGAAGCGGAGTTGTAGTTGTTTATATCTGTGAGGTCATGAATCATCATTGACGACCGGATTGCCTACCACTCGGAACGATCGACGTTTGACGAAACTATGCAAGTTCTTCGCAGGTCGGTATAAGGTGGGTCGATGTGTCGTGTTTTAAGCTACAAATTGCTATGTCGCAGATTTGCATACGACGAATAGAGGCGGAGTTATAGTTGCTTATATCTGTCAGGCCATGAATCACCATTGACGGCCGGATTGCCTTCCACTCGAAACAATCGATGTTTGACGAAACTATGCAAGTTCGTCGCAGATCGGTATAAGATGGGTCGATGTGTCGTGTTTTAAGCTACAAATTGCTATGTCGCAGATTCGCATACGACGAATAGAAGCGGAGTTATAGTTGTTTATATGTGTCAGGCCATGAATCACCATTGACGACCGGATTGCTTTCCACTCGAAACGACCGATGTTTGACGAAACTATGCAAGTTCGTCGCAGATCGGTATAAGGTGACTCGATGTGTCGTGTTTTAGGCTACAAATTGCTATGTCGCAGATTTGCAAACGACGAATAGAAGCGGAGTTGTAGTTGTTTATATCTGTGAGGTCATGAATCATCATTGACGACCGGATTGCCTACCACTCGGAACGATCGACGTTTGACGAAACTATGCAAGTTCTTCGCAGGTCGGTATAAGGTGGGTCGATGTGTCGTGTTTTAAGCTACAAATTGCTATGTCGCAGATTTGCATACGACGAATAGAGGCGGAGTTATAGTTGCTTATATCTGTCAGGCCATGAATCACCATTGACGGCCGGATTGCCTTCCACTCGAAACAATCGATGTTTGACGAAACTATGCAAGTTCGTCGCAGATCGGTATAAGATGGGTCGATGTGTCGTGTTTTAAGCTACAAATTGCTATGTCGCAGATTCGCATACGACGAATAGAAGCGGAGTTATAGTTGTTTATATGTGTCAGGCCATGAATCACCATTGACGACCGGATTGCTTTCCACTCGAAACGACCGATGTTTGACGAAACTATGCAAGTTCGTCGCAGATCGGTATAAGGTGACTCGATGTGTCGTGTTTTAAGCTACAAATTGCTATGTCGCAGATTTGCATACGACGAATAGAGGCGGAGTTATAGTTGTTTATATCTGTGAGGCCATGAATCACCATTGACGGCAGGATTGCCTACCACTCGGAACGATCGACGTTTGACGAAACTATGTAAGTTCTTCGCAGATCGGTATAAGATGGGTCGATGTGTCGTGTTTTAAGCTACAAATTGCTATGTCGCAGATTCGCATACTACGAATAGAAGTGGAGTTATAGTTGTTTATATCTGTCAGGCCATGAATCACCATTGACGGCCGGATTGCCTTCCACTCGAAACGATCGATGGTTGACGAAACTATGCAAGTTCGTCGCAGATCGGTATAAGGTGGGTCGATGTGTCGTGCTTTAAGCTACAAATTGCTATGTCGCAGATTTGCATACGATGAATAGAAGCGGAGTTATAGTTCTTTATATCTGTGAAGTCATGAATCATCATTGACGGCCGGAATGCCTACCACTCGAAACGATCGATGTTTGACGAAACTATGCAAGTTCGTCGCAGATCAGTATAAGGTGGGTCGATGTGTAGTGCTTTAAGCTACAAATTGCTATGCCGCAGATTCGCATACGACGAATAGAAGCGGAGTTATCGACGTTTAGATCTGTGAGGTCATGAATCATCATTGACGGCCGGAATGCCTACCACTCAGAACGATCGATGTTTGACGAAACTATGCAAGTTCTTCGCAGATCGGTATAAGGTGGGTCGATGTGTCGTGTTTTAAGCTACAAATTGCTATGTCGCAGATTTGCGTACGACGAATAGAAGCGGAGTTATAGTTGTTTATATCTGTCAGGCCGAGAATCACCATTGACGGCCGGATTGCCTACCACTCGGAACGATCGATGTTTGACGAAACTATGCAAGTTCTTCGCAGATCGGTATAAGGTGGGTCGATGTGTCGTGTTTTAAGCTACAAATTGCTATGTCGCAGATTTGCATACGACGAATAGAGGCGGAGTTATAGTTGTTTATATGTGTCAGGCCATGAATCACCATTGACGACCGGATTGCTTTCCACTCGAAACGACCGATGTTTGACGAAACTATGCAAGTTCGTCGCAGATCGGTATAAGGTGACTCGATGTGTCGTGTTTTAGGCTACAAATTGCTATGTCGCAGATTTGCAAACGACGAATAGAAGCGGAGTTGTAGTTGTTTATATCTGTGAGGTCATGAATCATCATTGACGACCGGATTGCCTACCACTCGGAACGATCGACGTTTGACGAAACTATGCAAGTTCTTCGCAGGTCGGTATAAGGTGACTCGATGTGTCGTGTTTTAGGCTACAAATTGCTATGTCGCAGATTTGCAAACGACGAATAGAAGCGGAGTTGTAGTTGTTTATATCTGTGAGGTCATGAATCATCATTGACGGCCGGATTGCCTACCACTCGGAACGATCGACGTTTGATGAAACTATGCAAGTTCTTCGCAGGTCGGTACAAGGTGGGTCGATGTGTCGTGTTTTGAGCTACAAATTGCTATGTCGCAGATTTGCATACGACGAATAGAGGCGGAGTTATAGTTGTTTATATCTGTCAGGCCATGAATCACCATTGACGGCCGGATTGCCGTCCACTCGAAACGATCGATGTTTGACGAAACTATGCAAGTTCGTCGCAGATCGGTATAAGGTGGGTCGATGTGTCGTGCTTTAATCTACAAATTGCTATGTCGCAGATTTGCATACGATGAATAGAAGCGGAGTTATAGTTCTTTATATCTGTGAGGTCATGAATCATCATTGACGGCCGGAATGCCTACCACTCGAAACGATCGATGTTTGACGAAACTATGCAAGTTCGTCGCAGATCAGTATAAGGTGGGTCGATGTGTAGTGCTTTAAGCTACAAATTGCTATGCCGCAGATTCGCATACGACGAATAGAAGCGGAGTTATCGACGTTTAGATCTGTGAGGTCATGAATCATCATTGACGGCCGGAATGCCTACCACTCAGAACGATCGATGTTTGACGAAACTATGCAAGTTCGTCGCAGATCGGTATAAGGTGACTCGATGTGTCGTGTTTTAGGCTACAAATTGCTATGTCGCAGATTTGCAAACGACGAATAGAAGCGGAGTTGTAGTTGTTTATATCTGTGAGGTCATGAATCATCATTGACGACCGGATTGCCTACCACTCGGAACGATCGACGTTTGCCGAAACTATGCAAGTTCTTCGCAGATCGGTATAAGGTGGGTCGATGTGTCGTGTTTTAAGCTACAAATTGCTATGTCGCAGATTTGCATACGACGAATAGAGGCGGAGTTATAGTTGCTTATATCTGTCAGGCCATGAATCACCATTGACGGCCGGATTGCCTTCCACTCGAAACAATCGATGTTTGACGAAACTATGCAAGTTCGTCGCAGATCGGTATAAGATGGGTCGATGTGTCGTGTTTTAAGCTACAAATTGCTATGTCGCAGATTCGCATACGACGAATAGAAGCGGAGTTATAGTTGTTTATATGTGTCAGGCCATGAATCACCATTGACGACCGGATTGCTTTCCACTCGAAACGACCGATGTTTGACGAAACTATGCAAGTTCGTCGCAGATCGGTATAAGGTGACTCGATGTGTCGTGTTTTAAGCTACAAATTGCTATGTCGCAGATTTGCATACGACGAATAGAGGCGGAGTTATAGTTGTTTATATCTGTGAGGCCATGAATCACCATTGACGGCAGGATTGCCTACCACTCGGAACGATCGACGTTTGACGAAACTATGCAAGTTCTTCGCAGATCGGTATAAGATGGGTCGATGTGTCGTGTTTTAAGCTACAAATTGCTATGTCGCAGATTCGCATACTACGAATAGAAGTGGAGTTATAGTTGTTTATATCTGTCAGGCCATGAATCACCATTGACGGCCGGATTGCCTTCCACTCGAAACGATCGATGTTTGACGAAACTATGCAAGTTCGTCGCAGATCAGTATAAGGTGGGTCGATGTGTAGTGCTTTAAGCTACAAATTGCTATGCCGCAGATTCGCATACGACGAATAGAAGCGGAGTTATCGACGTTTAGATCTGTGAGGTCATGAATCATCATTGACGGCCGGAATGCCTACCACTCAGAACGATCGATGTTTGACGAAACTATGCAAGTTCTTCGCAGATCGGTATAAGGTGGGTCGATGTGTCGTGTTTTAAGCTACAAATTGCTATGTCGCAGATTTGCGTACGACGAATAGAAGCGGAGTTATAGTTGTTTATATCTGTCAGGCCGAGAATCACCATTGACGGCCGGATTGCCTACCACTCGGAACGATCGATGTTTGACGAAACTATGCAAGTTCTTCGCAGATCGGTATAAGGTGGGTCGATGTGTCGTGTTTTAAGCTACAAATTGCTATGTCGCAGATTTGCATACGACGAATAGAGGCGGAGTTATAGTTGTTTATATGTGTCAGGCCATGAATCACCATTGACGACCGGATTGCTTTCCACTCGAAACGACCGATGTTTGACGAAACTATGCAAGTTCGTCGCAGATCGGTATAAGGTGACTCGATGTGTCGTGTTTTAGGCTACAAATTGCTATGTCGCAGATTTGCAAACGACGAATAGAAGCGGAGTTGTAGTTGTTTATATCTGTGAGGTCATGAATCATCATTGACGACCGGATTGCCTACCACTCGGAACGATCGACGTTTGACGAAACTATGCAAGTTCTTCGCAGGTCGGTATAAGGTGACTCGATGTGTCGTGTTTTAGGCTACAAATTGCTATGTCGCAGATTTGCAAACGACGAATAGAAGCGGAGTTGTAGTTGTTTATATCTGTGAGGTCATGAATCATCATTGACGGCCGGATTGCCTACCACTCGGAACGATCGACGTTTGATGAAACTATGCAAGTTCTTCGCAGGTCGGTACAAGGTGGGTCGATGTGTCGTGTTTTAAGCTACAAATTGCTATGTCGCAGATTTGCATACGACGAATAGAGGCGGAGTTATAGTTGTTTATATCTGTCAGGCCATGAATCACCATTGACGGCCGGATTGCCGTCCACTCGAAACGATCGATGTTTGACGAAACTATGCAAGTTCGTCGCAGATCGGTATAAGGTGGGTCGATGTGTCGTGCTTTAATCTACAAATTGCTATGTCGCAGATTTGCATACGATGAATAGAAGCGGAGTTATAGTTCTTTATATCTGTGAGGTCATGAATCATCATTGACGGCCGGAATGCCTACCACTCGAAACGATCGATGTTTGACGAAACTATGCAAGTTCGTCGCAGATCAGTATAAGGTGGGTCGATGTGTAGTGCTTTAAGCTACAAATTGCTATGCCGCAGATTCGCATACGACGAATAGAAGCGGAGTTATCGACGTTTAGATCTGTGAGGTCATGAATCATCATTGACGGCCGGAATGCCTACCACTCAGAACGATCGATGTTTGACGAAACTATGCAAGTTCGTCGCAGATCGGTATAAGGTGACTCGATGTGTCGTGTTTTAGGCTACAAATTGCTATGTCGCAGATTTGCAAACGACGAATAGAAGCGGAGTTGTAGTTGTTTATATCTGTGAGGTCATGAATCATCATTGACGACCGGATTGCCTACCACTCGGAACGATCGACGTTTGACGAAACTATGCAAGTTCTTCGCAGGTCGGTATAAGGTGGGTCGATGTGTCGTGTTTTAAGCTACAAATTGCTATGTCGCAGATTTGCATACGACGAATAGAGGCGGAGTTATAGTTGCTTATATCTGTCAGGCCATGAATCACCATTGACGGCCGGATTGCCTTCCACTCGAAACAATCGATGTTTGACGAAACTATGCAAGTTCGTCGCAGATCGGTATAAGATGGGTCGATGTGTCGTGTTTTAAGCTACAAATTGCTATGTCGCAGATTCGCATACGACGAATAGAAGCGGAGTTATAGTTGTTTATATGTGTCAGGCCATGAATCACCATTGACGACCGGATTGCTTTCCACTCGAAACGACCGATGTTTGACGAAACTATGCAAGTTCGTCGCAGATCGGTATAAGGTGACTCGATGTGTCGTGTTTTAAGCTACAAATTGCTATGTCGCAGATTTGCATACGACGAATAGAGGCGGAGTTATAGTTGTTTATATCTGTGAGGCCATGAATCACCATTGACGGCAGGATTGCCTACCACTCGGAACGATCGACGTTTGACGAAACTATGCAAGTTCTTCGCAGATCGGTATAAGATGGGTCGATGTGTCGTGTTTTAAGCTACAAATTGCTATGTCGCAGATTCGCATACTACGAATAGAAGTGGAGTTATAGTTGTTTATATCTGTCAGGCCATGAATCACCATTGACGGCCGGATTGCCTTCCACTCGAAACGATCGATGTTTGACGAAACTATGCAAGTTCGTCGCAGATCGGTATAAGGTGGGTCGATGTGTCGTGCTTTAAGCTACAAATTGCTATGTCGCAGATTTGCATAGATGAATAGAAGCGGAGTTATAGTTGTTTATATCTGTCAGGCCGAGAATCACCATTGACGGCCGGATTGCCTACCACTCGGAACGATCGATGTTTGACGAAACTATGCAAGATCTTCGCAGATCGGTATAAGGTGGGTCGATGTGTCGTGTTTTAAGCTACAAATTGCTATGTCGCAGATTTGCATACGACGAATAGAGGCGGAGTTATAGTTGTTTATATGTGTCAGGCCATGAATCACCATTGACGACCGGATTGCTTTCCACTCGAAACTACCGATGTTTGACGAAACTATGCAAGTTCTTCGCAGATCGGTATAAGGTGGGTCGATGTGTCGTGTTTTAAGCTACAAATTGCTATGTCGCAGATTTGCATACGACGAATAGAGGCGAAGTTATAGTTGTTTATATCTGTGAGGCCATGAATCACCATTGACGGCCGGAATGCCCACCACTCGAAACGATCGATGTTTGACGAAACTATGCAAGTTCGTCGCAGACCGGTATAACGTGGGTCGATGTGTCGTGTTTTAACCTACAAATTGCTATGTCGCAGATTCGCATACGACGAATAGAAGCGGAGTTATAGTTATTTATATGTGTCAGGCCATGAATCACCATTGACGACCGGATTGCTTTCCACTCGAAACGACCGATGTTTGACGAAACTATGCAAGTTCGTCGCAGATCGGTATAAGGTGACTCGATGTGTCGTGTTTTAGGCTACAAATTGCTATGTCGCAGATTCGCAAACGACGAATAGAAGCGGAGTTGTAGTTCTTTATATCTGTGAGGTCATGAATCATCATTGACGGCCGGAATGCCTACCACTCGAAACGATCGATGTTTGACGAAACTATGCAAGTTCTTCGCAGATCGGTATAAGATGGGTCGATGTGTCGTGTTTTAAGCTACAAATTGCTATGTCGCAGATTCGCATACTACGAATAGAAGTGGAGTTATAGTTGTTTATATCTGTCAGGCCATGAATCACCATTGACGGCCGGATTGCCTTCCACTCGAAACGATCGATGTTTGACGAAACTATGCAAGTTCGTCGCAGATCGGTATAAGGTGGGTCGATGTGTCGTGCTTTAAGCTACAAATTGCTATGTCGCAGATTTGCATACGATGAATAGAAGCGGAGTTATAGTTCTTTATATCTGTGAGGTCATGAATCATCATTGACGGCCGGAATGCCTACCACTCGAAACGATCGATGTTTGACGAAACTATGCAAGTTCGTCGCAGATCAGTATAAGGTGGGTCGATGTGTAGTGCTTTAAGCTACAAATTGCTATGCCGCAGATTCGCATACGACGAATAGAAGCGGAGTTATCGATGTTTAGATCTGTGAGGTCATGAATCATCATTGACGGCCGGAATGCCTACCACTCGAAATGATCGATGTTTGACGAAACTATGCAAGTTCGTCGCAGACCGGTATAACGTGGGTCGATGTGTCGTGTTTTAACCTACAAATTGCTATGTCGCAGATTCGCATACGACGAATAGAAGCGGAGTTATAGTTGTTTATATGTGTCAGGCCATGAATCACCATTGACGACCGGATTGCTTTCCACTCGAAACGACCGATGTTTGACGAAACTATGCAAGTTCGTCGCAGATCGGTATAAGGTGACTCGATGTGTCGTGTTTTAGGCTACAAATTGCTATGTCGCAGATTCGCAAACGACGAATAGAAGCGGAGTTGTAGTTCTTTATATCTGTGAGGTCATGAATCATCATTGACGGCCGGATTGCCTACCACTCGGAACGATCGACGTTTGACGAAACTATGCAAGTTCTTCGCAGGTCGGTATAAAGTGGGTCGATGTGTCGTGCTTTAAGCAACAAATTGCTATGTCGCAGATTTGCATACGACGAATAAAAGCGGAGTTATACTTATTTATATCTGTGAGGCCATGAATCACCATCGACGGCCGGATTGCCTACCACTCGGAACGATCGACGTTTGACGAAACTATGCAAGTTCTTCGCAGATCGGTATAAGGTGGGTCGATGTGTCGTGTTTTAAGCTACGAATTGCTATGTCGCAAATTTGCATACGACGAATAGAAGCGGAGTTATAGTTGTTTATATTTGTCAGTCCACGAATCACCATTGACGACCGGATTGCCTTCCACTCGAAACGATCGATGTTTGACGAAACTATGCAAGTTCGCCGCAGATCGGTATAAGGTGGGTCGATGTGTCGTGCTTTAAGCTACAAATTGCTATGTCGCAGATTTGCATACGATGAATAGAAGCGGAGTTATAGTTCTTTATATCTGTGAGGTCATGAATCATCATTGACGGCCGGAATGCCTACCACTCGGAACGATCGACGTTTGACGAAACTATGCAAGTTCGTCGCAGATCGGTATAAGGTGACTCGATGTGTCGTGTTTTAGGCTACAAATTGCTATGTCGCAGATTCGCAAACGACGAATAGAAGCGGAGTTGTAGTTCTTTATATCTGTGAGGTCATGAATCATCATTGACGGCCGGAATGCCTACTACTCGAAACGATCGATGTTTGACGAAACTATGCAAGTTCGTCGCAGATCGGTATAAGGTGACTCGATGTGTCGTGTTTTAGGCTACAAATTGCTATGTCGCAGATTTGCAAACGACGAATAGAAGCGGAGTTGTAGTTGTTTATATCTGTGAGGTCATGAATCATCATTGACGACCGGATTGCCTACCACTCGGAACGATCGACGTTTGACGAAACTATGCAAGTTCTTCGCAGGTCGGTATAAGGTGGGTCGATGTGTCGTGCTTTAAGCTACAAATTGCTATGTCGCAGATTTGCATACGATGAATAGAAGCGGAGTTATAGTTCTTTATATCTGTGAAGTCATGAATCATCATTGACGGCCGGAATGCCTACCACTCGAAACGATCGATGTTTGACGAAACTATGCAAGTTCGTCGCAGATCAGTATAAGGTGGGCCGATGTGTAGTGCTTTAAGCTACAAATTGCTATGCCGCAGATCCGCATACGACGAATAGAAGCGGAGTTATCGACGTTTAGATCTGTGAGGTCATGAATCATCATTGACGGCCGGAATGCCTACCACTCGAAACGATCGATGTTTGACGAAACTATGCAAGTTCTTCGCAGATCGGTATAAGGTGGGTCGATGTGTCGTGTTTTAAGCTACAAATTGCTATGTCGCAGATTTGCGTACGACGAATAGAAGCGGAGTTATAGTTTGTTTATATCTGTCAGGCCGAGAATCACCATTGACGGCCGGATTGCCTACCACTCGGAACGATCGATGTTTGACGAAACTATGCAAGTTCTTCGCAGATCGGTATAAGGTGGGTCGATGTGTCGTGTTTTAAGCTACAAATTGCTATGTCGCAGATTTGCATACGACGAATAGAGGCGGAGTTATAGTTGTTTATATGTGTCAGGCCATGAATCACCATTGACGACCGGATTGCTTTCCAATCGAAACGACCGATGTTTGACGAAACTATGCAAGTTCGTCGCAGATCGGTATAAGGTGACTCGATGTGTCGTGTTTTAGGCTACAAATTGCTATGTCGCAGATTTGCGTACGACGAATAGAAGCGGAGTTATAGTTTGTTTATATCTGTCAGGCCGAGAATCACCATTGACGGCCGGATTGCCTACCACTCGGAACGATCGATGTTTGACGAAACTATGCAAGTTCTTCGCAGATCGGTATAAGGTGGGTCGATGTGTCGTGTTTTAAGCTACAAATTGCTATGTCGCAGATTTGCATACGACGAATAGAAGCGGAGTTGTAGTTGTTTATATCTGTGAGGTCATGAATCATCATTGACGGCCGGATTGCCTACCACTCGGAATGATCGACGTTTGACGAAACTATGCAAGTTCTTCGCAGGTCGGTATAAGGTGGGTCGATGTGTCGTCTTTTAAGCTACAAATTGCTATGTCGCAGATTTGCATACGACGAATAGAGGCGGAGTTATAGTTGTTTATATCTGTCAGGCCATGAATCACCATTGACGGCCGGATTGCCTTCCACTCGAAACGATCGATGTTTGACGAAACTATGCAAGTTCGTCGCAGATCGGTATAAGGTGGGTCGATGTGTCGTGTTTTAAGCTACAAATTGCTATGTCGCAGATTTGCATACGACGAATAGAGGCGGAGTTATAGTTGTTTATATGTGTCAGGCCATGAATCACCATTGACGACCGGATTGCTTTCCACTCGAAACGACCGATGTTTGACGAAACTATGCAAGTTCGTCGCAGATCGGTATAAGGTGACTCGATGTGTCGTGTTTTAGGCTACAAATTGCTATGTCGCAGATTTGCATACGACGAATAGAGGCGGAGTTATAGTTGTTTATATCTGTCAGGCCATGAATCACCATTGACGGCCGGATTGCCTTCCACTCGAAACGATCGATGTTTGACGAAACTATGCAAGTTCGTCGCAGATCGGTATAAGGTGGGTCGATGTGTCGTGCTTTAATCTACAAATTGCTATGTCGCAGATTTGCATACGATGAATAGAAGCGGAGTTATAGTTCTTTATATCTGTGAGGTCATGAATCATCATTGACGGCCGGAATGCCTACCACTCGAAACGATCGATGTTTGACGAAACTATGCAAGTTCGTCGCAGATCAGTATAAGGTGGGTCGATGTGTCGTGTTTTAACCTACAAATTGCTATGTCGCAGATTCGCATACGACGAATAGAAGCGGAGTTATAGTTGTTTATATGTGTCAGGCCATGAATCACCATTGACGACCGGATTGCTTTCCACTCGAAACGACCGATGTTTGACGAAACTATGCAAGTTCGTCGCAGATCGGTATAAGGTGACTCGATGTGTCGTGTTTTAGGCTACAAATTGCTATGTCGCAGATTCGCAAACGACGAATAGAAGCGGAGTTGTAGTTCTTTATATCTGTGAGGTCATGAATCATCATTGACGGCCGGATTGCCTACCACTCGGAACGATCGACGTTTGACGAAACTATGCAAGTTCTTCGCAGGTCGGTATAAAGTGGGTCGATGTGTCGTGCTTTAAGCAACAAATTGCTATGTCGCAGATTTGCATACGACGAATAAAAGCGGAGTTATACTTATTTATATCTGTGAGGCCATGAATCACCATCGACGGCCGGATTGCCTACCACTCGGAACGATCGACGTTTGACGAAACTATGCAAGTTCTTCGCAGATCGGTATAAGGTGGGTCGATGTGTCGTGTTTTAAGCTACGAATTGCTATGTCGCAAATTTGCATACGACGAATAGAAGCGGAGTTATAGTTGTTTATATTTGTCAGTCCATGAATCACCATTGACGACCGGATTGCCTTCCACTCGAAACGATCGATGTTTGACGAAACTATGCAAGTTCGCCGCAGATCGGTATAAGGTGGGTCGATGTGTCGTGCTTTAAGCTACAAATTGCTATGTCGCAGATTTGCATACGATGAATAGAAGCGGAGTTATAGTTCTTTATATCTGTGAGGTCATGAATCATCATTGACGGCCGGAATGCCTACCACTCGGAACGATCGACGTTTGACGAAACTGTGCAAGTTCGTCGCAGATCGGTATAAGGTGACTCGATGTGTCGTGTTTTAGGCTACAAATTGCTATGTCGCAGATTCGCAAACGACGAATAGAAGCGGAGTTGTAGTTCTTTATATCTGTGAGGTCATGAATCATCATTGACGGCCGGAATGCCTACCACTCGAAACGGTCGATGTTTGACGAAACTATGCAAGTTCGTCGCAGATCGGTATAAGGTGACTCGATGTGTCGTGTTTTAGGCTACAAATTGCTATGTCGCAGATTTGCAAACGACGAATAGAAGCGGAGTTGTAGTTGTTTATATCTGTGAGGTCATGAATCATCATTGACGGCCGGATTGCCTACCACTCGGAACGATCGACGTTTGACGAAACTATGCAAGTTCTTCGCAGGTCGGTATAAGGTGGGTCGATGTGTCGTGTTTTAAGCTACAAATTGCTATGTCGCAGATTTGCATACGACGAATAGAGGCGGAGTTATAGTTGTTTATATCTGTCAGGCCATGAATCACCATTGACGGCCGGATTGCCTTCCGCTCGAAACGATCGATGTTTGACGAAACTATGTAAGTTCGTCGCAGATCGGTATAAGGTGGGTCGATGTGTCGTGCTTTAATCTACAAATTGCTATGTCGCAGATTTGCATACGATGAATAGAAGCGGAGTTATAGTTCTTTATATCTGTGAGGTCATGAATCATCATTGACGGCCGGAATGCCTACCACTCGAAACGATCGATGTTTGACGAAACTATGCAAGTTCGTCGCAGATCAGTATAAGGTGGGTCGATGTGTCGTGTTTTAACCTACAAATTGCTATGTCGCAGATTCGCATACGACGAATAGAAGCGGAGTTATAGTTGTTTATATGTGTCAGGCCATGAATCACCATTGACGACCGGATTGCTTTCCACTCGAAACGACCGATGTTTGACGAAACTATGCAAGTTCGTCGCAGATCGGTATAAGGTGACTCGATGTGTCGTGTTTTAGGCTACAAATTGCTATGTCGCAGATTCGCAAACGACGAATAGAAGCGGAGTTGTAGTTCTTTATATCTGTGAGGTCATGAATCATCATTGACGGCCGGAATGCCTACCACTCGAAACGATCGATGTTTGACGAAACTATGCAAGTTCTTCGCAGATCGGTATAAGATGGGTCGATGTGTCGTGTTTTAAGCTACAAATTGCTATGTCGCAGATTCGCATACTACGAATAGAAGTGGAGTTATAGTTGTTTATATCTGTCAGGCCATGAATCACCATTGACGGCCGGATTGCCTTCCACTCGAAACGATCGATGTTTGACGAAACTATGCAAGTTCGTCGCAGATCGGTATAAGGTGGGTCGATGTGTCGTGCTTTAAGCTACAAATTGCTATGTCGCAGATTTGCATACGATGAATAGAAGCGGAGTTATAGTTCTTTATATCTGTGAGGTCATGAATCATCATTGACGGCCGGAATGCCTACCACTCGAAACGATCGATGTTTGACGAAACTATGCAAGTTCGTCGCAGATCAGTATAAGGTGGGTCGATGTGTAGTGCTTTAAGCTACAAATTGCTATGCCGCAGATTCGCATACGACGAATAGAAGCGGAGTTATCGATGTTTAGATCTGTGAGGTCATGAATCATCATTGACGGCCGGAATGCCTACCACTCGAAATGATCGATGTTTGACGAAACTATGCAAGTTCGTCGCAGACCGGTATAACGTGGGTCGATGTGTCGTGTTTTAACCTACAAATTGCTATGTCGCAGATTCGCATACGACGAATAGAAGCGGAGTTATAGTTGTTTATATGTGTCAGGCCATGAATCACCATTGACGACCGGATTGCTTTCCACTCGAAACGACCGATGTTTGACGAAACTATGCAAGTTCGTCGCAGATCGGTATAAGGTGACTCGATGTGTCGTGTTTTAGGCTACAAATTGCTATGTCGCAGATTCGCAAACGACGAATAGAAGCGGAGTTGTAGTTCTTTATATCTGTGAGGTCATGAATCATCATTGACGGCCGGATTGCCTACCACTCGGAACGATCGACGTTTGACGAAACTATGCAAGTTCTTCGCAGGTCGGTATAAAGTGGGTCGATGTGTCGTGCTTTAAGCAACAAATTGCTATGTCGCAGATTTGCATACGACGAATAAAAGCGGAGTTATACTTATTTATATCTGTGAGGCCATGAATCACCATCGACGGCCGGATTGCCTACCACTCGGAACGATCGACGTTTGACGAAACTATGCAAGTTCTTCGCAGATCGGTATAAGGTGGGTCGATGTGTCGTGTTTTAAGCTACGAATTGCTATGTCGCAAATTTGCATACGACGAATAGAAGCGGAGTTATAGTTGTTTATATTTGTCAGTCCATGAATCACCATTGACGACCGGATTGCCTTCCACTCGAAACGATCGATGTTTGACGAAACTATGCAAGTTCGCCGCAGATCGGTATAAGGTGGGTCGATGTGTCGTGCTTTAAGCTACAAATTGCTATGTCGCAGATTTGCATACGATGAATAGAAGCGGAGTTATAGTTCTTTATATCTGTGAGGTCATGAATCATCATTGACGGCCGGAATGCCTACCACTCGGAACGATCGACGTTTGACGAAACTATGCAAGTTCGTCGCAGATCGGTATAAGGTGACTCGATGTGTCGTGTTTTAGGCTACAAATTGCTATGTCGCAGATTCGCAAACGACGAATAGAAGCGGAGTTGTAGTTCTTTATATCTGTGAGGTCATGAATCATCATTGACGGCCGGAATGCCTACTACTCGAAACGATCGATGTTTGACGAAACTATGCAAGTTCGTCGCAGATCGGTATAAGGTGACTCGATGTGTCGTGTTTTAGGCTACAAATTGCTATGTCGCAGATTTGCAAACGACGAATAGAAGCGGAGTTGTAGTTGTTTATATCTGTGAGGTCATGAATCATCATTGACGACCGGATTGCCTACCACTCGGAACGATCGACGTTTGACGAAACTATGCAAGTTCTTCGCAGGTCGGTATAAGGTGGGTCGATGTGTCGTGCTTTAAGCTACAAATTGCTATGTCGCAGATTTGCATACGATGAATTGAAGCGGAGTTATAGTTCTTTATATCTGTGAAGTCATGAATCATCATTGACGGCCGGAATGCCTACCACTCGAAACGATCGATGTTTGACGAAACTATGCAAGTTCGTCGCAGATCAGTATAAGGTGGGTCGATGTGTAGTGCTTTAAGCTACAAATTGCTATGCCGCAGATTCGCATACGACGAATAGAAGCGGAGTTATCGACGTTTAGATCTGTGAGGTCATGAATCATCATTGACGGCCGGAATGCCTACCACTCGAAACGATCGATGTTTGACGAAACTATGCAAGTTCGTCGCAGATCAGTATAAGGTGGGTCGATGTGTAGTGCTTTAAGCTACAAATTGCTATGCCGCAGATTCGCATACGACGAATAGAAGCGGAGTTATCGATGTTTAGATCTGTGAGGTCATGAATCATCATTGACGGCCGGAATGCCTACCACTCGAAATGATCGATGTTTGACGAAACTATGCAAGTTCGTCGCAGACCGGTATAACGTGGGTCGATGTGTCGTGTTTTAACCTACAAATTGCTATGTCGCAGATTCGCATACGACGAATAGAAGCGGAGTTATAGTTGTTTATATGTGTCAGGCCATGAATCACCATTGACGACCGGATTGCTTTCCACTCGAAACGACCGATGTTTGACGAAACTATGCAAGTCCGTCGCAGATCGGTATAAGGTGACTCGATGTGTCGTGTTTTAGGCTACAAATTGCTATGTCGCAGATTCGCAAACGACGAATAGAAGCGGAGTTGTAGTTCTTTATATCTGTGAGGTCATGAATCATCATTGACGGCCGGATTGCCTACCACTCGGAACGATCGACGTTTGACGAAACTATGCAAGTTCTTCGCAGGTCGGTATAAAGTGGGTCGATGTGTCGTGCTTTAAGCAACAAATTGCTATGTCGCAGATTTGCATACGACGAATAAAAGCGGAGTTATACTTATTTATATCTGTGAGGCCATGAATCACCATCGACGGCCGGATTGCCTACCACTCGGAACGATCGACGTTTGACGAAACTATGCAAGTTCTTCGCAGATCGGTATAAGGTGGGTCGATGTGTCGTGTTTTAAGCTACGAATTGCTATGTCGCAAATTTGCATACGACGAATAGAAGCGGAGTTATAGTTGTTTATATTTGTCAGTCCATGAATCACCATTGACGACCGGATTGCCTTTCACTCGAAACGATCGATGTTTGACGAAACTATGCAAGTTCGCCGCAGATCGGTATAAGGTGGGTCGATGTGTCGTGCTTTAAGCTACAAATTGCTATGTCGCAGATTTGCATACGATGAATAGAAGCGGAGTTATAGTTCTTTATATCTGTGAGGTCATGAATCATCATTGACGGCCGGAATGCCTACCACTCGGAACGATCGACGTTTGACGAAACTATGCAAGTTCGTCGCAGATCGGTATAAGGTGACTCGATGTGTCGTGTTTTAGGCTACAAATTGCTATGTCGCAGATTCGCAAACGACGAATAGAAGCGGAGTTGTAGTTCTTTATATCTGTGAGGTCATGAATCATCATTGACGGCCGGAATGCCTACTACTCGAAACGATCGATGTTTGACGAAACTATGCAAGTTCGTCGCAGATCGGTATAAGGTGACTCGATGTGTCGTGTTTTAGGCTACAAATTGCTATGTCGCAGATTTGCATACGACGAATAGAAGCGGAGTTGTAGTTGTTTATATCTGTGAGGTCATGAATCATCATTGACGACCGGATTGCCTACCACTCGGAACGATCGACGTTTGACGAAACTATGCAAGTTCTTCGCAGATCGGTATAAGGTGGGTCGATGTGTCGTGCTTTAAGCTACAAATTGCTATGTCGCAGATTTGCATACGATGAATAGAAGCGGAGTTATAGTTCTTTATATCTGTGAAGTCATGAATCATCATTGACGGCCGGAATGCCTACCACTCGAAACGATCGATGTTTGACGAAACTATGCAAGTTCGTCGCAGATCAGTATAAGGTGGGTCGATGTGTAGTGCTTTAAGCTACAAATTGCTATGCCGCAGATTCGCATACGACGAATAGAAGCGGAGTTATCGACGTTTAGATCTGTGAGGTCATGAATCATCATTGACGGCCGGAATGCCTACCACTCGAAACGATCGATGTTTGACGAAACTATGCAAGTTCTTCGCAGATCGGTATAAGGTGGGTCGATGTGTCGTGTTTTAAGCTACAAATTGCTATGTCGCAGATTTGCGTACGACGAATAGAAGCGGAGTTGTAGTTTGTTTATATCTGTCAGGCCGAGAATCACCATTGACGGCCGGATTGCCTACCACTCGGAACGATCGATGTTTGACGAAACTATGCAAGTTCTTCGCAGATCGGTATAAGGTGGTTCGATGTGTCGTGTTTTAAGCTACAAATTGCTATGTCGCAGATTTGCATACGACGAATAGAGGCGGAGTTATAGTTGTTTATATGTGTCAGGCCATGAATCACCATTGACGACCGGATTGCTTTCCACTCGAAACGACCGATGTTTGACGAAACTATGCAAGTTCGTCGCAGATCGGTATAAGGTGACTCGATGTGTCGTGTTTTAGGCTACAAATTGCTATGTCGCAGATTTGCAAACGACGAATAGAAGCGGAGTTGTAGTTGTTTATATCTGTGAGGTCAAAAATCATCATTGACGGCCGGATTGCCTACCACTCGGAACGATCGACGTTTGACGAAACTATGCAAGTTCTTCGCAGGTCGGTATAAGGTGGGTCGATGTGTCGTGTTTTAAGCTACAAATTGCTATGTCGCAGATTTGCATACGACGAATAGAGGCGGAGTTATAGTTGTTTATATCTGTCAGGCCATGAATCACCATTGACGGCCGGATTGCCTTCCACTCGAAACGATCGATGTTTGACGAAACTATGCAAGTTCGTCGCAGATCGGTATAAGGTGGGTCGATGTGTCGTGTTTTAAGCTACAAATTGCTATGTCGCAGATTTGCATACGACGAATAGAGGCGGAGTTATAGTTGTTTATATGTGTCAGGCCATGAATCACCATTGACGACCGGATTGCTTTCCACTCGAAACGACCGATGTTTGACGAAACTATGCAAGTTCGTCGCAGATCGGTATAAGGTGACTCGATGTGTCGTGTTTTAGGCTACAAATTGCTATGTCGCAGATTCGCAAACGACGAATAGAAGCGGAGTTGTAGTTCTTTATATCTGTGAGGTCATGAATCATCATTGACGGCCGGAATGCCTACCACTCGAAACGGTCGATGTTTGACGAAACTATGCAAGTTCGTCGCAGATCGGTATAAGGTGACTCGATGTGTCGTGTTTTAGGCTACAAATTGCTATGTCGCAGATTTGCAAACGACGAATAGAAGCGGAGTTGTAGTTGTTTATATCTGTGAGGTCATGAATCATCATTGACGGCCGGATTGCCTACCACTCGGAACGATCGACGTTTGACGAAACTATGCAAGTTCTTCGCAGGTCGGTATAAGGTGGGTCGATGTGTCGTGTTTTAAGCTACAAATTGCTATGTCACAGATTTGCATACGACGAATAGAGGCGGAGTTATAGTTGTTTATATCTGTCAGGCCATGAATCACCATTGACGGCCGGATTGCCTTCCACTCGAAACGATCGATGTTTGACGAAACTATGCAAGTTCGTCGCAGATCGGTATAAGGTGGGTCGATGTGTCGTGCTTTAATCTACAAATTGCTATGTCGCAGATTTGCATACGATGAATAGAAGCGGAGTTATAGTTCTTTATATCTGTGGGTCATGAATCATCATTGACGGCCGGAATGCCTACCACTCGAAACGATCGATGTTTGACGAAACTATGCAAGTTCGTCGTAGATCAGTATAAGGTGGGTCGATGTGTAGTGCTTTAAGCTACAAATTGCTATGCCGCAGATTCGCATACGACGAATAGAAGCGGAGTTATCGACGTTTAGATCTGTGAGGTCATGAATCATCATTGACGGCCGGAATGCCTACCACTCAGAACGATCGATGTTTGACGAAACTATGCAAGTTCTTCGCAGATCGGTATAAGGTGGGTCGATGTGTCGTGTTTTAAGCTACAAATTCATATGTCGCAGATTTGCGTACGACGAATAGAAGCGGAGTTATAGTTGTTTATATCTGTCAGGCCGAGAATCACCATTGACGGCCGGATTGCCTACCACTCGGAACGATCGATGTTTGACGAAACTATGCAAGTTCTTCGCAGATCGGTATAAGGTGGGTCGATGTGTCGTGTTTTAAGCTACAAATTGCTATGTCGCAGATTTGCATACGACGAATAGAGGCGGAGTTATAGTTGTTTATATGTGTCAGGCCATGAATCACCATTGACGACCGGATTGCTTTCCACTCGAAACGACCGATGTTTGACGAAACTATGCAAGTTCGTCGCAGATCGGTATAAGGTGACTCGATGTGTCGTGTTTTAGGCTACAAATTGCTATGTCACAGATTCGCAAACGACGAATAGAAGCGGAGTTGTAGTTCTTTATATCTGTGAGGTCATGAATCATCATTGACGGCCGGAATGCCTACTACTCGAAACGATCGATGTTTGACGAAACTATGCAAGTTCGTCGCAGATCGGTATAAGGTGACTCGATGTGTCGTGTTTTAGGCTACAAATTGCTATGTCGCAAATTTGCAAACGACGAATAGAAGCGGAGTTGTAGTTGTTTATATCTGTGAGGTCATGAATCATCATTGACGACCGGATTGCCTACCACTCGGAACGATCGACGTTTGACGAAACTATGCAAGTTCTTCGCAGGTCGGTATAAGGTGGGTCGATGTGTCGTGTTTTAAGCTACAAATTGCTATGTCGCAGATTTGCATACGATGAATAGAAGCGGAGTTATAGTTCTTTATATCTGTGAGGTCATGAATCATCATTGACGGCCGGAATGCCTACCACTCGGAACGATCGACGTTTGACGAAACTATGCAAGTTCGTCGCAGATCGGTATAAGGTGACTCGATGTGTCGTGTTTTAGGCTACAAATTGCTATGTCGCAGATTCGCAAACGACGAATAGAAGCGGAGTTGTAGTTCTTTATATCTGTGAGGTCATGAATCATCATTGACGGCCGGAATGCCTACTACTCGAAACGATCGATGTTTGACGAAACTATGCAAGTTCGTCGCAGATCGGTATAAGGTGACTCGATGTGTCGTGTTTTAGGCTACAAATTGCTATGTCGCAGATTTGCAAACGACGAATAGAAGCGGAGTTGTAGTTGTTTATATCTGTGAGGTCATGAATCATCATTGACGACCGGATTGCCTACCACTCGGAACGATCGACGTTTGACGAAACTATGCAAGTTCGTCGCAGGTCGGTATAAGGTGGGTCGATGTGTCGTGCTTTAAGCTACAAATTGCTATGTCGCAGATTTGCATACGATGAATAGAAGCGGAGTTATAGTTCTTTATATCTGTGAAGTCATGAATCATCATTGACGGCCGGAATGCCTACCACTCGAAACGATCGATGTTTGACGAAACTATGCAAGTTCTTCGCAGATCAGTATAAGGTGGGTCGATGTGTAGTGCTTTAAGCTACAAATTGCTATGCCGCAGATTCGCATACGACGAATAGAAGCGGAGTTATCGACGTTTAGATCTGTGAGGTCATGAATCATCATTGACGGCCGGAATGCCTACCACTCGAAACGATCGATGTTTGACGAAACTATGCAAGTTCTTCGCAGATCGGTATAAGGTGGGTCGATGTGTCGTGTTTTAAGCTACAAATTGCTATGTCGCAGATTTGCGTACGACGAATAGAAGCGGAGTTGTAGTTTGTTTATATCTGTCAGGCCGAGAATCACCATTGACGGCCGGATTGCCTACCACTCGGAACGATCGATGTTTGACGAAACTATGCAAGTTCTTCGCAGATCGGTATAAGGTGGTTCGATGTGTCGTGTTTTAAGCTACAAATTGCTATGTCGCAGATTTGCATACGACGAATAGAGGCGGAGTTATAGTTGTTTATATGTGTCAGGCCATGAATCACCATTGACGACCGGATTGCTTTCCACTCGAAACGACCGATGTTTGACGAAACTATGCAAGTTCGTCGCAGATCGGTATAAGGTGACTCGATGTGTCGTGTTTTAGGCTACAAATTGCTATGTCGCAGATTTGCAAACGACGAATAGAAGCGGAGTTGTAGTTGTTTATATCTGTGAGGTCAAAAATCATCATTGACGGCCGGATTGCCTACCACTCGGAACGATCGACGTTTGACGAAACTATGCAAGTTCTTCGCAGGTCGGTATAAGGTGGGTCGATGTGTCGTGTTTTAAGCTACAAATTGCTATGTCGCAGATTTGCATACGACGAATAGAGGCGGAGTTATAGTTGCTTATATCTGTCAGGCCATGAATCACCATTGACGGCCGGATTGCCTTCCACTCGAAACAATCGATGTTTGACGAAACTATGCAAGTTCGTCGCAGATCGGTATAAGATGGGTCGATGTGTCGTGTTTTAAGCTACAAATTGCTATGTCGCAGATTCGCATACGACGAATAGAAGCGGAGTTATAGTTGTTTATATGTGTCAGGCCATGAATCACCATTGACGACCGGATTGCTTTCCACTCGAAACGACCGATGTTTGACGAAACTATGCAAGTTCGTCGCAGATCGGTATAAGGTGACTCGATGTGTCGTGTTTTAAGCTACAAATTGCTATGTCGCAGATTTGCATACGACGAATAGAGGCGGAGTTATAGTTGTTTATATCTGTGAGGCCATGAATCACCATTGACGGCAGGATTGCCTACCACTCGGAACGATCGACGTTTGACGAAACTATGCAAGTTCTTCGCAGATCGGTATAAGATGGGTCGATGTGTCGTGTTTTAAGCTACAAATTGCTATGTCGCAGATTCGCATACTACGAATAGAAGTGGAGTTATAGTTGTTTATATGTGTCAGGCCATGAATCACCATTGACGGCCGGATTGCCTTCCACTCGAAACGATCGATGTTTGACGAAACTATGCAAGTTCGTCGCAGATCGGTATAAGGTGGGTCGATGTGTCGTGCTTTAAGCTACAAATTGCTATGTCGCAGATTTGCATACGATGAATAGAAGCGGAGGTATAGTTCTTTATATCTGTGAAGTCATGAATCATCATTGACGGCCGGAATGCCTACCACTCGAAACGATCGATGTTTGACGAAACTATGCAAGTTCGTCGCAGATCAGTATAAGGTGGGTCGATGTGTAGTGCTTTAAGCTACAAATTGCTATGCCGCAGATTCGCATACGACGAATAGAAGCGGAGTTATCGACGTTTAGATCTGTGAGGTCATGAATCATCATTGACGGCCGGAATGCCTACCACTCGAAACGATCGATGTTTGACGAAACTATGCAAGTTCTTCGCAGATCGGTATAAGGTGGGTCGATGTGTCGTGTTTTAAGCTACAAATTGCTATGTCGCAGATTTGCGTACGACGAATAGAAGCGGAGTTATAGTTGTTTATATCTGTCAGGCCGAGAATCACCATTGACGGCCGGATTGCCTACCACTCGGAACGATCGATGTTTGACGAAACTATGCAAGTTCTTCGCAGATCGGTATAAGGTGGGTCGATGTGTCGTGTTTTAAGCTACAAATTGCTATGTCGCAGATTTGCATACGACGAATAGAGGCGGAGTTATAGTTGTTTATATGTGTCAGGCCATGAATCACCATTGACGACCGGATTGCTTTCCACTCGAAACGACCGGTGTTTGACGAAACTATGCAAGTTCGTCGCAGATCGGTATAAGGTGACTCGATGTGTCGTGTTTTAGGCTACAAATTGCTATGTCGCAGATTCGCAAACGACGAATAGAAGCGGAGTTGTAGTTCTTTATATCTGTGAGGTCATGAATCATCATTGACGGCCGGAATGCCTACCACTCGAAACGATCGATGTTTGACGAAACTATGCAAGTTCGTCGCAGATCGGTATAAGGTGACTCGATGTGTCGTGTTTTAGGCTACAAATTGCTATGCCGCAGATTTGCGTACGACGAATAGAAGCGGAGTTATAGTTGTTTATATCTGTCAGGCCGTGAATCACCATTGACGGCCGGATTGCCTACCACTCGAAACGATCGATGTTTGACGAAACTATGCAAGTTCGTCGCAGATCGGTATAAGGTGACTCGATGTGTCGTGTTTTAGGCTACAAATTGCTATGCCGCAGATTTGCAAACGACGAATAGAAGCGGAGTTGTAGTTGTTTATATCTGTGAGGTCATGAATCATCATTGACGACCGGATTGCCTACCACTCGGAACGATCGACGTTTGACGAAACTATGCAAGTTCTTCGCAGGTCGGTATAAGGTGGGTCGATGTGTCGTGTTTTAAGCTACAAATTGCTATGTCGCAGATTCGCATACGACGAATAGAAGCGGAGTTATAGTTGTTTATATGTGTCAGGCCATGAATCACCATTGACGACCGGATTGCTTTCCACTCGAAACGACCGATGTTTGACGAAACTATGCAAGTTCGTCGCAGATCGGTATAAGGTGACTCGATGTGTCGTGTTTTAAGCTACAAATTGCTATGTCGCAGATTTGCATACGACGAATAGAGGCGAAGTTATAGTTGTTTATATCTGTGAGGCCATGAATCACCATTGACGGCCGGAATGCCCACCACTCGAAACGATCGATGTTTGACGAAACTATGCAAGTTCGTCGCAGACCGGTATAACGTGGGTCGATGTGTCGTGTTTTAACCTACAAATTGCTATGTCGCAGATTCGCATACGACGAATAGAAGCGGAGTTATAGTTGTTTATATGTGTCAGGCCATGAATCACCATTGACGACCGGATTGCTTTCCACTCGAAACGACCGATGTTTGACGAAACTATGCAAGTTCGTCGCAGATCGGTATAAGGTGACTCGATGTGTCGTGTTTTAGGCTACAAATTGCTATGTCGCAGATTCGCAAACGACGAATAGAAGCGGAGTTGTAGTTCTTTATATCTGTGAGGTCATGAATCATCATTGACGGCCGGAATGCCTACCACTCGAAACGATCGATGTTTGACGAAACTATGCAAGTTCTTCGCAGATCGGTATAAGATGGGTCGATGTGTCGTGTTTTAAGCTACAAATTGCTATGTCGCAGATTCGCATACTACGAATAGAAGTGGAGTTATAGTTGTTTATATCTGTCAGGCCATGAATCACCATTGAAGGCCGGATTGCCTTCCACTCGAAACGATCGATGTTTGACGAAACTATGCAAGTTCGTCGCAGATCGGTATAAGGTGGGTCGATGTGTCGTGCTTTAAGCTACAAATTGCTATGTCGCAGATTTGCATACGATGAATAGAAGCGGAGTTATAGTTCTTTATATCTGTGAAGTCATGAATCATCATTGACGGCCGGAATGCCTACCACTCGAAACGATCGATGTTTGACGAAACTATGCAAGTTCGTCGCAGATCAGTATAAGGTGGGTCGATGTGTAGTGCTTTAAGCTACAAATTGCTATGCCGCAGATTCGCATACGACGAATAGAAGCGGAGTTATCGACGTTTAGATCTGTGAGGTCATGAATCATCATTGACGGCCGGAATGCCTACCACTCGAAACGATCGATGTTTGACGAAACTATGCAAGTTCTTCGCAGATCGGTATAAGGTGGGTCGATGTGTCGTGTTTTAAGCTACAAATTGCTATGTCGCAGATTTGCGTACGACGAATAGAAGCGGAGTTATAGTTGTTTATATCTGTCAGGCCGAGAATCACCATTGACGGCCGGATTGCCTACCACTCGGAACGATCGATGTTTGACGAAACTATGCATGTTCTTCGCAGATCGGTATAAGGTGGGTCGATGTGTCGTGTTTTAAGCTACAAATTGCTATGTCGCAGATTTGCATACGACGAATAGAGGCGGAGTTATAGTTGTTTATATGTGTCAGGCCATGAATCACCATTGACGACCGGATTGTTTTCCACTCGAAACGACCGATGTTTGACGAAACTATGCAAGTTCGTCGCAGATCGGTATAAGGTGACTCGATGTGTCGTGTTTTAGGCTACAAATTGCTATGTCGCAGATTCGCAAACGACGAATAGAAGCGGAGTTGTAGTTCTTTATATCTGTGAGGTCATGAATCATCATTGACGGCCGGAATGCCTACCACTCGAAACGATCGATGTTTGACGAAACTATGCAAGTTCGTCGCAGATCGGTATAAGGTGACTCGATGTGTCGTGTTTTAGGCTACAAATTGCTATGCCGCAGATTTGCAAACGACGAATAGAAGCGGAGTTGTAGTTGTTTATATCTGTGAGGTCATGAATCATCATTGACGACCGAATTGCCTACCACTCGGAACGATCGACGTTTGACGAAACTATGCAAGTTCTTCACAGGTCGGTATAAGGTGGGTCGATGTGTCGTGTTTTAAGCTACAAATTGCTATGTCGCAGATTCGCATACGACGAATAGAAGCGGAGTTATAGTTGTTTATATGTGTCAGGCCATGAATCACCATTGACGACCGGATTGCTTTCCACTCGAAACGACCGATGTTTGACGAAACTATGCAAGTTCGTCGCAGATCGGTATAAGGTGACTCGATGTGTCGTGTTTTAAGCTACAAATTGCTATGTCGCAGATTTGCATACGACGAATAGAGGCGAAGTTATAGTTGTTTATATCTGTGAGGCCATGAATCACCATTGACGGCCGGAATGCCCACCACTCGAAACGATCGATGTTTGACGAAACTATGCAAGTTCGTCGCAGACCGGTATAACGTGGGTCGATGTGTCGTGTTTTAACCTACAAATTGCTATGTTGCAGATTCGCATACGAGGAATAGAAGCGGAGTTATAGTTGTTTATATGTGTCAGGCCATGAATCACCATTGACGACCGGATTGCTTTCCACTCGAAACGACCGATGTTTGACGAAACTATGCAAGTTCGTCGCAGATCGGTATAAGGTGACTCGATGTGTCGTGTTTTAGGCTACAAATTGCTATGTCGCAGATTCGCAAACGACGAATAGAAGCGGAGTTGTAGTTCTTTATATCTGTGAGGTCATGAATCATCATTGACGGCCGGAATGCCTACCACTCGAAACGATCGATGTTTGACGAAACTATGCAAGTTCTTCGCAGATCAGTATAAGATGGGTCGATGTGTCGTGTTTTAAGCTACAAATTGCTATGTCGCAGATTCGCATACTACGAATAGAAGTGGAGTTATAGTTGTTTATATCTGTCAGGCCATGAATCACCATTGACGGCCGGATTGCCTTCCACTCGAAACGATCGATGTTTGACGAAACTATGCAAGTTCGTCGCAGATCGGTATAAGGTGGGTCGATGTGTCGTGCTTTAAGCTACAAATTGCTATGTCGCAGATTTGCATACGATGAATAGAAGCGGAGTTATAGTTCTTTATATCTGTGAAGTCATGAATCATCATTGACGGCCGGAATGCCTACCACTCGAAACGATCGATGTTTGACGAAACTATGCAAGTTCGTCGCAGATCAGTATAAGGTGGGTCGATGTGTAGTGCTTTAAGCTACAAATTGCTATGCCGCAGATTCGCATACGACGAATAGAAGCGGAGTTATCGACGTTTAGATCTGTGAGGTCATGAATCATCATTGACGGCCGGAATGCCTACCACTCGAAACGATCGATGTTTGACGACACTATGCAAGTTCTTCACAGATCGGTATAAGGTGGGTCGATGTGTCGTGTTTTAAGCTACAAATTGCTATGTCGCAGATTTGCGTACGACGAATAGAAGCGGAGTTATAGTTGTCTATATCTGTCAGGCCGAGAATCACCATTGACGGCCGGATTGCCTACCACTCGGAACGATCGATGTTTGACGAAACTATGCAAGTTCTTCGCAGATCGGTATAAGGTGGGTCGATGTGTCGTGTTTTAAGCTACAAATTGCTATGTCGCAGATTTGCATACGACGAATAGAGGCGGAGTTATAGTTGTTTATATGTGTCAGGCCATGAATCACCATTGACGACCGGATTGCTTTCCACTCGAAACGACCGATGTTTGACGAAACTATGCAAGTTCGTCGCAGATCGGTATAAGGTGACTCGATGTGTCGTGTTTTAGGCTACAAATTGCTATGTCGCAGATTCGCAAACGACGAATAGAAGCGGAGTTGTAGTTCTTTATATCTGTGAGGTCATGAATCATCATTGACGGCCGGAATGCCTACCACTCGAAACGATCGATGTTTGACGAAACTATGCAAGTTCGTCGCAGATCGGTATAAGGTGACTCGATGTGTCGTGTTTTAGGCTACAAATTGCTATGCCGCAGATTTGCAAACGACGAATAGAAGCGGAGTTGTAGTTGTTTATATCTGTGAGGTCATGAATCATCATTGACGACCGGATTGCCTACCACTCGGAACGATCGACGTTTGACGAAACTATGCAAGTTCTTCACAGGTCGGTATAAGGTGGGTCGATGTGTCGTGTTTTAAGCTACAAATTGCTATGTCGCAGATTCGCATACGACGAATAGAAGCGGAGTTATAGTTGTTTATATGTGTCAGGCCATGAATCACCATTGACGACCGGATTGCTTTCCACTCGAAACGACCGATGTTTGACGAAACTATGCAAGTTCGTCGCAGATCGGTATAAGGTGGGTCGATGTGTCGTGCTTTAAGCTACAAATTGCTATGTCGCAGATTTGCATACGATGAATAGAAGCGGAGTTATAGTTCTTTATATCTGTGAAGTCATGAATCATCATTGACGGCCGGAATGCCTACCACTCGAAACGATCGATGTTTGACGAAACTATGCAAGTTCGTCGCAGATCGGTATAAGGTGGGTCGATGTGTAGTGCTTTAAGCTACAAATTGCTATGCCGCAGATTCGCATACGACGAATAGAAGCGGAGTTATCGACGTTTAGATCTGTGAGGTCATGAATCATCATTGACGGCCGGAATGCCTACCACTCGAAACGATCGATGTTTGACGAAACTATGCAAGTTCTTCGCAGATCGGTATAAGGTGGGTCGATGTGTCGTGTTTTAAGCTACAAATTGCTATGTCGCAGATTTGCGTACGACGAATAGAAGCGGAGTTATAGTTGTTTATATCTGTCAGGCCGTGAATCACCATTGACGGGCGGATTGCCTACCACTCGGAACGATCGACGTTTGACGAAACTATGCATGTTCTTCGCAGATCGGTATAAGGTGGGTCGATGTGTCGTGTTTTAAGCTACAAATTGCTATGTCGCAGATTTGCATACGACGAATAGAGGCGGAGTTATAGTTGTTTATATGTGTCAGGCCATGAATCACCATTGACGACCGGATTGCTTTCCACTCGAAACGACCGATGTTTGACGAAACTATGCAAGTTCGTCGCAGATCGGTATAAGGTGACTCGATGTGTCGTGTTTTAGGCTACAAATTGCTATGTCGCAGATTCGCAAACGACGAATAGAAGCGGAGTTGTAGTTCTTTATATCTGTGAGGTCATGAATCATCATTGACGGCCGGAATGCCTACCACTCGAAACGATCGATGTTTGACGAAACTATGCAAGTTCGTCGCAGATCGGTATAAGGTGACTCGATGTGTCGTGTTTTAGGCTACAAATTGCTATGCCGCAGATTTGCAAACGACGAATAGAAGCGGAGTTGTAGTTGTTTATATCTGTGAGGTCATGAATCATCATTGACGACCGAATTGCCTACCACTCGGAACGATCGACGTTTGACGAAACTATGCAAGTTCTTCACAGGTCGGTATAAGGTGGGTCGATGTGTCGTGTTTTAAGCTACAAATTGCTATGTCGCAGATTCGCATACGACGAATAGAAGCGGAGTTATAGTTGTTTATATGTGTCAGGCCATGAATCACCATTGACGACCGGATTGCTTTCCACTCGAAACGACCGATGTTTGACGAAACTATGCAAGTTCGTCGCAGATCGGTATAAGGTGACTCGATGTGTCGTGTTTTAAGCTACAAATTGCTATGTCGCAGATTTGCATACGACGAATAGAGGCGAAGTTATAGTTGTTTATATCTGTGAGGCCATGAATCACCATTGACGGCCGGAATGCCCACCACTCGAAACGATCGATGTTTGACGAAACTATGCAAGTTCGTCGCAGACCGGTATAACGTGGGTCGATGTGTCGTGTTTTAACCTACAAATTGCTATGTTGCAGATTCGCATACGACGAATAGAAGCGGAGTTATAGTTGTTTATATGTGTCAGGCCATGAATCACCATTGACGACCGGATTGCTTTCCACTCGAAACGACCGATGTTTGACGAAACTATGCAAGTTCGTCGCAGATCGGTATAAGGTGACTCGATGTGTCGTGTTTTAGGCTACAAATTGCTATGTCGCAGATTCGCAAACGACGAATAGAAGCGGAGTTGTAGTTGTTTATATCTGTGAGGTCATGAATCATCATTGACGACCGGATTGCCTACCACTCGGAACGATCGACGTTTGACGAAACTATGCAAGTTCTTCGCAGGTCGGTATAAGGTGGGTCGATGTGTCGTGTTTTAAGCTACAAATTGCTATGTCGCAGATTTGCATACGATGAATAGAAGCGGAGTTATAGTTCTTTATATCTGTGAGGTCATGAATCATCATTGACGGCCGGAATGCCTACCACTCGGAACGATCGACGTTTGACGAAACTATGCAAGTTCGTCGCAGATCGGTATAAGGTGACTCGATGTGTCGTGTTTTAGGCTACAAATTGCTATGTCGCAGATTCGCAAACGACGAATAGAAGCGGAGTTGTAGTTCTTTATATCTGTGAGGTCATGAATCATCATTGACGGCCGGAATGCCTACTACTCGAAACGATCGACGTTTGACGAAACTATGCAAGTTCGTCGCAGATCGGTATAAGGTGACTCGATGTGTCGTGTTTTAGGCTACAAATTGCTATGTCGCAGATTTGCAAACGACGAATAGAAGCGGAGTTGTAGTTGTTTATATCTGTGAGGTCATGAATCATCATTGACGGCCGGATTGCCTACCACTCGGAACGATCGACGTTTGACGAAACTATGCAAGTTCGTCGCAGATCGGTATAAGGTGGGTCGATGTGTCGTGCTTTAAGCTACAAATTGCTATGTCGCAGATTTGCATACGATGAATAGAAGCGGAGTTATAGTTCTTTATATCTGTGAAGTCATGAATCATCATTGACGGCCGGAATGCCTACCACTCGAAACGATCGATGTTTGACGAAACTATGCAAGTTCGTCGCAGATCAGTATAAGGTGGGTCGATGTGTAGTGCTTTAAGCTACAAATTGCTATGCCGCAGATTCGCATACGACGAATAGAAGCGGAGTTATCGACGTTTAGATCTGTGAGGTCATGAATCATCATTGACGGCCGGAATGCCTACCACTCGAAACGATCGATGTTTGACGAAACTATGCAAGTTCTTCGCAGATCGGTATAAGGTGGGTCGATGTGTCGTGTTTTAAGCTACAAATTGCTATGTCGCAGATTTGCGTACGACGAATAGAAGCGGAGTTGTAGTTTGTTTATATCTGTCAGGCCGAGAATCACCATTGACGGCCGGATTGCCTACCACTCGTAACGATCGATGTTTGACGAAACTATGCAAGTTCTTCGCAGATCGGTATAAGGTGGTTCGATGTGTCGTGTTTTAAGCTACAAATTGCTATGTCGCAGATTTGCATACGACGAATAGAGGCGGAGTTATAGTTGTTTATATGTGTCAGGCCATGAATCACCATTGACGACCGGATTGCTTTCCACTCGAAACGACCGATGTTTGACGAAACTATGCAAGTTCGTCGCAGATCGGTATAAGGTGACTCGATGTGTCGTGTTTTAGGCTACAAATTGCTATGTCGCAGATTTGCAAACGACGAATAGAAGCGGAGTTGTAGTTGTTTATATCTGTGAGGTCAAAAATCATCATTGACGGCCGGATTGCCTACCACTCGGAACGATCGACGTTTGACGAAACTATGCAAGTTCTTCGCAGGTCGGTATAAGGTGGGTCGATGTGTCGTGTTTTAAGCTACAAATTGCTATGTCGCAGATTTGCATACGACGAATAGAGGCGGAGTTATAGTTGCTTATATCTGTCAGGCCATGAATCACCATTGACGGCCGGATTGCCTTCCACTCGAAACAATCGATGTTTGACGAAACTATGCAAGTTCGTCGCAGATCGGTATAAGATGGGTCGATGTGTCGTGTTTTAAGCTACAAATTGCTATGTCGCAGATTCGCATACGACGAATAGAAGCGGAGTTATAGTTGTTTATATGTGTCAGGCCATGAATCACCATTGACGACCGGATTGCTTTCCACTCGAAACGACCGATGTTTGACGAAACTATGCAAGTTCGTCGCAGATCGGTATAAGGTGACTCGATGTGTCGTGTTTTAAGCTACAAATTGCTATGTCGCAGATTTGCATACGACGAATAGAGGCGGAGTTATAGTTGTTTATATCTGTGAGGCCATGAATCACCATTGACGGCAGGATTGCCTACCACTCGGAACGATCGACGTTTGACGAAACTATGCAAGTTCTTCGCAGATCGGTATAAGATGGGTCGATGTGTCGTGTTTTAAGCTACAAATTGCTATGTCGCAGATTCGCATACTACGAATAGAAGTGGAGTTATAGTTGTTTATATGTGTCAGGCCATGAATCACCATTGACGGCCGGATTGCCTTCCACTCGAAACGATCGATGTTTGACGAAACTATGCAAGTTCGTCGCAGATCGGTATAAGGTGGGTCGATGTGTCGTGTTTTAAGCTACAAATTGCTATGTCGCAGATTTGCATACGATGAATAGAAGCGGAGGTATAGTTCTTTATATCTGTGAAGTCATGAATCATCATTGACGGCCGGAATGCCTACCACTCGAAACGATCGATGTTTGACGAAACTATGCAAGTTCGTCGCAGATCAGTATAAGGTGGGTCGATGTGTAGTGCTTTAAGCTACAAATTGCTATGCCGCAGATTCGCATACGACGAATAGAAGCGGAGTTATCGACGTTTAGATCTGTGAGGTCATGAATCATCATTGACGGCCGGAATGCCTACCACTCGAAACGATCGATGTTTGACGAAACTATGCAAGTTCTTCGCAGATCGGTATAAGGTGGGTCGATGTGTCGTGTTTTAAGCTACAAATTGCTATGTCGCAGATTTGCGTACGACGAATAGAAGCGGAGTTATAGTTGTTTATATCTGTCAGGCCGAGAATCACCATTGACGGCCGGATTGCCTACCACTCGGAACGATCGATGTTTGACGAAACTATGCAAGTTCTTCGCAGATCGGTATAAGGTGGGTCGATGTGTCGTGTTTTAAGCTACAAATTGCTATGTCGCAGATTTGCATACGACGAATAGAGGCGGAGTTATAGTTGTTTATATGTGTCAGGCCATGAATCACCATTGACGACCGGATTGCTTTCCACTCGAAACGACCGGTGTTTGACGAAACTATGCAAGTTCGTCGCAGATCGGTATAAGGTGACTCGATGTGTCGTGTTTTAGGCTACAAATTGCTATGTCGCAGATTCGCAAACGACGAATAGAAGCGGAGTTGTAGTTCTTTATATCTGTGAGGTCATGAATCATCATTGACGGCCGGAATGCCTACCACTCGAAACGATCGATGTTTGACGAAACTATGCAAGTTCGTCGCAGATCGGTATAAGGTGACTCGATGTGTCGTGTTTTAGGCTACAAATTGCTATGCCGCAGATTTGCGTACGACGAATAGAAGCGGAGTTATAGTTGTTTATATCTGTCAGGCCGAGAATCACCATTGACGGCCGGATTGCCTACCACTCGAAACGATCGATGTTTGACGAAACTATGCAAGTTCGTCGCAGATCGGTATAAGGTGACTCGATGTGTCGTGTTTTAGGCTACAAATTGCTATGCCGCAGATTTGCAAACGACGAATAGAAGCGGAGTTGTAGTTGTTTATATCTGTGAGGTCATGAATCATCATTGACGACCGGATTGCCTACCACTCGGAACGATCGACGTTTGACGAAACTATGCAAGTTCTTCGCAGATCGGTATAAGGTGGGTCGATGTGTCGTGTTTTAAGCTACAAATTGCTATGTCGCAGATTCGCATACGACGAATAGAAGCGGAGTTATAGTTGTTTATATGTGTCAGGCCATGAATCACCATTGACGACCGGATTGCTTTCCACTCGAAACGACCGATGTTTGACGAAACTATGCAAGTTCGTCGCAGATCGGTATAAGGTGACTCGATGTGTCGTGTTTTAAGCTACAAATTGCTATGTCGCAGATTTGCATACGACGAATAGAGGCGAAGTTATAGTTGTTTATATCTGTGAGGCCATGAATCACCATTGACGGCCGGAATGCCCACCACTCGAAACGATCGATGTTTGACGAAACTATGCAAGTTCGTCGCAGACCGGTATAACGTGGGTCGATGTGTCGTGTTTTAACCTACAAATTGCTATGTCGCAGATTCGCATACGACGAATAGAAGCGGAGTTATAGTTGTTTATATGTGTCAGGCCATGAATCACCATTGACGACCGGATTGCTTTCCACTCGAAACGACCGATGTTTGACGAAACTATGCAAGTTCGTCGCAGATCGGTATAAGGTGACTCGATGTGTCGTGTTTTAGGCTACAAATTGCTATGTCGCAGATTCGCAAACGACGAATAGAAGCGGAGTTGTAGTTCTTTATATCTGTGAGGTCATGAATCATCATTGACGGCCGGAATGCCTACCACTCGAAACGATCGATGTTTGATGGGTCGATGTGTCGTGTTTTAAGCTACAAATTGCTATGTCGCAGATTCGCATACGACGAATAGAAGTGGAGTTATAGTTGTTTATATCTGTCAGGCCATGAATCACCATTGAAGGCCGGATTGCCTTCCACTCGAAACGATCGATGTTTGACGAAACTATGCAAGTTCGTCGCAGATCGGTATAAGGTGGGTCGATGTGTCGTGCTTTAAGCTACAAATTGCTATGTCGCAGATTTGCATACGATGAATAGAAGCGGAGTTATAGTTCTTTATATCTGTGAAGTCATGAATCATCATTGACGGCCGGAATGCCTACCACTCGAAACGATCGATGTTTGACGAAACTATGCAAGTTCGTCGCAGATCAGTATAAGGTGGGTCGATGTGTAGTGCTTTAAGCTACAAATTGCTATGCCGCAGATTCGCATACGACGAATAGAAGCGGAGTTATCGACGTTTAGATCTGTGAGGTCATGAATCATCATTGACGGCCGGAATGCCTACCACTCGAAACGATCGATGTTTGACGAAACTATGCAAGTTCTTCGCAGATCGGTATAAGGTGGGTCGATGTGTCGTGTTTTAAGCTACAAATTGCTATGTCGCAGATTTGCGTACGACGAATAGAAGCGGAGTTATAGTTGTTTATATCTGTCAGGCCGAGAATCACCATTGACGGCCGGATTGCCTACCACTCGGAACGATCGATGTTTGACGAAACTATGCATGTTCTTCGCAGATCGGTATAAGGTGGGTCGATGTGTCGTGTTTTAAGCTACAAATTGCTATGTCGCAGATTTGCATACGACGAATAGAGGCGGAGTTATAGTTGTTTATATGTGTCAGGCCATGAATCACCATTGACGACCGGATTGCTTTCCACTCGAAACGACCGATGTTTGACGAAACTATGCAAGTTCGTCGCAGATCGGTATAAGGTGACTCGATGTGTCGTGTTTTAGGCTACAAATTGCTATGTCGCAGATTCGCAAACGACGAATAGAAGCGGAGTTGTAGTTCTTTATATCTGTGAGGTCATGAATCATCATTGACGGCCGGAATGCCTACCACTCGAAACGATCGATGTTTGACGAAACTATGCAAGTTCGTCGCAGATCGGTATAAGGTGACTCGATGTGTCGTGTTTTAGGCTACAAATTGCTATGCCGCAGATTTGCAAACGACGAATAGAAGCGGAGTTGTAGTTGTTTATATCTGTGAGGTCATGAATCATCATTGACGACCGAATTGCCTACCACTCGGAACGATCGACGTTTGACGAAACTATGCAAGTTCTTCACAGGTCGGTATAAGGTGGGTCGATGTGTCGTGTTTTAAGCTACAAATTGCTATGTCGCAGATTCGCATACGACGAATAGAAGCGGAGTTATAGTTGTTTATATGTGTCAGGCCATGAATCACCATTGACGACCGGATTGCTTTCCACTCGAAACGACCGATGTTTGACGAAACTATGCAAGTTCGTCGCAGATCGGTATAAGGTGACTCGATGTGTCGTGTTTTAAGCTACAAATTGCTATGTCGCAGATTTGCATACGACGAATAGAGGCGAAGTTATAGTTGTTTATATCTGTGAGGCCATGAATCACCATTGACGGCCGGAATGCCCACCACTCGAAACGATCGATGTTTGACGAAACTATGCAAGTTCGTCGCAGACCGGTATAACGTGGGTCGATGTGTCGTGTTTTAACCTACAAATTGCTATGTTGCAGATTCGCATACGAGGAATAGAAGCGGAGTTATAGTTGTTTATATGTGTCAGGCCATGAATCACCATTGACGACCGGATTGCTTTCCACTCGAAACGACCGATGTTTGACGAAACTATGCAAGTTCGTCGCAGATCGGTATAAGGTGACTCGATGTGTCGTGTTTTAGGCTACAAATTGCTATGTCGCAGATTCGCAAACGACGAATAGAAGCGGAGTTGTAGTTCTTTATATCTGTGAGGTCATGAATCATCATTGACGGCCGGAATGCCTACCACTCGAAACGATCGATGTTTGACGAAACTATGCAAGTTCTTCGCAGATCAGTATAAGATGGGTCGATGTGTCGTGTTTTAAGCTACAAATTGCTATGTCGCAGATTCGCATACTACGAATAGAAGTGGAGTTATAGTTGTTTATATCTGTCAGGCCATGAATCACCATTGACGGCCGGATTGCCTTCCACTCGAAACGATCGATGTTTGACGAAACTATGCAAGTTCGTCGCAGATCGGTATAAGGTGGGTCGATGTGTCGTGCTTTAAGCTACAAATTGCTATGTCGCAGATTTGCATACGATGAATAGAAGCGGAGTTATAGTTCTTTATATCTGTGAAGTCATGAATCATCATTGACGGCCGGAATGCCTACCACTCGAAACGATCGATGTTTGACGAAACTATGCAAGTTCGTCGCAGATCAGTATAAGGTGGGTCGATGTGTAGTGCTTTAAGCTACAAATTGCTATGCCGCAGATTCGCATACGACGAATAGAAGCGGAGTTATCGACGTTTAGATCTGTGAGGTCATGAATCATCATTGACGGCCGGAATGCCTACCACTCGAAACGATCGATGTTTGACGACACTATGCAAGTTCTTCACAGATCGGTATAAGGTGGGTCGATGTGTCGTGTTTTAAGCTACAAATTGCTATGTCGCAGATTTGCGTACGACGAATAGAAGCGGAGTTATAGTTGTCTATATCTGTCAGGCCGAGAATCACCATTGACGGCCGGATTGCCTACCACTCGGAACGATCGATGTTTGACGAAACTATGCAAGTTCTTCGCAGATCGGTATAAGGTGGGTCGATGTGTCGTGTTTTAAGCTACAAATTGCTATGTCGCAGATTTGCATACGACGAATAGAGGCGGAGTTATAGTTGTTTATATGTGTCAGGCCATGAATCACCATTGACGACCGGATTGCTTTCCACTCGAAACGACCGATGTTTGACGAAACTATGCAAGTTCGTCGCAGATCGGTATAAGGTGACTCGATGTGTCGTGTTTTAGGCTACAAATTGCTATATCGCAGATTCGCAAACGACGAATAGAAGCGGAGTTGTAGTTCTTTATATCTGTGAGGTCATGAATCATCATTGACGGCCGGAATGCCTACCACTCGAAACGATCGATGTTTGACGAAACTATGCAAGTTCGTCGCAGATCGGTATAAGGTGACTCGATGTGTCGTGTTTTAGGCTACAAATTGCTATGCCGCAGATTTGCAAACGACGAATAGAAGCGGAGTTGTAGTTGTTTATATCTGTGAGGTCATGAATCATCATTGACGACCGGATTGCCTACCACTCGGAACGATCGACGTTTGACGAAACTATGCAAGTTCTTCACAGGTCGGTATAAGGTGGGTCGATGTGTCGTGTTTTAAGCTACAAATTGCTATGTCGCAGATTCGCATACGACGAATAGAAGCGGAGTTATAGTTGTTTATATGTGTCAGGCCATGAATCACCATTGACGACCGGATTGCTTTCCACTCGAAACGACCGATGTTTGACGAAACTATGCAAGTTCGTCGCAGATCGGTATAAGGTGGGTCGATGTGTCGTGCTTTAAGCTACAAATTGCTATGTCGCAGATTTGCATACGATGAATAGAAGCGGAGTTATAGTTCTTTATATCTGTGAAGTCATGAATCATCATTGACGGCCGGAATGCCTACCACTCGAAACGATCGATGTTTGACGAAACTATGCAAGTTCGTCGCAGATCAGTATAAGGTGGGTCGATGTGTAGTGCTTTAAGCTACAAATTGCTATGCCGCAGATTCGCATACGACGAATAGAAGCGGAGTTATCGACGTTTAGATCTGTGAGGTCATGAATCATCATTGACGGCCGGAATGCCTACCACTCGAAACGATCGATGTTTGACGAAACTATGCAAGTTCTTCGCAGATCGGTATAAGGTGGGTCGATGTGTCGTGTTTTAAGCTACAAATTGCTATGTCGCAGATTTGCATACGACGAATAGAAGCGGAGTTATAGTTGTTTATATCTGTCAGGCCGAGAATCACCATTGACGGCCGGATTGCCTACCACTCGGAACGATCGATGTTTGACGAAACTATGCATGTTCTTCGCAGATCGGTATAAGGTGGGTCGATGTGTCGTGTTTTAAGCTACAAATTGCTATGTCGCAGATTTGCATACGACGAATAGAGGCGGAGTTATAGTTGTTTATATGTGTCAGGCCATGAATCACCATTGACGACCGGATTGCTTTCCACTCGAAACGACCGATGTTTGACGAAACTATGCAAGTTCGTCGCAGATCGGTATAAGGTGACTCGATGTGTCGTGTTTTAGGCTACAAATTGCTATGTCGCAGATTCGCAAACGACGAATAGAAGCGGAGTTGTAGTTCTTTATATCTGTGAGGTCATGAATCATCATTGACGGCCGGAATGCCTACCACTCGAAACGATCGATGTTTGACGAAACTATGCAAGTTCGTCGCAGATCGGTATAAGGTGACTCGATGTGTCGTGTTTTAGGCTACAAATTGCTATGCCGCAGATTTGCAAACGACGAATAGAAGCGGAGTTGTAGTTGTTTATATCTGTGAGGTCATGAATCATCATTGACGACCGAATTGCCTACCACTCGGAACGATCGACGTTTGACGAAACTATGCAAGTTCTTCACAGGTCGGTATAAGGTGGGTCGATGTGTCGTGTTTTAAGCTACAAATTGCTATGTCGCAGATTCGCATACGACGAATAGAAGCGGAGTTATAGTTGTTTATATGTGTCAGGCCATGAATCACCATTGACGACCGGATTGCTTTCCACTCGAAACGACCGATGTTTGACGAAACTATGCAAGTTCGTCGCAGATCGGTATAAGGTGACTCGATGTGTCGTGTTTTAAGCTACAAATTGCTATGTCGCAGATTTGCATACGACGAATAGAGGCGAAGTTATAGTTGTTTATATCTGTGAGGCCATGAATCACCATTGACGGCCGGAATGCCCACCACTCGAAACGATCGATGTTTGACGAAACTATGCAAGTTCGTCGCAGACCGGTATAACGTGGGTCGATGTGTCGTGTTTTAACCTACAAATTGCTATGTTGCAGATTCGCATACGACGAATAGAAGCGGAGTTATAGTTGTTTATATGTGTCAGGCCATGAATCACCATTGACGACCGGATTGCTTTCCACTCGAAACGACCGATGTTTGACGAAACTATGCAAGTTCGTCGCAGATCGGTATAAGGTGACTCGATGTGTCGTGTTTTAGGCTACAAATTGCTATGTCGCAGATTCGCAAACGACGAATAGAAGCGGAGTTGTAGTTCTTTATATCTGTGAGGTCATGAATCATCATTGACGGCCGGAATGCCTACCACTCGAAACGATCGATGTTTGACGAAACTATGCAAGTTCTTCGCAGATCAGTATAAGATGGGTCGATGTGTCGTGTTTTAAGCTACAAATTGCTATGTCGCAGATTCGCATACTACGAATAGAAGTGGAGTTATAGTTGTTTATATCTGTCAGGCCATGAATCACCATTGACGGCCGGATTGCCTTCCACTCGAAACGATCGATGTTTGACGAAACTATGCAAGTTCGTCGCAGATCGGTATAAGGTGGGTCGATGTGTCGTGCTTTAAGCTACAAATTGCTATGTCGCAGATTTGCATACGATGAATAGAAGCGGAGTTATAGTTCTTTATATCTGTGAAGTCATGAATCATCATTGACGGCCGGAATGCCTACCACTCGAAACGATCGATGTTTGACGAAACTATGCAAGTTCGTCGCAGATCAGTATAAGGTGGGTCGATGTGTAGTGCTTTAAGCTACAAATTGCTATGCCGCAGATTCGCATACGACGAATAGAAGCGGAGTTATCGACGTTTAGATCTGTGAGGTCATGAATCATCATTGACGGCCGGAATGCCTACCACTCGAAACGATCGATGTTTGACGACACTATGCAAGTTCTTCACAGATCGGTATAAGGTGGGTCGATGTGTCGTGTTTTAAGCTACAAATTGCTATGTCGCAGATTTGCGTACGACGAATAGAAGCGGAGTTATAGTTGTTTATATCTGTCAGGCCGAGAATCACCATTGACGGCCGGATTGCCTACCACTCGGAACGATCGATGTTTGACGAAACTATGCAAGTTCTTCGCAGATCGGTATAAGGTGGGTCGATGTGTCGTGTTTTAAGCTACAAATTGCTATGTCGCAGATTTGCATACGACGAATAGAGGCGGAGTTATAGTTGTTTATATGTGTCAGGCCATGAATCACCATTGACGACCGGATTGCTTTCCACTCGAAACGACCGATGTTTGACGAAACTATGCAAGTTCGTCGCAGATCGGTATAAGGTGACTCGATGTGTCGTGTTTTAGGCTACAAATTGCTATGTCGCAGATTCGCAAACGACGAATAGAAGCGGAGTTGTAGTTCTTTATATCTGTGAGGTCATGAATCATCATTGACGGCCGGAATGCCTACCACTCGAAACGATCGATGTTTGACGAAACTATGCAAGTTCGTCGCAGATCGGTATAAGGTGACTCGATGTGTCGTGTTTTAGGCTACAAATTGCTATGCCGCAGATTTGCAAACGACGAATAGAAGCGGAGTTGTAGTTGTTTATATCTGTGAGGTCATGAATCATCATTGACGACCGGATTGCCTACCACTCGGAACGATCGACGTTTGACGAAACTATGCAAGTTCTTCACAGGTCGGTATAAGGTGGGTCGATGTGTCGTGTTTTAAGCTACAAATTGCTATGTCGCAGATTCGCATACGACGAATAGAAGCGGAGTTATAGTTGTTTATATGTGTCAGGCCATGAATCACCATTGACGACCGGATTGCTTTCCACTCGAAACGACCGATGTTTGACGAAACTATGCAAGTTCGTCGCAGATCGGTATAAGGTGACTCGATGTGTCGTGTTTTAAGCTACAAATTGCTATGTCGCAGATTTGCATACGACGAATAGAGGCGAAGTTATAGTTGTTTATATGTGTCAGGCCATGAATCACCATTGACGACCGGATTGCTTTCCACTCGAAACGACCGATGTTTGACGAAACTATGCAAGTTCGTCGCAGATCGGTATAAGGTGACTCGATGTGTCGTGTTTTAGGCTACAAATTGCTATGTCGCAGATTCGCAAACGACGAATAGAAGCGGAGTTGTAGTTCTTTATATCTGTGAGGTCATGAATCATCATTGACGGCCGGAATGCCTACCACTCGAAACGATCGATGTTTGACGAAACTATGCAAGTTCTTCGCAGATCGGTATAAGATGGGTCGATGTGTCGTGTTTTAAGCTACAAATTGCTATGTCGCAGATTCGCATACTACGAATAGAAGTGGAGTTATAGTTGTTTATATCTGTCAGGCCATGAATCACCATTGACGGCCGGATTGCCTTCCACTCGAAACGATCGATGTTTGACGAAACTATGCAAGTTCGTCGCAGATCGGTATAAGGTGGGTCGATGTGTCGTGCTTTAAGCTACAAATTGCTATGTCGCAGATTTGCATACGATGAATAGAAGCGGAGTTATAGTTCTTTATATCTGTGAGGTCATGAATCATCATTGACGGCCGGAATGCCTACCACTCGAAACGATCGATGTTTGACGAAACTATGCAAGTTCGTTGCAGATCAGTATAAGGTGGGTCGATGTGTAGTGCTTTAAGCTACAAATTGCTATGCCGCAGATTCGCATACGACGAATAGAAGCGGAGTTATCGATGTTTAGATCTGTGAGGTCATGAATCATCATTGACGGCCGGAATGCCTACCACTCGAAATGATCGATGTTTGACGAAACTATGCAAGTTCGTCGCAGACCGGTATAACGTGGGTCGATGTGTCGTGTTTTAACCTACAAATTGCTATGTCGCAGATTCGCATACGACGAATAGAAGCGGAGTTATAGTTGTTTATATGTGTCAGGCCATGAATCACCATTGACGACCGGATTGCTTTCCACTCGAAACGACCGATGTTTGACGAAACTATGCAAGTTCGTCGCAGATCGGTATAAGGTGACTCGATGTGTCGTGTTTTAGGCTACAAATTGCTATGTCGTAGATTCGCAAACGACGAATAGAAGCGGAGTTGTAGTTCTTTATATCTGTGAGGTCATGAATCATCATTGACGGCCGGATTGCCTACCACTCGGAAGGATCGACGTTTGACGAAACTATGCAAGTTCTTCGCAGGTCGGTATAAAGTGGGTCGATGTGTCGTGCTTTAAGCAACAAATTGCTATGTCGCAGATTTGCATACGACGAATAAAAGCGGAGTTATACTTATTTATATCTGTGAGGCCATGAATCACCATCGACGGCCGGATTGCCTACCACTCGGAACGATCGACGTTTGACGAAACTATGCAAGTTCTTCGCAGATCGGTATAAGGTGGGTCGATGTGTCGTGTTTTAAGCTACGAATTGCTATGTCGCAAATTTGCATACGACGAATAGAAGCGGAGTTATAGTTGTTTATATTTGTCAGTCCATGAATCACCATTGACGACCGGATTGCCTTCCACTCGAAACGATCGATGTTTGACGAAACTATGCAAGTTCGTCGCAGATCGGTATAAGGTGGGTCGTTGTGTCGCGCTTTAAGCTACAAATGGCTATGTCGCAGATTTGCATACGACGAATAGAAGCGGAGTTGTAGTTGTTTATATCTGTGAGGCCATGAATCACCATCGACGGCCGGATTGCCTACCACTCGAAACAATCGATGTTTGACGAAACTATGCAAGTTCGCCGCAGATCGGTATAAGGTGGGTCGATGTGTCGTGCTTTAAGCTACAAATTGCTATGTCGCAGATTTGCATACGATGAATAGAAGCGGAGTTATAGTTCTTTATATCTGTGAGGTCATGAATCATCATTGACGGCCGGAATGCCTACCACTCGGAACGATCGACGTTTGACGAAACTATGCAAGTTCGTCGCAGATCGGTATAAGGTGGGTCGATGTGTAGTGCTTTAAGCTACAAATTGCTATGTCGCAGATTTGCATACGACGAATAGAAGCGGAGTTATAGTTGTTTATATTTGTCAGTCCATGAATCACCATTGACGACCGGATTGCCTACCACTCGAAACAATCGATGTTTGACGAAACTATGCAAGTTCGCCGTAGATCGGTATAAGGTGGGTCGCTGTGTCGTGCTTTAAGCTACAAATTGCTATGTCGCAGATTTGCATACGATGAATAGAAGCGGAGTTATAGTTCTTTATATCTGTGAGGTCATGAATCATCATTGACGGCCGGAATGCCTACCACTCGAAACGATCGATGTTTGACGAAACTATGCAAGTTCGTCGCAGATCGGTATAAGGTGGGTCGATGTGTCGTGCTTTAAGCTACAAATGGCTATGTCGCAGATTTGCATACGACGAATAGAAGCGGAGTTGTAGTTGTTTATATCTGTGAGGCCATGAATCACCATCGACGGCCGGATTGCCTACCACTCGAAACAATCGATGTTTGACGAAACTATGCAAGTTCGCCGCAGATCGGTATAAGGTGGGTCGATGTGTCGTGCTTTAAGCTACAAATTGCTATGTCGCAGATTTGCATACGATGAATAGAAGCGGAGTTATAGTTCTTTATATCTGTGAGGTCATGAATCATCATTGACGGCCGGAATGCCTACCACTCGAAACGATCGATGTTTGACGAAACTATGCAAGTTCTTCGCAGGTCGGTATAAGGTGGGTCGATGTGTCGAGCTTTAAGCAACAAATTGCTATGTCGCAGATTTGCATACGACGAATAAAAGCGGAGTTATAGTTATTTATATCTGTGAGGCCATGAATCACCATCGACGGCCGGATTGCCTACCACTCGGAACGATCGACGTTTGACGAAACTATGCAAGTTCGTCGCAGATCGGTGTAAGGTGGGTCGATGTGTCGTGTTTTAGGCTACAAATTGCTATGTCGCAGATTTGCAAACGACGAATATAAGCGGAGTTGTTGTTGTTTATATCTGTGAGGTCATGAATCATCATTGACGGCCGGAATGCCTACCACTCGAAACGATCGATGTTTGACGAAACTATGCAAGTTCGTCGCAGATCGGTATAAGGTGACTCGATGTGTCGTGTTTTAGGCTACAAATTGCTATGTCGCAGATTCGCAAACGACGAATAGAAGCGGAGTTGTAGTTCTTTATATCTGTGAGGTCATGAATCATCATTGACGGCCGGATTGCCTACCACTCGGAACGATCGACGTTTGCCGAAACTCTGCAAGTTCTTCGCAGGTCGGCATAAGGTGGGTCGATGTGTCGTGCTTTAAGCAACAAATTGCTATGTCGCAGATTTGCATACGACGAATAAAAGCGGAGTTATAGTTATTTATATCTGTGAGGCCATGAATCACCATCGACGGCCGGATTGCCTACCACTCGGAACGATCGACGTTTGACGAAACTATGCAAGTTCTTCGCAGATCGGTATAAGGTGGGTCGATGTGTCGTGTTTTAAGCTACAAATTGCTATGTCGCAAATTTGCATACGACGAATAGAAGCGGAGTTATAGTTGTTTATATTTGTCAGTCCATGAATCACCATTGACGACCGGATTGCCTTCCACTCGAAACGATCGATGTTTGACGAAACTATGCAAGTTCGTCGCAGATCGGTATAAGGTGGCTCGATGTGTCGTGCTTTAAGCTACAAATGGCTATGTCGCAGATTTGCATACGACGAATAGAAGCGGAGTTGTAGTTGTTTATATCTGTGAGGCCATGAATCACCATCGACGGCCGGATTGCCTACCACTCGAAACAATCGATGTTTGACGAAACTATGCAAGTTCGCCGCAGATCGGTATAAGGTGGGTCGATGTGTCGTGCTTTAAGCTACAAATTGCTATGTCGCAGATTTGCATACGATGAATAGAAGCGGAGTTGTAGTTGTTTATATCTGTGAGGTCATGAATCATCATTGACGGCCGGAATGCCTACCACTCGAAACGATCGATGTTTGACGAAACTATGCAAGTTCGTCGCAGATCGGTATAAGGTGGGTCGATGTGTCGTGATTTAAGCTACAAATTGCTATGTCGCAGATTTGCATACGACGAATAGAAGCGGAGTTGTTGTTGTTTATATCTGTGAGGCCATGAATCACAATCGACGGCCGGATTGCCTACCACTCGAAACAATCGATGTTTGACGAAACTATGCAAGTTCGCCGCAGATCGGTATAAGGTGGGTCGATGTGTCGTGCTTTAAGCTACAAATTGCTATGTCGCAGATTTGCAAACGACGAATATAAGCGGAGTTGTAGTTGTTTATATCTGTGAGGTCATGAATCATCATTGACGGCCGGAATGCCTACCACTCGAAACGATCGATGTTTGACGAAACTATGCAAGTTCGTCGCAGATCGGTATAAGGTGGGTCGATGTGTCGTGTTTTAAGCTACAAATTGCTATGTCGCAAATTTGCATACGATGAATAGAAGCGGAGTTATAGTTCTTTATACCTGTCCGGCCATGAATCACCATTGACGGCCGGATTGCCTACCACTCGGAACGATCGACGTTTGCCGAAACTCTGCAAGTTCTTCGCAGATCGGTATAAGGTGGGTCGATGTGTCGTGTTTTAAGCTACAAATTGCTATGTCGCAGATTCGCATACGACGAATAGAAGCGGAGTTATAGTTGTTTATATGTGTCAGGCCATGAATCACCATTGACGATCGGATTGCTTTCCACTCGAAACGACCGATGTTTGACGAAACTATGCAAGTTCGTCGCAGATCGGTATAAGGTGACTCGATGTGTCGTGTTTTAGGCTACAAATTGCTATGTCGCAGATTCGCAAACGACGAATAGAAGCGGAGTTGTAGTTCTTTATATCTGTGAGGTCATGAATCATCATTGACGGCCGGATTGCCTACCACTCGGAACGATCGACGTTTGACGAAACTATGCAAGTTCTTCGCAGGTCGGTATAAGGTGGGTCGATGTGTCGTGCTTTAAGCAACAAATTGCTATGTCGCAGATTTGCATACGACGAATAAAAGCGGAGTTATAGTTATTTATATCTGTGAGGCCATGAATCACCATCGACGGCCGGATTGCCTACCACTCGGAACGATCGACGTTTGACGAAACTATGCAAGTTCTTCGCAGATCGGTATAAGGTGGGTCGATGTGTCGTGTTTTAAGCTACGAATTGCTATGTCGCAAATTTGCATACGACGAATAGAAGCTGAGTTATAGTTGTTTATATTTGTCAGTCCATGAATCACCATTGACGACCGGATTGCCTTCCACTTGAAACGATCGATGTTTGACGAAACTATGCAAGTTCGTCGCAGATCGGTATAAGGTGGGTCGATGTGTCGCGCTTTAAGCTACAAATGGCTATGTCGCAGATTTGCATACGACGAATAGAAGCGGAGTTGTAGTTGTTTATATCTGTGAGGCCATGAATCACCATCGACGGCCGGATTGCCTACCACTCGAAACAATCGATGTTTGACGAAACTATGCAAGTTCGCCGCAGATCGGTATAAGGTGGGTCGATGTGTCGTGCTTTAAGCTACAAATTGCTATGTCGCAGATTTGCATACGATGAATAGAAGCGGAGTTATAGTTCTTTATATCTGTGAGGTCATGAATCATCATTGACGGCCGGAATGCCTACCACTCGAAACGATCGATGTTTGACGAAACTATGCAAGTTCTTCGCAGGTCGGTATAAGGTGGGTCGATGTGTCGAGCTTTAAGCAACAAATTGCTATGTCGCAGATTTGCATACGACGAATAAAAGCGGAGTTATAGTTATTTATATCTGTGAGGCCATGAATCACCATCGACGGCCGGATTGCCTACCACTCGGAACGATCGACGTTTGACGAAACTATGCAAGTTCGTCGCAGATCGGTGTAAGGTGGGTCGATGTGTCGTGTTTTAGGCTACAAATTGCTATGTCGCAGATTTGCAAACGACGAATATAAGCGGAGTTGTTGTTGTTTATATCTGTGAGGTCATGAATCATCATTGACGGCCGGAATGCCTACCACTCGAAACGATCGATGTTTGACGAAACTATGCAAGTTCGTCGCAGATCGGTATAAGGTGACTCGATGTGTCGTGTTTTAGGCTACAAATTGCTATGTCGCAGATTCGCAAACGACGAATAGAAGCGGAGTTGTAGTTCTTTATATCTGTGAGGTCATGAATCATCATTGACGGCCGGATTGCCTACCACTCGGAACGATCGACGTTTGCCGAAACTCTGCAAGTTCTTCGCAGGTCGGCATAAGGTGGGTCGATGTGTCGTGCTTTAAGCAACAAATTGCTATGTCGCAGATTTGCATACGACGAATAAAAGCGGAGTTATAGTTATTTATATCTGTGAGGCCATGAATCACCATCGACGGCCGGATTGCCTACCACTCGGAACGATCGACGTTTGACGAAACTATGCAAGTTCTTCGCAGATCGGTATAAGGTGGGTCGATGTGTCGTGTTTTAAGCTACGAATTGCTATGTCGCAAATTTGCATACGACGAATAGAAGCGGAGTTATAGTTGTTTATATTTGTCAGTCCATGAATCACCATTGACGACCGGATTGCCTTCCACTTGAAACGATCGATGTTTGACGAAACTATGCAAGTTCGTCGCAGATCGGTATAAGGTGGGTCGATGTGTCGCGCTTTAAGCTACAAATGGCTATGTCGCAGATTTGCATACGACGAATAGAAGCGGAGTTGTAGTTGTTTATATCTGTGAGGCCATGAATCACCATCGACGGCCGGATTGCCTACCACTCGAAACAATCGATGTTTGACGAAACTATGCAAGTTCGCCGCAGATCGGTATAAGGTGGGTCGATGTGTCGTGCTTTAAGCTACAAATTGCTATGTCGCAGATTTGCATACGATGAATAGAAGCGGAGTTATAGTTCTTTATATCTGTGAGGTCATGAATCATCATTGACGGCCGGAATGCCTACCACTCGGAACGATCGACGTTTGACGAAACTATGCAAGTTCGTCGCAGATCGGTATAAGGTGGGTCGATGTGTCGAGCTTTAAGCAACAAATTGCTATGTCGCAGATTTGCATACGACGAATAAAAGCGGAGTTATAGTTATTTATATCTGTGAGGCCATGAATCACCATCGACGGCCGGATTGCCTACCACTCGGAACGATCGACGTTTGACGAAACTATGCAAGTTCGTCGCAGATCGGTGTAAGGTGGGTCGATGTGTCGTGTTTTAGGCTACAAATTGCTATGTCGCAGATTTGCAAACGACGAATATAAGCGGAGTTGTAGTTGTTTATATCTGTGAGGTCATGAATCATCATTGACGGCCGGAATGCCTACCACTCGAAACGATCGATGTTTGACGAAACTATGCAAGTTCGTCGCAGATCGGTATAAGGTGACTCGATGTGTCGTGTTTTAGGCTACAAATTGCTATGTCGCAGATTCGCAAACGACGAATAGAAGCGGAGTTGTAGTTCTTTATATCTGTGAGGTCATGAATCATCATTGACGGCCGGATTGCCTACCACTCGGAACGATCGACGTTTGCCGAAACTCTGCAAGTTCTTCGCAGGTCGGCATAAGGTGGGTCGATGTGTCGTGCTTTAAGCAACAAATTGCTATGTCGCAGATTTGCATACGACGAATAGAAGCGGAGTTATAGTTGTTTATATTTGTCAGTCCATGAATCACCATTGACGACCGGATTGCCTTCCACTCGAAACGATCGATGTTTGACGAAACTATGCAAGTTCGTCGCAGATCGGTATAAGGTGGGTCGATGTGTCGTGCTTTAAGCTACAAATGGCTATGCCGCAGATTTGCATACGACGAATAGAAGCGGAGTTGTAGTTGTTTATATCTGTGAGGCCATGAATCACCATCGACGGCCGGATTGCCTACCACTCGAAACAATCGATGTTTGACGAAACTATGCAAGTTCGCCGCAGATCGGTATAAGGTGGGTCGATGTGTCGTGCTTTAAGCTACAAATTGCTATGTCGCAGATTTGCATACGATGAATAGAAGCGGAGTTGTAGTTGTTTATATCTGTGAGGTCATGAATCATCATTGACGGCCGGAATGCCTACCACTCGAAACGATCGATGTTTGACGAAACTATGCAAGTTCGTCGCAGATCGGTATAAGGTGGGTCGATGTGTCGTGATTTAAGCTACAAATGGCTATGTCGCAGATTTGCATACGACGAATAGAAGCGGAGTTGTTGTTGTTTATATCTGTGAGGCCATGAATCACAATCGACGGCCGGATTGCCTACCACTCGAAACAATCGATGTTTGACGAAACTATGCAAGTTCGCCGCAGATCGGTATAAGGTGGGTCGATGTGTCGTGCTTTAAGCTACAAATTGCTATGTCGCAGATTTGCAAACGACGAATATAAGCGGAGTTGTAGTTGTTTATATCTGTGAGGTCATGAATCATCATTGACGGCCGGAATGCCTACCACTCGAAACGATCGATGTTTGACGAAACTATGCAAGTTCGTCGCAGATCGGTATAAGGTGGGTCGATGTGTCGTGTTTTAAGCTACAAATTGCTATGTCGCAAATTTGCATACGATGAATAGAAGCGGAGTTATAGTTCTTTATACCTGTCCGGCCATGAATCAGCATTGACGGCCGGATTGCCTACCACTCGGAACGATCGACGTTTGCCGAAACTCTGCAAGTTCTTCGCAGATCGGTATAAGGTGGGTCGATGTGTCGTGTTTTAAGCTACAAATTGCTATGTCGCAGATTCGCATACGACGAATAGAAGCGGAGTTATAGTTGTTTATATGTGTCAGGCCATGAATCACCATTGACGACCGGATTGCTTTCCACTCGAAACGACCGATGTTTGACGAAACTATGCAAGTTCGTCGCAGATCGGTATAAGGTGACTCGATGTGTCGTGTTTTAGGCTACAAATTGCTATGTCGCAGATTCGCAAACGACGAATAGAAGCGGAGTTGTAGTTCTTTATATCTGTGAGGTCATGAATCATCATTGACGGCCGGATTGCCTACCACTCGGAACGATCGACGTTTGACGAAACTATGCAAGTTCTTCGCAGGTCGGTATAAGGTGGGTCGATGTGTCGTGCTTTAAGCAACAAATTGCTATGTCGCAGATTTGCATACGACGAATAAAAGCGGAGTTATAGTTATTTATATCTGTGAGGCCATGAATCACCATCGACGGCCGGATTGCCTACCACTCGGAACGATCGACGTTTGACGAAACTATGCAAGTTCGCCGCATATTGGTATAAGGTGGGTCGATGTGTCGTGCTTTAAGCTACAAATTGCTATGTCGCAGATTTGCATACGATGAATAGAAGCGGAGTTGTAGTTCTATATATCTGTGAGGTCATGAATCATCATTGACGGCCGGAATGCCTACCACTCGAAACGATCGATGTTTGACGAAACTATGCAAGTTCGTCGCAGATCGGTATAAGGTGGGTCGATGTGTCGTGTTTTAGGCTACAAATTGCTATGTCGCAGATTTGCAAACGACGAATATAAGCGGAGTTGTAGTTGTTTATATCTGTGAGGTCATGAATCATCATTGACGGCCGGAATGCCTACCACTCGAAACGATCGATGTTTGACGAAACTATGCAAGTTCGTCGCAGATCGGTATAAGGTGACTCGATGTGTCGTGTTTTAGGCTACAAATTGCTATGTCGCAGATTCGCAAACGACGAATAGAAGCGGAGTTGTAGTTCTTTATATCTGTGAGGTCATGAATCATCATTGACGGCCGGATTGCCTACCACTCGGAAGGATCGACGTTTGACGAAACTATGCAAGTTCTTCGCAGATCGGTATAAGGTGGGTCGATGTGTCGTGTTTTAAGCAACAAATTGCTATGTCGCAGATTTGCATACGACGAATAAAAGCGGAGTTATAGTTATTTATATCTGTGAGGCCATGAATCACCATCGACGGCCGGATTGCCTACCACTCGGAACGATCGATGTTTGACGAAACTATGCAAGTTCTTCGCAGATCGGTATAAGGTGGGTCGATGTGTCGTGTTTTAAGCTACAAATTGCTATGCCGCAAATTTGCATACGACGAATAGAAGCGGAGTTATAGTTGTTTATATTTGTCAGTCCATGAATCACCATTGACGACCGGATTGCCTTCCACTCGAAACGATCGATGTTTGACGAAACTATGCAAGTTCGTCGCAGATCGGTATAAGGTGGGTCGATGTGTCGTGCTTTAAGCTACAAATGGCTATATCGCAGATTTGCATACGACGAATAGAAGCGGAGTTGTAGTTGTTTATATCTGTGAGGCCATGAATCACCATCGACGGCCGGATTGCCTACCACTCGAAACAATCGATGTTTGACGAAACTATGCAAGTTCGCCGCAGATCGGTATAAGGTGGGTCGATGTGTCGTGCTTTAAGCTACAAATTGCTATGTCGCAGATTTGCATACGATGAATAGAAGCGGAGTTATAGTTCTTTATATCTGTGACGTCATGAATCATCATTGACGGCCGGAATGCCTACCACTCGGAACGATCGACGTTTGACGAAACTATGCAAGTTCGTCGCAGATCGGTATAAGGTGGGTCGATGTGTAGTGCTTTAAGCTACAAATTGCTATGTCGCAGATTTGCATACGACGAATAGAAGCGGAGTTATAGTTGTTTATATTTGTCAGTCCATGAATCACCATTGACGACCGGATTGCCTACCACTCGAAACAATCGATGTTTGACGAAACTATGCAAGTTCGCCGTAGATCGGTATAAGGTGGGTCGCTGTGTCGTGCTTTAAGCTACAAATTGCTATGTCGCAGATTTGCATACGATGAATAGAAGCGGAGTTATAGTTCTTTATATCTGTGAGGTCATGAATCATCATTGACGGCCGGAATGCCTACCACTCGAAACGATCGATGTTTGACGAAACTATGCAAGTTCGTCGCAGATCGGTATAAGGTGGGTCGATGTGTCGTGCTTTAAGCTACAAATGGCTATGTCGCAGATTTGCATACGACGAATAGAAGCGGAGTTGTAGTTGTTTATATCTGTGAGGCCATGAATCACCATCGACGGCCGGATTGCCTACCACTCGAAACAATCGATGTTTGACGAAACTATGCAAGTTCGTCGCAGATCGGTATAAGGTGGGTCGATGTGTCGTGCTTTAAGCTACAAATTGCTATGTCGCAGATTTGCATACGATGAATAGAAGCGGAGTTATAGTTCTTTATATCTGTGAGGTCATGAATCATCATTGACGGCCGGAATGCCTACCACTCGAAACGATCGATGTTTGACGAAACTATGCAAGTTCTTCGCAGGTCGGTATAAGGTGGGTCGATGTGTCGAGCTTTAAGCAACAAATTGCTATGTCGCAGATTTGCATACGACGAATAAAAGCGGAGTTATAGTTATTTATATCTGTGAGGCCATGAATCACCATCGACGGCCGGATTGCCTACCACTCGGAACGATCGACGTTTGACGAAACTATGCAAGTTCGTCGCAGATCGGTGTAAGGTGGGTCGATGTGTCGTGTTTTAGGCTACAAATTGCTATGTCGCAGATTTGCAAACGACGAATATAAGCGGAGTTGTAGTTGTTTATATCTGTGAGGTCATGAATCATCATTGACGGCCGGAATGCCTACCACTCGAAACGATCGATGTTTGACGAAACTATGCAAGTTCGTCGCAGATCGGTATAAGGTGACTCGATGTGTCGTGTTTTAGGCTACAAATTGCTATGTCGCAGATTCGCAAACGACGAATAGAAGCGGAGTTGTAGTTCTTTATATCTGTGAGGTCATGAATCATCATTGACGGCCGGATTGCCTACCACTCGGAACGATCGACGTTTGCCGAAACTCTGCAAGTTCTTCGCAGATCGGTATAAGGTGGGTCGATGTGTCGTGTTTTAAGCTACAAATTGCTATGTCGTAGATTCGCATACGACGAATAGAAGCGGAGTTATAGTTGTTTATATGTGTCAGGCCATGAATCACCATTGACGACCGGATTGCTTTCCACTCGAAACGACCGATGTTTGACGAAACTATGCAAGTTCGTCGCAGATCGGTATAAGGTGACTCGATGTGTCGTGTTTTAGGCTACAAATTGCTATGTCGCAGATTCGCAAACGACGAATAGAAGCGGAGTTGTAGTTCTTTATATCTGTGAGGTCATGAATCATCATTGACGGCCGGATTGCCTACCACTCGGAACGATCGACGTTTGACGAAACTATGCAAGTTCTTCGCAGGTCGGTATAAGGTGGGTCGATGTGTCGTGCTTTAAGCAACAAATTGCTATGTCGCAGATTTGCATAAGACGAATAAAAGCGGAGTTATAGTTATTTATATCTGTGAGGCCATGAATCACCATCGACGGCCGGATTGCCTACCACTCGGAACGATCGACGTTTGACGAAACTATGCAAGTTCGCCGCATATTGGTATAAGGTGGGTCGATGTGTCGTGCTTTAAGCTACAAATTGCTATGTCGCAGATTTGCATACGATGAATAGAAGCGGAGTTGTAGTTCTTTATATCTGTGAGGTCATGAATCATCATTGACGGCCGGAATGCCTACCACTCGAAACGATCGATGTTTGACGAAACTATGCAAGTTCGTCGCAGATCGGTATAAGGTGGGTCGATGTGTCGTGTTTTAGGCTACAAATTGCTATGTCGCAGATTTGCAAACGACGAATATAAGCGGAGTTGTAGTTGTTTATATCTGTGAGGTCATGAATCATCATTGACGGCCGGAATGCCTACCACTCGAAACGATCGATGTTTGACGAAACTATGCAAGTTCGTCGCAGATCGGTATAAGGTGACTCGATGTGTCGTGTTTTAGGCTACAAATTGCTATGTCGCAGATTCGCAAACGACGAATAGAAGCGGAGTTGTAGTTCTTTATATCTGTGAGGTCATGAATCATCATTGACGGCCGGATTGCCTACCACTCGGAAGGATCGACGTTTGACGAAACTATGCAAGTTCTTCGCAGGTCGGTATAAGGTGGGTCGATGTGTCGTGCTTTAAGCAACAAATTGCTATGTCGCAGATTTGCATACGACGAATAAAAGCGGAGTTATAGTTATTTATATCTGTGAGGCCATGAATCACCATCGACGGCCGGATTGCCTACCACTCGGAACGATCGATGTTTGACGAAACTATGCAAGTTCTTCGCAGATCGGTATAAGGTGGGTCGATGTGTCGTGTTTTAAGCTACAAATTGCTATGCCGCAAATTTGCATACGACGAATAGCAGCGGAGTTATAGTTGTTTATATTTGTCAGTCCATGAATCACCATTGACGACCGGATTGCCTTCCACTCGAAACGATCGATGTTTGACGAAACTATGCAAGTTCGTCGCAGATCGGTATAAGGTGGGTCGATGTGTCGTGCTTTAAGCTACAAATGGCTATATCGCAGATTTGCATACGACGAATAGAAGCGGAGTTGTAGTTGTTTATATCTGTGAGGCCATGAATCACCATCGACGGCCGGATTGCCTACCACGCGAAACAATCGATGTTTGACGAAACTATGCAAGTTCGCCGCAGATCGGTATAAGGTGGGTCGATGTGTCGTGCTTTAAGCTACAAATTGCTATGTCGCAGATTGCATACGATGAATAGAAGCGGAGTTATAGTTCTTTATATCTGTGAAACATGAATCATCATTGACGGCCGGAATGCCTACCACTCGAAACGATCGATGTTTGACGAAACTATGCAAGTTCTTCGCAGGTCGGTATAAGGTGGGTCGATGTGTCGTGCTTTAAGCAACAAATTGCTATGTCGCAGATTTGCATACGACGAATAAAAGCGGAGTTATAGTTATTTATATCTGTGAGGCCATGAATCACCATCGACGGCCGGATTGCCTACCACTCGGAACGATCGACGTTTGACGAAACTATGCAAGTTCGCCGCAGATTGGTATAAGGTGGGTCGATGTGTCGTGCTTTAAGCTACAAATTGCTATGTCGCAGATTTGCATACGATGAATAGAAGCGGAGTTGTAGTTCTTTATATCTGTGAGGTCATTAATCATCATTGACGGCCGGAATGCCTACCACTCGAAACGATCGATGTTTGACGAAACTATGCAAGTTCGTCGCAGATCGGTATAAGGTGGGTCGATGTGTCGTGTTTTAGGCTACAAATTGCTATGTCGCAGATTTGCAAACGACGAATATAAGCGGAGTTGTAGTTGTTTATATCTGTGAGGTCATGAATCATCATTGACGGCCGGAATGCCTACCACTCGAAACGATCGATGTTTGACGAAACTATGCAAGTTCGTCGCAGATCGGTATAAGGTGACTCGATGTGTCGTGTTTTAGGCTACAAATTGCTATGTCGCAGATCCGCAAACGACGAATAGAAGCGGAGTTGTAGTTCTTTATATCTGTGAGGTCATGAATCATCATTGACGGCCGGATTGCCTACCACTCGGAACGATCGACGTTTGACGAAACTATGCAAGTTCTTCGCAGGTCGGTATAAGGTGGGTCGATGTGTCGTGCTTTAAGCAACAAATTGCTATGTCGCAGATTTGCATACGACGAATATAAGCGGAGTTATAGTTATTTATATCTGTGAGGCCATGAATCACCATCGACGGCCGGATTGCCTACCACTCGGAACGATCGATGTTTGACGAAACTATGCAAGTTCTTCGCAGATCGGTATAAGGTGGGTCGATGTGTCGTGTTTTAAGCTACAAATTGCTATGCCGCAAATTTGCATACGACGAATAGAAGCGGAGTTATAGTTGTTTATATTTGTCAGTCCATGAATCACCATTGACGACCGGATTGCCTTCCACTCGAAACGATCGATGTTTGACGAAACTATGCAAGTTCGTCGCAGATCGGTATAAGGTGGGTCGATGTGTCGTGCTTTAAGCTACAAATGGCTATATCGCAGATTTGCATACGACGAATAGAAGCGGAGTTGTAGTTGTTTATATCTGTGAGGCCATGAATCACCATCGACGGCCGGATTGCCTACCACTCGAAACAATCGATGTTTGACGAAACTATGCAAGTTCGCCGCAGATCGGTATAAGGTGGGTCGATGTGTCGTGCTTTAAGCTACAAATTGCTATGTCGCAGATTGCATACGATGAATAGAAGCGGAGTTATAGTTCTTTATATCTGTGAAACATGAATCATCATTGACGGCCGGAATGCCTACCACTCGAAACGATCGATGTTTGACGAAACTATGCAAGTTCTTCGCAGGTCGGTATAAGGTGGGTCGATGTGTCGTGCTTTAAGCAACAAATTGCTATGTCGCAGATTTGCATACGACGAATAAAAGCGGAGTTATAGTTGTTTATATTTGTCAGTCCATGAATCACCATTGACGACCGGATTGCCTTCCACTCCAAACGATCGATGTTTGACGAAACTATGCAAGTTCGTCGCAGATCGGTATAAGGTGGGTCGATGTGTCGTGCTTTAAGCTACAAATGGCTATGTCGCAGATTTGCATACGACGAATAGAAGCGGAGTTGTAGTTGTTTATATCTGTGAGGCCATGAATCACCATCGACGGCCGGATTGCCTACCACTCGAAACAATCGATGTTTGACGAAACTATGCAAGTTCGCCGCAGATCGGTATAAGGTGGGTCGATGTGTCGTGCTTTAAGCTACAAATTGCTATGTCGCAGATTTGCATACGACGAATAGAAGCGGAGTTATAGTTGTCTATATCTGTGAGGCCATGAATCACCATCGACGGCCGGATTGCCTACCACTCGAAACAATCGATGTTTGACGAAACTATGCAAGTTCGTCGCAGATCGGTATAAGGTGGGTCGATGTGTCGTGCTTTAAGCTACAAATTGCTATGCCGCAGATTCGCATACGACGAATAGAAGCGGAGTAATTGATGTTTAGATCTGTGAGGTCATGAATCATCATTGACGGCCGGAATGCATACCACTCGAAACGATCGATGTTTGACGAAACTATGCAAGTTCGTCGCAGACCGGTATAAGGTGGGTCGATGTGTCGTGTTTTAACCTACAAATTGCTATGTCGCAGATTCGCATACGACGAATAGAAGCGGAGTTATAGTTGTTTATATGTGTCCGGCCATCGATGGTCACCATCGACGGCCGGATTGCCTACCACTCGGAACGATCGACGTTTGACGAAACTATGCAAGTTCTTCGCAGATCGGTATAAGGTGGCTCGATGTGTCGTGTTTTAGGCTACAAATTGCTATGTCGCAGATTTGCGTACGACGAATAGAAGCGGAGTTATAGTTGTTTATACCTGTCAGGCCATGAATCACCATTGACGGCCGGATTGCCTACCACTCGGAACGATCGACGTTTGCCGAAACTCTGCAAGTTCTTCGCAGATCGGTATAAGGTGGGTCGATGTGTCGTATTTTAAGCTACAAATTGCTATGTCGCAGATTCGCATACGACGAATAGAAGCGGAGTTATAGTTGTTTATATGTGTCAGGCCATGAATCACCATTGACGACCGGATTGCTTTCCACTCGAAACGACCGATGTTTGACGAAACTATGCAAGTTCGTCGCAGATCGGTATAAGGTGACTCGATGTGTCGTGTTTTAGGCTACAAATTGCTATGTCGCAGATTCGCAAACGACGAATAGAAGCGGAGTTGTAGTTCTTTATATCTGTGAGGTCATGAATCATTATTGACGGCCGGAATGCCTGCCACTCGAAACGATCGATGTTTGACGAAACTATGCAAGTTCTTCGCAGATCGGTATAAGGTGGGTCGATGTGTCGTGTTTTAAGCTACAAATTGCTATGTCGCAAATTTGCATACGACGAATAGAAGCGGAGTTATAGTTGTTTATATTTGTCAGTCCATGAATCACCATTGACGACCGGATTGCCTTCCACTCGAAACGATCGATGTTTGACGAAACTATGCAAGTTCGTCGCAGATCGGTATAAGGTGGGTCGATGTGTCGCGCTTTAAGCTACAAATGGCTATGTCGCAGATTTGCATACGACGAATAGAAGCGGAGTTGTAGTTGTTTATATCTGTGAGGCCATGAATCACCATCGACGGCCGGATTGCCTACCACTCGAAACAATCGATGTTTGACGAAACTATGCAAGTTCGCCGCAGATCGGTATAAGGTGGGTCGATGTGTCGTGCTTTAAGCTACAAATTGCTATGTCGCAGATTTGCATACGATGAATAGAAGCGGAGTTATAGTTCTTTATATCTGTGAGGTCATGAATCATCATTGACGGCCGGAATGCCTACCACTCGGAACGATCGACGTTTGACGAAACTATGCAAGTTCGTCGCAGATCGGTATAAGGTGGGTCGATGTGTAGTGCTTTAAGCTACAAATTGCTATGTCGCAGATTTGCATACGATGAATAGAAGCGGAGTTGTAGTTCTTTATATCTGTGAGGTCATGAATCATCATTGACGGCCGGAATGCCTACCACTCGAAACGATCGATGTTTGACGAAACTATGCAAGTTCGTCGCAGATCGGTATAAGGTGGGTCGATGTGTCGTGTTTTAGGCTACAAATTGCTATGTCGCAGATTTGCAAACGACGAATATAAGCGGAGTTGTAGTTGTTTATATCTGTGAGGTCATGAATCATCATTGACGGCCGGAATGCCTACCACTCGAAACGATCGATGTTTGACGAAACTATGCAAGTTCGTCGCAGATCGGTATAAGGTGACTCGATGTGTCGTGTTTTAGGCTACAAACTGTTATGTCGCAGATCCGCAAACGACGAATAGAAGCGGAGTTGTAGTTCTTTATATCTGTGAGGTCATGAATCATCATTGACGGCCGGATTGCCTACCACTCGGAACGATCGACGTTTGACGAAACTATGCAAGTTCTTCGCAGGTCGGTATAAGGTGGGTCGATGTGTCGTGCTTTAAGCAACAAATTGCTATGTCGCAGATTTGCATACGACGAATAAAAGCGGAGTTATAGTTATTTATATCTGTGAGGCCATGAATCACCATCGACGGCCGGATTGCCTACCACTCGGAACGATCGATGTTTGACGAAACTATGCAAGTTCTTCGCAGATCGGTATAAGGTGGGTCGATGTGTCGTGTTTTAAGCTACAAAATTGCTATGTCGCAAATTTGCATACGACGAATAGAAGCGGAGTTATAGTTGTTTATATTTGTCAGTCCATGAATCACCATTGACGACCGGATTGCCTTCCACTCCAAACGATCGATGTTTGACGAAACTATGCAAGTTCGTCGCAGATCGGTATAAGGTGGGTCGATGTGTCGTGCTTTAAGCTACAAATGGCTATGTCGCAGATTTGCATACGACGAATAGAAGCGGAGTTGTAGTTGTTTATATCTGTGAGGCCATGAATCACCATCGACGGCCGGATTGCCTACCACTCGAAACAATCGATGTTTGACGAAACTATGCAAGTTCGCCGCAGATCGGTATAAGGTGGGTCGATGTGTCGTGCTTTAAGCTACAAATTGCTATGTCGCAGATTTGCATACGACGAATAGAAGCGGAGTTATAGTTGTCTATATCTGTGAGGCCATGAATCACCATCGACGGCCGGATTGCCTACCACTCGAAACAATCGATGTTTGACGAAACTATGCAAGTTCGTCGCAGATCGGTATAAGGTGGGTCGATGTGTCGTGCTTTAAGCTACAAATTGCTATGCCGCAGATTCGCATACGACGAATAGAAGCGGAGTAATTGATGTTTAGATCTGTGAGGTCATGAATCATCATTGACGGCCGGAATGCATACCACTCGAAACGATCGATGTTTGACGAAACTATGCAAGTTCGTCGCAGACCGGTATAACGTGGGTCGATGTGTCGTGTTTTAACCTACAAATTGCTATGTCGCAGATTCGCATACGACGAATAGAAGCGGAGTTATAGTTGTATATATGTGTCAGGCCATGAATCACCATCGACGGCCGGATTGCCTACCACTCGGAACGATCGACGTTTGACGAAACTATGCAAGTTCTTCGCAGATCGGTATAAGGTGGCTCGATGTGTCGTGTTTTAGGCTACAAATTGCTATGTCGCAGATTTGCGTACGACGAATAGAAGCGGAGTTATAGTTGTTTATACCTGTCAGGCCATGAATCACCATTGACGGCCGGATTGCCTACCACTCGGAACGATCGACGTTTGCCGAAACTCTGCAAGTTCTTCGCAGATCGGTATAAGGTGGGTCGATGTGTCGTATTTTAAGCTACAAATTGCTATGTCGCAGATTCGCATACGACGAATAGAAGCGGAGTTATAGTTGTTTATATGTGTCAGGCCATGAATCACCATTGACGACCGGATTGCTTTCCACTCGAAACGACCGATGTTTGACGAAACTATGCAAGTTCGTCGCAGATCGGTATAAGGTGACTCGATGTGTCGTGTTTTAGGCTACAAATTGCTATGTCGCAGATTCGCAAACGACGAATAGAAGCGGAGTTGTAGTTCTTTATATCTGTGAGGTCATGAATCATTATTGACGGCCGGAATGCCTGCCACTCGAAACGATCGATGTTTGACGAAACTATGCAAGTTCTTCGCAGATCGGTATAAGGTGGGTCGATGTGTCGTGTTTTAAGCTACAAATTGCTATGTCGCAAATTTGCATACGACGAATAGAAGCGGAGTTATAGTTGTTTATATTTGTCAGTCCATGAATCACCATTGACGACCGGATTGCCTTCCACTCGAAACGATCGATGTTTGACGAAACTATGCAAGTTCGTCGCAGATCGGTATAAGGTGGGTCGATGTGTCGCGCTTTAAGCTACAAATGGCTATGTCGCAGATTTGCATACGACGAATAGAAGCGGAGTTGTAGTTGTTTATATCTGTGAGGCCATGAATCACCATCGACGGCCGGATTGCCTACCACTCGAAACAATCGATGTTTGACGAAACTATGCAAGTTCGCCGCAGATCGGTATAAGGTGGGTCGATGTGTCGTGCTTTAAGCTACAAATTGCTATGTCGCAGATTTGCATACGATGAATAGAAGCGGAGTTATAGTTCTTTATATCTGTGAGGTCATGAATCATCATTGACGGCCGGAATGCCTACCACTCGGAACGATCGACGTTTGACGAAACTATGCAAGTTCGTCGCAGATCGGTATAAGGTGGGTCGATGTGTAGTGCTTTAAGCTACAAATTGCTATGTCGCAGATTTGCATACGACGAATAGAAGCGGAGTTATAGTTGTTTATATTTGTCAGTCCATGAATCACCATTGACGACCGGATTGCCTACCACTCGAAACAATCGATGTTTGACGAAACTATGCAAGTTCGCCGAAGATCGGTATAAGGTGGGTCGCTGTGTCGTGCTTTAAGCTACAAATTGCTATGTCGCAGATTTGCATACGATGAATAGAAGCGGAGTTATAGTTCTTTATATCTGTGAGGTCATGAATCATCATTGACGGCCGGAATGCCTACCACTCGAAACGATCGATGTTTGACGAAACTATGCAAGTTCGTCGCAGATCGGTATAAGGTGGGTCGATGTGTCGTGCTTTAAGCTACAAATGGCTATGTCGCAGATTTGCATACGACGAATAGAAGCGGAGTTGTAGTTGTTTATATCTGTGAGGCCATTAATCACCATCGACGGCCGGATTGCCTACCACTCGAAACAATCGATGTTTGACGAAACTATGCAAGTTCGCCGCAGATCGGTATAAGGTGGGTCGATGTGTCGTGCTTTAAGCTACAAATTGCTATGTCGCAGATTTGCATACGATGAATAGAAGCGGAGTTATAGTTCTTTATATCTGTGAGGTCATGAATCATCATTGACGGCCGGAATGCCTACCACTCGAAACGATCGATGTTTGACGAAACTATGCAAGTTCTTCGCAGGTCGGTATAAGGTGGGTCGATGTGTCGAGCTTTAAGCAACAAATTGCTATGTCGCAGATTTGCATACGACGAATAAAAGCGGAGTTATAGTTATTTATATCTGTGAGGCCATGAATCACCATCGACGGCCGGATTGCCTACCACTCGGAACGATCGACGTTTGACGAAACTATGCAAGTTCGTCGCAGATCGGTGTAAGGTGGGTCGATGTGTCGTGTTTTAGGCTACAAATTGCTATGTCGCAGATTTGCAAACGACGAATATAAGCGGAGTTGTAGTTGTTTATATCTGTGAGGTCATGAATCATCATTGACGGCCGGAATGCCTACCACTCGAAACGATCGATGTTTGACGAAACTATGCAAGTTCGTCGCAGATCGGTATAAGGTGACTCGATGTGTCGTGTTTTAGGCTACAAATTGCTATGTCGCAGATTCGCGAACGACGAATAGAAGCGGAGTTGTAGTTCTTTATATCTGTGAGGTCATGAATCATCATTGACGGCCGGATTGCCTACCACTCGGAACGATCGACGTTTGACGAAACTATGCAAGTTCTTCGCAGGTCGGCATAAGGTGGGTCGATGTGTCGTGCTTTAAGCAACAAATTGCTATGTCGCAGATTTGCATACGACGAATAAAAGCGGAGTTATAGTTATTTATATCTGTGAGGCCATGAATCACCATCGACGGCCGGATTGCCTACCACTCGGAACGATCGACGTTTGACGAAACTATGCAAGTTCTTCGCAGATCGGTATAAGGTGGGTCGATGTGTCGTGTTTTAAGCTACAAATTGCTATGTCGCAAATTTGCATACGACGAATAGAAGCGGAGTTATAGTTGTTTATATTTGTCAGTCCATGAATCACCATTGACGACCGGATTGCCTTCCACTCGAAACGATCGATGTTTGACGAAACTATGCAAGTTCGTCGCAGATCGGTATAAGGTGGGTCGATGTGTCGTGCTTTAAGCTACAAATGGCTATGTCGCAGATTTGCATACGACGAATAGAAGCGGAGTTGTAGTTGTTTATATCTGTGAGGCCATGAATCACCATTGACGGCCGGATTGCCTACCACTCGAAACAATCGATGTTTGACGAAACTATGCAAGTTCGCCGCAGATCGGTATAAGGTGGGTCGATGTGTCGTGCTTTAAGCTACAAATTGCTATGTCGCAGATTTGCATACGATGAATAGAAGCGGAGTTATAGTTCTTTATATCTGTGAGGTCATGAATCATCATTGACGGCCGGAATGCCTACCACTCGAAACGATCGATGTTTGACGAAACTATGCAAGTTCTTCGCAGGTCGGTATAAGGTGGGTCGATGTGTCGAGCTTTAAGCAACAAATTGCTATGTCGCAGATTTGCATACGACGAATAAAAGCGGAGTTATAGTTATTTATATCTGTGAGGCCATGAATCACCATCGACGGCCGGATTGCCTACCACTCGGAACGATCGACGTTTGACGAAACTATGCAAGTTCGTCGCAGATCGGTGTAAGGTGGGTCGATGTGTCGTGTTTTAGGCTACAAATTGCTATGTCGCAGATTTGCAAACGACGAATATAAGCGGAGTTGTAGTTGTTTATATCTGTGAGGTCATGAATCATCATTGACGGCCGGATTGCCTACCACTCGAAACAATCGATGTTTGACGAAACTATGCAAGTTCGCCGCAGATCGGTATAAGGTGGGTCGATGTGTCGTGCTTTAAGCTACAAATTGCTATGTCGCAGATTTGCATACGATGAATAGAAGCGGAGTTATAGTTCTTTATATCTGTGAGGTCATGAATCATCATTGACGGCCGGAATGCCTACCACTCGAAACGATCGATGTTTGACGAAACTATGCAAGTTCTTCGCAGGTCGGTATAAGGTGGGTCGATGTGTCGAGCTTTAAGCAACAAATTGCTATGTCGCAGATTTGCATACGACGAATAAAAGCGGAGTTATAGTTATTTATATCTGTGAGGCCATGAATCACCATCGACGGCCGGATTGCCTACCACTCGGAACGATCGACGTTTGACGAAACTATGCAAGTTCGTCGCAGATCGGTGTAAGGTGGGTCGATGTGTCGTGTTTTAGGCTACAAATTGCTATGTCGCAGATTTGCAAACGACGAATATAAGCGGAGTTGTAGTTGTTTATATCTGTGAGGTCATGAATCATCATTGACGGCCGGAATGCCTACCACTCGAAACGATCGATGTTTGACGAAACTATGCAAGTTCGTCGCAGATCGGTATAAGGTGACTCGATGTGTCGTGTTTTAGGCTACAAATTGCTATGTCGCAGATTCGCGAACGACGAATAGAAGCGGAGTTGTAGTTCTTTATATCTGTGAGGTCATGAATCATCATTGACGGCCGGATTGCCTACCACTCGGAACGATCGACGTTTGACGAAACTATGCAAGTTCTTCGCAGGTCGGCATAAGGTGGGTCGATGTGTCGTGCTTTAAGCAACAAATTGCTATGTCGCAGATTTGCATACGACGAATAATAGCGGAGTTATAGTTATTTATATCTGTGAGGCCATGAATCACCATCGACGGCCGGATTGCCTACCACTCGGAACGATCGACGTTTGACGAAACTATGCAAGTTCTTCGCAGATCGGTATAAGGTGGGTCGATGTGTCGTGTTTTAAGCTACAAATTGCTATGTCGCAAATTTGCATACGACGAATAGAAGCGGAGTTATAGTTGTTTATATTTGTCAGTCCATGAATCACCATTGACGACCGGATTGCCTTCCACTCGAAACGATCGATGTTTGACGAAACTATGCAAGTTCGTCGCAGATCGGTATAAGGTGGGTCGATGTGTCGTGCTTTAAGCTACAAATGGCTATGTCGCAGATTTGCATACGACGAATAGAAGCGGAGTTGTAGTTGTTTATATCTGTGAGGCCATGAATCACCATTGACGGCCGGATTGCCTACCACTCGAAACAATCGATGTTTGACGAAACTATGCAAGTTCGCCGCAGATCGGTATAAGGTGGGTCGATGTGTCGTGCTTTAAGCTACAAATTGCTATGTCGCAGATTTGCATACGATGAATAGAAGCGGAGTTATAGTTCTTTATATCTGTGAGGTCATGAATCATCATTGACGGCCGGAATGCCTACCACTCGAAACGATCGATGTTTGACGAAACTATGCAAGTTCTTCGCAGGTCGGTATAAGGTGGGTCGATGTGTCGAGCTTTAAGCAACAAATTGCTATGTCGCAGATTTGCATACGACGAATAAAAGCGGAGTTATAGTTATTTATATCTGTGAGGCCATGAATCACCATCGACGGCCGGATTGCCTACCACTCGGAACGATCGACGTTTGACGAAACTATGCAAGTTCGTCGCAGATCGGTGTAAGGTGGGTCGATGTGTCGTGTTTTAGGCTACAAATTGCTATGTCGCAGATTTGCAAACGACGAATATAAGCGGAGTTGTAGTTGTTTATATCTGTGAGGTCATGAATCATCATTGACGGCCGGAATGCCTACCACTCGAAACGATCGATGTTTGACGAAACTATGCAAGTTCGTCGCAGATCGGTATAAGGTGACTCGATGTGTCGTGTTTTAGGCTACAAATTGCTATGTCGCAGATTCGCGAACGACGAATAGAAGCGGAGTTGTAGTTCTTTATGTCTGTGAGGTCATGAATCATCATTGACGGCCGGATTGCCTACCACTCGGAACGATCGACGTTTGACGAAACTATGCAAGTTCTTCGCAGGTCGGCATAAGGTGGGTCGATGTGTCGTGCTTTAAGCAACAAATTGCTATGTCGCAGATTTGCATACGACGAATAAAAGCGGAGTTATAGTTATTTATATCTGTGAGGCCATGAATCACCATCGACGGCCGGATTGCCTACCACTCGGAACGATCGACGTTTGACGAAACTATGCAAGTTCTTCGCAGATCGGTATAAGGTGGGTCGATGTGTCGTGTTTTAAGCTACAAATTGCTATGTCGCAAATTTGCATACGACGAATAGAAGCGGAGTTATAGTTGTTTATATTTGTCAGTCCATGAATCACCATTGACGACCGGATTGCCTTCCACTCGAAACGATCGATGTTTGACGAAACTATGCAAGTTCGTCGCAGATCGGTATAAGGTGTGTCGATGTGTCGTGCTTTAAGCTACAAATGGCTATGTCGCAGATTTGCATACGACGAATAGAAGCGGAGTTGTAGTTGTTTATATCTGTGAGGCCATGAATCACCATCGACGGCCGGATTGCCTACCACTCGAAACAATCGATGTTTGACGAAACTATGCAAGTTCGCCGCAGATCGGTATAAGGTGGGTCGATGTGTCGTGCTTTAAGCTACAAATTGCTATGTCGCAGATTTGCATACGATGAATAGAAGCGGAGTTGTAGTTGTTTATATCTGTGAGGTCATGAATCATCATTGACGGCCGGAATCCCTACCACTCGAAACGATCGATGTTTGACGAAACTATGCAAGTTCGTCGCAGATCGGTATAAGGTGGGTCGATGTGTCGTGATTTAAGCTACAAATGGCTATGTCGCAGATTTGCATACGACGAATAGAAGCGGAGTTGTTGTTGTTTATATCTGTGAGGCCATGAATCACCATCGACGGCCGGATTGCCTACCACTCGAAACAATCGATGTTTGACGAAACTATGCAAGTTCGTCGCAGATCGGTATAAGGTGGGTCGATGTGTCGTGTTTTAAGCTACAAATTGCTATGTCGCAAATTTGCATACGATGAATAGAAGCGGAGTTATAGTTCTTTATACCTGTCCGGCCATGAATCACCATTGACGGCCGGATTGCCTACCACTCGGAACGATCGACGTTTGCCGAAACTCTGCAAGTTCTTCGCAGATCGGTATAAGGTGGGTCGATGTGTCGTGTTTTAAGCTACAAATTGCTATGTCGCAGATTCGCATACGACGAATAGAAGCGGAGTTATAGTTGTTTATATGTGTCAGGCCATGAATCACCATTGACGACCGGATTGCTTTCCACTCGAAACGACCGATGTTTGACGAAACTATGCAAGTTCGTCGCAGATCGGTATAAGGTGACTCGATGTGTCGTGTTTTAGGCTACAAATTGCTATGTCGCAGATTCGCAAACGACGAATAGAAGCGGAGTTGTAGTTCTTTATATCTGTGAGGTCATGAATCATCATTGACGGCCGGATTGCCTACCACTCGGAACGATCGACGTTTGACGAAACTATGCAAGTTCTTCGCAGGTCGGTATAAGGTGGGTCGATGTGTCGTGCTTTAAGCAACAAATTGCTATGTCGCAGATTTGCATACGACGAATAAAAGCGGAGTTATAGTTATTTATATCTGTGAGGCCATGAATCACCATCGACGGCCGGATTGCCTACCACTCGGAACGATCGATGTTTGACGAAACTATGCAAGTTCTTCGCAGATCGGTATAAGGTGGGTCGATGTGTCGTGTTTTAAGCTACAAATTGCTATGTCGCAAATTTGCATACGACGAATAGAAGCGGAGTTATAGTTGTTTATATTTGTCAGTCCATGAATCACCATTGACGACCGGATTGCCTTCCACTCGAAACGATCGATGTTTGACGAAACTATGCAAGTTCGTCGCAGATCGGTATAAGGTGGGTCGATGTGTCGTGCTTTAAGCTACAAATGGCTATATCGCAGATTTGCATACGACGAATAGAAGCGGAGTTGTAGTTGTTTATATCTGTGAGGCCATGAATCACCATCGACGGCCGGATTGCCTACCACTCGAAACAATCGATGTTTGACGAAACTATGCAAGTTCGCCGCAGATCGGTATAAGGTGGGTCGATGTGTCGTGCTTTAAGCTACAAATTGCTATGTCGCAGATTGCATACGATGAATAGAAGCGGAGTTATAGTTCTTTATATCTGTGAAACATGAATCATCATTGACGGCCGGAATGCCTACCACTCGAAACGATCGATGTTTGACGAAACTATGCAAGTTCTTCGCAGGTCGGTATAAGGTGGGTCGATGTGTCGTGCTTTAAGCAACAAATTGCTATGTCGCAGATTTGCATACGACGAATAAAAGCGGAGTTATAGTTATTTATATGTGTCAGGCCATGAATCACCATTGACGACCGGATTGCTTTCCACTCGAAACGACCGATGTTTGACGAAACTATGCAAGTTCGTCGCAGATCGGTATAAGGTGACTCGATGTGTCGTGTTTTAGGCTACAAATTGCTATGTCGCAGATTCGCAAACGACGAATAGAAGCGGAGTTGTAGTTCTTTATATCTGTGAGGTTATGAATCATCATTGACGGCCGGATTGCCTACCACTCGGAACGATCGACGTTTGACGAAACTATGCAAGTTCTTCGCAGCTCGGTATAAGGTGGGTCGATGTGTCGTGCTTTAAGCAACAAATTGCTATGTCGCAGATTTGCATACGACGAATAAAAGCGGAGTTATAGTTATTTATATCTGTGAGGCCATGAATCACCATCGACGGCCGGATTGCCTACCACTCGGAACGATCGACGTTTGACGAAACTATGCAAGTTCGCCGCAGATTGGTATAAGGTGGGTCGATGTGTCGTGCTTTAAGCTACAAATTGCTATGTCGCAGATTTGCATACGATCAATAGAAGCGGAGTTGTAGTTCTTTATATCTGTGAGGTCATGAATCATCATTGACGGCCGGAATGCCTACCACTCGAAACGATCGATGTTTGACGAAACTATGCAAGTTCGTCGCAGATCGGTATAAGGTGGGTCGATGTGTCGTGTTTTAGGCTACAAATTGCTATGTCGCAGATTTGCAAACGACGAATATAAGCGGAGTTGTAGTTGTTTATATCTGTGAGGTCATGAATCATCATTGACGGCCGGAATGCCTACCACTCGAAACGATCGATGTTTGACGAAACTATGCAAGTTCGTCGCAGATCGGTATAAGGTGTCTCGATGTGTCGTGTTTTAGGCTACAAATTGCTATGTCGCAGATCCGCAAACGACGAATAGAAGCGGAGTTGTAGTTCTTTATATCTGTGAGGTCATGAATCATCATTGACGGCCGGATTGCCTACCACTCGGAACGATCGACGTTTGACGAAACTATGCAAGTTCTTCGCAGGTCGGTATAAGGTGGGTCGATGTGTCGTGCTTTAAGCTACAAATTGCTATGTCGCAGATTTGCATACGACGAATAAAAGCGGAGTTATAGTTATTTATATCTGTGAGGTCATGAATCATCATTGACGGCCGGAATGCCTACCACTCGAAACGATCGATGTTTGACGAAACTATGCAAGTTCTTCGCAGGTCGGTATAAGGTGGGTCGATGTGTCGTGTTTTAAGCTACAAAATTGCTATGTCGCAAATTTGCATACGACGAATAAAAGCGGAGTTATAGTTATTTATATCTGTGAGGCCATGAATCACCATCGACGGCCGGATTGCCTACCACTCGGAACGATCGACGTTTGACGAAACTATGCAAGTTCGTCGCAGGTCGGTGTAAGGTGGGTCGATGTGTCGTGTTTTAGGCTACAAATTGCTATGTCGCAGATTTGCAAACGACGAATATAAGCGGAGTTGTAGTTGTTTATATCTGTGAGGTCATGAATCATCATTGACGGCCGGATTGCCTACCACTCGAAACGATCGATGTTTGACGAAACTATGCAAGTTCTTCGCAGATCGGTATAAGGTGGGTCGATGTGTCGTGTTTTAGGCTACAAATTGCTATGTCGCAAATTTGCATACGACGAATAGAAGCGGAGTTATAGTTGTTTATATTTGTCAGTCCATGAATCACCATTGACGACCGGATTGCCTTCCACTCGAAACGATCGATGTTTGACGAAACTATGCAAGTTCGTCGCAGATCGGTATAAGGTGGGTCGATGTGTCGTGCTTTAAGCTACAAATGGCTATGTCGCAGATTTGCATACGACGAATAGAAGCGGAGTTGTAGTTGTTTATATCTGTGAGGCCATGAATCACCATCGACGGCCGGATTGCCTACCACTCGAAACAATCGATGTTTGACGAAACTATGCAAGTTCGCCGCAGATCGGTATAAGGTGGGTCGATGTGTCGTGCTTTAAGCTACAAATTGCTATGTCGCAGATTTGCATACGATGAATAGAAGCGGAGTTGTAGTTGTTTATATCTGTGAGGTCATGAATCATCATTGACGGCCGGAATGCCTACCACTCGAAACGATCGATGTTTGACGAAACTATGCAAGTTCGTCGCAGATCGGTATAAGGTGGGTCGATGTGTCGTGATTTAAGCTACAAATGGCTATGTCGCAGATTTGCATACGACGAATAGAAGCGGAGTTGTTGTTGTTTATATCTGTGAGGCCATGAATCACCATCGACGGCCGGATTGCCTACCACTCGAAACAATCGATGTTTGACGAAACTATGCAAGTTCGCCGCAGATCGGTATAAGGTGGGTCGATGTGTCGCGCTTTAAGCTACAAATTGCTATGTCGCAGATTTGCAAACGACGAATATAAGCGGAGTTGTAGTTGTTTATATCTGAGAGGTCATGAATCATCATTGACGGCCGGAATGCCTACCACTCGAAACGATCGATGTTTGACGAAACTATGCAAGTTCGTCGCAGATCGGTATAAGGTGGGTCGATGTGTCGTGTTTTAAGCTACAAATTGCTATGTCGCAAATTTGCATACGATGAATACAAGCGGAGTTATAGTTCTTTATACCTGTCCGGCCATGAATCACCATTGACGGCCGGATTGCCTACCACTCGGAACGATCGACGTTTGCCGAAACTCTGCAAGTTCTTCGCAGGTCGGCATAAGGTGGGTCGATGTGTCGTGCTTTAAGCAACAAATTGCTATGTCGCAGATTTGCATACGACGAATAAAAGCGGAGTTATAGTTATTTATATCTGTGAGGCCATGAATCACCATCGACGGCCGGATTGCCTACCACTCGGAACGATCGACGTTTGACGAAACTATGCAAGTTCTTCGCAGATCGGTATAAGGTGGGTCGATGTGTCGTGTTTTAAGCTACAAATTGCTATGTCGCAAATTTGCATACGACGAATAGAAGCGGAGTTATAGTTGTTTATATTTGTCAGTCCATGAATCACCATTGACGACCGGATTGCCTTCCACTCGAAACGATCGATGTTTGACGAAACTATGCAAGTTCGTCGCAGATCGGTATAAGGTGGGTCGATGTGTCGTGCTTTAAGCTACAAATGGCTATGTCGCAGATTTGCATACGACGAATAGAAGCGGAGTTGTAGTTGTTTATATCTGTGAGGCCATGAATCACCATCGACGGCCGGATTGCCTACCACTCGAAACAATCGATGTTTGACGAAACTATGCAAGTTCGCCGCAGATCGGTATAAGGTGGGTCGATGTGTCGTGCTTTAAGCTTCAAATTATTATGTCGCAGATTTGCATACGATGAATAGAAGCGGAGTTGTAGTTGTTTATATCTGTGAGGTCATGAATCATCATTGACGGCCGGAATGCCTACCACTCGAAACGATCGATGTTTGACGAAACTATGCAAGTTCGTCGCAGATCGGTATAAGGTGGGTCGATGTGTCGTGATTTAAGCTACAAATGGCTATGTCGCAGATTTGCATACGACGAATAGAAGCGGAGTTGTTGTTGTTTATATCTGTGAGGCCATGAATCACCATCGACGGCCGGATTGCCTACCACTCGAAACAATCGATGTTTGACGAAACTATGCAAGTTCGCCGCAGATCGGTATAAGGTGGGTCGATGTGTCGTGCTTTAAGCTACAAATTGCTATGTCGCAGATTTGCAAACGACGAATATAAGCGGAGTTGTAGTTGTTTATATCTGTGAGGTCATGAATCATCATTGACGGCCGGAATGCCTACCACTCGAAACGATCGATGTTTGACGAAACTATGCAAGTTCGTCGCAGATCGGTATAAGGTGGGTCGATGTGTCGTGTTTTAAGCTACAAATTGCTATGTCGCAAATTTGCATACGATGAATAGAAGCGGAGTTATAGTTCTTTATACCTGTCCGGCCATGAATCACCATTGACGGCCGGATTGCCTACCACTCGGAACGATCGACGTTTGCCGAAACTCTGCAAGTTCGTCGCAGATCGGTATAAGGTGGGTCGATGTGTCGTGTTTTAAGCTACAAATTGCTATGTCGCAAATTTGCATACGATGAATAGAAGCGGAGTTATAGTTCTTTATACCTGTCCGGCCATGAATCACCATTGACGGCCGGATTGCCTACCACTCGGAACGATCGACGTTTGCCGAAACTCTGCAAGTTCTTCGCAGGTCGGTATAAGGTGGGTCGATGTGTCGTGCTTTAAGCAACAAATTGCTATGTCGCAGATTTGCATACGACGAATAAAAGCGGAGTTATAGTTATTTATATCTGTGAGGCCATGAATCACCATCGACGGCCGGATTGCCTACCACTCGGAACGATCGACGTTTGACGAAACTATGCAAGTTCGCCGCAGATTGGTATAAGGTGGGTCGATGTGTCGTGCTTTAAGCTACAAATTGCTATGTCGCAGATTTGCATACGATGAATAGAAGCGGAGTTGTAGTTCTTTATATCTGTGAGGTCATGAATCATCATTGACGGCCGGAATGCCTACCACTCGAAACGATCGATGTTTGACGAAACTATGCAAGTTCGTCGCAGATCGGTATAAGGTGGGTCGATGTGTCGTGTTTTAGGCTACAAATTGCTGTGTCGCAGATTTGCAAACGACGAATAGAAGCGGAGTTGTAGTTCTTTATATCTGTGAGGTCATGAATCATCATTGACGGCCGGATTGCCTACCACTCGGAACGATCGACGTTTGACGAAACTATGCAAGTTTTTCGCAGGTCGGTATAAGGTGGGTCGATGTGTCGTGCTTTAAGCAACAAATTGCTATGTCGCAGATTTGCATACGACGAATAAAAGCGGAGTTATAGTTATTTATATCTGTGAGGCCATGAATCACCATCGACGGCCGGATTGCCTACCACTCGGAACGATCGATGTTTGACGAAACTATGCAAGTTCTTCGCAGATCGGTATAAGGTGGGTCGATGTGTCGTGTTTTAAGCTACAAATTGCTATGTCGCAAATTTGCATACGACGAATAGAAGCGGAGTTATAGTTGTTTATATTTGTCAGTCCATGAATCACCATTGACGACCGGATTGCCTTCCACTCGAAACGATCGATGTTTGACGAAACTATGCAAGTTCGTCGCAGATCGGTATAAGGTGGGTCGATGTGTCGTGCTTTAAGCTACAAATGGCTATATCGCAGATTTGCATACGACGAATAGAAGCGGAGTTGTAGTTGTTTATATCTGTGAGGCCATGAATCACCATCGACGGCCGGATTGCCTACCACTCGAAACAATCGATGTTTGACGAAACTATGCAAGTTCGCCGCAGATCGGTATAAGGTGGGTCGATGTGTCGTGCTTTAAGCTACAAATTGCTATGTCGCAGATTGCATACGATGAATAGAAGCGGAGTTATAGTTCTTTATATCTGTGAAACATGAATCATCATTGACGGCTGGAATGCCTACCACTCGAAACGATCGATGTTTGACGAAACTATGCAAGTTCTTCGCAGGTCGGTATAAGGTGGGTCGATGTGTCGTGCTTTAAGCAACAAATTGCTATGTCGCAGATTTGCATACGACGAATAAAAGCGGAGTTATAGTTATTTATATCTGTGAGGCCATGAATCACCATCGACGGCCGGATTGCCTACCACTCGGAACGATCGACGTTTGCCGAAACTCTGCAAGTTCTACGCAGATCGGTATAAGGTGGGTCGATGTGTCGTGTTTTAAGCTACAAATTGCTATGTCGCAGATTCGCATACGACGAATAGAAGCGGAGTTATAGTTGTTTATATGTGTCAGGCCATGAATCACCATTGACGACCGGATTGCTTTCCACTCGAAACGACCGATGTTTGACGAAACTATGCAAGTTCGTCGCAGATCGGTATAAGGTGACTCGATGTGTCGTGTTTTAGGCTACAAATTGCTATGTCGCAGATTCGCAAACGACGAATAGAAGCGGAGTTGTAGTTCTTTATATCTGTGAGGTTATGAATCATCATTGACGGCCGGATTGCCTACCACTCGGAACGATCGACGTTTGACGAAACTATGCAAGTTCTTCGCAGCTCGGTATAAGGTGGGTCGATGTGTCGTGCTTTAAGCAACAAATTGCTATGTCGCAGATTTGCATACGACGAATAAAAGCGGAGTTATAGTTATTTATATCTGTGAGGTTATGAATCATCATTGACGGCCGGATTGCCTACCACTCGGAACGATCGACGTTTGACGAAACTATGCAAGTTCGCCGCAGATTGGTATAAGGTGGGTCGATGTGTCGTGCTTTAAGCTACAAATTGCTATGTCGCAGATTTGCATACGATGAATAGAAGCGGAGTTGTAGTTCTTTATATCTGTGAGGTCATGAATCATCATTGACGGCCGGAATGCCTACCACTCGAAACGATCGATGTTTGACGAAACTATGCAAGTTCGTCGCAGATCGGTATAAGGTGGGTCGATGTGTCGTGTTTTAGGCTACAAATTGCTATGTCGCAGATTTGCAAACGACGAATATAAGCGGAGTTGTAGTTGTTTATATCTGTGAGGTCATGAATCATCATTGACGGCCGGAATGCCTACCACTCGAAACGATCGATGTTTGACGAAACTATGCAAGTTCGTCGCAGATCGGTATAAGGTGACTCGATGTGTCGTGTTTTAGGCTACAAATTGCTATGTCGCAGATCCGCAAACGACGAATAGAAGCGGAGTTGTAGTTCTTTATATCTGTGAGGTCATGAATCATCATTGACGGCCGGATTGCCTACCACTCGGAACGATCGACGTTTGACGAAACTGTGCAAGTTCTTCGCAGGTCGGTATAAGGTGGGTCGATGTGTCGTGCTTTAAGCAACAAATTGCTATGTCGCAGATTTGCATACGACGAATAAAAGCGGAGTTATAGTTATTTATATCTGTGAGGCCATGAATCACCATCGACGGCCGGATTGCCTACCACTCGGAACGATCGATGTTTGACGAAACTATGCAAGTTCTTCGCAGATCGGTATAAGGTGGGTCGATGTGTCGTGTTTTAAGCTACAAAATTGCTATGTCGCAAATTTGCATACGACGAATAGAAGCGGAGTTATAGTTGTTTATATTTGTCAGTCCATGAATCACCATTGACGACCGGATTGCCTTCCACTCCAAACGATCGATGTTTGACGAAACTATGCAAGTTCGTCGCAGATCGGTATAAGGTGGGTCGATGTGTCGTGCTTTAAGCTACAAATGGCTATGTCGCAGATTTGCATACGACGAATAGAAGCGGAGTTGTAGTTGTTTATATCTGTGAGGCCATGAATCACCATCGACGGCCGGATTGCCTACCACTCGAAACAATCGATGTTTGACGAAACTATGCAAGTTCGCCGCAGATCGGTATAAGGTGGGTCGATGTGTCGTGCTTTAAGCTACAAATTGCTATGTCGCAGATTTGCATACGACGAATAGAAGCGGAGTTATAGTTGTCTATATCTGTGAGGCCATGAATCACCATCGACGGCCGGATTGCCTACCACTCGAAACAATCGATGTTTGACGAAACTATGCAAGTTCGTCGCAGATCGGTATAAGGTGGGTCGATGTGTCGTGCTTTAAGCTACAAATTGCTATGCCGCAGATTCGCATACGACGAATAGAAGCGGAGTAATTGATGTTTAGATCTGTGAGGTCATGAATCATCATTGACGGCCGGAATGCATACCACTCGAAACGATCGATGTTTGACGAAACTATGCAAGTTCGTCGCAGACCGGTATAACGTGGGCCGATGTGTCGTGTTTTAACCTACAAATTGCTATGTCGCAGATTCGCATACGACGAATAGAAGCGGAGTTATAGTTGTATATATGTGTCAGGCCATGAATCACCATCGACGGCCGGATTGCCTACCACTCGGAACGATCGACGTTTGACGAAACTATGCAAGTTCTTCGCAGATCGGTATAAGGTGGCTCGATGTGTCGTGTTTTAGGCTACAAATTGCTATGTCGCAGATTTGCGTACGACGAATAGAAGCGGAGTTATAGTTGTTTATACCTGTCAGGCCATGAATCACCATTGACGGCCGGATTGCCTACCACTCGGAACGATCGACGTTTGCCGAAACTCTGCAAGTTCTTCGCAGATCGGTATAAGGTGGGTCGATGTGTCGTGTTTTAAGCTACAAATTGCTATGTCGCAGATTCGCATACGACGAATAGAAGCGGAGTTATAGTTGTTTATATGTGTCAGGCCATGAATCACCATTGACGACCGGATTGCTTTCCACTCGAAACGACCGATGTTTGACGAAACTATGCAAGTTCGTCGCAGATCGGTATAAGGTGACTCGATGTGTCGTGTTTTAGGCTACAAATTGCTATGTCGCAGATTCGCAAACGACGAATAGAAGCGGAGTTGTAGTTCTTTATATCTGTGAGGTCATGAATCATTATTGACGGCCGGAATGCCTGCCACTCGAAACGATCGATGTTTGACGAAACTATGCAAGTTCTTCGCAGATCGGTATAAGGTGGGTCGATGTGTCGTGTTTTAAGCTACAAATTGCTATGTCGCAAATTTGCATACGACGAATAGAAGCGGAGTTATAGTTGTTTATATTTGTCAGTCCATGAATCACCATTGACGACCGGATTGCCTTCCACTCGAAACGATCGATGTTTGACGAAACTATGCAAGTTCGTCGCAGATCGGTATAAGGTGGGTCGATGTGTCGTGCTTTAAGCTACAAATGGCTATGTCGCAGATTTGCATACGACGAATAGAAGCGGAGTTGTAGTTGTTTATATCTGTGAGGCCATGAATCACCATCGACGGCCGGATTGCCTACCACTCGAAACAATCGATGTTTGACGAAACTATGCAAGTTCGCCGCAGATCGGTATAAGGTAGGTCGATCTGTCGTGCTTTAAGCTACAAATTGCTATGTCGCAGATTTGCATACGACGAATAGAAGCGGAGTTGTAGTTGTTTATATCTGTGAGGCCATGAATCACCATCGACGGCCGGATTGCCTACCACTCGAAACAATCGATGTTTGACGAAACTATACAAGTTCGCCGCAGATCGGTATAAGGTGGGTCGATGTGTCGTGCTTTAAGCTACAAATTGCTATGTCGCAGATTTGCATACGATGAATAGAAGCGGAGTTATAGTTCTTTATATCTGTGAGGTCATGAATCATCATTGACGGCCGGAATGCCTACCACTCGAAACGATCGATGTTTGACGAAACTATGCAAGTTCGTCGCGGATCGGTATAAGGTGGGTCGATGTGTCGTGTTTTAGGCTACAAATTGCTATGTCGCAGATTTGCAAACGACGAATAGAAGCGGAGTTGTAGTTGTTTATATCTGTGAGGTCATGAATCATCATTGACGGCCGGAATGCCTACCACTCGAAACGATCGATGTTTGACGAAACTATGCAAGTTCGTCGCAGGTCGGTATAAGGTGACTCGATGTGTCGTGTTTTAGGCTACAAATTGCTATGTCGCAGATTTGCAAACGACGAATAGAAGCGGAGTTGTAGTTGTTTATATCTGTGAGGTCATGAATCATCATTGACGGCCGGATTGCCTACCACTCGGAACGATCGACGTTTGACGAAACTATGCAAGTTCTTCGCAGATCGGTATAAGGTGGCTCGATGTGTCGTGTTTTAGGCTACAAATTGCTATGTCGCAGATTTGCGTACGACGAATAGAAGCGGAGTTATAGTTGTTTATATCTGTCAGGCCATGAATCACCATTGACGGCCGGATTGCCTACCACTCAGAACGATCGACGTTTGCCGAAACTCTGCAAGTTCTTCGCAGATCGGTATAAGGTGGGTCGATGTGTCGTGTTTTAAGCTACAAATTGCTATGTCGCAGATTTGCATACGACGAATAGAGGCGGAGTTATAGTTGTTTATATCTGTGAGGCCATGAATCACCATTGACGGCAGGATTGCCTACCACTCGGAACGATCGACGTTTGACGAAACTATGCAAGTTCTTCGCAGGTCGGTATAAGGTGGGTCGATGTGTCGTGCTTTAAGCAACTAATTGCTATGTCGCAGATTTGCATACGACGAATAAAAGCGGAGTTATAGTTATTTATATCTGTGAGGCCATGAATCACCATCGACGGCCGGATTGCCTACCACTCGGCACGATCGACGTTTGACGAAACTATGCAAGTTCGTCGCAGATCGGTATAAGGTGGGTCGATGTGTCGTGCTTTAAGCTACAAATGGCTATGTCGCAGATTTGCATACGACGAATAGAAGCGGAGTTGTAGTTGTTTATATCTGTGAGGCCATGAATCACCATCGACGGCCGGATTGCCTACCACTCGAAACAATCGATGTTTGACGAAACTATGCAAGTTCGCCGCAGATCGGTATAAGGTAGGTCGATCTGTCGTGCTTTAAGCTACAAATTGCTATGTCGCAGATTTGCATACGACGAATAGAAGCGGAGTTGTAGTTGTTTATATCTGTGAGGCCATGAATCACCATCGACGGCCGGATTGCCTACCACTCGAAACAATCGATGTTTGACGAAACTATACAAGTTCGCCGCAGATCGGTATAAGGTGGGTCGATGTGTCGTGCTTTAAGCTACAAATTGCTATGTCGCAGATTTGCATACGATGAATAGAAGCGGAGTTATAGTTCTTTATATCTGTGAGGTCATGAATCATCATTGACGGCCGGAATGCCTACCACTCGAAACGATCGATGTTTGACGAAACTATGCAAGTTCGTCGCGGATCGGTATAAGGTGGGTCGATGTGTCGTGTTTTAGGCTACAAATTGCTATGTCGCAGATTTGCAAACGACGAATAGAAGCGGAGTTGTAGTTGTTTATATCTGTGAGGTCATGAATCATCATTGACGGCCGGAATGCCTACCACTCGAAACGATCGATGTTTGACGAAACTATGCAAGTTCGTCGCAGGTCGGTATAAGGTGACTCGATGTGTCGTGTTTTAGGCTACAAATTGCTATGTCGCAGATTTGCAAACGACGAATAGAAGCGGAGTTGTAGTTGTTTATATCTGTGAGGTCATGAATCATCATTGACGGCCGGATTGCCTACCACTCGGAACGATCGACGTTTGACGAAACTATGCAAGTTCTTCGCAGATCGGTATAAGGTGGCTCGATGTGTCGTGTTTTAGGCTACAAATTGCTATGTCGCAGATTTGCGTACGACGAATAGAAGCGGAGTTATAGTTGTTTATATCTGTCAGGCCATGAATCACCATTGACGGCCGGATTGCCTACCACTCAGAACGATCGACGTTTGCCGAAACTCTGCAAGTTCTTCGCAGATCGGTATAAGGTGGGTCGATGTGTCGTGTTTTAAGCTACAAATTGCTATGTCGCAGATTTGCATACGACGAATAGAGGCGGAGTTATAGTTGTTTATATCTGTGAGGCCATGAATCACCATTGACGGCAGGATTGCCTACCACTCGGAACGATCGACGTTTGACGAAACTATGCAAGTTCTTCGCAGATCGGTATAAGATGGGTCGATGTGTCGTGTTTTAACCTACAAATTGCTATGTCGCAGATTCGCATACGACGAATAGAAGCGGAGTTATAGTTGTTTATATGTGTCAGGCCATGAATCACCATTGACGACCGGATTGCTTTCCTCTCGAAACGATCGTTGTTTGACGAAACTATGCAAGTTCTTCGCAGGTCGGTATAAGGTGGGTCGATGTGTCGTGCTTTAAGCAACAAATTGCTATGTCGCAGATTTGCATACGACGAATAAAAGCGGAGTTATAGTTATTTATATCTGTGAGGCCATGAATCACCATCGACGGCCGGATTGCCTACCACTCGGCACGATCGACGTTTGACGAAACTATGCAAGTTCGTCGCAGATCGGTATAAGGTGGGTCGATGTGTAGTGCTTTAAGCTACAAATTGCTATGTCGCAGATTTGCATACGACGAATAGAAGCGGAGTTATAGTTGTTTATATTTGTCAGTCCATGAATCACCATTGACGACCGGATTGCCTTCCACTCGAAACGATCGATGTTTGACGAAACTATGCAAGTTCGTCGCAGATCGGTATAAGGTGGGTCGATGTGTCGTGCTTTAAGCTACAAATGGCTATGTCGCAGATTTGCATACGACGAATAGAAGCGGAGTTGTAGTTGTTTATATCTGTGAGGCCATGAATCACCATCGACGGCCGGATTGCCTACCACTCGAAACAATCGATGTTTGACGAAACTATGCAAGTTCGCCGCAGATTGGTATAAGGTGGGTCGATGTGTCGTGCTTTAAGCTACAAATTGCTATGTCGCAGATTTGCATACGATGAATAGAAGCGGAGTTATAGTTCTTTATATCTGTGAGGTCATGAATCATCATTGACGGCCGGAATGCCTACCACTCGAAACGATCGATGTTTGACGAAACTATGCAAGTTCGTCGCGGATCGGTATAAGGTGGGTCGATGTGTCGTGTTTTAGGCTACAAATTGCTATGTCGCAGATTTGCAAACGACGAATAGAAGCGGAGTTGTAGTTGTTTATATCTGTGAGGTCATGAATCATCATTGACGGCCGGAATGCCTACCACTTGAAACGATCGATGTTTGACGAAACTATGCAAGTTCGTCGCAGATCGGTATAAGGTGACTCGATGTGTCGTGTTTTTGGCTACAATTTGCTATGTCGCAGATTTGCAAACGACGAATAGAAGCGGAGTTGTAGTTGTTTATATCTGTGGGGTCATGAATCATCATTGACGGCCGGATTGCCTACCACTCGGAACGATCGACGTTTGACGAAACTATGCAAGCTCTTCGCAGATCGGTATAAGGTGGCTCGATGTGTCGTGTTTTAGGCTACAAATTGCTATGTCGCAGATTTGCGTACGACGAATAGAAGCGGAGTTATAGTTGTTTATATCTGTCAGGCCATGAATCACCATTGACGGCCGGATTGCCTACCACTCGGAACGATCGACGTTTGCCGAAACTCTGCAAGTTCTTCGCAGATCGGTATAAGGTGGGTCGATGTGTCGTGTTTTAAGCTACAAATTGCTATGTCGCAGATTTGCATACGACGAATAGAGGCGGAGTTATAGTTGTTTATATCTGTGAGGCCATGAATCACCATTGACGGCAGGATTGCCTACCACTCGGAACGATCGACGTTTGACGAAACTATGCAAGTTCTTCGCAGATCGGTATAAGGTGGCTCGATGTGTCGTGTTTTTGGCTACAAATTGCTATGTCGCAGATTTGCAAACGACGAATAGAAGCGGAGTTGTAGTTGTTTATATCTGTGAGGTCATAAATCATCATTGACGGCCGGAATGCCTACCACTCGAAACGATCGATGTTTGACGAAACTATGCAAGTTCGTCGCAGATCGGTATAAGGTGGGTCGATGTGTCGTGCTTTAAGCTACAAATGGCTAGGTAGCAGATTTGCATACGACGAATAGAAGCGGAGTTATAGTTGTCTATATCTGTGAGGCCATGAATCACCATCGACGGCCGGATTGCCTACCACTCGAAACAATCGATGTTTGACGAAACTATGCAAGTTCGTCGCAGATCGGTATAAGGTGGGTCGATGTGTCGTGCTTTAAGCTACAAATTGCTATGCCGCAGATTCGCATACGACGAATAGAAGCGGAGTAATTGATTTTTAGATCTGTGAGGTCATGAATCATCATTGACGGCCGGAATGCCTACCACTCGAAACGATCGATGTTTGACGAAACTATGCAAGTTCGTCGCAGACCGGTATAACGTGGGTCGATGTGTCGTGTTTTAACCTACAAATTGCTATGTCGCAGATTCGCATACGACGAATAGAAGCGGAGTTATAGTTGTTTATATGTGTCAGGCCATGAATCACCATTGACGACCGGATTGCTTTCCACTCGAAACGACCGATGTTTGACGAAACTATGCAAGTTCGTCGCAGATCGGTATAAGGTGGGTCGATGTGTCGTGCTTTAAGCTACAAATTGCTATGCCGCAGATTCGTATACGACGAATAGAAGCGGTGTTATCGATGTTTATATCTGTGAGGCCATGAATCACCATCGACGGCCGGATTGCCTACCACTCGGAACGATCGACGTTTGACGAAACTATGCAAGTTCGTCGCAGATCGGTATAAGGTGGGTCGATGTGTCGTGCTTTAAGCTACAAATGGCTATGTCGCAGATTTGCATACGACGAATAGAAGCGGAGTTGTAGTTGTTTATATCTGTGAGACCATGAATCACCATCGACGGCCGGATTGCCTACCACTCGAAACAATCGACGTTTGACGAAACTATGCAAGTTCTTCGCAGATCGGTATAAGGTGGCTCGATGTGTCGTGTTTTTGGCTACAAATTGCTATGTCGCAGATTTGCAAACGACGAATAGAAGCGGAGTTGTAGTTGTTTATATCTGTGAGGTCATAAATCATCATTGACGGCCGGAATGCCTACCACTCGAAACGATCGATGTTTGACGAAACTATGCAAGTTCGTCGCAGATCGGTATAAGGTGGGTCGATGTGTCGTGCTTTAAGCTACAAATGGCTATGTCGCAGATTTGCATACGACGAATAGAAGCGGAGTTGTAGTTGTTTATATCTGTGAGGCCATGAATCACCATCGACGGCCGGATTGCCTACCACTCGAAACAATCGATGTTTGACGAAACTATGCAAGTTAGTCGCAGATCGGTATTAGGTGGGTCGATGTGTCGTGCTTTAAGCTACAAATTGCTATGCCGCAGATTCGTATACGACGAATAGAAGCGGTGTTATCGATGTTTATATCTGTGAGGCCATGAATCACCATCGACGGCCGGATTGTCTACCACTCGGAACGATCAACGTTTGCCGAAACTCTGCAAGTTCTTCGCAGATCGGTATAAGGTGGGTCGATGTGTCGTGTTTTAAGCTACAAATTGCTATGTCGCAGATTTGCATACGACGAATAGAGGCGGAGTTATAGTTGTTTATATCTGTGAGGCCATGAATCACCATTGACGGCAGGATTGCCTACCACTCGGAACGATCGACGTTTGACGAAACTATGCAAGTTCTTCGCAGATCGGTATAAGATGGGTCGATGTGTCGTGTTTTAAGCTACAAATTGCTATGTCGCAGATTCGCGTACTACGAATAGAAGTGGAGTTATAGTTGTTTATATCTGTCTGGCCATGAATCACCATTGACGGCCGGATTGCCTTCCACTCGAAACGATCGATGTTTGACGAAACTATGCAAGTTCGTCGCAGATCGGTATAAGGTGGGTCGTTGGTCCGTGTTTTAAGCTACAAGTTGCTGTGTCGCAGATTCGCATACGACGAATAGAAGCGGAGTTATCGATGTTTATATCTGTGAGGCCATTAATCACCATTGACGACAGGATTGCCTATCACTCGAAACGATCGATGTTTGACGAAACTATGCAAGTTCTTCGCAGATCGGTATAAGGTGGGTGGATGTGTCGTGTTTTAGGCTACAAATTGCTATGTCGCAGATTTGCATACGACGAATAGAAGCGGAGTTGTAGTTGTTTATATCTGTCAGGCCGTGAATCACCATTGACGGCCGGATTGCCTACCACTCGGAACGATCGATGTTTGACCAAACTATGCAAGTTCTTTGCAGATCGGTATAAGGTGGGTCGATGTGTCGTGTTTTAAGCTACAATTTGCTATGTCGCAGATTTGCGTACGACGAATAGAAGCGGAGTTATAGTTGTTTATATCTGTCAGGCCGTGAATCACCATTGACGGCAGGATTGCCTACCACTCGGAACGATCGACGTTTGACGAAACTATGCAAGTTCTTCGCAGATCGGTATAAGATGGGTCGATGTGTCGTGTTTTAAGCTACAAATTGCTATGTCGCAGATTCGCATACGACGAATAGAAGTGGAGTTATAGTTGTTTATATGTGTCAGGCCATGAATCACCATTGACGACCGGATTGCTTTCCACTTGAAACGACCGATGTTTGACGAAACTATGCAAGTTCGTCGCAGATCGGTATAAGGTGGGTCGATGTGTAGTGCTTTAAGCTACAAATTGCTATGTCGCAGATTTGCATACGACGAATAGAAGCGGAGTTATAGTTGTTTATATTTGTCAGTCCATGAATCACCATTGACGACCGGATTGCCTTCCACTCGAAACGATCGATGTTTGACGAAACTATGCAAGTTCGTCGCAGATCGGTATAAGGTGGGTCGATGTGTCGTGCTTTAAGCTACAAATGGCTATGTCGCAGATTTGCATACGACGAATAGAAGCGGAGTTGTAGTTGTTTATATCTGTGAGGCCATGAATCACCATCGACGGCCGGATTGCCTACCACTCGAAACAATCGATGTTTGACGAAACTATGCAAGTTCGCCGCAGATTGGTATAAGGTGGGTCGATGTGTCGTGCTTTAAGCTACAAATTGCTATGTCGCAGATTTGCATACGATGAATAGAAGCGGAGTTATAGTTCTTTATATCTGTGAGGTCATGAATCATCATTGACGGCCGGAATGCCTACCACTCGAAACGATCGATGTTTGACGAAACTATGCAAGTTCGTCGCGGATCGGTATAAGGTGGGTCGATGTGTCGTGTTTTAGGCTACAAATTGCTATGTCGCAGATTTGCAAACGACGAATAGAAGCGGAGTTGTAGTTGTTTATATCTGTGAGGTCATGAATCATCATTGACGGCCGGAATGCCTACCACTTGAAACGATCGATGTTTGACGAAACTATGCAAGTTCGTCGCAGATCGGTATAAGGTGACTCGATGTGTCGTGTTTTTGGCTACAATTTGCTATGTCGCAGATTTGCAAACGACGAATAGAAGCGGAGTTGTAGTTGTTTATATCTGTGGGGTCATGAATCATCATTGACGGCCGGATTGCCTACCACTCGGAACGATCGACGTTTGACGAAACTATGCAAGCTCTTCGCAGATCGGTATAAGGTGGCTCGATGTGTCGTGTTTTAGGCTACAAATTGCTATGTCGCAGATTTGCGTACGACGAATAGAAGCGGAGTTATAGTTGTTTATATCTGTCAGGCCATGAATCACCATTGACGGCCGGATTGCCTACCACTCGGAACGATCGACGTTTGCCGAAACTCTGCAAGTTCTTCGCAGATCGGTATAAGGTGGGTCGATGTGTCGTGTTTTAAGCTACAAATTGCTATGTCGCAGATTTGCATACGACGAATAGAGGCGGAGTTATAGTTGTTTATATCTGTGAGGCCATGAATCACCATTGACGGCAGGATTGCCTACCACTCGGAACGATCGACGTTTGACGAAACTATGCAAGTTCTTCGCAGATCGGTATAAGGTGGCTCGATGTGTCGTGTTTTTGGCTACAAATTGCTATGTCGCAGATTTGCAAACGACGAATAGAAGCGGAGTTGTAGTTGTTTATATCTGTGAGGTCATAAATCATCATTGACGGCCGGAATGCCTACCACTCGAAACGATCGATGTTTGACGAAACTATGCAAGTTCGTCGCAGATCGGTATAAGGTGGGTCGATGTGTCGTGCTTTAAGCTACAAATGGCTAGGTAGCAGATTTGCATACGACGAATAGAAGCGGAGTTATAGTTGTCTATATCTGTGAGGCCATGAATCACCATCGACGGCCGGATTGCCTACCACTCGAAACGATCGATGTTTGACGAAACTATGCAAGTTCGTCGCAGATCGGTATAAGGTGGGTCGATGTGTCGTGCTTTAAGCTACAAATTGCTATGCCGCAGATTCGCATACGACGAATAGAAGCGGAGTAATTGATTTTTAGATCTGTGAGGTCATGAATCATCATTGACGGCCGGAATGCCTACCACTCGAAACGATCGATGTTTGACGAAACTATGCAAGTTCGTCGCAGACCGGTATAACGTGGGTCGATGTGTCGTGTTTTAACCTACAAATTGCTATGTCGCAGATTCGCATACGACGAATAGAAGCGGAGTTATAGTTGTTTATATGTGTCAGGCCATGAATCACCATTGACGACCGGATTGCTTTCCACTCGAAACGACCGATGTTTGACGAAACTATGCAAGTTCGTCGCAGATCGGTATAAGGTGGGTCGATGTGTCGTGATTTAAGCTACAAATTGCTATGCCGCAGATTCGTATACGACGAATAGAAGCGGTGTTATCGATGTTTATATCTGTGAGGCCATGAATCACCATCGACGGCCGGATTGCCTACCACTCGGAACGATCGACGTTTGACGAAACTATGCAAGTTCGTCGCAGATCGGTATAAGGTGGGTCGATGTGTCGTGCTTTAAGCTACAAATGGCTATGTCGCAGATTTGCATACGACGAATAGAAGCGGAGTTGTAGTTGTTTATATCTGTGAGACCATGAATCACCATCGACGGCCGGATTGCCTACCACTCGAAACAATCGACGTTTGACGAAACTATGCAAGTTCTTCGCAGATCGGTATAAGGTGGCTCGATGTGTCGTGTTTTTGGCTACAAATTGCTATGTCGCAGATTTGCAAACGACGAATAGAAGCGGAGTTGTAGTTGTTTATATCTGTGAGGTCATAAATCATCATTGACGGCCGGAATGCCTACCACTCGAAACGATCGATGTTTGACGAAACTATGCAAGTTCGTCGCAGATCGGTATAAGGTGGGTCGATGTGTCGTGCTTTAAGCTACAAATGGCTATGTCGCAGATTTGCATACGACGAATAGAAGCGGAGTTGTAGTTGTTTATATCTGTGAGGCCATGAATCACCATCGACGGCCGGATTGCCTACCACTCGAAACAATCGATGTTTGACGAAACTATGCAAGTTAGTCGCAGATCGGTATTAGGTGGGTCGATGTGTCGTGCTTTAAGCTACAAATTGCTATGCCGCAGATTCGTATACGACGAATAGAAGCGGTGTTATCGATGTTTATATCTGTGAGGCCATGAATCACCATCGACGGCCGGATTGTCTACCACTCGGAACGATCAACGTTTGCCGAAACTCTGCAAGTTCTTCGCAGATCGGTATAAGGTGGGTCGATGTGTCGTGTTTTAAGCTACAAATTGCTATGTCGCAGATTTGCATACGACGAATAGAGGCGGAGTTATAGTTGTTTATATCTGTGAGGCCATGAATCACCATTGACGGCAGGATTGCCTACCACTCGGAACGATCGACGTTTGACGAAACTATGCAAGTTCTTCGCAGATCGGTATAAGATGGGTCGATGTGTCGTGTTTTAAGCTACAAATTGCTATGTCGCAGATTCGCGTACTACGAATAGAAGTGGAGTTATAGTTGTTTATATCTGTCTGGCCATGAATCACCATTGACGGCCGGATTGCCTTCCACTCGAAACGATCGATGTTTGACGAAACTATGCAAGTTCGTCGCAGATCGGTATAAGGTGGGTCGTTGGTCCGTGTTTTAAGCTACAAGTTGCTGTGTCGCAGATTCGCATACGACGAATAGAAGCGGAGTTATCGATGTTTATATCTGTGAGGCCATTAATCACCATTGACGACAGGATTGCCTATCACTCGAAACGATCGATGTTTGACGAAACTATGCAAGTTCTTCGCAGATCGGTATAAGGTGGGTGGATGTGTCGTGTTTTAGGCTACAAATTGCTATGTCGCAGATTTGCATACGACGAATAGAAGCGGAGTTGTAGTTGTTTATATCTGTCAGGCCGTGAATCACCATTGACGGCCGGATTGCCTACCACTCGGAACGATCGATGTTTGACCAAACTATGCAAGTTCTTTGCAGATCGGTATAAGGTGGGTCGATGTGTCGTGTTTTAAGCTACAATTTGCTATGTCGCAGATTTGCGTACGACGAATAGAAGCGGAGTTATAGTTGTTTATATCTGTCAGGCCGTGAATCACCATTGACGGCAGGATTGCCTACCACTCGGAACGATCGACGTTTGACGAAACTATGCAAGTTCTTCGCAGATCGGTATAAGATGGGTCGATGTGTCGTGTTTTAAGCTACAAATTGCTATGTCGCAGATTCGCATACGACGAATAGAAGTGGAGTTATAGTTGTTTATATCTGTCAGGCCATGAATCACCATTGACGGCCGGATTGCCTTCCACTCGAAACGATCGATGTTTGACGAAACTATGCAAGTTCTTCGCAGATCGGTATAAGGTGGGTCGATGTGTCGTGTTTTAACCTACAAATTGCTATGTCGCAGATTCGCATACGACGAATAGAAGCGGAGTTATAGTTGTTTATATGTGTCAGGCCATGAATCACCATTGACGACCGGATTGCTTTCCACTTGAAACGACCGATGTTTGACGAAACTATGCAAGTTCGTCGCAGATCGGTATAAGGTGGCTCGATGTGTCGTGTTTTAGGCTACAAATTGCTATGTCGCAGATTTGCATACGACGAATAGAAGCGGAGTTGTAGTTGTTTATATCTGTGAGGCCATTAATCACCATTGACGACAGGATTGCCTATCACTCGAAACGATCGATGTTTGACGAAACTATCCAAGTTCTTCGCAGATCGGTATAAGGTGGCTCGATGTGTCGTGTTTTAGGCTACAAATTGCTATGTCGCAGATTTGCGTACGACGAATAGAAGCGGAGTTATAGTTGTTTTTATCTGTCAGGCCATGAATCACCATTGACGGCCGGATTGCCTACCACTCGGAACGATCGACGTTTGACGAAACTCTGCAAGTTCTTCGCAGATCGGTATAAGGTGGGTCGATGTGCCGTGTTTTAAGCTACAAATTGCTATGTCGCAGATTTGCGTACGACGAATAGAAGCGGAGTTATAGTAGTTTATATCTGTCAGGCCATGAATCACCATTGACGGCCGGATTGCCTACCACTCGAAACGATCGATGTTTGACGAAACTATGCAAGTTCGTCGCAGATCGGTATAAGGTGGGTCGTTGGGCCGTGTTTTAAGCTACAAGTTGCTATGTCGCAGATTCGCATACGTCGAATAGAAGTGGAGTTATAGTTGTTTATATCTGTGAGGCCATTAATCACCATTGACGACCGGATTACCTACCACTCGAAACGATCGATGTTTGACGAAACTATGCAAGTTCGTCGCAGATCGGTATAAGGTGGGTCGTTGGTCCATGTTTTAAGCTACAAGTTGCTGTGTCGCAGATTCGCATACGACGAATAGAAGCGGAGTTATCGATGTTTATATCTGTGAGGCCATTAATCACCATTGACGACAGGATTGCCTATCACTCGAAACGATCGATGTTTGACGAAACTATGCAAGTCCGTCGCAGATCGGTATAAGGTGGGTCGATGTGTCGTGCTTTAAGCTACAAATTGCTATGTCGCAGATTTGCATACGACGAATAGAAGCGGAGTAATAGTTGTTTATATCTGTGAGGCCATGAATCACCATTGACGACCGGATTGCTTTCCACTTGAAACGACCGATGTTTGACGAAACTATGCAAGTTCGTCGCAGATCGGTATAAGGTGGCTCGATGTGTCGTGTTTTAGGCTACAAATTGCTATGTCGCAGATTTGCATACGACGAATAGAAGCGGAATTGTAGTTGTTTATATCTGTGAGGTCATGAATCATCATTGACGGCCAGAATGCATACCACTCGAAACGATCGATGTTTGACGAAACTATGCAAGTTCGTCGCAGATCGGTATAAGGTGGGTCGATGTGTCGGGCTTTAAGCTACAAATTGCTATGTCGCAGATTTGCATACGACAAATAGAAGCGGAGTTATAGTTGTTTATATCTGTGAGGTCATGAATCATCATTGACGGCCGGAATGCCTACCACTCGAAACGATCGATGTTTGACGAAACTATGCAAGTTCGTCGCAGATCGGTATAAGGTGGGTCGATGTGTCGGGCTTTAAGCTACAAATTGCTATGTCGCAGATTTGCATACGACGAATAGAAGCGGAGTTATAGTTGTTTATATCTGTGAGGTCATGAATCATCATTGACGGCCGGAATGCCTACCACTCGAAACGATCGATGTTTGACGAAACTATGCAAGTTCGTCGCAGATCGGTATAAGGTGGGTCGATGTGTCGTGCTTTAAGCTACAAATTGCTATGTCGCAGATTTGCATACGACGAATAGAAGCGGAGTAATAGTTGTTTATATCTGTGAGGCCATGAATCACCATTGACGACCGGATTGCCTACCACTCGAAACGATCGACGTTTGACGAAACTATGCAAGTTCTTCGCAGATCGGTATAAGGTGGGTGGATGTGTCGTGTTTTAGGCTACAAATTGCTATGTCGCAGATTTGCATACGACGAATAGAAGCGGAGTTGTAGTTGTTTATATCTGTCAGGCCATGAATCACCATTGACGGCCGGATTGCCTACCACTCGGAACGATCGACGTTTGCCGAAACTCTGCAAGTTCTTCGCAGATCGGTATAAGGTGGGTCGATGTGCCGTGTTTTAAGCTACAAATTGCTATGTCGCAGATTTGCATACGACGAATAGAAGCGGAGTTATAGTTGTTTATATCTGTCAGGCCGTGAATCACCATTGACGGCCGGATTGCCTACCACTCGGAACGATCGATGTTTGACCAAACTATGCAAGTTCTTTGCAGATCGGTATAAGGTGGGTCGATGTGTCGTGTTTTAAGCTACAATTTGCTATGTCGCAGATTTGCGTACGACGAATAGAAGCGGAGTTATAGTTGTTTATATCTGTCAGGCCGTGAATCACCATTGACGGCAGGATTGCCTACCACTCGGAACGATCGACGTTTGACGAAACTATGCAAGTTCTTCGCAGATCGGTATAAGATGGGTCGATGTGTCGTGTTTTAAGCTACAAATTGCTATGTCGCAGATTCGCATACGACGAATAGAAGTGGAGTTATAGTTGTTTATATCTGTCAGGCCATGAATCACCATTGACGGCCGGATTGCCTTCCACTCGAAACGATCGATGTTTGACGAAACTATGCAAGTTCTTCGCAGATCGGTATAAGGTGGGTCGGTGTGTCGTGTTTTAACCTACAAATTGCTATGTCGCAGATTCGCATACGACGAATAGAAGCGGAGTTATAGTTGTTTATATGTGTCAGGCCATGAATCACCATTGACGACCGGATTGCTTTCCACTTGAAACGACCGATGTTTGACGAAACTATGCAAGTTCGTCGCAGATCGGTATAAGGTGGCTCGATGTGTCGTGTTTTAGGCTACAAATTGCTATGTCGCAGATTTGCATACGACGAATAGAAGCGGAGTTGTAGTTGTTTATATCTGTGAGGCCATTAATCACCATTGACGACAGGATTGCCTATCACTCGAAACGATCGATGTTTGACGAAACTATCCAAGTTCTTCGCAGATCGGTATAAGGTGGCTCGATGTGTCGTGTTTTAGGCTACAAATTGCTATGTCGCAGATTTGCGTACGACGAATAGAAGCGGAGTTATCGATGTTTATATCTGTGAGGCCATTAACCACCATTGACGGCCGGATTGCCTACCACTCGGAACGATCGACGTTTGCCGAAACTCTGCAAGTTCTTCGCAGATCGGTATAAGGTGGGTCGATGTGTCGGGCTTTAAGCTACAAATTGCTATGTCGCAGATTTGCATACGACGAATAGAAGCGGAGTTATAGTTGTTTATATCTGTGAGGTCATGAATCATCATTGACGGCCGGAATGCCTACCACTCGAAACGATCGATGTTTGACGAAACTATGCAAGTTCTTCGCAGATCGGTATAAGGTGGCTCGATGTGTCGTGTTTTTGGCTACAAATTGCTATGTCGCAGATTTGCAAACGACGAATAGAAGCGGAGTTGTAGTTGTTTATATCTGTGAGGTCATAAATCATCATTGACGGCCGGAATGCCTACCACTCGAAACGATCGATGTTTGACGAAACTATGCAAGTTCGTCGCAGATCGGTATAAGGTGGGTCGATGTGTCGTGCTTTAAGCTACAAATGGCTATGTCGCAGATTTGCATACGACGAATAGAAGCGGAGTTGTAGTTGTTTATATCTGTGAGGCCATGAATCACCATCGACGGCCGGATTGCCTACCACTCGAAACAATCGATGTTTGACGAAACTATGCAAGTTAGTCGCAGATCGGTATTAGGTGGGTCGATGTGTCGTGCTTTAAGCTACAAATTGCTATGCCGCAGATTCGTATACGACGAATAGAAGCGGTGTTATCGATGTTTATATCTGTGAGGCCATGAATCACCATCGACGGCCGGATTGTCTACCACTCGGAACGATCAACGTTTGCCGAAACTCTGCAAGTTCTTCGCAGATCGGTATAAGGTGGGTCGATGTGTCGTGTTTTAAGCTACAAATTGCTATGTCGCAGATTTGCATACGACGAATAGAGGCGGAGTTATAGTTGTTTATATCTGTGAGGCCATGAATCACCATTGACGGCAGGATTGCCTACCACTCGGAACGATCGACGTTTGACGAAACTATGCAAGTTCTTCGCAGATCGGTATAAGATGGGTCGATGTGTCGTGTTTTAAGCTACAAATTGCTATGTCGCAGATTCGCATACGACGAATAGAAGTGGAGTTATAGTTGTTTATATCTGTCTGGCCATGAATCACCATTGACGGCCGGATTGCCTTCCACTCGAAACGATCGATGTTTGACGAAACTATGCAAGTTCGTCGCAGATCGGTATAAGGTGGGTCGTTGGTCCGTGTTTTAAGCTACAAGTTGCTGTGTCGCAGATTCGCATACGACGAATAGAAGCGGAGTTATCGATGTTTATATCTGTGAGGCCATTAATCACCATTGACGACAGGATTGCCTATCACTCGAAACGATCGATGTTTGACGAAACTATGCAAGTTCTTCGCAGATCGGTATAAGGTGGGTGGATGTGTCGTGTTTTAGGCTACAAATTGCTATGTCGCAGATTTGCATACGACGAATAGAAGCGGAGTTGTAGTTGTTTATATCTGTCAGGCCGTGAATCACCATTGACGGCCGGATTGCCTACCACTCGGAACGATCGATGTTTGACCAAACTATGCAAGTTCTTTGCAGATCGGTATAAGGTGGGTCGATGTGTCGTGTTTTAAGCTACAATTTGCTATGTCGCAGATTTGCGTACGACGAATAGAAGCGGAGTTATAGTTGTTTATATGTGTCAGGCCATGAATCACCATTGACGACCGGATTGCTTTCCACTTGAAACGACCGATGTTTGACGAAACTATGCAAGTTCGTCGCAGATCGGTATAAGGTGGCTCGATGTGTCGTGTTTTAGGCTACAAATTGCTATGTCGCAGATTTGCATACGACGAATAGAAGCGGAGTTGTAGTTGTTTATATCTGTGAGGCCATTAATCACCATTGACGACAGGATTGCCTATCACTCGAAACGATCGATGTTTGACGAAACTATCCAAGTTCTTCGCAGATCGGTATAAGGTGGCTCGATGTGTCGTGTTTTAGGCTACAAATTGCTATGTCGCAGATTTGCGTACGACGAATAGAAGCGGAGTTATAGTTGTTTTTATCTGTCAGGCCATGAATCACCATTGACGGCCGGATTGCCTACCACTCGGAACGATCGACGTTTGCCGAAACTCTGCAAGTTCTTCGCAGATCGGTATAAGGTGGGTCGATGTGCCGTGTTTTAAGCTACAAATTGCTATGTCGCAGATTTGCGTACGACGAATAGAAGCGGAGTTATAGTAGTTTATATCTGTCAGGCCATGAATCACCATTGACGGCCGGATTGCCTACCACTCGAAACGATCGATGTTTGACGAAACTATGCAAGTTCGTCGCAGATCGGTATAAGGTGGGTCGTTGGGCCGTGTTTTAAGCTACAAGTTGCTATGTCGCAGATTCGCATACGTCGAATAGAAGTGGAGTTATAGTTGTTTATATCTGTGAGGCCATTAATCACCATTGACGACCGGATTACCTACCACTCGAAACGATCGATGTTTGACGAAACTATGCAAGTTCGTCGCAGATCGGTATAAGGTGGGTCGTTGGTCCATGTTTTAAGCTACAAGTTGCTGTGTCGCAGATTCGCATACGACGAATAGAAGCGGAGTTATCGATGTTTATATCTGTGAGGCCATTAATCACCATTGACGACAGGATTGCCTATCACTCGAAACGATCGATGTTTGACGAAACTATGCAAGTCCGTCGCAGATCGGTATAAGGTGGGTCGATGTGTCGTGCTTTAAGCTACAAATTGCTATGTCGCAGATTTGCATACGACGAATAGAAGCGGAGTAATAGTTGTTTATATCTGTGAGGCCATGAATCACCATTGACGACCGGATTGCTTTCCACTTGAAACGACCGATGTTTGACGAAACTATGCAAGTTCGTCGCAGATCGGTATAAGGTGGCTCGATGTGTCGTGTTTTAGGCTACAAATTGCTATGTCGCAGATTTGCATACGACGAATAGAAGCGGAATTGTAGTTGTTTATATCTGTGAGGTCATGAATCATCATTGACGGCCAGAATGCATACCACTCGAAACGATCGATGTTTGACGAAACTATGCAAGTTCGTCGCAGATCGGTATAAGGTGGGTCGATGTGTCGGGCTTTAAGCTACAAATTGCTATGTCGCAGATTTGCATACGACAAATAGAAGCGGAGTTATAGTTGTTTATATCTGTGAGGTCATGAATCATCATTGACGGCCGGAATGCCTACCACTCGAAACGATCGATGTTTGACGAAACTATGCAAGTTCGTCGCAGATCGGTATAAGGTGGGTCGATGTGTCGGGCTTTAAGCTACAAATTGCTATGTCGCAGATTTGCATACGACGAATAGAAGCGGAGTTATAGTTGTTTATATCTGTGAGGTCATGAATCATCATTGACGGCCGGAATGCCTACCACTCGAAACGATCGATGTTTGACGAAACTATGCAAGTTCGTCGCAGATCGGTATAAGGTGGGTCGATGTGTCGTGCTTTAAGCCACAAATTGCTATGTCGCAGATTTGCATACGACGAATAGAAGCGGAGTAATAGTTGTTTATATCTGTGAGGCCATGAATCACCATTGACGACCGGATTGCCTACCACTCGAAACGATCGACGTTTGACGAAACTATGCAAGTTCTTCGCAGATCGGTATAAGGTGGGTGGATGTGTCGTGTTTTAGGCTACAAATTGCTATGTCGCAGATTTGCATACGACGAATAGAAGCGGAGTTGTAGTTGTTTATATCTGTCAGGCCATGAATCACCATTGACGGCCGGATTGCCTACCACTCGGAACGATCGACGTTTGCCGAAACTCTGCAAGTTCTTCGCAGATCGGTATAAGGTGGGTCGATGTGCCGTGTTTTAAGCTACAAATTGCTATGTCGCAGATTTGCATACGACGAATAGAAGCGGAGTTATAGTTGTTTATATCTGTCAGGCCGTGAATCACCATTGACGGCCGGATTGCCTACCACTCGGAACGATCGATGTTTGACCAAACTATGCAAGTTCTTTGCAGATCGGTATAAGGTGGGTCGATGTGTCGTGTTTTAAGCTACAATTTGCTATGTCGCAGATTTGCGTACGACGAATAGAAGCGGAGTTATAGTTGTTTATATCTGTCAGGCCGTGAATCACCATTGACGGCAGGATTGCCTACCACTCGGAACGATCGACGTTTGACGAAACTATGCAAGTTCTTCGCAGATCGGTATAAGATGGGTCGATGTGTCGTGTTTTAAGCTACAAATTGCTATGTCGCAGATTCGCATACGACGAATAGAAGTGGAGTTATAGTTGTTTATATCTGTCAGGCCATGAATCACCATTGACGGCCGGATTGCCTTCCACTCGAAACGATCGATGTTTGACGAAACTATGCAAGTTCTTCGCAGATCGGTATAAGGTGGGTCGATGTGTCGTGTTTTAACCTACAAATTGCTATGTCGCAGATTCGCATACGACGAATAGAAGCGGAGTTATAGTTGTTTATATGTGTCAGGCCATGAATCACCATTGACGACCGGATTGCTTTCCACTTGAAACGACCGATGTTTGACGAAACTATGCAAGTTCGTCGCAGATCGGTATAAGGTGGCTCGATGTGTCGTGTTTTAGGCTACAAATTGCTATGTCGCAGATTTGCATACGACGAATAGAAGCGGAGTTGTAGTTGTTTATATCTGTGAGGCCATTAATCACCATTGACGACAGGATTGCCTATCACTCGAAACGATCGATGTTTGACGAAACTATCCAAGTTCTTCGCAGATCGGTATAAGGTGGCTCGATGTGTCGTGTTTTAGGCTACAAATTGCTATGTCGCAGATTTGCGTACGACGAATAGAAGCGGAGTTATCGATGTTTATATCTGTGAGGCCATTAACCACCATTGACGGCCGGATTGCCTACCACTCGGAACGATCGACGTTTGCCGAAACTCTGCAAGTTCTTCGCAGATCGGTATAAGGTGGGTCGATGTGTCGGGCTTTAAGCTACAAATTGCTATGTCGCAGATTTGCATACGACGAATAGAAGCGGAGTTATAGTTGTTTATATCTGTGAGGTCATGAATCATCATTGACGGCCGGAATGCCTACCACTCGAAACGATCGATGTTTGACGAAACTATGCAAGTTCTTCGCAGATCGGTATAAGGTGGCTCGATGTGTCGTGTTTTAGGCTACAAATTGCTATGTCGCAGATTTGCGTACGACGAATAGAAGCGGAGTTATAGTTGTTTTTATCTGTCAGGCCATGAATCACCATTGACGGCCGGATTGCCTACCACTCGGAACGATCGACGTTTGCCGAAACTCTGCAAGTTCTTCGCAGATCGGTATAAGGTGGGTCGATGTGCCGTGTTTTAAGCTACAAATTGCTATGTCGCAGATTTGCGTACGACGAATAGAAGCGGAGTTATAGTTGTTTATATCTGTCAGGCCGTGAATCACCATTGACGGCAGGATTGCCTACCACTCGGAACGATCGACGTTTGACGAAACTATGCAAGTTCTTCGCAGATCGGTATAAGATGGGTCGATGTGTCGTGTTTTAAGCTACAAATTGCTATGTCGCAGATTCGCATACGACGAATAGAAGTGGAGTTATAGTTGTTTATATCTGTCAGGCCATGAATCACCATTGACGGCCGGATTGCCTTCCACTCGAAACGATCGATGTTTGACGAAACTATGCAAGTTCTTCGCAGATCGGTATAAGGTGGGTCGATGTTTCGTGTTTTAACCTACAAATTGCTATGTCGCAGATTCGCATACGACGAATAGAAGCGGAGTTATAGTTGTTTATATGTGTCAGGCCATGAATCACCATTGACGACCGGATTGCTTTCCACTTGAAACGACCGATGTTTGACGAAACTATGCAAGTTCGTCGCAGATCGGAATAAGGTGGCTCGATGTGTCGTGTTTTAGGCTACAAATTGCTATGTCGCAGATTTGCATACGACGAATAGAAGCGGAGTTGTAGTTGTTTATATCTGTGAGGCCATTAATCACCATTGACGACAGGATTGCCTATCACTCGAAACGATCGATGTTTGACGAAACTATGCAAGTTCTTCGCAGATCGGTATAAGGTGGCTCGATGTGTCGTGTTTTAGGCTACAAATTGCTATGTCGCAGATTTGCGTACGACGAATAGAAGCGGAGTTATAGTTGTTTTTATCTGTCAGGCCATGAATCACCATTGACGGCCGGATTGCCTACCACTCGGAACGATCGACGTTTGCCGAAACTCTGCAAGTTCTTCGCAGATCGGTATAAGGTGGGTCGATGTGCCGTGTTTTAAGCTACAAATTGCTATGTCGCAGATTTGCGTACGACGAATAGAAGCGGAGTTATAGTTGTTTGTATCTGTCAGGCCATGAATCACCATTGACGGCCGGATTGCCTACCACTCGAAACAATCGACGTTTGACGAAACTATGCAAGTTCGTCGCAGATCGGTATAAGGTGGGTCGATGTGTCGTGCTTTAAGCTACAAATTGCTATGCCGCAGATTCGCATACGACGAATAGAAGCGGAGTTATAGTTTTTTATATCTGTGAGGACATGAATCATCATTGACGGCCGGAATGCCTACCACTCGAAACGATCGATGTTTGACGAAACTATGCAAGTTCGTCGCAGATCGGTATAAGGTGGGTCGATGTGTAGTGCTTTAAGCTACAAATTGCTATGTCGCAGATTTGCATACGACGAATAGAAGCGGAGTTATAGTTGTCTATATCTGTGAGGCCATGAATCACCATCGACGGCCGGATTGCCTACCACTCGAAACAATCGATGTTTGACGAAACTATGCAAGTTCGTCGCAGATCGGTATAAGGTGGGTCGATGTGTCGTGCTTTAAGCTACAAATTGCTATGCCGCAGATTCGCATACGACGAATAGAAGCGGAGTAATCGATGTTTAGATCTGTGAGGTCATGAATCATCATTGACGGCCGGAATGCCTACCACTCGAAACGATCGATGTTTGACGAAACTATGCAAGTTCGTCGCAGACCGGTATAACGTGGGTCGATGTGTCGTGTTTTAACCTATAAATTGCTATGTCGCAGATTCGCATACGACGAATAGAAGCGGAGTTATAGTTGTTTATATGTGTCAGGCCATGAATCACCATTGACGACCGGATTGCTTTCCACTCGAAACGACCGATGTTTGACGAAACTATGCAAGTTCGTCGCAGATCGGTATAAGGTGACTCGATGTGTCGTGCTTTAAGCTACAAATGGCTATGTCGCAGATTTGCATACGACGAATAGAAGCGGAGTTGTAGTTGTTTATATCTGTGAGGCCATGAATCACCATCGACGGCCGGATTGCCTACCACTCGAAACAATCGATGTTTGACGAAACTATGCAAGTTAGTCGCAGATCGGTATAAGGTGGGTCGATGTGTCGTGCTTTAAGCTACAAATTGCTATGCCGCAGATTCGTATACGACGAATAGAAGCGGTGTTATCGATGTTTATATCTGTGAGGCCATGAATCACCATCGACGGCCGGATTGCCTACCACTCGGAACGATCGACGTTTGACGAAACTATGCAAGTTCTTCGCAGATCGGTATAAGGTGGCTCGATGTGTCGTGTTTTAGGCTACAAATTGCTATGTCGCAGATTTGCATACGACGAATAGAAGCGGAATTGTAGTTGTTTATATCTGTGAGGTCATGAATCATCATTGACGGCCAGAATGCATACCACTCGAAACGATCGATGTTTGACGAAACTATGCAAGTTCGTCGCAGATCGGTATAAGGTGGGTCGATGTGTCGGGCTTTAAGCTACAAATTGCTATGTCGCAGATTTGCATACGACGAATAGAAGCGGAGTTATAGTTGTTTATATCTGTGAGGTCATGAATCATCATTGACGGCCGGAATGCCTACCACTCGAAACGATCGATCTTTGACGAAACTATGCAAGTTCGTCGCAGATCGGTATAAGGTGGGTCGATGTGTCGTTCTTTAAGCTACAAATTGCTATGTCGCAGATTTGCATACGACGAATAGAAGCGGAGTAATAGTTGTTTATATCTGTGAGGCCATGAATCACCATTGACGACCGGATTGCCTACCACTCGAAACGATCGACGTTTGCCGGAACTATGCAAGTTCTTCGCAGATCGGTATAAGGTGGGTCGTTGGGCCGTGTTTTAAGCTACAACTTGCTATGTCGCAGATTCGCATACGACGAATAGAAGCGGAGTTATCGATGTTTATATCTGTGAGGCCATTAACCACCATTGACGGCCGGATTGCCTACCACTCGGAACGATCGACGTTTGCCGAAACTCTGCAAGTTCTTCGCAGATCGGTATAAGGTGGGTCGATGTGTCGGGCATTAAGCTACAAATTGCTATGTCGCAGATTTGCATACGACGAATAGAAGCGGAGTTATAGTTGTTTATATCTGTGAGGTCATGAATCATCATTGACGGCCGGAATGCCTACCACTCGAAACGATCGATGTTTGACGAAACTATGCAAGTTCGTCGCAGATCGGTATAAGGTGGGTCGATGTGTCGGGCTTTAAGCTACAAATTGCTATGCCGCAGATTTGCATACGACGAATAGAAGCGGAGTTATAGTTGTTTATATCTGTCAGGCCGTGAATCACCATTGACGGCCGGATTGCCTACCACTCGAAACAATCGATGTTTGACGAAACTATGCAAGTTCGTCGCAGATCGGTATAAGGTGGGTCGATGTGTCGTGCTTTAAGCTACAAATTGCTATGCCGCAGATTCGCATACGACGAATAGAAGCGGAGTTATCGATGTTTATATCTGTGAGGCCATGAATCACCATCGACGGCCGGATTGCCTACCACTCGGAACGATCGACGTTTGACGAAACTATGCAAGTTCTTCGCAGATCGGTATAAGGTGTCTCGATGTGTCGGGTTTTAGGCTACAAATTGCTATGTCGCAGATTTGCGTACGACGAATAGAAGCGGAGTTATAGTTGTTTATATCTGTCAGGCCATGAATCACCATTGACGGCCGGATTGCCTACCACTCGGAACGATCGACGTTTGCCGAAACTCTGCAAGTTCTTCGCAGATCGGTATAAGGTGGGTCGATGTGTCGTGTTTTAAGCTACAAATTGCTATGTCGCAGATTTGCATACGACGAATAGAGGCGGAGTTATAGTTGTTTTTATCTGTGAGGCCATGAATCACCATTGACGGTAGGATTGCTAACCACTCGGAACGATCGACGTTTGACGAAACTATGCAAGTTCTTCGCAGATCGGTATAAGGTGGGTCGATGTGTCGTGTTTTAAGCTACAAATTGCTATGTCGCAAATTTGCATACGACGAATAGAAGCGGAGTTATAGTTGTTTATATTTGTCAGTCCATGAATCACCATTGACGACCGGATTGCCTTCCACTCGAAACGATCGATGTTTGACGAAACTATGCAGGTTCGTCGCAGATCGGTATAAGGTGGGTCGATGTGTCGTGCTTTAAGCTACAAATGGCTAGGTCGCAGATTTGCATACGACGAATAGAAGCGGAGTTGTAGTTGTTTATATCTGTGAGGCCATGAATCACCATCGACGGCCGGATTGCCTACCACTCGAAACAATCGATGTTTGACGAAACTATGCAAGTTCGCCGCAGATCGGTATAAGGTGGGTCGATGTGTCGTGCTTTAAGCTACAAATTGCTATGTCGCAGATTTGCATACGATGAATAGAAGCGGAGTTATAGTTTTTTATATCTGTGAGGACATGAATCATCATTGACGGCCGGAATGCCTACCACTCGAAACGATCGATGTTTGACGAAACTATGCAAGTTCGTCGCAGATCGGTATAAGGTGGGTCGATGTGTAGTGCTTTAAGCTACAAATTGCTATGTCGCAGATTTGCATACGACGAATAGAAGCGGAGTTATAGTTGTCTATATCTGTGAGGCCATGAATCACCAACGACGGCCGGATTGCCTACCACTCGAAACAATCGATGTTTGACGAAACTATGCAAGTTCGTCGCAGATCGGTATAAGGTGGGTCGATGTGTCGTGCTTTAACCCTTTGCGGACGAGAGGCGACTCTCGGTCGCCACGGTGTTTCATGCGGCAAAACGAGTGATTATTGACAAGGAATCATTGCATAACCGAAAGTTTGATAAAATCTTGAATACTGCGGATCATATAAAGTGATTCTACATAAAACACAAAGTATTTTTGATATTATTAACAACTTGAGAGGACATTTTCGCCAGGCGCGTCTTGGAGCGTTGGCACTAAATGTTGAAACCCGCTTAAACAATCGCCCCCATGTCATGCTGAAAGAAGCCAAAAGGGACTGCATGGTTTGCTTTGACCACAGGAAACCCGGAGGAAAAAAAGAAACTGTATATTATTACGATACAAGTCCTGATAAACCAAGGATGCATCTTGGGGACTGTTTTGTATTAAATCACACTAGAATTAATTATAAATCATAAAAGTGGTAAAACATTGTTTTCTAGAATGCGTAAATGTATAAAATGTAAAAATATATTATTTATATACATTTGTTTGTGTGTAACAGTATTTTAAAGTAGTTGCAACTTGTCGGTTCGACCGGCTGAAAACGTCGTCGTCCGCAAAGGGTTAAGCTACAAATTGCTATGCCGCAGATTCGCATACGACGAATAGAAGCGGAGTAATCGATGTTTAGATCTGTGAGGTCATGAATCATCATTGACGGCCGGAATGCCTACCACTCGAAACGATCGATGTTTGACGAAACTATGCAAGTTCGTCGCAGACCGGTATAACGTGGGTCGATGTGTCGTGTTTTAACCTACAAATTGCTATGTCGCAGATTCGCATACGACGAATAGAAGCGGAGTTATAGTTGTTTATATGTGTCAGGCCATGAATCACCATTGACGACCGGATTGCTTTCCACTCGAAACGACCGATGTTTGACGAAACTATGCAAGTTCGTCGCAGATCGGTATAAGGTGACTCGATGTGTCGTGCTTTAAGCTACAAATGGCTATGTCGCAGATTTGCATACGACGAATAGAAGCGGAGTTGTAGTTGTTTATATCTGTGAGGCCATGAATCACCATCGACGGCCGGATTGCCTACCACTCGAAACAATCGATGTTTGACGAAACTATGCAAGTTAGTCGCAGATCGGTATAAGGTGGGTCGATGTGTCGTGCTTTAAGCTACAAATTGCTATGCCGCAGATTCGTATACGACGAATAGAAGCGGTGTTATCGATGTTTATATCTGTGAGGCCATGAATCACCATCGACGGCCGGATTGCCTACCACTCGGAACGATCGACGTTTGACGAAACTATGCACGTTCTTCGCAGATCGGTATAAGGTGGCTCGATGTGTCGTGTTTTAGGCTACAAATTGCTATGTCGCAGATTTGCAAACGACGAATAGAAGCGGAGTTGTAGTTGTTTATATCTGTGAGGTCATTAATCATCATTGACGGCCGGAATGCCTACCACTCGAAACGATCGATGTTTGACGAAACTATGCAAGTTCGTCGCAGATCGGTATTAGGTGGGTCGATGTGTCGTGCTTTAAGCTACAAATTGCTATGCCGCAGATTCGTATACGACGAATAGAAGCGGTGTTATCGATGTTTATATCTGTGAGGCCATGAATCACCATCGACGGCCGGATTGCCTTCCACTCGAAACGATCGATGTTTGACGAAACTATGCAAGTTCGTCGCAGATCGGTATAAGGTGGGTCGTTGGTCCGTGTTTTAAGCTACAAGTTGCTGTGTCGCAGATTCGCATACGACGAATAGAAGCGGAGTTATCGATGTTTATATCTGTGAGGCCATTAATCACCATTGACGACAGGATTGCCTATCACTCGAAACGATCGATGTTTGACGAAACTATGCAAGTTCTTCGCAGATCGGTATAAGGTGGGTGGATGTGTCGTGTTTTAGGCTACAAATTGCTATGTCGCAGATTTGCATACGACGAATAGAAGCGGAGTTGTAGTTGATTATATCTGTCAGGCCATGAATCACCATTGACGGCCGGATTGCCTACCACTCGGAACGATCGACGTTTGCCGAAACTCTGCAAGTTCTTCGCAGATCGGTATAAGGTGGGTCGATGTGCCGTGTTTTAAGCTACAAATTGCTATGTCGCAGATTTGCATACGACGAATAGAAGCGGAGTTATAGTTGTTTATATCTGTCAGGCCGTGAATCACCATTGACGGCCGGATTGCCTACCACTCGGAACGATCGACGTTTGCCGAAACTCTGCAAGTTCTTCGCAGATCGGTATAAGGTGGGTCGTTGGTCCATGTTTTAAGCTACAAGTTGCTGTGTCGCAGATTCGCATACGACGAATAGAAGCGGAGTTATCGATGTTTATATCTGTGAGGCCATTAATCACCATTGACGACAGGATTGCCTATCACTCGAAACGATCGATGTTTGACGAAACTATGCAAGTTCGTCGCAGATCGGTATAAGGTGGGTCGATGTGTCGTGCTTTAAGCTTCAAATGGCTATGTCGCAGATTTGCATACGACGAATAGAAGCGGAGTAATAGTTGTTTATATCTGTGAGGCCATGAATCACCATTGACGACCGGATTGCTTTCCACTTGAAACGACCGATGTTTGACGAAACTATGCAAGTTCGTCGCAGATCGGTATAAGGTGGCTCGATGTGTCGTGTTTTAGGCTACAAATTGCTATGTCGCAGATTTGCATACGACGAATAGAAGCGGAATTGTAGTTGTTTATATCTGTGAGGTCATGAATCATCATTGACGGCCAGAATGCATACCACTCGAAACGATCGATGTTTGACGAAACTATGCAAGTTCGTCGCAGACCGGTATAACGTGGGTCGATGTGTCGTGTTTTAACCTACAAATTGCTATGTCGCAGATTCGCATACGACGAATAGAAGCGGAGTTATAGTTGTTTATATGTGTCAGGCCATGAATCACCATTGACGACCGGATTGCTTTCCACTCGAAACGACCGATGTTTGACGAAACTATGCAAGTTCGTCGCAGATCGGTATAAGGTGACTCGATGTGTCGTGCTTTAAGCTACAAATGGCTATGTCGCAGATTTGCATACGACGAATAGAAGCGGAGTTGTAGTTGTTTATATCTGTGAGGCCATGAATCACCATCGACGGCCGGATTGCCTACCACTCGAAACAATCGATGTTTGACGAAACTATGCAAGTTAGTCGCAGATCGGTATAAGGTGGGTCGATGTGTCGTGCTTTAAGCTACAAATTGCTATGCCGCAGATTCGTATACGACGAATAGAAGCGGTGTTATCGATGTTTATATCTGTGAGGCCATGAATCACCATCGACGGCCGGATTGCCTACCACTCGGAACGATCGACGTTTGACGAAACTATGCAAGTTCTTCGCAAATCGGTATAAGGTGGCTCGATGTGTCGTGTTTTAGGCTACAAATTGCTATGTCGCAGATTTGCAAACGACGAATAGAAGCGGAGTTGTAGTTGTTTATATCTGTGTGGTCATAAATCATCATTGACGGCCGGAATGCCTACCACTCGAAACGATCGATGTTTGACGAAACTATGCAAGTTCGTCGCAGATCGGTATTAGGTGGGTCGATGTGTCGAGCTTTAAGCTACAAATTGCTATGCCGCAGATTCGTATACGACGAATAGAAGCGGTGTTATCGATGTTTATATCTGTGAGGCCATGAATCACCATCGACGGCCGGATTGCCTTCCACTCGAAACGATCGATGTTTGACGAAACTATGCAAGTTCGTCGCAGATCGGTATAAGGTGGGTCGTTGGTCCGTGTTTTAAGCTACAAGTTGCTGTGTCGCAGATTGGCATACGACGAATAGAAGCGGAGTTATCGATGTTTATATCTGTGAGGCCATTAATCACCATTGACGACAGGATTGCCTATCACTCGAAACGATCGATGTTTGATGAAACTATGCAAGTTCTTCGCAGATCGGTATAAGGTGGGTGGATGTGTCGTGTTTTAGGCTACAAACTGCTATGTCGCAGATTTGCATACGACGAATAGAAGCGGAGTTGTAGTTGATCATATCTGTCAGGCCATGAATCACCATTGACGGCCGGATTGCCTACCACTCGGAACGATCGACGTTTGCCGAAACTCTGCAAGTTCTTCGCAGATCGGTATAAGGTGGGTCGATGTGCCGTGTTTTAAGCTACAAATTGCTATGTCGCAGATTTGCATACGGCGAATAGAAGCGGAGTTATAGTTGTTTATATCTGTCAGGCCGTGAATCACCATTGACGGCCGGATTGCCTACCACTCGGAACGATCGACGTTTGCCGAAACTCTGCAAGTTCTTCGCAGATCGGTATAAGGTGGGTCGTTGGTCCATGTTTTAAGCTACAAGTTGCTGTGTCGCAGATTCGCATACGACGAATAGAAGCGGAGTTATCGATGTTTATATCTGTGAGGCCATTAATCACCATTGACGACAGGATTGCCTACCACTCGGAACGATCGACGTTTGACGAACCTATGCAAGTTCGTCGCAGACCGGTATAACGTGGGTCGATGTGTCGTGTTTTAACCTACAAATTGCTATGTCGCAGATTCGCATACGACGAATAGAAGCGGAGTTATAGTTGTTTATATGTGTCAGGCCATGAATCACCATTGACGACCGGATTGCTTTCCACTCGAAACGACCGATGTTTGACGAAACTATGCAAGTTCGTCGCAGATCGGTATAAGGTGACTCGATGTGTCGTGCTTTAAGCTACAAATGGCTATGTCGCAGATTTGCATACGACGAATAGAAGCGGAGTTGTAGTTGTTTATATCTGTGAGGCCATGAATCACCATCGACGTCCGGATTGCCTACCACTCGAAACAATCGATGTTTGACGAAACTATGCAAGTTAGTCGCAGATCGGTATAAGGTGGGTCGATGTGTCGTGCTTTAAGCTACAAATTGCTATGCCGCAGATTCGTATACGACGAATAGAAGCGGTGTTATCGATGTTTATATCTGTGAGGCCATGAATCACCATCGACGGCCGGATTGCCTACCACTCGGAACGAGCGACGTTTGACGAAACTATGCAAGTTCTTCGCAGATCGGTATAAGGTGGCTCGATGTGTCGTGTTTTAGGCTACAAATTGCTATGTCGCAGATTTGCAAACGACGAATAGAAGCGGAGTTGTAGTTGTTTATATCTGTGAGGTCATAAATCATCATTGACGGCCGGAATGCCTACCACTCGAAACGATCGATGTTTGACGAAACTATGCAAGTTCGTCGCAGATCGGTATTAGGTGGGTCGATGTGTCGTGCTTTTAGCTACAAATTGCTATGCCGCAGATTCGTATACGACGAATAGAAGCGGTGTTATCGATGTTTATATCTGTGAGGCCATGAATCACCATCGACGGCCGGATTGCCTTCCACTCGAAACGATCGATGTTTGACGAAACTATGCAAGTTCGTCGCAGATCGGTATAAGGTGGGTCGTTGGTCCGTGTTTTAAGCTACAAGTTGCTGTGTCGCAGATTCGCATACGACGAATAGAAGCGGAGTTATCGATGTTTATATCTGTGAGGCCATTAATCACCATTGACGACAGGATTGCCTATCACTCGAAACGATCGATGTTTGACGAAACTATGCAAGTTCTTCGCAGATCGGTATAAGGTGGGAGGATGTGTCGTGTTTTAGGCTACAAATTGCTATGTCGCAGATTTGCATACGACGAATAGAAGCGGAGTTGTAGTTGATTATATCTGTCAGGCCGTGAATCACAATTGACGGCCGGATTGCCTACCACTCGGAACGATCGACGTTTGCCGAAACTCTGCAAGTTCTTCGCAGATCGGTATAAGGAGGGTCGTTGGTCCATGTTTTAAGCTACAAGTTGCTGTGTCGCAGATTCGCATACGACGAATAGAAGCGGAGTTATCGATGTTTATATCTGTGAGGCCATTAATCACCATTGACGACAGGATTGCCTATCACTCGAAACGATCGATGTTTGACGAAACTATGCAAGTTCGTCGCAGATCGGTATAAGGTGGGTCGATGTGTCGTGCTTTAAGCTTCAAATGGCTATGTCGCAGATTTGCATACGACGAATAGAAGCGGAGTAATAGTTGTTTATATCTGTGAGGCCATGAATCACCATTGACGACCGGATTGCTTTCCACTTGAAACGACCGATGTTTGACGAAACTATGCAAGTTCGTCGCAGATCGGTATAAGGTGGCTCGATGTGTCGTGTTTTAGGCTACAAATTGCTATGTCGCAGATTTGCATACGACGAATAGAAGCGGAATTGTAGTTGTTTATATCTGTGAGGTCATGAATCATCATTGACGGCCAGAATGCATACCACTCGAAACGATCGATGTTTGACGAAACTATGCAAGTTCGTCGCAGATCGGTATAAGGTGGGTCGATGTGTCGGGCTTTAAGCTACAAATTGCTATGTCGCAGATTTGCATACGACGAATAGAAGCGGAGTTATAGTTGTTTATATCTGTGAGGTCATGAATCATCATTGACGGCCGGAATGCCTACCACTCGAAACGATCGATGTTTGACGAAACTATGCAAGTTCGTCGCAGATCGGTATAAGGTGGGTCGATGTGTCGTGCTTTAAGCTACAAATTGCTATGTCGCAGATTTGCATACGACGAATAGAAGCGGAGTAATAGTTGTTTATATCTGTGAGGCCATGAATCACCATTGACGACCGGATTGCCTATTACTCGAAACGATCGACGTTTGCCGAAGCTATGCAGGTTCTTCGCAGATCGGTATAAGGTGGGTCGTTGGGCCGTGTTTTAAGCTACAACTTGCTATGTCGCAGATTCGCATACGACGAATAGAAGCGGAGTTATCGATGTTTATATCTGTGAGGCCATTAACCACCATTGACGGCCGGATTGCCTACCACTCGGAACGATCGACGTTTGCCGAAACTCTGCAAGTTCTTCGCAGATCGGTATAAGGTGGGTCGATGTGCCGTGTTTTAAGCTACAAATTGCTATGCCGCAGATTTGCATACGACGAATAGAAGCGGAGTTATAGTTGTTTATATTTGTCAGTCCATGAATCACCATTGACGACCGGATTGCCTTCCACTCGAAACGATCGATGTTTGACGAAACTATGCAGGTTCGTCGCAGATCGGTATAAGGTGGGTCGATGTGTCGTGCTTTAAGCTACAAATGGCTAGGTCGCAGATTTGCATACGACGAATAGAAGCGGAGTTGTAGTTGTTTATATCTGTGAGGCCATGAATCACCATCGACGGCCGGATTGCCTACCACTCGAAACAATCGATGTTTGACGAAACTATGCAAGTTCGCCGCAGATCGGTATAAGGTGGGTCGATGTGTCGTGCTTTAAGCTACAAATTGCTATGTCGCAGATTTGCATACGATGAATAGAAGCGGAGTTATAGTTTTTTATATCTGTGAGGACATGAATCATCATTGACGGCCGGAATGCCTACCACTCGAAACGATCGATGTTTGACGAAACTATGCAAGTTCGTCGCAGATCGGTATAAGGTGGGTCGATGTGTCGTGTTTTAGGCTACAAATTGCTATGCCGCAGATTCGTATACGACGAATAGAAGCGGTGTTATCGATGTTTATATCTGTGAGGCCATGAATCACCATCGACGGCCGGATTGCCTTCCACTCGAAACGATCGATGTTTGACGAAACTATGCAAGTTCGTCGCAGATCGGTATAAGGTGGGTCGTTGGTCCGTGTTTTAAGCTACAAGTTGCTGTGTCGCAGATTCGCATACGACGAATAGAAGCGGAGTTATCGATGTTTATATCTGTGAGGCCATTAATCACCATTGACGACAGGATTGCCTATCACTCGAAACGATCGATGTTTGACGAAACTATGCAAGTTCTTCGCAGATCGGTATAAGGTGGGTGGATGTGTCGTGTTTTAGGCTACAAATTGCTATGTCGCAGATTTGCATACGACGAATAGAAGCGGAGTTGTAGTTGTTTATATCTGTGAGGCCATGAATCACCATCGACGGCCGGATTGCCTACCACTCGAAACAATCGATGTTTGACGAAACTATGCAAGTTCGCCGCAGATCGGTATAAGGTGGGTCGATGTGTCGTGCTTTAAGCTACAAATTGCTATGTCGCAGATTTGCATACGATGAATAGAAGCGGAGTTATAGTTTTTTATATCTGTGAGGACATGAATCATCATTGACGGCCGGAATGCCTACCACTCGAAACGATCGATGTTTGACGAAACTATGCAAATTCGTCGCAGATCGGTATAAGGTGGGTCGATGTGTAGTGCTTTAAGCTACAAATTGCTATGTCGCAGATTTGCAAACGACGAATAGAAGCGGAGTTATAGTTGTCTATATCTGTGAGGCCATGAATCACCAACGACGGCCGGATTGCCTACCACTCGAAACAATCGATGTTTGACGAAACTATGCAAGTTCGTCGCAGATCGGTATAAGGTGGGTCGATGTGTCGTGCTTTAAGCTACAAATTGCTATGCCGCAGATTCGCATACGACGAATAGAAGCGGAGTAATCGATGTTTAGATCTGTGAGGTCATGAATCATCATTGACGGCCGGAATGCCTACCACTCGAAACGATCGATGTTTGACGAAACTATGCAAGTTCGTCGCAGACCGGTATAACGTGGGTCGATGTGTCGTGTTTTAACCTACAAATTGCTATGTCGCAGATTCGCATACGACGAATAGAAGCGGAGTTATAGTTGTTTATATGTGTCAGGCCATGAATCACCATTGACGACCGGATTGCTTTCCACTCGAAACGACCGATGTTTGACGAAACTATGCAAGTTCGTCGCAGATCGGTATAAGGTGACTCGATGTGTCGTGCTTTAAGCTACAAATGGCTATGTCGCAGATTTGCATACGACGAATAGAAGCGGAGTTGTAGTTGTTTATATCTGTGAGGCCATGAATCACCATCGACGGCCGGATTGCCTACCACTCGAAACAATCGATGTTTGACGAAACTATGCAAGTTAGTCGCAGATCGGTATAAGGTGGGTCGATGTGTCGTGCTTTAAGCTACAAATTGCTATGCCGCAGATTCGTATACGACGAATAGAAGCGGTGTTATCGATGTTTATATCTGTGAGGCCATGAATCACCATCGACGGCCGGATTGCCTACCACTCGGAACGATCGACGTTTGACGAAACTATGCAAGTTCTTCGCAAATCGGTATAAGGTGGCTCGATGTGTCGTGTTTTAGGCTACAAATTGCTATGTCGCAGATTTGCAAACGACGAATAGAAGCGGAGTTGTAGTTGTTTATATCTGTGAGGTCATAAATCATCATTGACGGCCGGAATGCCTACCACTCGAAACGATCGATGTTTGACGAAACTATGCAAGTTCGTCGCAGATCGGTATTAGGTGGGTCGATGTGTCGTGCTTTAAGCTACAAATTGCTATGCCGCAGATTCGTATACGACGAATAGAAGCGGTGTTATCGATGTTTATATCTGTGAGGCCATGAATCACCATCGACGGCCGGATTGCCTTCCACTCGAAACGATCGATGTTTGACGAAACTATGCAAGTTCGTCGCAGATCGGTATAAGGTGGGTCGTTGGTCCGTGTTTTAAGCTACAAGTTGCTGTGTCGCAGATTCGCATACGACGAATAGAAGCGGAGTTATCGATGTTTATATCTGTGAGGCCATTAATCACCATTGACGACAGGATTGCCTATCACTCGAAACGATCGATGTTTGACGAAACTATGCAAGTTCTTCGCAGATCGGTATAAGGTGGGTGGATGTGTCGTGTTTTAGGCTACAAATTGCTATGTCGCAGATTTGCATACGACGAATAGAAGCGGAGTTGTAGTTGATCATATCTGTCAGGCCATGAATGACCATTGACGGCCGGATTGCCTACCACTCGGAACGATCGACGTTTGCCGAAACTCTGCAAGTTCTTCGCAGATCGGTATAAGGTGGGTCGATGTGCCGTGTTTTAAGCTACAAATTGCTATGTCGCAGATTTGCATACGGCGAATAGAAGCGGAGTTATAGTTGTTTATATCTGTCAGGCCGTGAATCACCATTGACGGCCGGATTGCCTACCACTCGGAACGATCGACGTTTGCCGAAACTCTGCAAGTTCTTCGCAGATCGGTATAAGGTGGGTCGTTGGTCCATGTTTTAAGCTACAAGTTGCTGTGTCGCAGATTCGCATACGACGAATAGAAGCGGAGTTATCGATGTTTATATCTGTGAGGCCATTAATCACCATTGACGACAGGATTGCCTATCACTCGAAACGATCGATGTTTGACGAAACTATGCAAGTTCGTCGCAGATCGGTATAAGGTGGGTCGATGTGTCGTGCTTTAAGCTTCAAATGGCTATGTCGCAGATTTGCATACGTCGAATAGAAGCGGAGTAATAGTTGTTTATATCTGTGAGGCCATGAATCACCATTGACGACCGGATTGCTTTCCACTTGAAACGACCGATGTTTGACGAAACTATGCAAGTTCGTCGCAGATCGGTATAAGGTGGCTCGATGTGTCGTGTTTTAGGCTACAAATTGCTATGTCGCAGATTTGCATACGACGAATAGAAGCGGAATTGTAGTTGTTTATATCTGTGAGGTCATGAATCATCATTGACGGCCAGAATGCATACCACTCGAAACGATCGATGTTTGACGAAACTATGCAAGTTCGTCGCAGATCGGTATAAGGTGGGTCGATGTGTCGGGCTTTAAGCTACAAATTGCTATGTCGCAGATTTGCATACGACGAATAGAAGCGGAGTTATAGTTGTTTATATCTGTGAGGTCATGAATCATCATTGACGGCCGGAATGCCTACCACTCGAAACGATCGATGTTTGACGAAACTATGCAAGTTCGTCGCAGATCGGTATAAGGTGGGTCGATGTGTCGTGCTTTAAGCTACAAATTGCTATGTCGCAGATTTGCATACGACGAATAGAAGCGGAGTAATAGTTGTTTATATCTGTGAGGCCATGAATCACCATTGACGACCGGATTGCCTATTACTCGAAACGATCGACGTTTGCCGAAGCTATGCAGGTTCTTCGCAGATCGGTATAAGGTGGGTCGTTGGGCCGTGTTTTAAGCTACAACTTGCTATGTCGCAGATTCGCATACGACGAATAGAAGCGGAGTTATCGATGTTTATATCTGTGAGGCCATTAACCACCATTGACGGCCGGATTGCCTATCACTCGGAACGATCGACGTTTGCCGAAACTCTGCAAGTTCTTCGCAGATCGGTATAAGGTGGGTCGATGTGCCGTGTTTTAAGCTACAAATTGCTATGCCGCAGATTTGCATACGACGAATAGAAGCGGAGTTATAGTTGTTTATATCTGTCAGGCCGTGAATCACCATTGACGGCCGGATTGCCTACCACTCGGAACGATCGATGTTTGACGAAACTATGCAAGTTCTTCGCAGATCGGTATAAGGTGGGTCGATGTGTCGTGTTTTAAGCTACAAATTGCTATGTCGCAGATTTGCATACGACGAATAGAGGCGGAGTTATAGTTGTTTATATCTGTGAGGCCATGAATCACCATTGACGGCAGGATTGCCTACCACTCGGAACGATCGACGTTTGATGAAACTATGCAAGTTCGTCGCAGATCGGTATAAGGTGGGGCGATGTGTCGTGCTTTAAGCTACAAATTGCTATGTCGCAGATTTGCATACGATGAATAGAAGCGGAGATATAGTTCTTTATATCTGTGAGGTCATGAATCATCATTGACGGCCGGAATGCCTACCACTCGAAACGATCGATGTTTGACGAAACTATGCAAGTTCGTCGCAGATCGGTATAAGGTGGGTCGATGTGTCGTGTTTTAACCTACAAATTGCTATGTCGCAGATTCGCATACTACGAATAGAAGCGGAGTTATAGTTGTTTATATGTGTCAGGCCATGAATCAACATTGACGACCGGATTGCTTTCCACTTGAAACGACCGATGTTTGACGAAACTATGCAAGTTCGTCGCAGATCGGTATAAGGTGGCTCGATGTGTCGTGTTTTAGGCTACAAATTGCTATGTCGCAGATTTGCACACGACGAATAGAAGCGGAATTGTAGTTGTTTATATCTGTGAGGTCATGAATCATCATTGACGGCCAGAATGCATACCACTCGAAACGATCGATGTTTGACGAAACTATGCAAGTTCCTCGCAGATCGGTATAAGATGGGTCGATGTGTCGTGTTTTAAGCTACAAATTGCTATGTCGCAGATTCGCATACGACGAATAGAAGCGGAGTTATAGTTGTTTATATGTGTCAGGCCATGAATCACCATTGACGACCGGATTGCTTTCCACTCGAAACGACCGATGTTTGACGAAACTATGCAAGTTCGTCGCAGATCGGTATAAGGTGACTCGATGTGTCGTGCTTTAAGCTACAAATGGCTATGTCGCAGATTTGCATACGACGAATAGAAGCGGAGTTGTAGTTGTTTATATCTGTGAGGCCATGAATCACCATCGACGGCCGGATTGCCTACCACTCGAAACAATCGATGTTTGACGAAACTATGCAAGTTAGTCGCAGATCGGTATAAGGTGGGTCGATGTGTCGTGCTTTAAGCTACAAATTGCTATGCCGCAGATTCGTATACGACGAATAGAAGCGGTGTTATCGATGTTTATATCTGTGAGGCCATGAATCACCATCGACGGCCGGATTGCCTACCACTCGGAACGATCGACGTTTGACGAAACTATGCAAGTTCTTCGCAGATCGGTATAAGGTGGCTCGATGTGTCGTGTTTTAGGCTACAAATTGCTATGTCGCAGATTTGCAAACGACGAATAGAAGCGGAGTTGTAGTTGTTTATATCTGTGAGGTCATAAATCATCATTGACGGCCGGAATGCCTACCACTCGAAACGATCGATGTTTGACGAAACTATGCAAGTTCGTCGCAGATCGGTATTAGGTGGGTCGATGTGTCGTGCTTTTAGCTACAAATTGCTATGCCGCAGATTCGTATACGACGAATAGAAGCGGTGTTATCGATGTTTATATCTGTGAGGCCATGAATCACCATCGACGGCCGGATTGCCTTCCACTCGAAACGATCGATGTTTGACGAAACTATGCAAGTTCGTCGCAGATCGGTATAAGGTGGGTCGTTGGTCCGTGTTTTAAGCTACAAGTTGCTGTGTCGCAGATTCGCATACGACGAATAGAAGCGGAGTTATCGATGTTTATATCTGTGAGGCCATTAATCACCATTGACGACAGGATTGCCTATCACTCGAAACGATCGATGTTTGACGAAACTATGCAAGTTCTTCGCAGATCGGTATAAGGTGGGTGGATGTGTCGTGTTTTAGGCTACAAATTGCTATGTCGCAGATTTGCATACGACGAATAGAAGCGGAGTTGTAGTTGATTATATCTGTCAGGCCGTGAATCACCATTGACGGCCGGATTGCCTACCACTCGGAACGATCGACGTTTGCCGAAACTCTGCAAGTTCTTCGCAGATCGGTATAAGGAGGGTCGTTGGTCCATGTTTTAAGCTACAAGTTGCTGTGTCGCAGATTCGCATACGACGAATAGAAGCGGAGTTATCGATGTTTATATCTGTGAGGCCATTAATCACCATTGACGACAGGATTGCCTATCACTCGAAACGATCGATGTTTGACGAAACTATGCAAGTTCGTCGCAGATCGGTATAAGGTGGGTCGATGTGTCGTGCTTTAAGCTTCAAATGGCTATGTCGCAGATTTGCATACGACGAATAGAAGCGGAGTAATAGTTGTTTATATCTGTGAGGCCATGAATCACCATTGACGACCGGATTGCTTTCCACTTGAAACGACCGATGTTTGACGAAACTATGCAAGTTCGTCGCAGATCGGTATAAGGTGGCTCGATGTGTCGTGTTTTAGGCTACAAATTGCTATGTCGCAGATTTGCATACGACGAATAGAAGCGGAATTGTAGTTGTTTATATCTGTGAGGTCATGAATCATCATTGACGGCCAGAATGCATACCACTCGAAACGATCGATGTTTGACGAAACTATGCAAGTTCGTCGCAGATCGGTATAAGGTGGGTCGATGTGTCGGGCTTTAAGCTACAAATTGCTATGTCGCAGATTTGCATACGACGAATAGAAGCGGAGTTATAGTTGTTTATATCTGTGAGGTCATGAATCATCATTGACGGCCGGAATGCCTACCACTCGAAACGATCGATGTTTGACGAAACTATGCAAGTTCGTCGCAGATCGGTATAAGGTGGGTCGATGTGTCGTGCTTTAAGCTACAAATTGCTATGTCGCAGATTTGCATACGACGAATAGAAGCGGAGTAATAGTTGTTTATATCTGTGAGGCCATGAATCACCATTGACGACCGGATTGCCTATTACTCGAAACGATCGACGTTTGCCGAAGCTATGCAGGTTCTTCGCAGATCGGTATAAGGTGGGTCGTTGTTCCGTGTTTTAAGCTACAACTTGCTATGTCGCAGATTCGCATACGACGAATAGAAGCGGAGTTATCGATGTTTATATCTGTGAGGCCATTAACCACCATTGACGGCCGGATTGCCTACCACTCGGAACGATCGACGTTTGCCGAAACTCTGCAAGTTCTTCGCAGATCGGTATAAGGTGGGTCGATGTGCCGTGTTTTAAGCTACAAATTGCTATGCCGCAGATTTGCATACGACGAATAGAAGCGGAGTTATAGTTGTTTATATCTGTCAGGCCTTGAATCACCATTGACGGCCGGATTGCCTACCACTCGGAACGATCGATGTTTGACGAAACTATGCAAGTTCTTCGCAGATCGGTATAAGGTGGGTCGATGTGTCGTGTTTTAAGCTACAAATTGCTATGTCGCAAATTTGCATACGACGAATAGAAGCGGAGTTATAGTTGTTTATATTTGTCAGTCCATGAATCACCATTGACGACCGGATTGCCTTCCACTCGAAACGATCGATGTTTGACGAAACTATGCAGGTTCGTCGCAGATCGGTATAAGGTGGGTCGATGTGTCGTGCTTTAAGCTACAAATGGCTAGGTCGCAGATTTGCATACGACGAATAGAAGCGGAGTTGTAGTTGTTTATATCTGTGAGGCCATGAATCACCATCGACGGCCGGATTGCCTACCACTCGAAACAATCGATGTTTGACGAAACTATGCAAGTTCGCCGCAGATCGGTATAAGGTGGGTCGATGTGTCGTGCTTTAAGCTACAAATTGCTATGTCGCAGATTTGCATACGATGAATAGAAGCGGAGTTATAGTTTTTTATATCTGTGAGGACATGAATCATCATTGACGGCCGGAATGCCTACCACTCGAAACGATCGATGTTTGACGAAACTATGCAAGTTCGTCGTAGATCGGTATAAGGTGGGTCGATGTGTCGTACTTTAAGCTACAAATTGCTATGCCGCAGATTCGTATACGACGAATAGAAGCGGTGTTATCGATGTTTATATCTGTGAGGCCATGAATCACCATCGACGGCCGGATTGCCTACCACTCGGAACGATCGACGTTTGACGAAACTATGCAAGTTCTTCGCAGATCGGTATAAGGTGGCTCGATGTGTCGTGTTTTAGGCTACAAATTGCTATGTCGCAGATTTGCAAACGACGAATAGAAGCGGAGTTGTAGTTGTTTATATCTGTGAGGTCATAAATCATCATTGACGGCCGGAATGCCTACCACTCGAAACGATCGATGTTTGACGAAACTATGCAAGTTCGTCGCAGATCGGTATTAGGTGGGTCGATGTGTCGTGCTTTTAGCTACAAATTGCTATGCCGCAGATTCGTATACGACGAATAGAAGCGGTGTTATCGATGTTTATATCTGTGAGGCCATGAATCACCATCGACGGCCGGATTGCCTTCCACTCGAAACGATCGATGTTTGACGAAACTATGCAAGTTCGTCGCTGATCGGTATAAGGTGGGTCGTTGGTCCGTGTTTTAAGCTACAAGTTGCTGTGTCGCAGATTCGCATACGACGAATAGAAGCGGAGTTATCGATGTTTATATCTGTGAGGCCATTAATCACCATTGACGACAGGATTGCCTATCACTCGAAACGATCGATGTTTGACGAAACTATGCAAGTTCTTCGCAGATCGGTATAAGGTGGGTGGATGTGTCGTGTTTTAGGCTACAAATTGCTATGTCGCAGATTTGCATACGACGAATAGAAGCGGAGTTGTAGTTGATTATATCTGTCAGGCCATGAATCACCATTGACGGCCGGATTGCCTACCACTCGGAACGATCGACGTTTGCCGAAACTCTGCAAGTTCTTCGCAGATCGGTATAAGGTGGGTCGATGTGCCGTGTTTTAAGCTACAAATTGCTATGTCGCAGATTTGCATACGACGAATAGAAGCGGAGTTATAGTTGTTTATATCTGTCAGGCCGTGAATCACCATTGACGGCCGGATTGCCTACCACTCGGAACGATCGACGTTTGCCGAAACTCTGCAAGTTCTTCGCAGATCGGTATAAGGAGGGTCGTTGGTCCATGTTTTAAGCTACAAGTTGCTGTGTCGCAGATTCGCATACGACGAATAGAAGCGGAGTTATCGATGTTTATATCTGTGAGGCCATTAATCACCATTGACGACAGGATTGCCTATCACTCGAAACGATCGATGTTTGACGAAACTATGCAAGTTCGTCGCAGATCGGTATAAGGTGGGTCGATGTGTCGTGCTTTTAGCTACAAATTGCTATGCCGCAGATTCGTATACGACGAATAGAAGCGGTGTTATCGATGTTTATATCTGTGAGGCCATGAATCACCATCGACGGCCGGATTGCCTTCCACTCGAAACGATCGATGTTTGACGAAACTATGCAAGTTCGTCGCAGATCGGTATAAGGTGGGTCGTTGGTCCGTGTTTTAAGCTACAAGTTGCTGTGTCGCAGATTCGCATACGACGAATAGAAGCGGAGTTATCGATGTTTATATCTGTGAGGCCATTAATCACCATTGACGACAGGATTGCCTATCACTCGAAACGATCGATGTTTGACGAAACTATGCAAGTTCTTCGCAGATTGGTATAAGGTGGGTGGATGTGTCGTGTTTTAGGCTACAAATTGCTATGTCGCAGATTTGCATACGACGAATAGAAGCGGAGTTGTAGTTGATTATATCTGTCAGGCCATGAATCACCATTGACGGCCGGATTGCCTACCACTCGGAACGATCGACGTTTGCCGAAACTCTGCAAGTTCTTCGCAGATCGGTATAAGGTGGGTCGATGTGCCGTGTTTTAAGCTACAAATTGCTATGTCGCAGATTTGCATACGACGAATAGAAGCGGAGTTATAGTTGTTTATATCTGTCAGGCCGTGAATCACCATTGACGGCCGGAATGCCTACCACTCGAAACGATCGATGTTTGACGAAACTATGCAAGTTCGTCGCAGATCGGTATAAGGTGGGTCGATGTGTCGTGCTTTAAGCTACAAATTGCTATGCCGCAGATTCGCATACGACGAATAGAAGCGGAGTAATCGATGTTTAGATCTGTGAGGTCATGAATCATCATTGACGGCCGGAATGCCTACCACTCGAAACGATCGATGTTTGACGAAACTATGCAAGTTCGTCGCAGACCGGTATATCGTGGGTCGATGTGTCGTGTTTTAACCTACAAATTGCTATGTCGCAGATTCGCATACGACGAATAGAAGCGGAGTTATAGTTGTTTATATGTGTCAGGCCATGAATCACCATTGACGACCGGATTGCTTTCCACTCGAAACGACCGATGTTTGACGAAACTATGCAAGTTCGTCGCAGATCGGTATAAGGTGACTCGATGTGTCGTGCTTTAAGCTACAAATGGCTATGTCGCAGATTTGCATACGACGAATAGAAGCGGAGTTGTAGTTGTTTATATCTGTGAGGCCATGAATCACCATCGACGGCCGGATTGCCTACCACTCGAAACAATCGATGTTTGACGAAACTATGCAAGTTAGTCGCAGATCGGTATAAGGTGGGTCGATGTGTCGTGCTTTAAGCTACAAATTGCTATGCCGCAGATTCGTATACGACGAATAGAAGCGGTGTTATCGATGTTTATATCTGTGAGGCCATGAATCACCATTGACGACCGGATTGCTTTCCACTTGAAACGACCGATGTTTGACGAAACTATGCAAGTTCGTCGCAGATCGGTATAAGGTGGCTCGATGTGTCGTGTTTTAGGCTACAAATTGCTATGTCGCAGATTTGCAAACGACGAATAGAAGCGGAGTTGTATTTGTTTATATCTGTGAGGTCATAAATCATCATTGACGGCCGGAATGCCTACCACTCGAAACGATCGATGTTTGACGAAACTATGCAAGTTCGTCGCAGATCGGTATTAGGTGGGTCGATGTGTCGTGCTTTTAGCTACAAATTGCTATGCCGCAGATTCGTATACGACGAATAGAAGCGGTGTTATCGATGTTTATATCTGTGAGGCCATGAATCACCATCGACGGCCGGATTGCCTTCCACTCGAAACGATCGATGTTTGACGAAACTATGCAAGTTCGTCGCAGATCGGTATAAGGTGGGTCGTTGGTCCGTGTTTTAAGCTACAAGTTGCTGTGTCGCAGATTCGCATACGACGAATAGAAGCGGAGTTATCGATGTTTATATCTGTGAGGCCATTAATCACCATTGACGACGGGATTGCCTATCACTCGAAACGATCGATGTTTGACGAAACTATGCAAGTTCTTCGCAGATCGGTATAAGGTGGGTGGATGTGTCGTGTTTTAGGCTACAAATTGCTATGTCGCAGATTTGCATACGACGAATAGAAGCGGAGTTGTAGTTGATTATATCTGTCAGGCCGTGAATCACCATTGACGGCCGGATTGCCTACCACTCGGAACGATCGACGTTTGCCGAAACTCTGCAAGTTCTTCGCAGATCGGTATAAGGAGGGTCGTTGGTCCATGTTTTAAGCTACAAGTTGCTGTGTCGCAGATTCGCATACGACGAATAGGAGCGGAGTTATCGATGTTTATATCTGTGAGGCCATTAATCACCATTGACGACAGGATTGCCTATCACTCGAAACGATCGATGTTTGACGAAACTATGCAAGTTCGTCGCAGATCGGTATAAGGTGGGTCGATGTGTCGTGCTTTAAGCTTCAAATGGCTATGTCGCAGATTTGCATACGACGAATAGAAGCGGAGTAATAGTTGTTTATATCTGTGAGGCCATGAATCACCATTGACGACCGGATTGCTTTCCACTCGAAACGACCGATGTTTGACGAAACTATGCAAGTTCGTCGCAGATCGGTATAAGGTGGCTCGATGTGTCGTGTTTTAGGCTACAAATTGCTGTGTCGCAGATTCGCATACGACGAATAGAAGCGGAGTTATCGATGTTTATATCTGTGAGGCCATTAATCACCATTGACGACAGGATTGCCTACCACTCGAAACGATCGATGTTTGACGAAACTATGCAAGTTCGTCGCAGATCGGTATAAGGTGGGTCGATGTGTCGTGCTTTAAGCTTCAAATGGCTATGTCGCAGATTTGCATACGACGAATAGAAGCGGAGTAATAGTTGTTTATATCTGTGAGGCCATGAATCACCATTGACGACCGGATTGCTTTCCACTTGAAACGACCGATGTTTGACGAAACTATGCAAGTTCGTCGCAGATCGGTATAAGGTGGCTCGATGTGTCGTGTTTTAGGCTACAAATTGCTATGTCGCAGATTTGCATACGACGAATAGAAGCGGAATTGTAGTTGTTTATATCTGTGAGGTCATGAATCATCATTGACGGCCAGAATGCATACCACTCGAAACGATCGATGTTTGACGAAACTATGCAAGTTCGTCGCAGATCGGTATAAGGTGGGTCGATGTGTCGGGCTTTAAGCTACAAATTGCTATGTCGCAGATTTGCATACGACGAATAGAAGCGGAGTTATAGTTGTTTATATCTGTGAGGTCATGAATCATCATTGACGGCCGGAATGCCTACCACTCGAAACGATCGATGTTTGACGAAACTATGCAAGTTCGTCGCAGATCGGTATAAGGTGGGTCGATGTGTCGTGCTTTAAGCTACAAATTGCTATGTCGCAGATTTGCATACGACGAATAGAAGCGGAGTAATAGTTGTTTATATCTGTGAGGCCATGAATCACCATTGACGACCGGATTGCCTATTACTCGAAACGATCGACGTTTGCCGAAGCTATGCAGGTTCTTCGCAGATCGGTATAAGGTGGGTCGTTGTTCCGTGTTTTAAGCTACAACTTGCTATGTCGCAGATTCGCATACGACGAATAGAAGCGGAGTTATCGATGTTTATATCTGTGAGGCCATTAACCACCATTGACGGCCGGATTGCCTACCACTCGGAACGATCGACGTTTGCCGAAACTCTGCAAGTTCTTCGCAGATCGGTATAAGGTGGGTCGATGTGCCGTGTTTTAAGCTACAAATTGCTATGCCGCAGATTTGCATACGACGAATAGAAGCGGAGTTATAGTTGTTTATATCTGTCAGGCCGTGAATCACCATTGACGGCCGGATTGCCTACCACTCGGAACGATCGATGTTTGACGAAACTATGCAAGTTCTTCGCAGATCGGTATAAGGTGGGTCGATGTGTCGTGTTTTAAGCTACAAATTGCTATGTCGCAAATTTGCATACGACGAATAGAAGCGGAGTTATAGTTGTTTATATTTGTCAGTCCATGAATCACCATTGACGACCGGATTGCCTTCCACTCGAAACGATCGATGTTTGACGAAACTATGCAGGTTCGTCGCAGATCGGTATAAGGTGGGTCGATGTGTCGTGCTTTAAGCTACAAATGGCTAGGTCGCAGATTTGCATACGACGAATAGAAGCGGAGTTGTAGTTGTTTATATCTGTGAGGCCATGAATCACCATCGACGGCCGGATTGCCTACCACTCGGAACGATCGACGTTTGACGAAACTATGCAAGTTCTTCGCAGATCGGTATAAGGTGGCTCGATGTGTCGTGTTTTAGGCTACAAATTGCTATGTCGCAGATTTGCAAACGACGAATAGAAGCGGAGTTGTAGTTGTTTATATCTGTGAGGTCATAAATCATCATTGACGGCCGGAATGCCTACCACTCGAAACGATCGATGTTTGACGAAACTATGCAAGTTCGTCGCAGATCGGTATTAGGTGGGTCGATGTGTCGTGCTTTTAGCTACAAATTGCTATGCCGCAGATTCGTATACGACGAATAGAAGCGGTGTTATCGATGTTTATATCTGTGAGGCCATGAATCACCATCGACGGCCGGATTGCCTTCCACTCGAAACGATCGATGTTTGACGAAACTATGCAAGTTCGTCGCAGATCGGTATAAGGTGGGTCGTTGGTCCGTGTTTTAAGCTACAAGTTGCTGTGTCGCAGATTCGCATACGACGAATAGAAGCGGAGTTATCGATGTTTATATCTGTGAGGCCATTAATCACCATTGACGACAGGATTGCCTATCACTCGAAACGATCGATGTTTGACGAAACTATGCAAGTTCTTCGCAGATTGGTATAAGGTGGGTGGATGTGTCGTGTTTTAGGCTACAAATTGCTATGTCGCAGATTTGCATACGACGAATAGAAGCGGAGTTGTAGTTGATTATATCTGTCAGGCCATGAATCACCATTGACGGCCGGATTGCCTACCACTCGGAACGATCGACGTTTGCCGAAACTCTGCAAGTTCTTCGCAGATCGGTATAAGGTGGGTCGATGTGCCGTGTTTTAAGCTACAAATTGCTATGTCGCAGATTTGCATACGACGAATAGAAGCGGAGTTATAGTTGTTTATATCTGTCAGGCCGTGAATCACCATTGACGGCCGGAATGCCTACCACTCGAAACGATCGATGTTTGACGAAACTATGCAAGTTCGTCGCAGATCGGTATAAGGTGGGTCGATGTGTCGTGCTTTAAGCTACAAATTGCTATGCCGCAGATTCGCATACGACGAATAGAATCATCATTGACGGCCGGAATGCCTACCACTCGAAACGATCGATGTTTGACGAAACTATGCAAGTTCGTCGCAGACCGGTATAACGTGGGTCGATGTGTCGTGTTTTAACCTACAAATTGCTATGTCGCAGATTCGCATACGACGAATAGAAGCGGAGTTATAGTTGTTTATATGTGTCAGGCCATGAATCACCATTGACGACCGGATTGCTTTCCACTCGAAACGACCGATGTTTGACGAAACTATGCAAGTTCGTCGCAGATCGGTATAAGGTGACTCGATGTGTCGTGCTTTAAGCTACAAATGGCTATGTCGCAGATTTGCATACGACGAATAGAAGCGGAGTTGTAGTTGTTTATATCTGTGAGGCCATGAATCACCATCGACGGCCGGATTGCCTACCACTCGAAACAATCGATGTTTGACGAAACTATGCAAGTTAGTCGCAGATCGGTATAAGGTGGGTCGATGTGTCGTGCTTTAAGCTACAAATTGCTATGCCGCAGATTCGTATACGACGAATAGAAGCGGTGTTATCGATGTTTATATCTGTGAGGCCATGAATCACCATTGACGACCGGATTGCTTTCCACTTGAAACGACCGATGTTTGACGAAACTATGCAAGTTCGTCGCAGATCGGTATAAGGTGGCTCGATGTGTCGTGTTTTAGGCTACAAATTGCTATGTCGCAGATTTGCAAACGACGAATAGAAGCGGAGTTGTAGTTGTTTATATCTGTGAGGTCATAAATCATCATTGACGGCCGGAATGCCTACCACTCGAAACGATCGATGTTTGACGAAACTATGCAAGTTCGTCGCAGATCGGTATTAGGTGGGTCGATGTGTCGTGCTTTTAGCTACAAATTGCTATGCCGCAGATTCGTATACGACGAATAGAAGCGGTGTTATCGATGTTTATATCTGTGAGGCCATGAATCACCATCGACGGCCGGATTGCCTTCCACTCGAAACGATCGATGTTTGACGAAACTATGCAAGTTCGTCGCAGATCGGTATAAGGTGGGTCGTTGGTCCGTGTTTTAAGCTACAAGTTGCTGTGTCGCAGATTCGCATACGACGAATAGAAGCGGAGTTATCGATGTTTATATCTGTGAGGCCATTAATCACCATTGACGACGGGATTGCCTATCACTCGAAACGATCGATGTTTGACGAAACTATGCAAGTTCTTCGCAGATCGGTATAAGGTGGGTGGATGTGTCGTGTTTTAGGCTACAAATTGCTATGTCGCAGATTTGCATACGACGAATAGAAGCGGAGTTGTAGTTGATTATATCTGTCAGGCCGTGAATCACCATTGACGGCCGGATTGCCTACCACTCGGAACGATCGACGTTTGCCGAAACTCTGCAAGTTCTTCGCAGATCGGTATAAGGAGGGTCGTTGGTCCATGTTTTAAGCTACAAGTTGCTGTGTCGCAGATTCGCATACGACGAATAGAAGCGGAGTTATCGATGTTTATATCTGTGAGGCCATTAATCACCATTGACGACAGGATTGCCTATCACTCGAAACGATCGATGTTTGACGAAACTATGCAAGTTCGTCGCAGATCGGTATAAGGTGGGTCGATGTGTCGTGCTTTAAGCTTCAAATGGCTATGTCGCAGATTTGCATACGACGAATAGAAGCGGAGTAATAGTTGTTTATATCTGTGAGGCCATGAATCACCATTGACGACCGGATTGCTTTCCACTTGAAACGACCGATGTTTGACGAAACTATGCAAGTTCGTCGCAGATCGGTATAAGGTGGCTCGATGTGTCGTGTTTTAGGCCACAAATTGCTGTGTCGCAGATTCGCATACGACGAATAGAAGCGGAGTTATCGATGTTTATATCTGTGAGGCCATTAATCACCATTGACGACAGGATTGCCTATCACTCGAAACGATCGATGTTTGACGAAACTATGCAAGTTCGTCGCAGATCGGTATAAGGTGGGTCGATGTGTCGTGCTTTAAGCTTCAAATGGCTATGTCGCAGATTTGCATACGACGAATAGAAGCGGAGTAATAGTTGTTTATATCTGTGAGGCCATGAATCACCATTGACGACCGGATTGCTTTCCACTTGAAACGACCGATGTTTGACGAAACTATGCAAGTTCGTCGCAGATCGGTATAAGGTGGCTCGATGTGTCGTGTTTTAGGCTACAAATTGCTATGTCGCAGATGTGCATACGACGAATAGAAGCGGAATTGTAGTTGTTTATATCTGTGAGGTCATGAATCATCATTGACGGCCAGAATGCATACCACTCGAAACGATCGATGTTTGACGAAACTATGCAAGTTCGTCGCAGATCGGTATAAGGTGGGTCGATGTGTCGGGCTTTAAGCTACAAATTGCTATGTCGCAGATTTGCATACGACGAATAGAAGCGGAGTTATAGTTGTTTATATCTGTGAGGTCATGAATCATCATTGACGGCCGGAATGCCTACCACTCGAAACGATCGATGTTTGACGAAACTATGCAAGTTCGTCGCAGATCGGTATAAGGTGGGTCGATGTGTCGTGCTTTAAGCTACAAATTGCTATGTCGCAGATTTGCATACGACGAATAGAAGCGGAGTAATAGTTGTTTATATCTGTGAGGCCATGAATCACCATTGACGACCGGATTGCCTATTACTCGAAACGATCGACGTTTGCCGAAGCTATGCAGGTTCTTCGCAGATCGGTATAAGGTGGGTCGTTGTTCCGTGTTTTAAGCTACAACTTGCTATGTCGCAGATTCGCATACGACGAATAGAAGCGGAGTTATCGATGTTTATATCTGTGAGGCCATGAACCACCATTGACGGCCGGATTGCCTACCACTCGGAACGATCGACGTTTGCCGAAACTCTGCAAGTTCTTCGCAGATCGGTATAAGGTGGGTCGATGTGCCGTGTTTTAAGCTACAAATTGCTATGCCGCAGATTTGCATACGACGAATAGAAGCGGAGTTATAGTTGTTTATATCTGTCAGGCCGTGAATCACCATTGACGGCCGGATTGCCTACCACTAGGAACGATCGATGTTTGACGAAACTATGCAAGTTCTTCGCAGATCGGTATAAGGTGGGTCGATGTGTCGTGTTTTAAGCTACAAATTGCTATGTCGCAAATTTGCATACGACGAATAGAAGCGGAGTTATAGTTGTTTATATTTGTCAGTCCATGAATCACCATTGACGACCGGATTGCTTTCCACTTGAAACGACCGATGTTTGACGAAACTATGCAAGTTCGTCGCAGATCGGTATAAGGTGGCTCGATGTGTCGTGTTTTAGGCTACAAATTGCTATGTCGCAGATTTGCATACGACGAATAGAAGCGGAATTGTAGTTGTTTATATCTGTGAGGTCATGAATCACCATTGACGACCGGATTGCCTATTACTCGAAACGATCGACGTTTGCCGAAGCTATGCAGGTTCTTCGCAGATCGGTATAAGGTGGGTCGTTGGGCCGTGTTTTAAGCTACAACTTGCTATGTCGCAGATTCGCATACGACGAATAGAAGCGGAGTTATCGATGTTTATATCTGTGAGGCCATTAACCACCATTGACGGCCGGATTGCCTTCCACTCGAAACGATCGATGTTTGACGAAACTATGCAAGTTCGTCGCAGATCGGTATAAGGTGGGTCGTTGGTCCGTGTTTTAAGCTACAAGTTGCTGTGTCGCAGATTCGCATACGACGAATAGAAGCGGAGTTATCGATGTTTATATCTGTGAGGCCATTAATCACCATTGACGACAGGATTGCCTATCACTCGAAACGATCGATGTTTGACGAAACTATGCAAGTTCTTCGCAGATCGGTATAAGGTGGGTGGATGTGTCGTGTTTTAGGCTACAAATTGCTATGTCGCAGATTTGCATACGACGAATAGAAGCGGAGTTGTAGTTGATTATATCTGTCAGGCCGTGAATCACCATTGACGGCCGGATTGCCTACCACTCGGAACGATCGACGTTTGCCGAAACTCTGCAAGTTCTTCGCAGATCGGTATAAGGAGGGTCGTTGGTCCATGTTTTAAGCTACAAGTTGCTGTGTCGCAGATTCGCATACGACGAATAGAAGCGGAGTTATCGATGTTTATATCTGTCAGGCCGTGAATCACCATTGACGGCCGGATTGCCTACCACTCGGAACGATCGATGTTTGACGAAACTATGCAAGTTCTTCGCAGATCGGTATAAGGTGGGTCGATGTGTCGTGTTTTAAGCTACAAATTGCTATGTCGCAAATTTGCATACGACGAATAGAAGCGGAGTTATAGTTGTTTATATTTGTCAGTCCATGAATCACCATTGACGACCGGATTGCCTTCCACTCGAAACGATCGATGTTTGACGAAACTATGCAGGTTCGTCGCAGATCGGTATAAGGTGGGTCGATGTGTCGTGCTTTAAGCTACAAATGGCTAGGTCGCAGATTTGCATACGACGAATAGAAGCGGAGTTGTAGTTGTTTATATCTGTGAGGCCATGAATCACCATCGACGGCCGGATTGCCTACCACTCGAAACAATCGATGTTTGACGAAACTATGCAAGTTCGCCGCAGATCGGTATAAGGTGGGTCGATGTGTCGTGCTTTAAGCTACAAATTGCTATGTCGCAGATTTGCATACGATGAATAGAAGCGGAGTTATAGTTTTTTATATCTGTGAGGACATGAATCATCATTGACGGCCGGAATGCCTACCACTCGAAACGATCGATGTTTGACGAAACTATGCAAGTTCGTCGCAGATCGGTATAAGGTGGGTCCATGTGTCGTGCTTTAAGCTACAAATTGCTATGCCGCAGATTCGTATACGACGAATAGAAGCGGTGTTATCGATGTTTATATCTGTGAGGCCATGAATCACCATCGACGGCCGGATTGCCTTCCACTCGAAACGATCGATGTTTGACGAAACTATGCAAGTTCGTCGCAGATCGGTATAAGGTGGGTCGTTGGTCCGTGTTTTAAGCTACAAGTTGCTGTGTCGCAGATTCGCATACGACGAATAGAAGCGGAGTTATCGATGTTTATATCTGTGAGGCCATTAATCACCATTGACGACGGGATTGCCTATCACTCGAAACGATCGATGTTTGACGAAACTATGCAAGTTCTTCGCAGATCGGTATAAGGTGGGTGGATGTGTCGTGTTTTAGGCTACAAATTGCTATGTCGCAGATTTGCATACGACGAATAGAAGCGGAGTTGTAGTTGATTATATCTGTCAGGCCGTGAATCACCATTGACGGCCGGATTGCCTACCACTCGGAACGATCGACGTTTGCCGAAACTCTGCAAGTTCTTCGCAGATCGGTATAAGGAGGGTCGTTGGTCCATGTTTTAAGCTACAAGTTGCTGTGTCGCAGATTCGCATACGACGAATAGAAGCGGAGTTATCGATGTTTATATCTGTGAGGCCATTAATCACCATTGACGACAGGATTGCCTATCACTCGAAACGATCGATGTTTGACGAAACTATGCAAGTTCGTCGCAGATCGGTATAAGGTGGGTCGATGTGTCGTGCTTTAAGCTTCAAATGGCTATGTCGCAGATTTGCATACGACGAATAGAAGCGGAGTAATAGTTGTTTATATCTGTGAGGCCATGAATCACCATTGACGACCGGATTGCTTTCCACTTGAAACGACCGATGTTTGACGAAACTATGCAAGTTCGTCGCAGATCGGTATAAGGTGGCTCGATGTGTCGTGTTTTAGGCTACAAATTGCTGTGTCGCAGATTCGCATACGACGAATAGAAGCGGAGTTATCGATGTTTATATCTGTGAGGCCATTAATCACCATTGACGACAGGATTGCCTACCACTCGGAACGATCGATGTTTGACGAAACTATGCAAGTTCGTCGCAGATCGGTATAAGGTGGGTCGATGTGTCGTGCTTTAAGCTTCAAATGGCTATGTCGCAGATTTGCATACGACGAATAGAAGCGGAGTAATAGTTGTTTATATCTGTGAGGTCATGAATCATCATTGACGACCGGATTGCTTTCCACTTGAAACGACCGATGTTTGACGAAACTATGCAAGTTCGTCGCAGATCGGTATAAGGTGGCTCGATGTGTCGTGTTTTAGGCTACAAATTGCTATGTCGCAGATTTGCATACGACGAATAGAAGCGGAATTGTAGTTGTTTATATCTGTGAGGTCATGAATCATCATTGACGGCCAGAATGCATACCACTCGAAACGATCGATGTTTGACGAAACTATGCAAGTTCGTCGCAGATCGGTATAAGGTGGGTCGATGTGTCGGGCTTTAAGCTACAAATTGCTATGTCGCAGATTTGCATACGACGAATAGAAGCGGAGTTATAGTTGTTTATATCTGTGAGGTCATGAATCATCATTGACGGCCGGAATGCCTACCACTCGAAACGATCGATGTTTGACGAAACTATGCAAGTTCGTCGCAGATCGGTATAAGGTGGGTCGATGTGTCGTGCTTTAAGCTACAAATTGCTATGTCGCAGATTTGCATACGACGAATAGAAGCGGAGTAATAGTTGTTTATATCTGTGAGGCCATGAATCACCATTGACGACCGGATTGCCTATTACTCGAAACGATCGACGTTTGCCGAAGCTATGCAGGTTCTTCGCAGATCGGTATAAGGTGGGTCGTTGTTCCGTGTTTTAAGCTACAACTTGCTATGTCGCAGATTCGCATACGACGAATAGAAGCGGAGTTATCGATGTTTATATCTGTGAGGCCATTAACCACCATTGACGGCCGGATTGCCTACCACTCGGAACGATCGACGTTTGCCGAAACTATGCAAGTTCTTCGCAGATCGGTATAAGGTGGGTCGATGTGCCGTGTTTTAAGCTACAAATTGCTATGCCGCAGATTTGCATACGACGAATAGAAGCGGAGTTATAGTTGTTTATATCTGTCAGGCCGTGAATCACCATTGACGGCCGGATTGCCTACCACTCGGAACGATCGATGTTTGACGAAACTATGCAAGTTCTTCGCAGATCGGTATAAGGTGGGTCGATGTGTCGTGTTTTAAGCTACAAATTGCTATGTCGCAAATTTGCATACGACGAATAGAAGCGGAGTTATAGTTGTTTATATTTGTCAGTCCATGAATCACCATTGACGACCGGATTGCTTTCCACTTGAAACGACCGATGTTTGACGAAACTATGCAAGTTCGTCGCAGATCGGTATAAGGTGGCTCGATGTGTCGTGTTTTAGGCTACAAATTGCTATGTCGCAGATTTGCATACGACGAATAGAAGCGGAATTGTAGTTGTTTATATCTGTGAGGTCATGAATCACCATTGACGACCGGATTGCCTATTACTCGAAACGATCGACGTTTGCCGAAGCTATGCAGGTTCTTCGCAGATCGGTATAAGGTGGGTCGTTGGGCCGTGTTTTAAGCTACAACTTGCTATGTCGCAGATTCGCATACGACGAATAGAAGCGGAGTTATCGATGTTTATATCTGTGAGGCCATTAACCACCATTGACGGCCGGATTGCCTTCCACTCGAAACGATCGATGTTTGACGAAACTATGCAAGTTCGTCGCAGATCGGTATAAGGTGGGTCGTTGGGCCGTGTTTTAAGCTACAAGTTGCTGTGTCGCAGATTCGCATACGACGAATAGAAGCGGAGTTATCGATGTTTATATCTGTGAGGCCATTAATCACCATTGACGACAGGATTGCCTATCACTCGAAACGATCGATGTTTGACGAAACTATGCAAGTTCTTCGCAGATCGGTATAAGGTGGGTGGATGTGTCGTGTTTTAGGCTACAAATTGCTATGTCGCAGATTTGCATACGACGAATAGAAGCGGAGTTGTAGTTGATTATATCTGTCAGGCCGTGAATCACCATTGACGGCCGGATTGCCTACCACTCGGAACGATCGACGTTTGCCGAAACTCTGCAAGTTCTTCGCAGATCGGTATAAGGAGGGTCGTTGGTCCATGTTTTAAGCTACAAGTTGCTGTGTCGCAGATTCGCATACGACGAATAGAAGCGGAGTTATCGATGTTTATATCTGTCAGGCCGTGAATCACCATTGACGGCCGGATTGCCTACCACTCGGAACGATCGATGTTTGACGAAACTATGCAAGTTCTTCGCAGATCGGTATAAGGTGGGTCGATGTGTCGTGTTTTAAGCTACAAATTGCTATGTCGCAAATTTGCATACGACGAATAGAAGCGGAGTTATAGTTGTTTATATTTGTCAGTCCATGAATCACCATTGACGACCGGATTGCCTTCCACTCGAAACGATCGATGTTTGACGAAACTATGCAGGTTCGTCGCAGATCGGTATAAGGTGGGTCGATGTGTCGTGCTTTAAGCTACAAATTGCTATGACGCAGATTAGAATACGACGAATAGAAGCGGAGTTGTAGTTGTTTATATCTGTGAGGCCATGAATCACCATCGACGGCCGGATTGCCTACCACTCGAAACAATCGATGTTTGACGAAACTATGCAAGTTCGTCGCAGATCGGTATAAGGTGGGTCGATGTGTCGTGCTTTAAGCTACAAATTGCTATGTCGCAGATTTGCATACGATGAATAGAAGCGGAGTTATAGTTTTTTATATCTGTGAGGACATGAATCATCATTGACGGCCGGAATGCCTACCACTCGAAACGATCGATGTTTGACGAAACTATGCAAGTTCGTCGCAGATCGGTATAAGGTGGGTCCATGTGTCGTGCTTTAAGCTACAAATTGCTATGCCGCAGATTCGTATACGACGAATAGAAGCGGTGTTATCGATGTTTATATCTGTGAGGCCATGAATCACCATCGACGGCCGGATTGCCTACCACTCGGAACGATCGACGTTTGACGAAACTATGCAAGTTCTTCGCAGATCGGTATAAGGTGGCTCGATGTGTCGTGTTTTAGGCTACAAATTGCTATGTCGCAGATTTGCAAACGACGAATAGAAGCGGAGTTGTAGTTGTTTATATCTGTGAGGTCATAAATCATCATTGACGGCCGGAATGCCTACCACTCGAAACGATCGATGTTTGACGAAACTATGCAAGTTCGTCGCAGATCGGTATTAGGTGGGTCGATGTGTCGTGCTTTTAGCTACAAAATGCTATGCCGCAGATTCGTATACGACGAATAGAAGCGGTGTTATCGATGTTTATATCTGTGAGGCCATGAATCACCATCGACGGCCGGATTGCCTTCCACTCGAAACGATCGATGTTTGACGAAACTATGCAAGTTCGTCGCAGATCGGTATAAGGTGGGTCGTTGGTCCGTGTTTTAAGCTACAAGTTGCTGTGTCGCAGATTCGCATACGACGAATAGAAGCGGAGTTATCGATGTTTATATCTGTGAGGCCATTAATCACCATTGACGACAGGATTGCCTATCACTCGAAACGATCGATGTTTGACGAAACTATGCAAGTTCTTCGCAGATCGGTATAAGGTGGGTGGATGTGTCGTGTTTTAGGCTACAAATTGCTATGTCGCAGATTTGCATACGACGAATAGAAGCGGAGTTGTAGTTGATTATATCTGTCAGGCCATGAATCACCATTGACGGCCGGATTGCCTACCACTCGGAACGATCGACGTTTGCCGAAACTCTGCAAGTTCTTCGCAGATCGGTATAAGGTGGGTCGATGTGCCGTGTTTTAAGCTACAAATTGCTATGTCGCAGATTTGCATACGACGAATAGAAGCGGAGTTATAGTTGTTTATATCTGTCAGGCCGTGAATCACCATTGACGGCCGGAATGCCTACCACTCGAAACGATCGATGTTTGACGAAACTATGCAAGTTCGTCGCAGATCGGTATAAGGTGGGTCGATGTGTCGTGCTTTAAGCTACAAATTGCTATGCCGCAGATTCGCATACGACGAATAGAAGCGGAGTAATCGATGTTTAGATCTGTGAGGTCATGAATCATCATTGACGGCCGGAATGCCTACCACTCGAAACGATCGATGTTTGACGAAACTATGCAAGTTCGTCGCAGACCGGTATAACGTGGGTCGATGTGTCGTGTTTTAACCTACAAATTGCTATGTCGCAGATTCGCATACGACGAATAGAAGCGGAGTTATAGTTGTTTATATGTGTCAGGCCATGAATCACCATTGACGACCGGATTGCTTTCCACTCGAAACGACCGATGTTTGACGAAACTATGCAAGTTCGTCGCAGATCGGTATAAGGTGACTCGATGTGTCGTGCTTTAAGCTACAAATGGCTATGTCGCAGATTTGCATACGACGAATAGAAGCGGAGTTGTAGTTGTTTATATCTGTGAGGCCATGAATCACCATCGACGGCCGGATTGCCTACCACTCGAAACAATCGATGTTTGACGAAACTATGCAAGTTAGTCGCAGATCGGTATAAGGTGGGTCGATGTGTCGTGCTTTAAGCTACAAATTGCTATGCCGCAGATTCGTATACGACGAATAGAAGCGGTGTTATCGATGTTTATATCTGTGAGGCCATGAATCACCATTGACGACCGGATTGCTTTCCACTTGAAACGACCGATGTTTGACGAAACTATGCAAGTTCGTCGCAGATCGGTATAAGGTGGCTCGATGTGTCGTGTTTTAGGCTACAAATTGCTATGTCGCAGATTTGCATACGACGAATAGAAGCGGAATTGTAGTTGTTTATATCTGTGAGATCATGAATCATCATTGACGGCCAGAATGCATACCACTCGAAACGATCGATGTTTGACGAAACTATGCAAGTTCGTCGCAGATCGGTATAAGGTGGGTCGATGTGTCGGGCTTTAAGCTACAAATTGCTATGTCGCAGATTTGCATACGACGAATAGAAGCGGAGTTATAGTTGTTTATATCTGTGAGGTCATGAATCATCATTGACGGCCGGAATGCCTACCACTCGAAACGATCGATGTTTGACGAAACTATGCAAGTTCGTCGCAGATCGGTATAAGGTGGGTCGATGTGTCGTGCTTTAAGCTACAAATTGCTATGTCGCAGATTTGCATACGACGAATAGAAGCGGAGTAATAGTTGTTTATATCTGTGAGGCCATGAATCACCATTGACGACCGGATTGCCTATTACTCGAAACGATCGACGTTTGCCGAAGCTATGCAGGTTCTTCGCAGATCGGTATAAGGTGGGTCGTTGGGCCGTGTTTTAAGCTACAACTTGCTATGTCGCAGATTCGCATACGACGAATAGAAGCGGAGTTATCGATGTTTATATCTGTGAGGCCATTAACCACCATTGACGGCCGGATTGCCTACCACTCGGAACGATCGACGTTTGCCGAAACTCTGCAAGTTCTTCGCAGATCGGTATAAGGTGGGTCGATGTGCCGTGTTTTAAGCTACAAATTGCTATGCCGCAGATTTGCATACGACGAATAGAAGCGGAGTTATAGTTGTTTATATCTGTCAGGCCGTGAATCACCATTGACGGCCGGATTGCCTACCACTCGGAACGATCGATGTTTGACGAAACTATGCAAGTTCTTCGCAGATCGGTATAAGGTGGGTCGATGTGTCGTGTTTTAAGCTACAAATTGCTATGTCGCAAATTTGCATACGACGAATAGAAGCGGAGTTATAGTTGCTTATATTTGTCAGTCCATGAATCACCATTGACGACCGGATTGCCTTCCACTCGAAACGATCGATGTTTGACGAAACTATGCAGGTTCGTCGCAGAACGGTATAAGGTGGGTCGATGTGTCGTGCTTTAAGCTACAAATGGCTAGGTCGCAGATTTGCATACGACGAATAGAAGCGGAGTTGTAGTTGTTTATATCTGTGAGGCCATGAATCACCATCGACGGCCGGATTGCCTACCACTCGAAACAATCGATGTTTGACGAAACTATGCAAGTTCGCCGCAGATCGGTATAAGGTGGGTCGATGTGTCGTGCTTTAAGCTACAAATTGCTATGTCGCAGATTTGCATACGATGAATAGAAGCGGAGTTATAGTTTTTTATATCTGTGAGGACATGAATCATCATTGACGGCCGGAATGCCTACCACTCGAAACGATCGATGTTTGACGAAACTATGCAAGTTCGTCGCAGATCGGTATAAGGTGGGTCGATGTGTCGTGCTTTAAGCTACAAATTGCTATGCCGCAGATTCGTATACGACGAATAGAAGCGGTGTTATCGATGTTTATATCTGTGAGGCCATGAATCACCATCGACGGCCGGATTGCCTACCACTCGGAACGATCGACGTTTGACGAAACTATGCAAGTTCTTCGCAGATCGGTATAAGGTGGCTCGATGTGTCGTGTTTTAGGCTACAAATTGCTATGTCGCAGATTTGCAAACGACGAATAGAAGCGGAGTTGTAGTTGTTTATATCTGTGAGGTCATAAATCATCATTGACGGCCGGAATGCCTACCACTCGAAACGATCGATGTTTGACGAAACTATGCAAGTTCGTCGCAGATCGGTATTAGGTGGGTCGATGTGTCGTGCTTTTAGCTACAAATTGCTATGCCGCAGATTCGTATACGACGAATAGAAGCGGTGTTATCGATGTTTATATCTGTGAGGCCATGAATCACCATCGACGGCCGGATTGCCTTCCACTCGAAACGATCGATGTTTGACGAAACTATGCAAGTTCGTCGCAGATCGGTTTAAGGTGGGTCGTTGGTCCGTGTTTTAAGCTACAAGTTGCTGTGTCGCAGATTCGCATACGACGAATAGAAGCGGAGTTATCGATGTTTATATCTGTGAGGCCATTAATCACCATTGACGACAGGATTGCCTATCACTCGAAACGATCGATGTTTGACGAAACTATGCAAGTTCTTCGCAGATCGGTATAAGGTGGGTGGATGTGTCGTGTTTTAGGCTACAAATTGCTATGTCGCAGATTTGCATACGACGAATAGAAGCGGAGTTGTAGTTGATTATATCTGTCAGGCCATGAATCACCATTGACGGCCGGATTGCCTACCACTCGGAACGATCGACGTTTGCCGAAACTCTGCAAGTTCTTCGCAGATCGGTATAAGGTGGGTCGATGTGCCGTGTTTTAAGCTACAAATTGCTATGTCGCAGATTTGCATACGACGAATAGAAGCGGAGTTATAGTTGTTTATATCTGTCAGGCCGTGAATCACCATTGACGGCCGGATTGCCTACCACTCGGAACGATCGACGTTTGCCGAAACTCTGCAAGTTCTTCGCAGATCGGTATAAGGAGGGTCGTTGGTCCATGTTTTACGCTACAAGTTGCTGTGTCGCAGATTCGCATACGACGAATAGAAGCGGAGTTATCGATGTTTATATCTGTGAGGCCATTAATCACCATTGACGACAGGATTGCCTATCACTCGAAACGATCGATGTTTGACGAAACTATGCAAGTTCGTCGCAGATCGGTATAAGGTGGGTCGATGTGTCGTGCTTTAAGCTTCAAATGGCTATGTCGCAGATTTGCATACGACGAATAGAAGCGGAGTAATAGTTGTTTATATCTGTGAGGCCATGAATCACCATTGACGACCGGATTGCTTTCCACTTGAAACGACCGATGTTTGACGAAACTATGCAAGTTCGTCGCAGATCGGTATAAGGTGGCTCGATGTGTCGTGTTTTAGGCTACAAATTGCTATGTCGCAGATTTGCATACGACGAATAGAAGCGGAATTGTAGTTGTTTATATCTGTGAGTGTTTGGTAGAGATGATAGTGGACTGTATTATTAATTCAAGATGGTAAAAGAAAGGGACAAGAGCCGGATTCGAATAAAGAGTCTGGTGACAGGCAAGCAGAAATAATCGGACAAGATGCTGTGTTCTGTACTTTTATTTCAACAAAAATGATCTGCAGTTAAATGTGGACAGTACCTTTTCTATAAGCAGGCGAAGTGCTTGTGAGCTGCTCAATCAGCCACTGCACTAGATTACTTGCTGAGTTTTTCTATTGTAAGAGTACACACGGTGATTAGTTCACAATAAATAAATAAATAAATGTACAGTGATCTGATAGAAACAGCAACAAAATGAATTACCAATTGTATAGAATCACAGGTCGCTAAATGCGGAACCACACAGTCGCCTGCGAACGGTTCAACGAAACACGTGCTGGTCTTGTCGCTGATCTGTTACAATAATGCCAGCAAATTAACAATGAAAATGATTACAAAATTTTGAGAGTGAACCTGCCTGTTAATTTGCTATGATGCTTCTTAACTGCTCCGATAAATTTCTCGCTTTCTCACTCACTACTCTCGTTGCACACGTGCGTACGGTACCAGGAATAGGGAGATAATGGCCGATCGATTTCGCGGGAAAGATCCTCGTGCCGAATCGATGCGGACGGAAGCACGACGTTTTTTCTAAGAGTTGTTCGCGAAGATGATTTGTCCCTTTGTGTGGACAATAGCGCGTCACGCGAGCCGCTGATAGGCGAGCCATTCATCGAGCAGTGTATCGATTGCGATCTAGAGTGGGGCAGTGTCGCCAGGACCTGCCGTCACTCTTTATTCAAATGATCCGTGCCGACAGTGACATATAGTCACTACTGCGCTCTTCTATCGAGCCGCTCTCAATACGCAACATTCCGCCCGCCATCAGCGACTGTGTCGCTGATTTTCTTGAATTGTTCTGCTTGAGCTGGTGCAGGCAGAATCGCAAGTTTGGTGATCGGTCTTGTCAATGTTGTTGTGGCCGTCTTGAGCGACACCACACGAGTCAGCCCATCCTTTCCGGGGTGTAACTCAGTGACTCTGGCGAGAGGCCACTTTGAAGGTGGAAGTCTCTCGTCTGTGATCAGTACCAATGATCCAACCTTGATCTCGTGTGATGGATGGTGCCACTTGGATGTTGACAAATGCCTTTGAAGATGTTGAGCTGACCATTTAGACCAGAAGTATTGGAGCCGTTGCTGGATGAATTGCCATCGTGACAACCTTGTTGGTGCAGTGTCAATAAGCGATGGCTCTGGAACTGTTGCAATTGGTTCGCCAATCAGGAAATGAGCTGGTGTTAGCGCTGACACATCGTCAGGATCATCTGTTAATGGCTCCAATGGTCTGGAATTAAGAACAGCTTCAATTTGTGCAAGTAATGTGATCAGTTCTTCATACGTAAGCGCAGTCTCTCCTATCGTTCGGTTCAAATGGTGTTTGACAGATTTGACTGCTGCTTCCCATTTTCCTCCCATGTGAGGTGCTGCCGGTGGATTGAATTTCCACGTTGTTCCATTCTCTGTTAGTGAGCAGTACAGTTGGTTTGATTCTTCGGTTCCGTGGGTGAACAGTTTCTTCAAGGCAGCATCCGCTCCAACGAAGTTTGAGCCGCAGTCACTGTGTAGTGTTCTGCAGATGCCCCTTCGCCCTGTGAACCGTCTAAAAGCAGCTAAAAATGAGTCAGTTGAGTAATCACTTACAGCCTCCAGATGCAGAGCCGAAGTGACGAAACACACGAAGATGCACAGCCATCCTTTCTGTTTCTTGGCGCCCTTTCCCTTCCAGGTCTTGATGGTAAGTGGACCAGCGTAGTCCACGCCTGAAGTGGAGAACGGTCGGGACGGTGTGATCCGCGCTGGGGGGAGCTGACCCATCAGTTGTTGTGCTCGAATGCCACGGTATCGAGCACATGTAGTGCAGCGAAGAATGTATGATCTTACTGGAGCTCTACCACCAATGATCCAGTATGATCGTCGAATGTAATTCATGGTGAGCTGCGTACCACCATGGAGTGTCTTTTGATGCGCATCTGCTATGATCAGATTCGTAAACCATGTCTCACGTGGGAGGATTGCTGGGTGCACTGTCTCAAGTTCCAACTTCGATTGATCGATTCTTCCTCCAACACGAATGATGCCTCGTGTGTCAATAAAGGCAGTCAGTCGGTTGAAAGGATGTGATGGTGGTAGCTTGGCCGAGGTGAGCTGTTTGAGTTCAACCTGAAAAAATGCTGCTTGTGTTGCTTTGATCCAAAACACTCTCGCACGTTCTATATCGTGTGGCGTAAGTGGATACGAGAGTGTTGCCCGTGGCGTCTTCTTGATGATCTGGCCAACTCTAAAGCAAATTGCTGTCACTCTGAGCAGTCTCATAAGTGACGAGAAATTGTAAATCATTTCCCAGTGATACTTTTTTTGAACTGTTGCCACGGTGAGAGTGAGCCCCGGACGCTCCTCTTGCCTTGATTGTGAATCCTGTTCTGTTGGTTGTCTCGGCCACGACTTTTCGTCGTTGTGTAACCACTGTGGTCCTGTCCACCACAGTTTATGCTTCTGGAGCTGGGAAATCGTAAGTCCTCTAGAAGCACAGTCGGCTGGATTTTCTTTGCCAGGAACAAACCTCCATACGCTGCTTGGAGTAAGATCTTGAATTGTTGACACTCGGTTCCTGACATAGTCTTTCCACCGTGAAGGATGCGATTTGATCCAGGTCAATGTCACTAATGAATCGGTCCACAGGAATTTCTTCACGTCATTGATCTCAAGTGTGGTTTGTACATGTCTCATGAGCTTTGCAGCGAGTAGAGCTGCTGTCAATTCCAACCTAGGAATCGACATTCTCTTGAGCGGAGCGACTTTTGACTTTGCACAAACCAATGTGACACTGACTGCACCTCCTGGATCAGTCGTCTTGATGAAGATAGCAGCTGCCATTGCAAGTTGCGATGCATCTGAGAACCCGTGCAGTTCTATCGTTGAATCCGCTGTAGTTCGAATCCAGCGAGGGACAGCAAGATCAGGTACTTGTTCGAGTTCTAATCTGAACGCATTCCACTTTGTCGTGATGTTTGGAGACACTGTATCGTCCCACTTCAGCTTCTCGAGCCATAATTCTTGGAGCAGTACCTTGGCTCTCACGACAAATGGTGATAAGAATCCAAGAGGATCATATAGTTGAGCAGTTTCTGACAATATGATTCTCTTCGTCACGTTGGAACTTGTGAGCGGTGGATTTACACAGTACTTGAAGGTGTCTGTGTAAGGTATCCAAGACAGGCCTAAGATTTTTGTACTGCTATCTTCAAATAAATGCTCTGTGCTCTTTGGTGCTTGGTGATCCGGTTGCTGTGTGAATTCTTTACTGTTGCTGTGCCATTTTGCCAATGGGAACCCGCCCGCCTTGCAAAGGTGGGTTACCTGGTTTGATATTTCGTCAAGCTCTTCATAGTGATCTGCTCCTCCAAATATATCGTCTACATATCTGCCCTTAATGATCGGGTCAATTGCCAATGGAAATCGATGACCTTCGTCCTCTACCAGCTGCAGAATTGTTCTGATTGCGAGGAATGGAGCTGATCTTGTTCCGTATGTAACGGTGGTTAGTTGGTATGGCACTACGTTGTGCTGGTCATCGATCCACAAGATCCGTTGTAAATCCCAGTCGTCCTGATGTACTTTGATCTGTCGATACATCTGCTTGATATCGGTGGTGAACAGATACTTGAATTTTCTGATCCACAAAAGTACTTCAACAATGTCTTTTTGTACTTTTGCACCTGTGTGTTGGATGTCATTGAGCGATATCCCTGTTGATGTTGGGCTTGATCCATTGAACACAACTCTCAGTTTTGTTGTACTACTGTCCTCTCGGACAACACCATGATGTGGAAGGTAGTATGGTGGTTGAACTGCACCGTGCTCCAACGACTGACTTTGTGAGACCCTCAACCCTCCTGACGCCGAAGCGTCATGTGCTAAGGTCATCTCGTCAGATCGCTGAGCAGTAGTGAGCTCATGATGATGCACTGTTGGTATGAGACCGCTTGGTGCGCGTCTCATGTGTCCCAACTCTTCATACTCCTTCATAAATGTGGTGTACAGTGCACTGGATGAATCCTTTGCTGAGAGCCGTTGAATGATCTGACGCAAACATCGCTCTGCTGTCAAAGTTGATGATCGGAGCGTCGATACAGGTGCTTCTTGTGATCGTTGTCAACAAGAGGACTTGACAGGTAGCTAGTAACGTCAATGAGCAGGGTCTTGGAATTTGTGACCAGGTCTTCGAGCTTGTTGAGCAGAGGCAAAATGACACGGCGCCTACCTATTGCTTGGCTGACGCTTGAGCACTCCTTTGCGCTGGAAAATGAATCATCGTGTGGTGCTTCTCACCACACGTTCTACACGTCCTTGTAGATGAGCAGGCTGTCAAATTATGGTGCCCCAAACAGTTGAAACACAACCTATTAGCAACCACAATCTTGTGCCGTTCACTAGGGTGCAGATCTTTGAACTTTGGACACGTCACAATGAAGTGATCATCTTGGCAGTGATCACAGCGATACTTTGTTGAGCCGCTCTGCATCATCGCTGTGTGTACACTGCGTGGTCCCACTGTTCCACGTGTAGTGTGCTGTGCCCTTGTTGCACTGTTCTGTTGTGGAGGCAGTGATTCCAGTGCCTGGGCTCGTCCCTGTATCAGGTTGAGCAGGTCGTGGTATGTGGGCCGTTCCATTGCGCCCTTTTTACTGACTTCCCAGGCCTCCCTCAGTGACGCTGGGAGCCTTCGAGCTATGACGTAGATGAGGATTTGACTCCATTCCTCCACTGGCTCCTTGAGCTGTACTAAGGCGTCAATGTCCTGTTTGACCTCCGCGAGCAGTCCGTTTAAGGCTCTTCCGGTGCGCGGCACTTCACGTTGATTTGACAGCAGGCGGTCCAAATATGCCTGGACGAGCCGATCGTGGTCGTTGTATCGGTCGTGAATTCGCCGCCATGCCTTCGAGAAGGCCTCCGATGTCATAGGAGCACCGGACACTAGCCTTGCAGCCTCTCCTTGCAAGCTAGTCTTCAAATACTGGAGCCGTTCTACATTAGACAGATCTGTGTCTTCTATAATCAGGGAGGTGAAGAGATCCCTGAATTCTGGCCAACACGTGAGTTCTCCACTAAATGTTGGGAGTTTTATCTCTGGCTTGTTGGCCCGGCTCCGTTTGGGGTGAGCGGTTGTTGAGCCACTTTCACTGTCATCACTTTGAGCAGTGCTCTCCAATTTGAGAAGCGCCTCCGCAACTTCTCCTGTGATCTTTAAATAGGCCCCAAATGCCTTTTGAAATACCCCCTCCGACATATAAGGATGCAGGAGGAAGCTGGTGTTTGTCGATGCACACAGGAGCTCGTGATCCTTGTTGAACGAGTCCCACACTATTTTGGCCTGTTGATTCTTGAGGGTGTTGTTGGTCCTCACCCTTGATCGGTTCTTTGATGGATTCCTGTGACGCCATCGTTGCACAATCACTTGAACTGAACTGAACTTGCTTCACACTGAGCTTATGGTGAACTGAACTTTAGTGAACCTTTCTTGAACTGTACCTGTGAGGAGTGAGTGAGGTGAGCGAGATGCATATTGATCTGATCTAAGACACACTTGTCACAATTGAAGAGCTTGCTGACCAGACATCCGGCTCGAAGGACCAAAAAATGTTTGGTAGAGATGATAGTGGACTGTATTATTAATTCAAGATGGTAAAAGAAAGGGACAAGAGCCGGATTCGAATAAAGAGTCTGGTGACAGGCAAGCAGAAATAATCGGACAAGATGCTGTGTTCTGTACTTTTATTTCAACAAAAATGATCTGCAGTTAAATGTGGACAGTACCTTTTCTATAAGCAGGCGAAGTGCTTGTGAGCTGCTCAATCAGCCACTGCACTAGATTACTTGCTGAGTTTTTCTATTGTAAGAGTACACACGGTGATTAGTTCACAATAAATAAATAAATAAATGTACAGTGATCTGATAGAAACAGCAACAAAATGAATTACCAATTGTATAGAATCACAGGTCGCTAAATGCGGAACCACACAGTCGCCTGCGAACGGTTCAACGAAACACGTGCTGGTCTTGTCGCTGATCTGTTACAATAATGCCAGCAAATTAACAATGAAAATGATTACAAAATTTTGAGAGTGAACCTGCCTGTTAATTTGCTATGATGCTTCTTAACTGCTCCGATAAATTTCTCGCTTTCTCACTCACTACTCTCGTTGCACACGTGCGTACGGTACCAGGAATAGGGAGATAATGGCCGATCGATTTCGCGGGAAAGATCCTCGTGCCGAATCGATGCGGACGGAAGCACGACGTTTTTTCTAAGAGTTGTTCGCGAAGATGATTTGTCCCTTTGTGTGGACAATAGCGCGTCACGCGAGCCGCTGATAGGCGAGCCATTCATCGAGCAGTGTATCGATTGCGATCTAGAGTGGGGCAGTGTCGCCAGGACCTGCCGTCACTCTTTATTCAAATGATCCGTGCCGACAGTGACATATAGTCACTACTGCGCTCTTCTATCGAGCCGCTCTCAATACGCAACAGTGAGGTCATGAATCACCATTGACGACCGGATTGCTTTCCACTTGAAACGACCGATGTTTGACGAAACTATGCAAGTTCGTCGCAGATCGGTATAAGGTGGCTCGATGTGTCGTGTTTTAGGCTACAAATTGCTATGTCGCAGATTTGCATACGACGAATAGAAGCGGAATTGTAGTTGTTTATATCTGTGAGGTCATGAATCACCATTGACGACCGGATTGCCTATTACTCGAAACGATCGACGTTTGCCGAAGCTATGCAGGTTCTTCGCAGATCGGTATAAGGTGGGTCGTTGGGCCGTGTTTTAAGCTACAACTTGCTATGTCGCAGATTCGCATACGACGAATAGAAGCGGAGTTATCGATGTTTATATCTGTGAGGCCATTAACCACCATTGACGGCCGGATTGCCTACCACTCGGAACGATCGACGTTTGCCGAAACTCTGCAAGTTCTTCGCAGATCGGTATAAGGTGGGTCGATATGCCGTGTTTTAAGCTACAAATTGCTATGCCGCAGATTTGCATACGACGAATAGAAGCGGAGTTATAGTTGTTTATATCTGTCAGGCCGTGAATCACCATTGACGGCCGGATTGCCTACCACTCGGAACGATCGATGTTTGACGAAACTATGCAAGTTCTTCGCAGATCGGTATAAGGTGGGTCGATGTGTCGTGTTTTAAGCTACAAATTGCTATGTCGCAGATTTGCATACGACGAATAGAGGCGGAGTTATAGTTGTTTATATCTGTGAGGCCATGAATCACAATTGACGGCAGGATTGCCTACCACTCGGAACGATCGACGTTTGATGAAACTATGCAAGTTCGTCGCAGATCGGTATAAGGTGGGGCGATGTGTCGTGCTTTAAGCTACAAATTGCTATGTCGCAGATTTGCATACGATGAATAGAAGCGGAGATATAGTTCTTTATATCTGTGAGGTCATGAATCATCATTGACGGCCGGAATGCCTACCACTCGAAACGATCGATGTTTGACGAAACTATGCAAGTTCGTCGCAGATCGGTATAAGGTGGGTCGATGTGTCGTGTTTTAACCTACAAATTGCTATGTCGCAGATTCGCATACTACGAATAGAAGCGGAGTTATAGTTGTTTATATGTGTCAGGCCATGAATCAACATTGACGACCGGATTGCTTTCCACTTGAAACGACCGATGTTTGACGAAACTATGCAAGTTCGTCGCAGATCGGTATAAGGTGGCTCGATGTGTCGTGTTTTAGGCTACAAATTGCTATGTCGCAGATTTGCACACGACGAATAGAAGCGGAATTGTAGTTGTTTATATCTGTGAGGTCATGAATCATCATTGACGGCCAGAATGCATACCACTCGAAACGATCGATGTTTGACGAAACTATGCAAGTTCCTCGCAGATCGGTATAAGATGGGTCGATGTGTCGTGTTTTAAGCTACAAATTGCTATGTCGCAGATTCGCATACGACGAATAGAAGCGGAGTTATAGTTGTTTATATGTGTCAGGCCATGAATCACCATTGACGACCGGATTGCTTTCCACTCGAAACGACCGATGTTTGACGAAACTATGCAAGTTCGTCGCAGATCGGTATAAGGTGACTCGATGTGTCGTGCTTTAAGCTACAAATGGCTATGTCGCAGATTTGCATACGACGAATAGAAGCGGAGTTGTAGTTGTTTATATCTGTGAGGCCATGAATCACCATCGACGGCCGGATTGCCTACCACTCGAAACAATCGATGTTTGACGAAACTATGCAAGTTAGTCGCAGATCGGTATAAGGTGGGTCGATGTGTCGTGCTTTAAGCTACAAATTGCTATGCCGCAGATTCGTATACGACGAATAGAAGCGGTGTTATCGATGTTTATATCTGTGAGGCCATGAATCACCATCGACGGCCGGATTGCCTACCACTCGGAACGATCGACGTTTGTCGAAACTATGCAAGTTCTTCGCAGATCGGTATAAGGTGGCTCGATGTGTCGTGTTTTAGGCTACAAATTGCTATGTCGCAGATTTGCAAACGACGAATAGAAGCGGAGTTGTAGTTGTTTATATCTGTGAGGTCATAAATCATCATTGACGGCCGGAATGCCTACCACTCGAAACGATCGATGTTTGACGAAACTATGCAAGTTCGTCGCAGATCGGTATTAGGTGGGTCGATGTGTCGTGCTTTTAGCTACAAATTGCTATGCCGCAGATTCGTATACGACGAATAGAAGCGGTGTTATCGATGTTTATATCTGTGAGGCCATGAATCACCATCGACGGCCGGATTGCCTTCCACTCGAAACGATCGATGTTTGACGAAACTATGCAAGTTCGTCGCAGATCGGTTTAAGGTGGGTCGTTGGTCCGTGTTTTAAGCTACAAGTTGCTGTGTCGCAGATTCGCATACGACGAATAGAAGCGGAGTTATCGATGTTTATATCTGTGAGGCCATTAATCACCATTGACGACAGGATTGCCTATCACTCGAAACGATCGATGTTTGACGAAACTATGCAAGTTCTTCGCAGATCGGTATAAGGTGGGTGGATGTGTCGTGTTTTAGGCTACAAATTGCTATGTCGCAGATTTGCATACGACGAATAGAAGCGGAGTTGTAGTTGATTATATCTGTCAGGCCGTGAATCACCATTGACGGCCGGATTGCCTACCACTCGGAACGATCGACGTTTGCCGAAACTCTGCAAGTTCTTCGCAGATCGGTATAAGGAGGGTCGTTGGTCCATGTTTTAAGCTACAAGTTGCTGTGTCGCAGATTCGCATACGACGAATAGAAGCGGAGTTATCGATGTTTATATCTGTCAGGCCGTGAATCACCATTGACGGCCGGATTGCCTACCACTCGGAACGATCGATGTTTGACGAAACTATGCAAGTTCTTCGCAGATCGGTATAAGGTGGGTCCATGTGTCGTGTTTTAAGCTACAAATTGCTATGTCGCAAATTTGCATACGACGAATAGAAGCGGAGTTATAGTTGTTTATATTTGTCAGTCCATGAATCACCATTGACGACCGGATTGCCTTCCACTCGAAACGATCGATGTTTGACGAAACTATGCAGGTTCGTCGCAGATCGGTATAAGGTGGGTCGATGTGTCGTGCTTTAAGCTACAAATGGCTAGGTCGCAGATTTGCATACGACGAATAGAAGCGGAGTTGTAGTTGTTTATATCTGTGAGGCCATGAATCACCATCGACGGCCGGATTGCCTACCACTCGAAACAATCGATGTTTGACGAAACTATGCAAGTTCGCCGCAGATCGGTATAAGGTGGGTCGATGTGTCGTGCTTTAAGCTACAAATTGCTATGTCGCAGATTTGCATACGATGAATAGAAGCGGAGTTATAGTTTTTTATATCTGTGAGGACATGAATCATCATTGACGGCCGGAATGCCTACCACTCGAAACGATCGATGTTTGACGAAACTATGCAAGTTCGTCGCAGATCGGTATAAGGTGGGTCCATGTGTCGTGCTTTAAGCTACAAATTGCTATGCCGCAGATTCGTATACGACGAATAGAAGCGGTGTTATCGATGTTTATATCTGTGAGGTCATAAATCATCATTGACGGCCGGAATGCCTACCACTCGAAACGATCGATGTTTGACGAAACTATGCAAGTTCGTCGCAGATCGGTATTAGGTGGGTCGATGTGTCGTGCTTTTAGCTACAAAATGCTATGCCGCAGATTCGTATACGACGAATAGAAGCGGTGTTATCGATGTTTATATCTGTGAGGCCATGAATCACCATCGACGGCCGGATTGCCTTCCACTCGAAACGATCGATGTTTGACGAAACTATGCAAGTTCGTCGCAGATCGGTATAAGGTGGGTCGTTGGTCCGTGTTTTAAGCTACAAGTTGCTGTGTCGCAGATTCGCATACGACGAATAGAAGCGGAGTTATCGATGTTTATCTCTGTGAGGCCATTAATCACCATTGACGACAGGATTGCCTATCACTCGAAACGATCGATGTTTGACGAAACTATGCAAGTTCTTCGCAGATCGGTATAAGGTGAGTCGATGTGTCGTGTTTTAGGCTACAAATTGCTATGTCGCAGATTTGCATACGACGAATAGAAGCGGAGTTGTAGTTGATTATATCTGTCAGGCCATGAATCACCATTGACGGCCGGATTGCCTACCACTCGGAACGATCGACGTTTGCCGAAACTCTGCAAGTTCTTCGCAGATCGGTATAAGGTGGGTCGATGTGCCGTGTTTTAAGCTACAAATTGCTATGTCGCAGATTTGCATACGACGAATAGAAGCGGAGTTATAGTTGTTTATATCTGTCAGGCCGTGAATCACCATTGACGGCCGGAATGCCTACCACTCGAAACGATCGATGTTTGACGAAACTATGCAAGTTCGTCGCAGATCGGTATAAGGTGGGTCGATGTGTCGTGCTTTAAGCTACAAATTGCTATGCCGCAGATTCGCATACGACGAATAGAAGCGGAGTAATCGATGTTTAGATCTGTGAGGTCATGAATCATCATTGACGGCCGGAATGCCTACCACTCGAAACGATCGATGTTTGACGAAACTATGCAAGTTCGTCGCAGACCGGTATAACGTGGGTCGATGTGTCGTGTTTTAACCTACAAATTGCTATGTCGCAGATTCGCATACGACGAATAGAAGCGGAGTTATAGTTGTTTATATGTGTCAGGCCATGAATCACCATTGACGACCGGATTGCTTTCCACTCGAAACGACCGATGTTTGACGATACTATGCAAGTTCGTCGCAGATCGGTATAAGGTGACTCGATGTGTCGTGCTTTAAGCTACAAATGGCTATGTCGCAGATTTGCATACGACGAATAGAAGCGGAGTTGTAGTTGTTTATATCTGTGAGGCCATGAATCACCATCGACGGCCGGATTGCCTACCACTCGAAACAATCGATGTTTGACGAAACTATGCAAGTTAGTCGCAGATCGGTATAAGGTGGGTCGATGTGTCGTGCTTTAAGCTACAAATTGCTATGCCGCAGATTCGTATACGACGAATAGAAGCGGTGTTATCGATGTTTATATCTGTGAGGCCATGAATCACCATTGACGACCGGATTGCTTTCCACTTGAAACGACCGATGTTTGACGAAACTATGCAAGTTCGTCGCAGATCGGTATAAGGTGGCTCGATGTGTCGTGTTTTAGGCTACAAATTGCTATGTCGCAGATTTGCATACGACGAATAGAAGCGGAATTGTAGTTGTTTATATCTGTGAGATCATGAATCATCATTGACGGCCAGAATGCATACCACTCGAAACGATCGATGTTTGACGAAACTATGCAAGTTCGTCGCAGATCGGTATAAGGTGGGTCGATGTGTCGGGCTTTAAGCTACAAATTGCTATGTCGCAGATTTGCATACGACGAATAGAAGCGGAGTTATAGTTGTTTATATCTGTGAGGTCATGAATCATCATTGACGGCCGGAATGCCTACCACTCGAAACGATCGATGTTTGACGAAACTATGCAAGTTCGTCGCAGATCGGTATAAGGTGGGTCGATGTGTCGTGCTTTAAGCTACAAATTGCTATGTCGCAGATTTGCATACGACGAATAGAAGCGGAGTAATAGTTGTTTATATCTGTGAGGCCATGAATCACCATTGACGACCGGATTGCCTATTACTCGAAACGATCGACGTTTGCCGAAGCTATGCAGGTTCTTCGCAGATCGGTATAAGGTGGGTCGTTGGGCCGTGTTTTAAGCTACAACTTGCTATGTCGCAGATTCGCATACGACGAATATAAGCGGAGTTATCGATGTTTATATCTGTGAGGCCATTAACCACCATTGACGGCCGGATTGCCTACCACTCGGAACGATCGACGTTTGCCGAAACTCTGCAAGTTCTTCGCAGATCGGTATAAGGTGGGTCGATGTGCCGTGTTTTAAGCTACAAATTGCTATGCCGCAGATTTGCATACGACGAATAGAAGCGGAGTTATAGTTGTTTATATCTGTCAGGCCGTGAATCACCATTGACGGCCGGATTGCCTACCACTCGGAACGATCGATGTTTGACGAAACTATGCAAGTTCTTCGCAGATCGGTATAAGGTGGGTCGATGTGTCGTGTTTTAAGCTACAAATTGCTATGTCGCAAATTTGCATACGACGAATAGAAGCGGAGTTATAGTTGTTTATATTTGTCAGTCCATGAATCACCATTGACGACCGGATTGCCTTCCACTCGAAACGATCGATGTTTGACGAAACTATGCAGGTTCGTCGCAGATCGGTATAAGGTGGGTCGATGTGTCGTGCTTTAAGCTACAAATGGCTAGGTCGCAGATTAGCATACGACGAATAGAAGCGGAGTTGTAGTTGTTTATATCTGTGAGGCCATGAATCACCATCGACGGCCGGATTGCCTACCACTCGAAACAATCGATGTTTGACGAAACTATGCAAGTTCGCCGCAGATCGGTATAAGGTGGGTCGATGTGTCGTGCTTTAAGCTACAAATTGCTATGTCGCAGATTTGCATACGATGAATAGAAGCGGAGTTATAGTTTTTTATATCTGTGAGGACATGAATCATCATTGACGGCCGGAATGCCTACCACTCGAAACGATCGATGTTTGACGAAACTATGCAAGTTCGTCGCAGATCGGTATAAGGTGGGTCGATGTGTCGTGCTTTAAGCTACAAATTGCTATGCCGCAGATTCGTATACGACGAATAGAAGCGGTGTTATCGATGTTTATATCTGTGAGGCCATGAATCACCATCGACGGCCGGATTGCCTACCACTCGGAACGATCGACGTTTGACGAAACTATGCAAGTTCTTCGCAGATCGGTATAAGGTGGCTCGATGTGTCGTGTTTTAGGCTACAAATTGCTATGTCGCAGATTTGCAAACGACGAATAGAAGCGGAGTTGTAGTTGTTTATATCTGTGAGGTCATAAATCATCATTGACGGCCGGAATGCCTACCACTCGAAACGATCGATGTTTGACGAAACTATGCAAGTTCGTCGCAGATCGGTATTAGGTGGGTCGATGTGTCGTGCTTTTAGCTACAAATTGCTATGCCGCAGATTCGTATACGACGAATAGAAGCGGTGTTATCGATGTTTATATCTGTGAGGCCATGAATCACCATCGACGGCCGGATTGCCTTCCACTCGAAACGATCGATGTTTGACGAAACTATGCAAGTTCGTCGCAGATCGGTATATGGTGGGTCGTTGGTCCGTGTTTTAAGCTACAAGTTGCTGTGTCGCAGATTCGCATACGACGAATAGAAGCGGAGTTATCGATGTTTATATCTGTGAGGCCATTAATCACCATTGACGACAGGATTGCCTATCACTCGAAACGATCGATGTTTGACGAAACTATGCAAGTTCTTCGCAGATCGGTATAAGGTGGGTGGATGTGTCGTGTTTTAGGCTACAAATTGCTATGTCGCAGATTTGCATACGACGAATAGAAGCGGAGTTGTAGTTGATTATATCTGTCAGGCCATGAATCACCATTGACGGCCGGATTGCCTACCACTCGGAACGATCGACGTTTGCCGAAACTCTGCAAGTTCTTCGCAGATCGGTATAAGGTGGGTCGATGTGCCGTGTTTTAAGCTACAAATTGCTATGTCGCAGATTTGCATACGACGAATAGAAGCGGAGTTATAGTTGTTTATATCTGTCAGGCCGTGAATCACCATTGACGGCCGGATTGCCTACCACTCGGAACGATCGACGTTTGCCGAAACTCTGCAAGTTCTTCGCAGATCGGTATAAGGTGGGTCGTTGGTCCATGTTTTAAGCTACAAGTTGCTGTGTCGCAGATTCGCATACGACGAATAGAAGCGGAGTTATCGATGTTTATATCTGTGAGGCCATTAATCACCATTGACGACAAGATTGCCTATCACTCGAAACGATCGATGTTTGACGAAACTATGCAAGTTCGTCGCAGATCGGTATAAGGTGGGTCGATGTGTCGTGCTTTAAGCTTCAAATGGCTATGTCGCAGATTTGCATACGACGAATAGAAGCGGAGTAATAGTTGTTTATATCTGTGAGGCCATGAATCACCATTGACGACCGGATTGCTTTCCACTTGAAACGACCGATGTTTGACGAAACTATGCAAGTTCGTCGCAGATCGGTATAAGGTGGCTCGATGTGTCGTGTTTTAGGCTACAAATTGCTATGTCGCAGATTTGCATACGACGAATAGAAGCGGAATTGTAGTTGTTTATATCTGTGAGGTCATGAATCATCATTGACGGCCAGAATGCATACCACTCGAAACGATCGATGTTTGACGAAACTATGCAAGTTCGTCGCAGATCGGTATAAGGTGGGTCGATGTTTCGGGCTTTAAGCTACAAATTGCTATGTCGCAGATTTGCATACGACGAATAGAAGCGGAGTTATAGTTGTTTATATCTGTGAGGTCATGAATCATCATTGACGGCCGGAATGCCTACCACTCGAAACGATCGATGTTTGACGAAACTATGCAAGTTCGTCGCAGATCGGTATAAGGTGGGTCGATGTGTCGTGCTTTAAGCTACAAATTGCTATGTCGCAGATTTGCATACGACGAATAGAAGCGGAGTAATAGTTGTTTATATCTGTGAGGCCATGAATCACCATTGACGACCGGATTGCCTATTACTCGAAACGATCGACGTTTGCCGAAGCTATGCAGGTTCTTCGCAGATCGGTATAAGGTGGGTCGTTGGGCCGTGTTTTAAGCTACAACTTGCTATGTCGCAGATTCGCATACGACGAATAGAAGCGGAGTTATCGATGTTTATATCTGTGAGGCCATTAACCACCATTGACGGCCGGATTGCCTACCACTCGGAACGATCGACGTTTGCCGAAACTCTGCAAGTTCTTCGCAGATCGGTATAAGGTGGGTCGATGTGCCGTGTTTTAAGCTACAAATTGCTATGCCGCAGATTTGCATACGACGAATAGAAGCGGAGTTATAGTTGTTTATATCTGTCAGGCCGTGAATCACCATTGACGGCCGGATTGCCTACCACTCGGAACGATCGATGTTTGACGAAACTATGCAAGTTCTTCGCAGATCGGTATAAGGTGGGTCGATGTGTCGTGTTTTAAGCTACAAATTGCTATGTCGCAAATTTGCATACGACGAATAGAAGCAGAGTTATAGTTGTTTATATTTGTCAGTCCATGAATCACCATTGACGACCGGATTGCCTTCCACCCGAAACGATCGATGTTTGACGAAACTATGCAGGTTCGTCGCAGATCGGTATAAGGTGGGTCGATGTGTCGTGCTTTAAGCTACAAATTGCTATGTCGCAGATTTGCATACGATGAATAGAAGCGGAGTTATAGTTTTTTATATCTGTGAGGACATGAATCATCATTGACGGCCGGAATGCCTACCACTCGAAACGATCGATGTTTGACGAAACTATGCAAGTTCGTCGCAGATCGGTATAAGGTGGGTCGATGTGTAGTGCTTTAAGCTACAAATTGCTATGTCGCAGATTTGCATACGACGAATAGAAGCGGAGTTATAGTTGTCTATATCTGTGAGGCCATGAATCACCAACGACGGCCGGATTGCCTACCACTCGAAACAATCGATGTTTGACGAAACTATGCAAGTTCGTCGCAGATCGGTATAAGGTGGGTCGATGTGTCGTGCTTTAAGCTACAAATTGCTATGCCGCAGATTCGCATACGACGAATAGAAGCGGAGTAATCGATGTTTAGATCTGTGAGGTCATGAATCATCATTGACGGCCGGAATGCCTACCACTCGAAACGATCGATGTTTGACGAAACTATGCAAGTTCGTCGCAGACCGGTATAACGTGGGTCGATGTGTCGTGTTTTAACCTACAAATTGCTATGTCGCAGATTCGCATACGACGAATAGAAGCGGAGTTATAGTTGTTTATATGTGTCAGGCCATGAATCACCATTGACGACCGGATTGCTTTCCACTCGAAACGACCGATGTTTGACGAAACTATGCAAGTTCGTCGCAGATCGGTATAAGGTGACTCGATGTGTCGTGCTTTAAGCTACAAATGGCTATGTCGCAGATTTGCATACGACGAATAGAAGCGGAGTTGTAGTTGTTTATATCTGTGAGGCCATGAATCACCATCGACGGCCGGATTGCCTACCACTCGAAACAATCGATGTTTGACGAAACTATGCAAGTTAGTCGCAGATCGGTATAAGGTGGGTCGATGTGTCGTGCTTTAAGCTACAAATTGCTATGCCGCAGATTCGTATGCGACGAATAGAAGCGGTGTTATCGATGTTTATATCTGTGAGGCCATGAATCACCATCGACGGCCGGATTGCCTACCACTCGGAACGATCGACGTTTGACGAAACTATGCAAGTTCTTCGCAGATCGGTATAAGGTGGCTCGATGTGTCGTGTTTTAGGCTACAAATTGCTATGTCGCAGATTTGCAAACGACGAATAGAAGCGGAGTTGTAGTTGTTTATATCTGTGAGGTCATAAATCATCATTGACGGCCGGAATGCCTACCACTCGAAACGATCGATGTTTGACGAAACTATGCAAGTTCGTCGCAGATCGGTATTAGGTGGGTCGATGTGTCGTGCTTTAAGCTACAAATTGCTATGCCGCAGATTCGTATACGACGAATAGAAGCGGTGTTATCGATGTTTATATCTGTGAGGCCATGAATCACCATCGACGGCCGGATTGCCTTCCACTCGAAACGATCGATGTTTGACGAAACTATGCAAGTTCGTCGCAGATCGGTATAAGGTGGGTCGTTGGTCCGTGTTTTAAGCTACAAGTTGCTGTGTCGCAGATTCGCATACGACGAATAGAAGCGGAGTTATCGATGTTTATATCTGTGAGGCCATTAATCACCATTGACGACAGGATTGCCTATCACTCGAAACGATCGATGTTTGACGAAACTATGCAAGTTCTTCGCAGATCGGTATAAGGTGGGTGGATGTGTCGTGTTTTAGACTACAAATTGCTATGTCGCAGATTTGCATACGACGAATAGAAGCGGAGTTGTAGTTGATTATATCTGTCAGGCCATGAATCACCATTGACGGCCGGATTGCCTACCACTCGGAACGATCGACGTTTGCCGAAACTCTGCAAGTTCTTCGCAGATCGGTATAAGGTGGGTCGATGTGCCGTGTTTTAAGCTACAAATTGCTATGTCGCAGATTTGCATACGGCGAATAGAAGCGGAGTTATAGTTGTTTATATCTGTCAGGCCGTGAATCACCATTGACGGCCGGATTGCCTACCACTCGGAACGATCGACGTTTGCCGAAACTCTGCAAGTTCTTCGCAGATCGGTATAAGGTGGGTCGTTGGTCCATGTTTTAAGCTACAAGTTGCTGTGTCGCAGATTCGCATACGACGAATAGAAGCGGAGTTATCGATGTTTATATCTGTGAGGCCATTAATCACCATTGACGACAGGATTGCCTATCACTCGAAACGATCGATGTTTGACGAAACTATGCAAGTTCGTCGCAGATCGGTATAAGGTGGGTCGATGTGTCGTGCTTTAAGCTTCAAATGGCTATGTCGCAGATTTGCATACGACGAATAGAAGCGGAGTAATAGTTGTTTATATCTGTGAGGCCATGAATCAACATTGACGACCGGATTGCTTTCCACTTGAAACGACCGATGTTTGACGAAACTATGCAAGTTCGTCGCAGATCGGTATAAGGTGGCTCGATGTGTCGTGTTTTAGGCTACAAATTGCTATGTCGCAGATTTGCATACGACGAATAGAAGCGGAATTGTAGTTGTTTATATCTGTGAGGTCATGAATCATCATTGACGGCCAGAATGCATACCACTCGAAACGATCGATGTTTGACGAAACTATGCAAGTTCGTCGCAGATCGGTATAAGGTGGGTCGATGTGTCGGGCTTTAAGCTACAAATTGCTATGTCGCAGATTTGCATACGACGAATAGAAGCGGAGTTATAGTTGTTTATATCTGTGAGGTCATGAATCATCATTGACGGCCGGAATGCCTATTACTCGAAACGATCGACGTTTGCCGAAGCTATGCAGGTTCTTCGCAGATCGGTATAAGGTGGGTCGTTGGGCCGTGTTTTAAGCTACAACTTGCTATGTCGCAGATTCGCATACGACGAATAGAAGCGGAGTTATCGATGTTTATATCTGTGAGGCCATTAACCACCATTGACGGCCGGATTGCCTACCACTCGGAACGATCGACGTTTGCCGAAACTCTGCAAGTTCTTCGCAGATCGGTATAAGGTGGGTCGATGTGCCGTGTTTTAAGCTACAAATTGCTATGTCGCAGATTTGCATACGACGAATAGAGGCGGAGTTATAGTTGTTTATATCTGTGAGGCCATGAATCACCATTGACGGCAGGATTGCCTACCACTCGGAACGATCGACGTTTGATGAAACTATGCAAGTTCGTCGCAGATCGGTATAAGGTGGGGCGATGTGTCGTGCTTTAAGCTACAAATTGCTATGTCGCAGATTTGCATACGATGAATAGAAGCGGAGATATAGTTCTTTATATCTGTGAGGTCATGAATCATCATTGACGGCCGGAATGCCTACCACTCGAAACGATCGATGTTTGACGAAACTATGCAAGTTCGTCGCAGATCGGTATAAGGTGGGTCGATGTGTCGTGTTTTAACCTACAAATTGCTATGTCGCAGATTCGCATACTACGAATATAAGCGGAGTTATAGTTGTTTATATGTGTCAGGCCATGAATCACCATTGACGACCGGATTGCTTTCCACTTGAAACGACCGATGTTTGACGAAACTATGCAAGTTCGTCGCAGATCGGTATAAGGTGGCTCGATGTGTCGTGTTTTAGGCTACAAATTGCTATGTCGCAGATTTGCACACGACGAATAGAAGCGGAATTGTAGTTGTTTATATCTGTGAGGTCATGAATCATCATTGACGGCCAGAATGCATACCACTCGAAACGATCGATGTTTGACGAAACTATGCAAGTTCGTCGCAGATCGGTATACGGTGGGTCGTTGGTCCATGTTTTAAGCTACAAGTTGCTGTGTCGCAGATTCGCATACGACGAATAGAAGCGGAGTTATCGATGTTTATATCTGTGAGGCCATTAATCACCATTGACGACAGGATTGCCTACCACTCGGAACGATCGACGTTTGACGAACCTATGCAAGTTCTTCGCAGATCGGTATAAGATGGGTCGATGTGTCGTGTTTTAAGCTACAAATTGCTATGTCGCAGATTTGCATACGACGAATAGAAGCGGAGTTATAGTTGTTTATATCTGTCAGGCCGTGAATCACCATCGACGGCCGGATTGCCTACCACTCGAAACAATCGATGTTTGACGAAACTATGCAAGTTCGCCGCAGATCGGTATAAGGTGGGTCGATGTGTCGTGCTTTAAGCTACAAATTGCTATGTCGCAGATTTGCATACGATGAATAGAAGCGGAGTTATAGTTCTTTATATCTGTGAGGACATGAATCATCATTGACGGCCGGAATGCCTACCACTCGAAACGATCGATGTTTGACGAAACTATGCAAGTTCGTCGCAGATCGGTATAAGGTGGGTCGATGTGTCGTGCTTTAAGCTACAAATTGCTATGCCGCAGATTCGCATACGACGAATAGAAGCGGAGTAATCGATGTTTAGATCTGTGAGGTCATGAATCATCATTGACGGCCGGAATGCCTACCACTCGAAACGATCGATGTTTGACGAAACTATGCAAGTTCGTCGCAGACCGGTATAACGTGGGTCGATGTGTCGTGTTTTAACCTACAAATTGCTATGTCGCAGATTTGCATACGACGAATAGAAGCGGAGTTGTAGTTGATTATATCTGTCAGGCCATGAATCACCATTGACGGCCGGATTGCCTACCACTCGGAACGATCGACGTTTGCCGAAACTCTGCAAGTTCTTCGCAGATCGGTATAAGGTGGGTCGATGTGCCGTGTTTTAAGCTACAAATTGCTATGTCGCAGATTTGCATACGACGAATAGAAGCGGAGTTATAGTTGTTTATATCTGTCAGGCCGTGAATCACCATTGACGGCCGGATTGCCTACCACTCGGAACGATCGACGTTTGCCGAAACTCTGCAAGTTCTTCGCAGATCGGTATAAGGAGGGTCGTTGGTCCATGTTTTAAGCTACAAGTTGCTGTGTCGCAGATTCGCATACGACGAATAGAAGCGGAGTTATCGATGTTTATATCTGTGAGGCCATTAATCACCATTGACGACAGGATTGCCTATCACTCGAAACGATCGATGTTTGACGAAACTATGCAAGTTCGTCGCAGATCGGTATAAGGTGGGTCGATGTGTCGTGCTTTAAGCTTCAAATGGCTATGTCGCAGATTTGCATACGACGAATAGAAGCGGAGTAATAGTTGTTTATATCTGTGAGGCCATGAATCACCATTGACGACCGGATTGCTTTCCACTTGAAACGACCGATGTTTGACGAAACTATGCAAGTTCGTCGCAGATCGGTATAAGGTGGCTCGATGTGTCGTGTTTTAGGCTACAAATTGCTATGTCGCAGATTTGCATACGACGAATAGAAGCGGAATTGTAGTTGTTTATATCTGTGAGGTCATGAATCATCATTGACGGCCAGAATGCATACCACTCGAAACGATCGATGTTTGACGAAACTATGCAAGTTCGTCGCAGATCGGTATAAGGTGGGTCGATGTGTCGGGCTTTAAGCTACAAATTGCTATGTCGCAGATTTGCATACGACGAATAGAAGCGGAGTTATAGTTGTTTATATCTGTGAGGTCATGAATCATCATTGACGGCCGGAATGCCTACCACTCGAAACGATCGATGTTTGACGAAACTATGCAAGTTCGTCGCAGATCGGTATAAGGTGGGTCGATGTGTCGTGCTTTAAGCTACAAATTGCTATGTCGCAGATTTGCATACGACGAATAGAAGCGGAGTAATAGTTGTTTATATCTGTGAGGCCATTAACCACCATTGACGGCCGGATTGCCTACCACTCGGAACGATCGATGTTTGACGAAACTATGCAAGTTCGTCGCAGATCGGTATAAGGTGGGTCGTTCGTCCGTGTTTTAAGCTACAAGTTGCTGTGTCGCAGATTCGCATACGACGAATAGAAGCGGAGTTATCGATGTTTATATCTGTGAGGCCATTAATCACCATTGACGACAGGATTGCCTATCACTCGAAACGATCGATGTTTGACGAAACTATGCAAATTCTTCGCAGATCGGTATAAGGTGGGTGGATGTGTCGTGTTTTAGGCTACAAATTGCTATGTCGCAGATTTGCATACGACGAATAGAAGCGGAGTTGTAGTTGATTATATCTGTCAGGCCATGAATCACCATAGACGGCCGGATTGCCTACCACTCGGAACGATCGACGTTTGCCGAAACTCTGCAAGTTCTTCGCAGATCGGTATAAGGTGGGTCGATGTGCCGTGTTTTAAGCTACAAATTGCTATGTCGCAGATTTGCATACGACGAATAGAAGCGGAGTTATAGTTGTTTATATCTGTCAGGCCGTGAATCACCATTGACGGCCGGATTGCCTACCACTCGGAACGATCGACGTTTGCCGAAACTCTGCAAGTTCTTCGCAGATCGGTATAAGGAGGGTCGTTGGTCCATGTTTTAAGCTACAAGTTGCTGTGTCGCAGATTCGCATACGACGAATAGAAGCGGAGTTATCGATGTTTATATCTGTGAGGCCATTAATCACCATTGACGACAGGATTGCCTATCACTCGAAACGATCGATGTTTGACGAAACTATGCAAGTTCGTCGCAAATCGGTATAAGGTGGGTCGATGTGTCGTGCTTTAAGCTTCAAATGGCTATGTCGCAGATTTGCATACGACGAATAGAAGCGGAGTAATAGTTGTTTATATCTGTGAGGCCATGAATCACCATTGACGACCGGATTGCTTTCCACTTGAAACGACCGATGTTTGACGAAACTATGCAAGTTCGTCGCAGATCGGTATAAGGTGGCTCGATGTGTCGTGTTTTAGGCTACAAATTGCTATGTCGCAGATTTGCATACGACGAATAGAAGCGGAATTGTAGTTGTTTATATCTGTGAGGTCATGAATCATCATTGACGGCCAGAATGCATACCACTCGAAACGATCGATGTTTGACGAAACTATGCAAGTTCGTCGCAGATCGGTATAAGGTGGGTCGATGTGTCGGGCTTTAAGCTACAAATTGCTATGTCGCAGATTTGCATACGACGAATAGAAGCGGAGTTATAGTTGTTTATATCTGTGAGGTCATGAATCATCATTGACGGCCGGAATGCCTACCACTCGAAACGATCGATGTTTGACGAAACTATGCAAGTTCGTCGCAGATCGGTATAAGGTGGGTCGATGTGTCGTGCTTTAAGCTACAAATTGCTATGTCGCAGATTTGCATACGACGAATAGAAGCGGAGTAATAGTTGTTTATATCTGTGAGGCCATGAATCACCATTGACGACCGGATTGCCTATTACTCGAAACGATCGACGTTTGCCGAAGCTATGCAGGTTCTTCGCAGATCGGTATAAGGTGGGTCGTTGGGCCGTGTTTTAAGCTACAACTTGCTATGTCGCAGATTCGCATACGACGAATAGAAGCGGAGTTATCGATGTTTATATCTGTGAGGCCATTAACCACCATTGACGGCCGGATTGCCTACCACTCGGAACGATCGACGTTTGCCGAAACTCTGCAAGTTCTTCGCAGATCGGTATAAGGTGGGTCGATGTGCCGTGTTTTAAGCTACAAATTGCTATGCCGCAGATTTGCATACGACGAATAGAAGCGGAGTTATAGTTGTTTATATCTGTCAGGCCGTGAATCACCATTGACGGCCGGATTGCCTACCACTCGGAACGATCGATGTTTGACGAAACTATGCAAGTTCTTCGCAGATCGGTATAAGGTGGGTCGATGTGTCGTGATTTAAGCTACAAATTGCTATGTCGCAGATTTGCATACGACGAATAGAAGCGGAGTTATAGTTGTTTATATTTGTCAGTCCATGAATCACCATTGACGACCGGATTGCCTTCCACTCGAAACGATCGATGTTTGACGAAACTATGCAGGTTCGTCGCAGATCGGTATAAGGTGGGTCGATGTGTCGTGCTTTAAGCTACAAATGGCTAGGTCGCAGATTTGCATACGACGAATAGAAGCGGAGTTGTAGTTGTTTATATCTGTGAGGCCATGAATCACCATCGACGGCCGGATTGCCTACCACTCGAAACAATCGATGTTTGACGAAACTATGCAAGTTCGCCGCAGATCGGTAAAAGGTGGGTCGATGTGTCGTGCTTTAAGCTACAAATTGCTATGTCGCAGATTTGCATACGATGAATAGAAGCGGAGTTATAGTTTTTTATATCTGTGAGGACATGAATCATCATTGACGGCCGGAATGCCTACCACTCGAAACGATCGATGTTTGACGAAACTATGCAAGTTCGTCGCAGATCGGTATAAGGTGGGTCGATGTGTAGTGCTTTAAGCTACAAATTGCTATGTCGCAGATTTGCATACGACGAATAGAAGCGGAGTTATAGTTGTCTATATCTGTGAGGCCATGAATCACCAACGACGGCCGGATTGCCTACCACTCGAAACAATCGGTGTTTGACGAAACTATGCAAGTTCGTCGCAGATCGGTATAAGGTGGGTCGATGTGTCGTGCTTTAAGCTACAAATTGCTATGCCGCAGATTCGCATACGACGAATAGAAGCGGAGTAATCGATGTTTAGATCTGTGAGGTCATGAATCATCATTGACGGCCGGAATGCCTACCACTCGAAACGATCGATGTTTGACGAAACTATGCAAGTTCGTCGCAGACCGGTATAACGTGGGTCGATGTGTCGTGTTTTAACCTACAAATTGCTATGTCGCAGATTCGCATACGACGAATAGAAGCGGAGTTATAGTTGTTTATATGTGTCAGGCCATGAATCACCATTGACGACCGGATTGCTTTCCACTCGAAACGAACGATGTTTGACGAAACTATGCAAGTTCGTCGCAGATCGGTATAAGGTGACTCGATGTGTCGTGCTTTAAGCTACAAATGGCTATGTCGCAGATTTGCATACGACGAATAGAAGCGGAGTTGTAGTTGTTTATATCTGTGAGGCCATGAATCACCATCGACGGCCGGATTGCCTACCACTCGAAACAATCGATGTTTGACGAAACTATGCAAGTTAGTCGCAGATCGGTATAAGGTGGGTCGATGTGTCGTGCTTTAAGCTACAAATTGCTATGCCGCAGATTCGTATACGACGAATAGAAGCGGTGTTATCGATGTTTATATCTGTGAGGCCATGAATCACCATCGACGGCCGGATTGCCTACCACTCGGAACGATCGACGTTTGACGAAACTATGCAAGTTCTTCGCAGATCGGTATAAGGTGGCTCGATGTGTCGTGTTTTAGGCTACAAATTGCTATGTCGCAGATTTGCATACGACGAATAGAAGCGGAGTTGTAGTTGATTATATCTGTCAGGCCATGAATCACCATTGACGGCCGGATTGCCTACCACTCGGAACGATCGACGTTTGCCGAAACTCTGCAAGTTCTTCGCAGATCGGTATAAGGTGGGTCGATGTGCCGTGTTTTAAGCTACAAATTGCTATGTCGCAGATTTGCATACGACGAATAGAAGCGGAGTTATAGTTGTTTATATCTGTCAGGCCGTGAATCACCATTGACGGCCGGATTGCCTACCACTCGGAACGATCGACGTTTGCCGAAACTCTGCAAGTTCTTCGCAGATCGGTATAAGGTGGGTCGTTGGTCCATGTTTTAAGCTACAAGTTGCTGTGTCGCAGATTCGCATACGACGAATAGAAGCGGAGTTATCGATGTTTATATCTGTGAGGCCATTAATCACCATTGACGACAGGATTGCCTATCACTCGAAACGATCGATGTTTGACGAAACTATGCAAGTTCGTCGCAGATCGGTATAAGGTGGGTCGATGTGTCGTGCTTTAAGCTTCAAATGGCTATGTCGCAGATTTGCATACGACGAATAGAAGCGGAGTAATAGTTGTTTATATCTGTGAGGCCATGAATCACCATTGACGACCGGATTGCTTTCCACTTGAAACGACCGATGTTTGACGAAACTATGCAAGTTCGTCGCAGATCGGTATAAGGTGGCTCGATGTGTCGTGTTTTAGGCTACAAATTGCTATGTCGCAGATTTGCATACGACGAATAGAAGCGGAATTGTAGTTGTTTATATCTGTGAGGTCATGAATCATCATTGACGGCCAGAATGCATACCACTCGAAACGATCGATGTTTGACGAAACTATGCAAGTTCGTCGCAGATCGGTATAAGGTGGGTCGATGTGTCGGGCTTCAAGCTACAAATTGCTATGTCGCAGATTTGCATACGACGAATAGAAGCGGAGTTATAGTTGTTTATATCTGTGAGGTCATGAATCATCATTGACGGCCGGAATGCCTACCACTCGAAACGATCGATGTTTGACGAAACTATGCAAGTTCGCCGCAGATCGGTATAAGGTGGGTCGATGTGTCGTGCTTTAAGCTACAAATTGCTATGTCGCAGATTTGCATACGATGAATAGAAGCGGAGTTATAGTTCTTTATATCTGTGAGGACATGAATCATCATTGACGGCCGGAATGCCTACCACTCGAAACGATCGATGTTTGACGAAACTATGCAAGTTCGTCGCAGATCGGTATAAGGTGGGTCGATGTGTCGTGCTTTAAGCTACAAATTGCTATGCCGCAGATTCGCATACGACGAATAGAAGCGGAGTAATCGATGTTTAGATCTGTGAGGTCATGAATCATCATTGACGGCCGGAATGCCTACCACTCGAAACGATCGATGTTTGACGAAACTATGCAAGTTCGTCGCAGACCGGTATAACGTGGGTCGATGTGTCGTGTTTTAACCTACAAATTGCTATGTCGCAGATTCGCATACGATGAATAGAAGCGGAGTTATAGTTGTTTATATGTGTCAGGCCATGAATCACCATTGACGACCGGATTGCTTTCCACTCGAAACGACCGATGTTTGACGAAACTATGCAAGTTCGTCGCAGATCGGTATAAGGTGACTCGATGTGTCGTGCTTTAAGCTACAAATGGCTATGTCGCAGATTTGCATACGACGAATAGAAGCGGAGTTGTAGTTGTTTATATCTGTGAGGCCATGAATCACCATCGACGGCCGGATTGCCTACCACTCGAAACAATCGATGTTTGACGAAACTATGCAAGTTCGTCGCAGATCGGTATAAGGTGGGTCGATGTGTCGTGCTTTAAGCTACAAATTGCTATGCCGCAGATTCGCATACGACGAATAGAAGCGGAGTAATCGATGTTTAGATCTGTGAGGTCATGAATCATCATTGACGGCCGGAATGCCTACCACTCGAAACGATCGATGTTTGACGAAACTATGCAAGTTCGTCGCAGACCGGTATAACGTAGGTCGATGTGTCGTGTTTTAACCTTCAAATTGCTATGTCGCAGATTCGCATACGACGAATAGAAGCGGAGTTATAGTTGTTTATATGTGTCGGGCCATGAATCACCATTGACGACCGGATTGCTTTCCACTCGAAACGACCGATGTTTGACGAAACTATGCAAGTTCGTCGCAGATCGGTATAAGGTGACTCGATGTGTCGTGCTTTAAGCTACAAATGGCTATGTCGCAGATTTGCATACGACGAATAGAAGCGGAGTTGTAGTTGTTTATATCTGTGAGGTCATGAATCATCATTGACGGCCAGAATGCATACCACTCGAAACGATCGATGTTTGACGAAACTATGCAAGTTCGTCGCAGATCGGTATAACGTAGGTCGATGTGTCGTGTTTTAACCTACAAATTGCTATGTCGCAGATTCGCATACTACGAATAGAAGCGGAGTTATAGTTGTTTATATCTGTGAGGTCATGAATCATCATTGACGGCCAGAATGCATACCACTCGAAACGATCGATGTTTGACGAAACTATGCAAGTTCGTCGCAGATCGGTATAAGGTGGGTCGTTGGTCCATGTTTTAAGCTACAAGTTGCTGTGTCGCAGATTCGCATACGACGAATAGAAGCGGAGTTATCGATGTTTATATCTGTGAGGCCATTAATCACCATTGACGACAGGATTGCCTACCACTCGGAACGATCGACGTTTGACGAACCTATGCAAGTTCTTCGCAGATCGGTATAAGATGGGTCGATGTGTCGTGTTTTAAGCTACAAATTGCTATGTCGCAGATTTGCATACGACGAATAGAAGCGGAGTTATAGTTGTTTATATGTGTCAGGCCATGAATCACCATTGACGACCGGATTGCTTTCCACTCGAAACGACCGATGTTTGACGAAACTATGCAAGTTCGTCGCAGATCGGTATAAGGTGACTCGATGTGTCGTGCTTTAAGCTACAAATGGCTATGTCGCAGATTTGCATACGACGAATAGAAGCGGAGTTGTAGTTGTTTATATCTGTGAGGCCATGAATCACCATCGACGGCCGGATTGCCTACCACTCGAAACAATCGATGTTTGACGAAACTATGCAAGTTCGTCGCAGATCGGTATAAGGTGGGTCGATGTGTCGTGCTTTAAGCTACAAATTGCTATGCCGCAGATTCGCATACGACGAATAGAAGCGGAGTAATCGATGTTTAGATCTGTGAGGTCATGAATCATCATTGACGGCCGGAATGCCTACCACTCGAAACGATCGATGTTTGACGAAACTATGCAAGTTCGTCGCAGACCGGTATAACGTAGGTCGATGTGTCGTGTTTTAACCTACAAATTGCTATGTCGCAGATTCGCATACGACGAATAGAAGCGGAGTTATAGTTGTTTATATGTGTCGGGCCATGAATCACCATTGACGACCGGATTGCTTTCCACTCGAAACGACCGATGTTTGACGAAACTATGCAAGTTCGTCGCAGATCGGTATAAGGTGGGTCGATGTGTCGTGTTTTAACCTACAAATTGCTATGTCGCAGATTCGCATACTACGAATAGAAGCGGAGTTATAGTTGTTTATATCTGTGAGGTCATGAATCATCATTGACGGCCGGAATGCCTACCACTCGAAACGATCGATGTTTGACGAAACTATGCAAGTTCGCCGCAGATCGGTATAAGGTGGGTCGATGTGTCGTGCTTTAAGCTACAAATTGCTATGTCGCAGATTTGCATACGATGAATAGAAGCGGAGTTATAGTTCTTTATATCTGTGAGGACATGAATCATCATTGACGGCCGGAATGCCTACCACTCGAAACGATCGATGTTTGACGAAACTATGCAAGTTCGTCGCAGATCGGTATAAGGTGGGTCGATGTGTCGTGCTTTAAGCTACAAATTGCTATGCCGCAGATTCGCATACGACGAATAGAAGCGGAGTAATCGATGTTTAGATCTGTGAGGTCATGAATCATCATTGACGGCCGGAATGCCTACCACTCGAAACGATCGATGTTTGACGAAACTATGCAAGTTCGTCGCAGACCGGTATAACGTGGGTCGATGTGTCGTGTTTTAACCTACAAATTGCTATGTCGCAGATTCGCATACGACGAATAGAAGCGGAGTTATAGTTGTTTATATGTGTCAGGCCATGAATCACCATTGACGACCGGATTGCTTTCCACTCGAAAGGACCGATGTTTGACGAAACTATGCAAGTTCGTCGCAGATCGGTATAAGGTGACTCGATGTGTCGTGCTTTAAGCTACAAATGGCTATGTCGCAGATTTGCATACGACGAATAGAAGCGGAGTTGTAGTTGTTTATATCTGTGAGGCCATGAATCACCATCGACGGCCGGATTGCCTACCACTCGAAACAATCGATGTTTGACGAAACTATGCAAGTTCGTCGCAGATCGGTATAAGGTGGGTCGATGTGTCGTGCTTTAAGCTACAAATTGCTATGCCGCAGATTCGCATACGACGAATAGAAGCGGAGTAATCGATGTTTAGATCTGTGAGGTCATGAATCATCATTGACGGCCGGAATGCCTACCACTCGAAACGATCGATGTTTGACGAAACTATGCAAGTTCGTCGCAGACCGGTATAACGTAGGTCGATGTGTCGTGTTTTAACCTTCAAATTGCTATGTCGCAGATTCGCATACGACGAATAGAAGCGGAGTTATAGTTGTTTATATGTGTCGGGCCATGAATCACCATTGACGACCGGATTGCTTTCCACTCGAAACGACCGATGTTTGACGAAACTATGCAAGTTCGTCGCAGATCGGTATAAGGTGACTCGATGTGTCGTGCTTTAAGCTACAAATGGCTATGTCGCAGATTTGCATACGACGAATAGAAGCGGAGTTGTAGTTGTTTATATCTGTGAGGTCATGAATCATCATTGACGGCCAGAATGCATACCACTCGAAACGATCGATGTTTGACGAAACTATGCAAGTTCGTCGCAGATCGGTATAAGGTGGGTCGATGTGTCGTGTTTTAACCTACAAATTGCTATGTCGCAGATTCGCATACTACGAATAGAAGCGGAGTTATAGTTGTTTATATCTGTGAGGTCATGAATCATCATTGACGGCCAGAATGCATACCACTCGAAACGATCGATGTTTGACGAAACTATGCAAGTTCGTCGCAGATCGGTATAAGGTGGGTCGTTGGTCCATGTTTTAAGCTACAAGTTGCTGTGTCGCAGATTCGCATACGACGAATAGAAGCGGAGTTATCGATGTTTATATCTGTGAGGCCATTAATCACCATTGACGACAGGATTGCCTACCACTCGGAACGATCGACGTTTGACGAACCTATGCAAGTTCTTCGCAGATCGGTATAAGATGGGTCGATGTGTCGTGTTTTAAGCTACAAATTGCTATGTCGCAGATTTGCATACGACGAATAGAAGCGGAGTTATAGTTGTTTATATGTGTCAGGCCATGAATCACCATTGACGACCGGATTGCTTTCCACTCGAAACGACCGATGTTTGACGAAACTATGCAAGTTCGTCGCAGATCGGTATAAGGTGACTCGATGTGTCGTGCTTTAAGCTACAAATGGCTATGTCGCAGATTTGCATACGACGAATAGAAGCGGAGTTGTAGTTGTTTATATCTGTGAGGCCATGAATCACCATCGACGGCCGGATTGCCTACCACTCGAAACAATCGATGTTTGACGAAACTATGCAAGTTCGTCGCAGATCGGTATAAGGTGGGTCGATGTGTCGTGCTTTAAGCTACAAATTGCTATGCCGCAGATTCGCATACGACGAATAGAAGCGGAGTAATCGATGTTTAGATCTGTGAGGTCATGAATCATCATTGACGGCCGGAATGCCTACCACTCGAAACGATCGATGTTTGACGAAACTATGCAAGTTCGTCGCAGACCGGTATAACGTAGGTCGATGTGTCGTGTTTTAACCTACAAATTGCTATGTCGCAGATTCGCATACGACGAATAGAAGCGGAGTTATAGTTGTTTATATGTGTCGGGCCATGAATCACCATTGACGACCGGATTGCTTTCCACTCGAAACGACCGATGTTTGACGAAACTATGCAAGTTCGTCGCAGATCGGTATAAGGTGGGTCGATGTGTCGTGTTTTAACCTACAAATTGCTATGTCGCAGATTCGCATACTACGAATAGAAGCGGAGTTATAGTTGTTTATATCTGTGAGGTCATGAATCATCATTGACGGCCAGAATGCATACCACTCGAAACGATCGATGTTTGACGAAACTATGCAAGTTCGTCGCAGATCGGTATAAGGTGGGTCGTTGGTCCATGTTTTAAGCTACAAGTTGCTGTGTCGCAGATTCGCATACGACGAATAGAAGCGGAGTTATCGATGTTTATATCTGTGAGGCCATTAATCACCATTGACGACAGGATTGCCTACCACTCGGAACGATCGACGTTTGACGAACCTATGCAAGTTCTTCGCAGATCGGTATAAGATGGGTCGATGTGTCGTGTTTTAAGCTACAAATTGCTATGTCGCAGATTTGCATACGACGAATAGAAGCGGAGTTATAGTTGTTTATATCTGTCAGGCCGTGAATCACCATCGACGGCCGGATTGCCTACCACTCGAAACAATCGATGTTTGACGAAACTATGCAAGTTCGCCGCAGATCGGTATAAGGTGGGTCGATGTGTCGTGCTTTAAGCTACAAATTGCTATGTCGCAGATTTGCATACGATGAATAGAAGCGGAGTTATAGTTCTTTATATCTGTGAGGACATGAATCATCATTGACGGCCGGAATGCCTACCACTCGAAACGATCGATGTTTGACGAAACTATGCAAGTTCGTCGCAGATCGGTATAAGGTGGGTCGATGTGTAGTGCTTTAAGCTACAAATTGCTATGTCGCAGATTTGCATACGACGAATAGAAGCGGAGTTATAGTTGTCTATATCTGTGAGGCCATGAATCACCATCGACGGCCGGATTGCCTACCACTCGAAACAATCGATGTTTGACGAAACTATGCAAGTTCGTCGCAGATCGGTATAAGGTGGGTCGATGTGTCGTGCTTTAAGCTACAAAATGCTATGCCGCAGATTCGCATACGACGAATAGAAGCGGAGTAAAAGTTGTTTATATCTGTGAGGTCATGAATCATCATTGACGGCCAGAATGCATACCACTCGAAACGATCGATGTTTGACGAAACTATGCAAGTTCGTCGCAGATCGGTATAAGGTGGGTCGTTGGTCCATGTTTTAAGCTACAAGTTGCTGTGTCGCAGATTCGCATACGACGAATAGAAGCGGAGTTATCGATGTTTATATCTGTGAGGCCATTAATCACCATTGACGACAGGATTGCCTACCACTCGGAACGATCGACGTTTGACGAACCTATGCAAGTTCTTCGCAGATCGGTATAAGATGGGTCGATGTGTCGTGTTTTAAGCTACAAATTGCTATGTCGCAGATTTGCATACGACGAATAGAAGCGGAGTTATAGTTGTTTATATCTGTCAGGCCGTGAATCACCATCGACGGCCGGATTGCCTACCACTCGAAACAATCGATGTTTGACGAAACTATGCAAGTTCGCCGCAGATCGGTATAAGGTGGGTCGATGTGTCGTGCTTTAAGCTACAAATTGCTATGTCGCAGATTTGCATACGATGAATAGAAGCGGAGTTATAGTTCTTTATATCTGTGAGGACATGAATCATCATTGACGGCCGGAATGCCTACCACTCGAAACGATCGATGTTTGACGAAACTATGCAAGTTCGTCGCAGATCGGTATAAGGTGGGTCGATGTGTAGTGCTTTAAGCTACAAATTGCTATGTCGCAGATTTGCATACGACGAATAGAAGCGGAGTTATAGTTGTCTATATCTGTGAGGCCATGAATCACCATCGACGGCCGGATTGCCTACCACTCGAAACAATCGATGTTTGACGAAACTATGCAAGTTCGTCGCAGATCGGTATAAGGTGGGTCGATGTGTCGTGCTTTAAGCTACAAAATGCTATGCCGCAGATTCGCATACGACGAATAGAAGCGGAGTAATAGTTGTTTATATCTGTGAGGCCATGAATCACCATTGACGACCGGATTGCCTATTACTCGAAACGATCGACGTTTGCCGAAGCTATGCAGGTTCTTCGCAGATCGGTATAAGGTGGGTCGTTGGGCCGTGTTTTAAGCTACAACTTGCTATGTCGCAGATTCGCATACGACGAATAAAAGCGGAGTTATCGATGTTTATATCTGTGAGGCCATTAACCACCATTGACGGCCGGATTGCCTACCACTCGGAACGATCGACGTTTGCCGAAACTCTGCAAGTTCTTCGCAGATCGGTATAAGGTGGGTCGATGTGCCGTGTTTTAAGCTACAAATTGCTATGCCGCAGATTTGCATACGACGAATAGAAGCGGAGTTATAGTTGTTTATATCTGTCAGGCCGTGAATCACCATTGACGGCCGGATTGCCTACCACTCGGAACGATCGATGTTTGACGAAACTATGCAAGTTCTTCGCAGATCGGTATAAGGTGGGTCGATGTGTCGTGTTTTAAGCTACAAATTGCTATGTCGCAGATTTGCATACGACGAATAGAGGCGGAGTTATAGTTGTTTATATCTGTGAGGCCATGAATCACCATTAACGGCAGGATTGCCTACCACTCGGAACGATCGACGTTTGATGAAACTATGCAAGTTCGTCGCAGATCGGTATAAGGTGGGGCGATGTGTCGTGCTTTAAGCTACAAATTGCTATGTCGCAGATTTGCATACGATGAATAGAAGCGGAGATATAGTTCTTTATATCTGTGAGGTCATGAATCATCATTGACGGCCGGAATGCCTACCACTCGAAACGATCGATGTTTGACGAAACTATGCAAGTTCGTCGCAGATCGGTATAAGGTGGGTCGATGTGTCGTGTTTTAACCTACAAATTGCTATGTCGCAGATTCGCATACTACGAATAGAAGCGGAGTTATAGTTGTTTATATGTGTCAGGCCATGAATCACCATTGACGACCGGATTGCTTTCCACTTGAAACGACCGATGTTTGACGAAACTATGCAAGTTCGTCGCAGATCGGTATAAGGTGGCTCGATGTGTCGTGTTTTAGGCTACAAATTGCTATGTCGCAGATTTGCACACGACGAATAGAAGCGGAATTGTAGTTGTTTATATCTGTGAGGTCATGAATCATCATTGACGGCCAGAATGCATACCACTCGAAACGATCGATGTTTGACGAAACTATGCAAGTTCGTCGCAGATCGGTATAAGGTGGGTCGTTGGTCCATGTTTTAAGCTACAAGTTGCTGTGTCGCAGATTCGCATACGACGAATAGAAGCGGAGTTATCGATGTTTATATCTGTGAGGCCATTAATCACCATTGACGACAGGATTGCCTACCACTCGGAACGATCGACGTTTGACGAACCTATGCAAGTTCTTCGCAGATCGGTATAAGATGGGTCGATGTGTCGTGTTTTAAGCTACAAATTGCTATGTCGCAGATTTGCATACGACGAATAGAAGCGGAGTTATAGTTGTTTATATCTGTCAGGCCGTGAATCACCATCGACGGCCGGATTGCCTACCACTCGAAACAATCGATGTTTGACGAAACTATGCAAGTTCGCCGCAGATCGGTATAAGGTGGGTCGATGTGTCGTGCTTTAAGCTACAAATTGCTATGTCGCAGATTTGCATACGATGAATAGAAGCGGAGTTATAGTTCTTTATATCTGTGAGGACATGAATCATCATTGACGGCCGGAATGCCTACCACTCGAAACGATCGATGTTTGACGAAACTATGCAAGTTCGTCGCAGATCGGTATAAGGTGGGTCGATGTGTAGTGCTTTAAGCTACAAATTGCTATGTCGCAGATTTGCATACGACGAATAGAAGCGGAGTTATAGTTGTCTATATCTGTGAGGCCATGAATCACCATCGACGGCCGGATTGCCTACCACTCGAAACAATCGATGTTTGACGAAACTATGCAAGTTCGTCGCAGATCGGTATAAGGTGGGTCGATGTGTCGTGCTTTAAGCTACAAAATGCTATGCCGCAGATTCGCATACGACGAATAGAAGCGGAGTAATAGTTGTTTATATCTGTGAGGCCATGAATCACCATTGACGACCGGATTGCCTATTACTCGAAACGATCGACGTTTGCCGAAGCTATGCAGGTTCTTCGCAGATCGGTATAAGGTGGGTCGTTGGGCCGTGTTTTAAGCTACAACTTGCTATGTCGCAGATTCGCATACGACGAATAGAAGCGGAGTTATCGATGTTTATATCTGTGAGGCCATTAACCACCATTGACGGCCGGATTGCCTACCACTCGGAACGATCGACGTTTGCCGAAACTCTGCAAGTTCTTCGCAGATCGGTATAAGGTGGGTCGATGTGCCGTGTTTTAAGCTACAAATTGCTATGCCGCAGATTTGCATACGACGAATAGAAGCGGAGTTATAGTTGTTTATATCTGTCAGGCCGTGAATCACCATTGACGGCCGGATTGCCTACCACTCGGAACGATCGATGTTTGACGAAACTATGCAAGTTCTTCGCAGATCGGTATAAGGTGGGTCGATGTGTCGTGTTTTAAGCTACAAATTGCTATGTCGCAGATTTGCATACGACGAAGAGAGGCGGAGTTATAGTTGTTTATATCTGTGAGGCCATGAATCACCATTGACGGCAGGATTGCCTACCACTCGGAACGATCGACGTTTGATGAAACTATGCAAGTTCGTCGCAGATCGGTATAAGGTGGGGCGATGTGTCGTGCTTTAAGCTACAAATTGCTATGTCGCAGATTTGCATACGATGAATAGAAGCGGAGATATAGTTCTTTATATCTGTGAGGTCATGAATCATCATTGACGGCCGGAATGCCTACCACTCGAAACGATCGATGTTTGACGAAACTATGCAAGTTCGTCGCAGATCGGTATAAGGTGGGTCGATGTGTCGTGTTTTAACCTACAAATTGCTATGTCGCAGATTCGCATACTACGAATAGAAGCGGAGTTATAGTTGTTTATATGTGTCAGGCCATGAATCACCATTGACGACCGGATTGCTTTCCACTTGAAACGACCGATGTTTGACGAAACTATGCAAGTTCGTCGCAGATCGGTATAAGGTGGCTCGATGTGTCGTGTTTTAGGCTACAAATTGCTATGTCGCAGATTTGCACACGACGAATAGAAGCGGAATTGTAGTTGTTTATATCTGTGAGGTCATGAATCATCATTGACGGCCAGAATGCATACCACTCGAAACGATCGATGTTTGACGAAACTATGCAAGTTCGTCGCAGATCGGTATAAGGTGGGTCGTTGGTCCATGTTTTAAGCTACAAGTTGCTGTGTCGCAGATTCGCATACGACGAATAGAAGCGGAGTTATCGATGTTTATATCTGTGAGGCCATTAATCACCATTGACGACAGGATTGCCTACCACTCGGAACGATCGACGTTTGACGAACCTATGCAAGTTCTTCGCAGATCGGTATAAGATGGGTCGATGTGTCGTGTTTTGAGCTACAAATTGCTATGTCGCAGATTTGCATACGACGAATAGAAGCGGAGTTATAGTTGTTTATATCTGTCAGGCCGTGAATCACCATCGACGGCCGGATTGCCTACCACTCGAAACAATCGATGTTTGACGAAACTATGCAAGTTCGCCGCAGATCGGTATAAGGTGGGTCGATGTGTCGTGCTTTAAGCTACAAATTGCTATGTCGCAGATTTGCATACGATGAATAGAAGCGGAGTTATAGTTCTTTATATCTGTGAGGACATGAATCATCATTGACGGCCGGAATGCCTACCACTCGAAACGATCGATGTTTGACGAAACTATGCAAGTTCGTCGCAGATCGGTATAAGGTGGGTCGATGTGTCGTGCTTTAAGCTACAAATTGCTATGCCGCAGATTCGCATACGACGAATAGAAGCGGAGTAATCGATGTTTAGATCTGTGAGGTCATGAATCATCATTGACGGCCGGAATGCCTACCACTCGAAACGATCGATGTTTGACGAAACTATGCAAGTTCGTCGCAGACCGGTATAACGTGGGTCGATGTGTCGTGTTTTAACCTACAAATTGCTATGTCGCAGATTCGCATACGACGAATAGAAGCGGAGTTATAGTTGTTTATATGTGTCAGGCCATGAATCACCATTGACGACCGGATTGCTTTCCACTCGAAACGACCGATGTTTGACGAAACTATGCAAGTTCGTCGCAGATCGGTATAAGGTGACTCGATGTGTCGTGCTTTAAGCTACAAATGGCTATGTCGCAGATTTGCATACGACGAATAGAAGCGGAGTTGTAGTTGTTTATATCTGTGAGGCCATGAATCACCATCGACGGCCGGATTGCCTACCACTCGAAACAATCGATGTTTGACGAAACTATGCAAGTTCGTCGCAGATCGGTATAAGGTGGATCGATGTGTCGTGCTTTATGCTACAAATTGCTATGCCGCAGATTCGCATCCGACGAATAGAAGCGGAGTAATCGATGTTTAGATCTGTGAGGTCATGAATCATCATTGACGGCCAGAATGCATACCACTCGAAACGATCGATGTTTGACGAAACTATGCAAGTTCGTCGCAGATCGGTATAAGGTGGGTCGATGTGTCGTGTTTTAACCTACAAATTGCTATGTCGCAGATTCGCATACTACGAATAGAAGCGGAGTTATAGTTGTTTATATCTGTCAGGCCGTGAATCACCATCGACGGCCGGATTGCCTACCACTCGAAACAATCGATGTTTGACGAAACTATGCAAGTTCGCCGCAGATCGGTATAAGGTGGGTCGATGTGTCGTGCTTTAAGCTACAAATTGCTATGTCGCAGATTTGCATACGATGAATAGAAGCGGAGTTATAGTTCTTTATATCTGTGAGGACATGAATCATCATTGACGGCCGGAATGCCTACCACTCGAAACGATCGATGTTTGACGAAACTATGCAAGTTCGTCGCAGATCGGTATAAGGTGGGTCGATGTGTCGTGCTTTAAGCTACAAATTGCTATGCCGCAGATTCGCATACGACGAATAGAAGCGGAGTAATCGATGTTTAGATCTGTGAGGTCATGAATCATCATTGACGGCCGGAATGCCTACCACTCGAAACGATCGATGTTTGACGAAACTATGCAAGTTCGTCGCAGACCGGTATAAGGTGGGTCGATGTGTCGTGTTTTAACCTACAAATTGCTATGTCGCAGATTCGCATACGACGAATAGAAGCGGAGTTATAGTTGTTTATATGTGTCAGGCCATGAATCACCATTGACGACCGGATTGCTTTCAACTCGAAACGACCGATGTTTGACGAAACTATGCAAGTTCGTCGCAGATCGGTATAAGGTGACTCGATGTGTCGTGCTTTAAGCTACAAATGGCTATGTCGCAGATTTGCATACGACGAATAGAAGCGGAGTTGTAGTTGTTTATATCTGTGAGGCCATGAATCACCATCGACGGCCGGATTGCCTACCACTCGAAACAATCGATGTTTGACGAAACTATGCAAGTTCGTCGCAGATCGGTATAAGGTGGGTCGATGTGTCGTGCTTTAAGCTACAAATTGCTATGCCGCAGATTCGCATACGACGAATAGAAGCGGAGTAATCGATGTTTAGATCTGTGAGGTCATGAATCATCATTGACGGCCAGAATGCATACCACTCGAAACGATCGATGTTTGACGAAACTATGCAAGTTCGTCGCAGATCGGTATAAGGTGGGTCGATGTGTCGTGTTTTAACCTACAAATTGCTATGTCGCAGATTCGCATACTACGAATAGAAGCGGAGTTATAGTTGTTATATCTGTGAGGTCATGAATCATCATTGACGGCCAGAATGCATACCACTCGAAACGATCGATGTTTGACGAAACTATGCAAGTTCGTCGCAGATCGGTATAAGGTGGGTCGTTGGTCCATGTTTTAAGCTACAAGTTGCTGTGTCGCAGATTCGCATACGACGAATAGAAGCGGAGTTATCGATGTTTATATCTGTGAGGCCATTAATCACCATTGACGACAGGATTGCCTACCACTCGGAACGATCGACGTTTGACGAACCTATGCAAGTTCTTCGCAGATCGGTATAAGATGGGCCGATGTGTCGTGTTTTAAGCTACAAATTGCTATGTCGCAGATTTGCATACGACGAATAGAAGCGGAGTTATAGTTGTTTATATCTGTCAGGCCGTGAATCACCATCGACGGCCGGATTGCCTACCACTCGAAACAATCGATGTTTGACGAAACTATGCAAGTTCGCCGCAGATCGGTATAAGGTGGGTCGATGTGTCGTGCTTTAAGCTACAAATTGCTATGTCGCAGATTTGCATACGATGAATAGAAGCGGAGTTATAGTTCTTTATATCTGTGAGGACATGAATCATCATTGACGGCCGGAATGCCTACCACTCGAAACGATCGATGTTTGACGAAACTATGCAAGTTCGTCGCAGATCGGTATAAGGTGGGTCGATGTGTAGTGCTTTAAGCTACAAATTGCTATGTCGCAGATTTGCATACGACGAATAGAAGCGGAGTTATAGTTGTCTATATCTGTGAGGCCATGAATCACCATCGACGGCCGGATTGCCTACCACTCGAAACAATCGATGTTTGACGAAACTATGCAAGTTCGTCGCAGATCGGTATAAGGTGGGTCGATGTGTCGTGCTTTAAGCTACAAATTGCTATGCCGCAGATTCGCATACGACGAATAGAAGCGGAGTAATCGATGTTTAGATCTGTGAGGTCATGAATCATCATTGACGGCCGGAATGCCTACCACTCGAAACGATCGATGTTTGACGAAACTATGCAAGTTCGTCGCAGACCGGTATAACGTGGGTCGATGTGTCGTGTTTTAACCTACAAATTGCTATGTCGCAGATTCGCATACGCCGAATAGAAGCGGAGTTATAGTTGTTTATATGTGTCAGGCCATGAATCACCATTGACGACCGGATTGCTTTCCACTCGAAACGACCGATGTTTGACGAAACTATGCAAGTTCGTCGCAGATCGGTATAAGGTGACTCGATGTGTCGTGCTTTAAGCTACAAATGGCTATGTCGCAGATTTGCATACGACGAATAGAAGCGGAGTTGTAGTTGTTTATATCTGTGAGGCCATGAATCACCATCGACGGCCGGATTGCCTACCACTCGAAACAATCGATGTTTGACGAAACTATGCAAGTTCGTCGCAGATCGGTATAAGGTGGGTCGATGTGTCGTGCTTTAAGCTACAAATTGCAATGCCGCAGATTCGCATACGACGAATAGAAGCGGAGTAATCGATGTTTAGATCTGTGAGGTCATGAATCATCATTGACGGCCGGAATGCCTACCACTCGAAACGATCGATGTTTGACGAAACTATGCAAGTTTGTCGCAGACCGGTATAACGTGGGTCGATGTGTCGTGTTTTAACCTACAAATTGCTATGTCGCAGATTCGCATACGACGAATAGAAGCGGAGTCGTAGTTGTTTATATCTGTCAGGCCATGAATCACCATTGACGGCCGGATTGCCTACCACTCGGAACGATCGACGTTTGCCGAAACTCTGCAAGTTCTTCGCAGATCGGTATAAGGTGGGTCGATGTGCCGTGTTTTAAGCTACAAATTGCTATGTCGCAGATTTGCATACGACGAATAGAAGCGGAGTTATAGTTGTTTATATCTGTCAGGCCGTGAATCACCATTGACGGCCGGATTGCCTACCACTCGGAACGATCGACGTTTGCCGAAACTCTGCAAGTTCTTCGCAGATCGGTATAAGGTGGGTCGATGTGCCGTGTTTTAAGCTACAAATTGCTATGTCGCAGATTTGCATACGACGAATAGAAGCGGAGTTATAGTTGTTTATATCTGTCAGGCCGTGAATCACCATTGACGGCCGGATTGCCTACCACTCGGAACGATCGATGTTTGACCAAACTATGCAAGTTCTTTGCGGATCGCTATAAGGTGGGTCGATGTGTCGTGTTTTAAGCTACAAATTGCTATGTCGCAGATTTGCGTACGACGAATAGAAGCGGAGTTATAGTTGTTTATATCTGTCAGGCCGTGAATCACCATTGACGGCAGGATTGCCTACCACTCGGAACGATCGACGTTTGACGAAACTATGCAAGTTCTTCGCAGATCGGTATAAGATGGGTCGATGTGTCGTGTTTTAAACTACAAATTGCTATGTCGCAGATTCGCATACGACGAATAGAAGTGGAGTTATAGTTGTTTATATCTGTGAGGCCATGAATCACCATTGACGGCCGGATTGCCTTCCACTCGAAACGATCGATGTTTGACGAAACTATGCAAGTTCTTCGCAGATCGGTATAAGGTGGGTCGATGTGTCGTGTTTTAACCTACAAATTGCTATGTCGCAGATTCGCATACGACGAATAGAAGCGGAGTTATAGTTGTTTATATGTGTCAGGCCATGAATCACCATTGACGACCGGATTGCTTTCCACTTGAAACGACCGATGTTTGACGAAACTATGCAAGTTCGTCGCAGATCGGTATAAGGTGGCTCGATGTGTCGTGTTTTAGGCTACAAATTGCTATGTCGCAGATTTGCATACGACGAATAGAAGCGGAGTTGTAGTTGTTTATATCTGTGAGGCCATTAATCACCATTGACGACCGGATTGCCTACCACTCGAAACGATCGATGTTTGACGAAACTATGCAAGTTCTTCGCAGATCGGTATAAGGTGGCTCGATGTGTCGTGTTTTAGGCTACAAATTGCTATGTCGCAGATTTGCGTACGACGAATAGAAGCGGAGTTATCGATGTTTATATCTGTGAGGCCATTAATCACCATTGACGACAGGATTGCCTATCACTCGAAACGATCGATGTTTGACGAAACTATGCAAGTTCGTCGCAGATCGGTATAAGGTGGGTCGATGTGTCGTGTTTTAACCTACAAATTGCTATGTCGCAGATTCGCATACTACGAATAGAAGCGGAGTTATAGTTGTTTATATCTGTGAGGTCATGAATCATCATTGACGGCCAGAATGCATACCACTCGAAACGATCGATGTTTGACGAAACTATGCAAGTTCGTCGCAGATCGGTATAAGGTGGGTCGTTGGTCCATGTTTTAAGCTACAAGTTGCTGTGTCGCAGATTCGCATACGACGAATAGAAGCGGAGTTATCGATGTTTATATCTGTGAGGCCATTAATCACCATTGACGACAGGATTGCCTACCACTCGGAACGATCGTAGTTTGACGAACCTATGCAAGTTCTTCGCAGATCGGTATAAGATGGGTCGATGTGTCGTGTTTTAAGCTACAAATTGCTATGTCGCAGATTTGCATACGACGAATAGAAGCGGAGTTATAGTTGTTTATATCTGTCAGGCCGTGAATCACCATCGACGGCCGGATTGCCTACCACTCGAAACAATCGATGTTTGACGAAACTATGCAAGTTCGCCGCAGATCGGTATAAGGTGGGTCGATGTGTCGTGCTTTAAGCTACAAATTGCTATGTCGCAGATTTGCATACGATGAATAGAAGCGGAGTTATAGTTCTTTATATCTGTGAGGACATGAATCATCATTGACGGCCGGAATGCCTACCACTCGAAACGATCGATGTTTGACGAAACTATGCAAGTTCGTCGCAGATCGGTATAAGGTGGGTCGATGTGTCGTGCTTTAAGCTACAAATTGCTATGCCGCAGATTCGCATACGACGAATAGAAGCGGAGTAATCGATGTTTAGATCTGTGAGGTCATGAATCATCATTGACGGCCGGAATGCCTACCACTCGAAACGATCGATGTTTGACGAAACTATGCAAGTTCGTCGCAGACCGGTATAACGTGGGTCGATGTGTCGTGTTTTAACCTACAAATTGCTATGTCGCAGATTCGCATACGACGAATAGAAGCGGAGTTATAGTTGTTTATATGTGTCAGGCCATGAATCACCATTGACGACCGGATTGCTTTCAACTCGAAACGACCGATGTTTGACGAAACTATGCAAGTTCGTCGCAGATCGGTATAAGGTGACTCGATGTGTCGTGCTTTAAGCTACAAATGGCTATGTCGCAGATTTGCATACGACGAATAGAAGCGGAGTTGTAGTTGTTTATATCTGTGAGGCCATGAATCACCATCGACGGCCGGATTGCCTACCACTCGAAACAATCGATGTTTGACGAAACTATGCAAGTTCGTCGCAGATCGGTATAAGGTGGGTCGATGTGTCGTGCTTTAAGCTACAAATTGCTATGCCGCAGATTCGCATACGACGAATAGAAGCGGAGTAATCGATGTTTAGATCTGTGAGGTCATGAATCATCATTGACGGCCAGAATGCATACCACTCGAAACGATCGATGTTTGACGAAACTATGCAAGTTCGTCGCAGATCGGTATAAGGTGGGTCGATGTGTCGTGTTTTAACCTACAAATTGCTATGTCGCAGATTCGCATACTACGAATAGAAGCGGAGTTATAGTTGTTTATATCTGTGAGGTCATGAATCATCATTGACGGCCAGAATGCATACCACTCGAAACGATCGATGTTTGACGAAACTATGCAAGTTCGTCGCAGATCGGTATAAGGTGGGTCGTTGGTCCATGTTTTAAGCTACAAGTTGCTGTGTCGCAGATTCGCATACGACGAATAGAAGCGGAGTTATCGATGTTTATATCTGTGAGGCCATTAATCACCATTGACGACAGGATTGCCTACCACTCGGAACGATCGACGTTTGACGAACCTATGCAAGTTCTTCGCAGATCGGTATAAGATGGGCCGATGTGTCGTGTTTTAAGCTACAAATTGCTATGTCGCAGATTTGCATACGACGAATAGAAGCGGAGTTATAGTTGTTTATATCTGTCAGGCCGTGAATCACCATCGACGGCCGGATTGCCTACCACTCGAAACAATCGATGTTTGACGAAACTATGCAAGTTCGCCGCAGATCGGTATAAGGTGGGTCGATGTGTCGTGCTTTAAGCTACAAATTGCTATGTCGCAGATTTGCATACGATGAATAGAAGCGGAGTTATAGTTCTTTATATCTGTGAGGACATGAATCATCATTGACGGCCGGAATGCCTACCACTCGAAACGATCGATGTTTGACGAAACTATGCAAGTTCGTCGCAGATCGGTATAAGGTGGGTCGATGTGTAGTGCTTTAAGCTACAAATTGCTATGTCGCAGATTTGCATACGACGAATAGAAGCGGAGTTATAGTTGTCTATATCTGTGAGGCCATGAATCACCATCGACGGCCGGATTGCCTACCACTCGAAACAATCGATGTTTGACGAAACTATGCAAGTTCGTCGCAGATCGGTATAAGGTGGGTCGATGTGTCGTGCTTTAAGCTACAAATTGCTATGCCGCAGATTCGCATACGACGAATAGAAGCGGAGTAATCGATGTTTAGATCTGTGAGGTCATGAATCATCATTGACGGCCGGAATGCCTACCACTCGAAACGATCGATGTTTGACGAAACTATGCAAGTTCGTCGCAGACCGGTATAACGTGGGTCGATGTGTCGTGTTTTAACCTACAAATTGCTATGTCGCAGATTCGCATACGCCGAATAGAAGCGGAGTTATAGTTGTTTATATGTGTCAGGCCATGAATCACCATTGACGACCGGATTGCTTTCCACTCGAAACGACCGATGTTTGACGAAACTATGCAAGTTCGTCGCAGATCGGTATAAGGTGACTCGATGTGTCGTGCTTTAAGCTACAAATGGCTATGTCGCAGATTTGCATACGACGAATAGAAGCGGAGTTGTAGTTGTTTATATCTGTGAGGCCATGAATCACCATCGACGGCCGGATTGCCTACCACTCGAAACAATCGATGTTTGACGAAACTATGCAAGTTCGTCGCAGATCGGTATAAGGTGGGTCGATGTGTCGTGCTTTAAGCTACAAATTGCAATGCCGCAGATTCGCATACGACGAATAGAAGCGGAGTAATCGATGTTTAGATCTGTGAGGTCATGAATCATCATTGACGGCCGGAATGCCTACCACTCGAAACGATCGATGTTTGACGAAACTATGCAAGTTTGTCGCAGACCGGTATAACGTGGGTCGATGTGTCGTGTTTTAACCTACAAATTGCTATGTCGCAGATTCGCATACGACGAATAGAAGCGGAGTTGTAGTTGTTTATATCTGTCAGGCCATGAATCACCATTGACGGCCGGATTGCCTACCACTCGGAACGATCGACGTTTGCCGAAACTCTGCAAGTTCTTCGCAGATCGGTATAAGGTGGGTCGATGTGCCGTGTTTTAAGCTACAAATTGCTATGTCGCAGATTTGCATACGACGAATAGAAGCGGAGTTATAGTTGTTTATATCTGTCAGGCCGTGAATCACCATTGACGGCCGGATTGCCTACCACTCGGAACGATCGACGTTTGCCGAAACTCTGCAAGTTCTTCGCAGATCGGTATAAGGTGGGTCGATGTGCCGTGTTTTAAGCTACAAATTGCTATGTCGCAGATTTGCATACGACGAATAGAAGCGGAGTTATAGTTGTTTATATCTGTCAGGCCGTGAATCACCATTGACGGCCGGATTGCCTACCACTCGGAACGATCGATGTTTGACCAAACTATGCAAGTTCTTTGCAGATCGCTATAAGGTGGGTCGATGTGTCGTGTTTTAAGCTACAAATTGCTATGTCGCAGATTTGCGTACGACGAATAGAAGCGGAGTTATAGTTGTTTATATCTGTCAGGCCGTGAATCACCATTGACGGCAGGATTGCCTACCACTCGGAACGATCGACGTTTGACGAAACTATGCAAGTTCTTCGCAGATCGGTATAAGATGGGTCAATGTGTCGTGTTTTAAACTACAAATTGCTATGTCGCAGATTCGCATACGACGAATAGAAGTGGAGTTATAGTTGTTTATATCTGTGAGGCCATGAATCACCATTGACGGCCGGATTGCCTTCCACTCGAAACGATCGATGTTTGACGAAACTATGCAAGTTCTTCGCAGATCGGTATAAGGTGGGTCGATGTGTCGTGTTTTAACCTACAAATTGCTATGTCGCAGATTCGCATACGACGAATAGAAGCGGAGTTATAGTTGTTTATATGTGTCAGGCCATGAATCACCATTGACGACCGGATTGCTTTCCACTTGAAACGACCGATGTTTGACGAAACTATGCAAGTTCGTCGCAGATCGGTATAAGGTGGCTCGATGTGTCGTGTTTTAGGCTACAAATTGCTATGTCGCAGATTTGCATACGACGAATAGAAGCGGAGTTGTAGTTGTTTATATCTGTGAGGCCATTAATCACCATTGACGACAGGATTGCCTATCACTCGAAACGATCGATGTTTGACGAAACTATGCAAGTTCTTCGCAGATCGGTATAAGGTGGCTCGATGTGTCGTGTTTTAGGCTACAAATTGCTATGTCGCAGATTTGCGTACGACGAATAGAAGCGGAGTTATCGATGTTTATATCTGTGAGGCCATTAATCACCATTGACGACAGGATTGCCTATCACTCGAAACGATCGATGTTTGACGAAACTATGCAAGTTCGTCGCAGATCGGTATAAGGTGGGTCGATGTGTCGTGTTTTAACCTACAAATTGCTATGTCGCAGATTCGCATACTACGAATAGAAGCGGAGTTATAGTTGTTTATATCTGTGAGGTCATGAATCACCATCGACGGCCGGATTGCCTACCACTCGAAACAATCGATGTTTGACGAAACTATGCAAGTTCGCCGCAGATCGGTATAAGGTGGGTCGATGTGTCGTGCTTTAAGCTACAAATTGCTATGTCGCAGATTTGCATACGATGAATAGAAGCGGAGTTATAGTTCTTTATATCTGTGAGGACATGAATCATCATTGACGGCCGGAATGCCTACCACTCGAAACGATCGATGTTTGACGAAACTATGCAAGTTCGTCGCAGATCGGTATAAGGTGACTCGATGTGTCGTGCTTTAAGCTACAAATGGCTATGTCGCAGATTTGCATACGACGAATAGAAGCGGAGTTGTAGTTGTTTATATCTGTGAGGCCATGAATCACCATCGACGGCCGGATTGCCTTCCACTCGAAACGATCGATGTTTGACGAAACTATGCAAGTTCGTCGCAGATCGGTATAAGGTGGGTCGTTGGTCCGTGTTTTAAGCTACAAGTTGCTGTGTCGCAGATTCGCATACGACGAATAGAAGCGGAGTTATCGATGTTTATATCTGTGCGGCCATTAATCACCATTGACGACAGGATTGCCTACCACTCGGAACGATCGACGTTTGACGAACCTATGCAAGTTCTTCGCAGATCGGTATAAGATGGGTCGATGTGTCGTGTTTTAAGCTACAAATTGCTATGTCGCAGATTTGCATACGACGAATAGAAGCGGAGTTATAGTTGTTTATATCTGTCAGGCCGTGAATCACCATCGACGGCCGGATTGCCTACCACTCGAAACAATCGATGTTTGACGAAACTATGCAAGTTCGCCGCAGATCGGTATAAGGTGGGTCGATGTGTCGTGCTTTAAGCTACAAATTGCTATGTCGCAGATTTGCATACGATGAATAGAAGCGGAGTTATAGTTCTTTATATCTGTGAGGACATGAATCATCATTGACGGCCGGAATGCCTACCACTCGAAACGATCGATGTTTGACGAAACTATGCAAGTTCGTCGCAGATCGGTATAAGGTGACTCGATGTGTCGTGCTTTAAGCTACAAATGGCTATGTCGCAGATTTGCATACGACGAATAGAAGCGGAGTTGTAGTTGTTTATATCTGTGAGGCCACGAATCACCATCGACGGCCGGATTGCCTTCCACTCGAAACGATCGATGTTTGACGAAACTATGCAAGTTCGTCGCAGATCGGTATAAGGTGGGTCGTTGGTCCGTGTTTTAAGCTACAAGTTGCTGTGTCGCAGATTCGCATACGACGAATAGAAGCGGAGTTATCGATGTTTATATCTGTGCGGCCATTAATCACCATTGACGACAGGATTGCCTATCACTCGAAACGATCGATGTTTGACGAAACTATGCAAGTTCTTCGCAGATCGGTATAAGGTGGGTGGATGTGTCGTGTTTTAGGCTACAAATTGCTATGTCGCAGATTTGCATACGACGAATAGAAGCGGAGTTGTAGTTGTTTATATCTGTCAGGCCATGAATCACCATTGACGGCCGGATTGCCTACCACTCGGAACGATCGACGTTTGCCGAAACTCTGCAAGTTCTTCGCAGATCGGTATACGGTGGGTCGATGTGTCGTGTTTTAAGCTACAAATTGCTATGTCGCAGATTTGCATACGACGAATAGAAGCGGAGTTATAGTTGTTTATATCTGTCAGGCCGTGAATCACCATTGACGGCCGGATTGCCTACCACTCGGAACGATCGACGTTTGCCGAAACTCTGCAAGTTCTTCGCAGATCGGTATAAGGTGGGTCGATGTGCCGTGTTTTAAGCTACAAATTGCTATGTCGCAGATTTGCATACGACGAATAGAAGCGGAGTTATAGTTGTTTATATCTGTCAGGCCGTGAATCACCATTGACGGCCGGATTGCCTACCACTCGGAACGATCGATGTTTGACCAAACTATGCAAGTTCTTTGCAGATCGGTATAAGGTGGGTCGATGTGTCGTGTTTTAAGGTACAAATTGCTATGTCGCAGATTTGCGTACGACGAATAGAAGCGGAGTTATAGTTGTTTATATCTGTCAGGCCGTGAATCACCATTGACGGCAGGATTGCCTACCACTCGGAACGATCGACGTTTGACGAAACTATGCAAGTTCTTCGCAGATCGGTATAAGATGGGTCGATGTGTCGTGTTTTAAGCTACAAATTGCTATGTCGCAGATTCGCATACGACGAATAGAAGTGGAGTTATAGTTGTTTATATCTGTCAGGCCATGAATCACCATTGACGGCCGGATTGCCTTCCACTCGAAACGATCGATGTTTGACGAAACTATGCAAGTTCTTCGCAGATCGGTATAAGGTGGGTCGATGTGTCGTGTTTTAACCTACAAATTGCTATGTCTTAGATTCGCATACGACGAATAGAAGCGGAGTTATAGTTGTTTACATGTGTCAGGCCATGAATCACCATTGACGACCGGATTGCTTTCCACTTGAAACGACCGATGTTTGACGAAACTATGCAAGTTCGTCGCAGATCGGTATAAGGTGGCTCGATGTGTCGTGTTTTAGGCTACAAATTGCTATGTCGCAGATTTGCATACGACGAATAGAAGCGGAGTTGTAGTTGTTTATATCTGTGAGGCCATTAATCACCATTGACGACAGGATTGCCTATCACTCGAAACGATCGATGTTTGACGAAACTATGCAAGTTCTTCGCAGATCGGTATAAGGTGGCTCGATGTGTCGTGTTTTAGGCTACAAATTGCTATGTCGCAGATTTGCGTACGACGAATAGAAGCGGAGTTATCGATGTTTATATCTGTGAGGCCATTAATCACCATTGACGACAGGATTGCCTATCACTCGAAACGATCGATGTTTGACGAAACTATGCAAGTTCGTCGCAGATCGGTATAAGGTGGGTCGATGTGTCGTGCTTTAAGCTACAAATTGCTATGTCGCAGATTTGCATACGACGAATAGAAGCGGAGTAATAGTTGTTTATATCTGTGAGGCCATGAATCACCATTGACGACCGGATTGCTTTCCACTTGAAACGACCGATGTTTGACGAAACTATGCAAGTTCGTCGCAGATCGGTATAAGGTGGCTCGATGTGTCGTGTTTTAGGCTACAAATTGCTATGTCGCAGATTTGCATACGACGAATAGAAGCGGAGTTATAGTTGTTTATATCTGTGAGGTCATGAATCATCATTGACGGCCGGAATGCCTACCACTCGAAACGATCGATGTTTGACGAAACTATGCAAGTTCGTCGCAGATCGGTATAAGGTGGGTCGATGTGTCGTGCTTTAAGCTACAAATTGCTATGTCGCAGATTTGCATACGACGAATAGAAGCGGAGTAATAGTTGTTTATATCTGTGAGGCCATGAATCACCATTGACGACCGGATTGCCTACCACTCGAAACGATCGACGTGTGCCGAAACTATGCAAGTTCTTCGCAGATCGGTATAAGGTGGGTCGTTGGGCCGTGTTTTAAGCTACAACTTGCTATGTCGCAGATTCGCATACGACGAATAGAAGCGGAGTTATCGATGTTTATATCTGTGAGGCCATTAACCACCATTGACGGCCGGATTGCCTACCACTCGGAACGATCGACGTTTGCCGAAACTCTGCAAGTTCTTCGCAGATCGGTATAAGGTGGGTCGATGTGCCGTGTTTTAAGCTACAAATTGCTATGCCGCAGATTTGCATACGACGAATAGAAGCGGAGTTATAGTTGTTTATATCTGTCAGGCCGTGAATCACCATTGACGGCCGGATTGCCTACCACTCGGAACGATCGATGTTTGACGAAACTATGCAAGTTCTTCGCAGATCGGTATAAGGTGGGTCGATGTGTCGTGTTTTAAGCTACAAATTGCTATGTCGCAGATTTGCATACGACGAATAGAGGCGGAGTTATAGTTGTTTATATCTGTGAGGCCATGAATCACCATTGACGGCAGGATTGCCTACCACTCGGAACGATCGACGTTTGATGAAACTATGCAAGTTCGTCGCAGATCGGTATAATGTGGGTCGATGTGTCGTGCTTTAAGCTACAAATTGCTATGTCGCAGATTTGCATACGATGAATAGAAGCGGAGTTATAGTTCTTTATATCTGTGAGGTCATGAATCATCATTGACGGCCGGAATGCCTACCAATCGAAACGATCGATGTTTGACGAAACTATGCAAGTTCGTCGCAGATCGGTATAAGGTGGGTCGATGTGTCGTGTTTTAACCTACAAATTGCTATGTCGCAGATTCGCATACTACGAATAGAAACGGAGTTATAGTTGTTTATATGTGTCAGGCCATGAATCACCATTGACGACCGGATTGCTTTCCACTTGAAACGACCGATGTTTGACGAAACTATGCAAGTTCGTCGCAGATCGGTATAAGGTGGCTCGATGTGTCGTGTTTTAGGCTACAAATTGCTATGTCGCAGATTTGCACACGACGAATAGGAGCGGAATTGTAGTTGTTTATATCTGTGAGGTCATGAATCATCATTGACGGCAAGAATGCATACCACTCGAAACGATCGATGTTTGACGAAACTATGCAAGTTCGTCGCAGATCGGTATAAGGTGGGTCGATGTGTCGTGTTTTAACCTACAAATTGCTATGTCGCAGATTCGCATACTACGAATAGAAACGGAGTTATAGTTGTTTATATGTGTCAGGCCATGAATCACCATTGACGACCGGATTGCTTTCCACTTGAAACGACCGATGTTTGACGAAACTATGCAAGTTCGTCGCAGATCGGTATAAGGTGGCTCGATGTGTCGTGTTTTAGGCTACAAATTGCTATGTCGCAGATTTGCACACGACGAATAGGAGCGGAATTGTAGTTGTTTATATCTGTGAGGTCATGAATCATCATTGACGGCCAGAATGCATACCACTCGAAACGATCGATGTTTGACGAAACTATGCAAGTTCGTCGCAGATCGGTATAAGATGGGTCGATGTGTCGTGTTTTAAGCTACAAATTGCTATGTCGCAGATTTGCATACGACGAATAGAAGCGGAGTTATAGTTGTTTATATCTGTCAGGCCGTGAATCACCATTGACGGCCGGATTGCCTACCACTCGAAACAATCGATGTTTGACGAAACTATGCAAGTTCGTTGCAGATCGGTATAAGGTGGGTCGATGTGTCGTGCTTTAAGCTACAAATTGCTATGTCGCAGATTTGCATACGACGAATAGAAGCGGAGTTATAGTTGTTTATATCTGTCAGGCCGTGAATCACCATTGACGGCCGGATTGCCTACCACTCGAAACAATCGATGTTTGACGAAACTATGCAAGTTCGTCGCAGATCGGTATAAGGTGGGTCGATGTGTCGTGCTTTAAGCTACAAATTGCTATGCCGCAGATTCGCATACGACGAATAGAAGCGGAGTTATCGATGTTTATATCTGTGAGGCCATGAATCACCATCGACGGCCGGATTGCCTACCACTCGGAACAATCGATGTTTGACGAAACTATGCAAGTTCGTCGCAGATCGGTATAAGGTGGGTCGATGTGTAGTGCTTTAAGCTACAAATTGCTATGTCGCAGATTTGCATACGACGAATAGAAGCGGAGTTATAGTTGTCTATATCTGTGAGGCCATGAATCACCATCGACGGCCGGATTGCCTACCACTCGAAACAATCGATGTTTGACGAAACTATGCAAGTTCGTCGCAGATCGGTATAAGGTGGGTCGATGTGTCGTGCTTTAAGCTACAAATTGCTATGCCGCAGATTCGCATACGACGAATAGAAGCGGAGTAATCGATGTTTAGATCTGTGAGGTCATGAATCATCATTGACGGCCGGAATGCCTACCACTCGAAACGATCGATGTTTGACGAAACTATGCAAGTTCGTCGCAGACCGGTATAACGTGGGTCGATGTGTCGTGTTTTAACCTACAAATTGCTATGTCGCAGATTCGCATACGCCGAATAGAAGCGGAGTTATAGTTGTTTATATGTGTCAGGCCATGAATCACCATTGACGACCGGATTGCTTTCCACTCGAAACGACCGATGTTTGACGAAACTATGCAAGTTCGTCGCAGATCGGTATAAGGTGACTCGATGTGTCGTGCTTTAAGCTACAAATGGCTATGTCGCAGATTTGCATACGACGAATAGAAGCGGAGTTGTAGTTGTTTATATCTGTGAGGCCATGAATCACCATCGACGGCCGGATTGCCTACCACTCGAAACGATCGATGTTTGACGAAACTATGCAAGTTCGTCGCAGATCGGTATAAGGTGGGTCGATGTGTCGTGCTTTAAGCTACAAATTGCAATGCCGCAGATTCGCATACGACGAATAGAAGCGGAGTAATCGATGTTTAGATCTGTGAGGTCATGAATCATCATTGACGGCCGGAATGCCTACCACTCGAAACGATCGATGTTTGACGAAACTATGCAAGTTTGTCGCAGACCGGTATAACGTGGGTCGATGTGTCGTGTTTTAACCTACAAATTGCTATGTCGCAGATTCGCATACGACGAATAGAAGCGGAGTTGTAGTTGTTTATATCTGTCAGGCCATGAATCACCATTGACGGCCGGATTGCCTACCACTCGGAACGATCGACGTTTGCCGAAACTCTGCAAGTTCTTCGCAGATCGGTATAAGGTGGGTCGATGTGCCGTGTTTTAAGCTACAAATTGCTATGTCGCAGATTTGCATACGACGAATAGAAGCGGAGTTATAGTTGTTTATATCTGTCAGGCCGTGAATCACCATTGACGGCCGGATTGCCTACCACTCGGAACGATCGACGTTTGCCGAAACTCTGCAAGTTCTTCGCAGATCGGTATAAGGTGGGTCGATGTGCCGTGTTTTAAGCTACAAATTGCTATGTCGCAGATTTGCATACGACGAATAGAAGCGGAGTTATAGTTGTTTATATCTGTCAGGCCGTGAATCACCATTGACGGCCGGATTGCCTACCACTCGGAACGATCGATGTTTGACCAAACTATGCAAGTTCTTTGCAGATCGCTATAAGGTGGGTCGATGTGTCGTGTTTTAAGCTACAAATTGCTATGTCGCAGATTTGCGTACGACGAATAGAAGCGGAGTTATAGTTGTTTATATCTGTCAGGCCGTGAATCACCATTGACGGCAGGATTGCCTACCACTCGGAACGATCGACGTTTGACGAAACTATGCAAGTTCTTCGCAGATCGGTATAAGATGGGTCGATGTGTCGTGTTTTAAACTACAAATTGCTATGTCGCAGATTCGCATACGACGAATAGAAGTGGAGTTATAGTTGTTTATATCTGTGAGGCCATGAATCACCATTGACGGCCGGATTGCCTTCCACTCGAAACGATCGATGTTTGACGAAACTATGCAAGTTCTTCGCAGATCGGTATAAGGTGGGTCGATGTGTCGTGTTTTAACCTACAAATTGCTATGTCGCAGATTCGCATACGACGAATAGAAGCGGAGTTATAGTTGTTTATATGTGTCAGGCCATGAATCACCATTGACGACCGGATTGCTTTCCACTTGAAACGACCGATGTTTGACGAAACTATGCAAGTTCGTCGCAGATCGGTATAAGGTGGCTCGATGTGTCGTGTTTTAGGCTACAAATTGCTATGTCGCAGATTTGCATACGACGAATAGAAGCGGAGTTGTAGTTGTTTATATCTGTGAGGCCATTAATCACCATTGACGACAGGATTGCCTATCACTCGAAACGATCGATGTTTGACGAAACTATGCAAGTTCTTCGCAGATCGGTATAAGGTGGCTCGATGTGTCGTGTTTTAGGCTACAAATTGCTATGTCGCAGATTTGCGTACGACGAATAGAAGCGGAGTTATCGATGTTTATATCTGTGAGGCCATTAATCACCATTGACGACAGGATTGCCTATCACTCGAAACGATCGATGTTTGACGAAACTATGCAAGTTCGTCGCAGATCGGTATAAGGTGGGTCGATGTGTCGTGTTTTAACCTACAAATTGCTATGTCGCAGATTCGCATACTACGAATAGAAGCGGAGTTATAGTTGTTTATATCTGTGAGGTCATGAATCATCATTGACGGCCAGAATGCATACCACTCGAAACGATCGATGTTTGACGAAACTATGCAAGTTCGTCGCAGATCGGTATAAGGTGGGTCGTTGGTCCATGTTTTAAGCTACAAGTTGCTGTGTCGCAGATTCGCATACGACGAATAGAAGCGGAGTTATCGATGTTTATATCTGTGAGGCCATTAATCACCATTGACGACAGGATTGCCTACCACTCGGAACGATCGACGTTTGACGAACCTATGCAAGTTCTTCGCAGATCGGTATAAGATGGGTCGATGTGTCGTGTTTTAAGCTACAAATTGCTATGTCGCAGATTTGCATACGACGAATAGAAGCGGAGTTATAGTTGTTTATATCTGTCAGGCCGTGAATCACCATCGACGGCCGGATTGCCTACCACTCGAAACAATCGATGTTTGACGAAACTATGCAAGTTCGCCGCAGATCGGTATAAGGTGGGTCGATGTGTCGTGCTTTAAGCTACAAATTGCTATGTCGCAGATTTGCATACGATGAATAGAAGCGGAGTTATAGTTCTTTATATCTGTGAGGACATGAATCATCATTGACGGCCGGAATGCCTACCACTCGAAACGATCGATGTTTGACGAAACTATGCAAGTTCGTCGCAGATCGGTATAAGGTGACTCGATGTGTCGTGCTTTAAGCTACAAATGGCTATGTCGCAGATTTGCATACGACGAATAGAAGCGGAGTTGTAGTTGTTTATATCTGTGAGGCCATGAATCACCATCGACGGCCGGATTGCCTTCCACTCGAAACGATCGATGTTTGACGAAACTATGCAAGTTCGTCGCAGATCGGTATAAGGTGGGTCGTTGGTCCGTGTTTTAAGCTACAAGTTGCTGTGTCGCAGATTCGCATACGACGAATAGAAGCGGAGTTATCGATGTTTATATCTGTGCGGCCATTAATCACCATTGACGACAGGATTGCCTACCACTCGGAACGATCGACGTTTGACGAACCTATGCAAGTTCTTCGCAGATCGGTATAAGATGGGTCGATGTGTCGTGTTTTAAGCTACAAATTGCTATGTCGCAGATTTGCATACGACGAATAGAAGCGGAGTTATAGTTGTTTATATCTGTCAGGCCGTGAATCACCATCGACGGCCGGATTGCCTACCACTCGAAACAATCGATGTTTGACGAAACTATGCAAGTTCGCCGCAGATCGGTATAAGGTGGGTCGATGTGTCGTGCTTTAAGCTACAAATTGCTATGTCGCAGATTTGCATACGATGAATAGAAGCGGAGTTATAGTTCTTTATATCTGTGAGGACATGAATCATCATTGACGGCCGGAATGCCTACCACTCGAAACGATCGATGTTTGACGAAACTATGCAAGTTCGTCGCAGATCGGTATAAGGTGACTCGATGTGTCGTGCTTTAAGCTACAAATGGCTATGTCGCAGATTTGCATACGACGAATAGAAGCGGAGTTGTAGTTGTTTATATCTGTGAGGCCACGAATCACCATCGACGGCCGGATTGCCTTCCACTCGAAACGATCGATGTTTGACGAAACTATGCAAGTTCGTCGCAGATCGGTATAAGGTGGGTCGTTGGTCCGTGTTTTAAGCTACAAGTTGCTGTGTCGCAGATTCGCATACGACGAATAGAAGCGGAGTTATCGATGTTTATATCTGTGCGGCCATTAATCACCATTGACGACAGGATTGCCTATCACTCGAAACGATCGATGTTTGACGAAACTATGCAAGTTCTTCGCAGATCGGTATAAGGTGCGTGGATGTGTCGTGTTTTAGGCTACAAATTGCTATGTCGCAGATTTGCATACGACGAATAGAAGCGGAGTTGTAGTTGTTTATATCTGTCAGGCCATGAATCACCATTGACGGCCGGATTGCCTACCACTCGGAACGATCGACGTTTGCCGAAACTCTGCAAGTTCTTCGCAGATCGGTATACGGTGGGTCGATGTGTCGTGTTTTAAGCTACAAATTGCTATGTCGCAGATTTGCATACGACGAATAGAAGCGGAGTTATAGTTGTTTATATCTGTCAGGCCGTGAATCACCATTGACGGCCGGATTGCCTACCACTCGGAACGATCGACGTTTGCCGAAACTCTGCAAGTTCTTCGCAGATCGGTATAAGGTGGGTCGATGTGCCTTGTTTTAAGCTACAAATTGCTATGTCGCAGATTTGCATACGACGAATAGAAGCGGAGTTATAGTTGTTTATATCTGTCAGGCCGTGAATCACCATTGACGGCCGGATTGCCTACCACTCGGAACGATCGATGTTTGACCAAACTATGCAAGTTCTTTGCAGATCGGTATAAGGTGGGTCGATGTGTCGTGTTTTAAGGTACAAATTGCTATGTCGCAGATTTGCGTACGACGAATAGAAGCGGAGTTATAGTTGTTTATATCTGTCAGGCCGTGAATCACCATTGACGGCAGGATTGCCTACCACTCGGAACGATCGACGTTTGACGAAACTATGCAAGTTCTTCGCAGATCGGTATAAGATGGGTCGATGTGTCGTGTTTTAAGCTACAAATTGCTATGTCGCAGATTCGCATACGACGAATAGAAGTGGAGTTATAGTTGTTTATATCTGTCAGGCCATGAATCACCATTGACGGCCGGATTGCCTTCCACTCGAAACGATCGATGTTTGACGAAACTATGCAAGTTCTTCGCAGATCGGTATAAGGTGGGTCGATGTGTCGTGTTTTAACCTACAAATTGCTATGTCTTAGATTCGCATACGACGAATAGAAGCGGAGTTATAGTTGTTTACATGTGTCAGGCCATGAATCACCATTGACGACCGGATTGCTTTCCACTTGAAACGACCGATGTTTGACGAAACTATGCAAGTTCGTCGCAGATCGGTATAAGGTGGCTCGATGTGTCGTGTTTTAGGCTACAAATTGCTATGTCGCAGATTTGCATACGACGAATAGAAGCGGAGTTGTAGTTGTTTATATCTGTGAGGCCATTAATCACCATTGACGACAGGATTGCCTATCACTCGAAACGATCGATGTTTGACGAAACTATGCAAGTTCTTCGCAGATCGGTATAAGGTGGCTCGATGTGTCGTGTTTTAGGCTACAAATTGCTATGTCGCAGATTTGCGTACGACGAATAGAAGCGGAGTTATCGATGTTTATATCTGTGAGGCCATTAACCACCATTGACGGCCGGATTGCCTACCACTCGGAACGATCGACGTTTGCCGAAACTCTGCAAGTTCTTCGCAGATCGGTATAAGGTGGGTCGATGTGCCGTGTTTTAAGCTACAAATTGCTATGCCGCAGATTTGCATACGACGAATAGAAGCGGAGTTATAGTTGTTTATATCTGTCAGGCCGTGAATCACCATTGACGGCCGGATTGCCTACCACTCGGAACGATCGATGTTTGACGAAACTATGCAAGTTCTTCGCAGATCGGTATAAGGTGGGTTGATGTGTCGTGTTTTAAGCTACAAATTGCTATGTCGCAGATTTGCATACGACGAATAGAGGCGGAGTTATAGTTGTTTATATCTGTGAGGCCATGAATCACCATTGACGGCAGGATTGCCTACCACTCGGAACGATCGACGTTTGATGAAACTATGCAAGTTCGTCGCAGATCGGTATAATGTGGGTCGATGTGTCGTGCTTTAAGCTACAAATTGCTATGTCGCAGATTTGCATACGATGAATAGAAGCGGAGTTATAGTTCTTTATATCTGTGAGGTCATGAATCATCATTGACGGCCGGAATGCCTACCAATCGAAACGATCGATGTTTGACGAAACTATGCAAGTTCGTCGCAGATCGGTATAAGGTGGGTCGATGTGTCGTGTTTTAACCTACAAATTGCTATGTCGCAGATTCGCATACTACGAATAGAAACGGAGTTATAGTTGTTTATATGTGTCAGGCCATGAATCACCATTGACGACCGGATTGCTTTCCACTTGAAACGACCGATGTTTGACGAAACTATGCAAGTTCGTCGCAGATCGGTATAAGGTGGCTCGATGTGTCGTGTTTTAGGCTACAAATTGCTATGTCGCAGATTTGCACACGACGAATAGGAGCGGAATTGTAGTTGTTTATATCTGTGAGGTCATGAATCATCATTGACGGCAAGAATGCATACCACTCGAAACGATCGATGTTTGACGAAACTATGCAAGTTCGTCGCAGATCGGTATAAGGTGGGTCGATGTGTCGTGTTTTAACCTACAAATTGCTATGTCGCAGATTCGCATACTACGAATAGAAACGGAGTTATAGTTGTTTATATGTGTCAGGCCATGAATCACCATTGACGACCGGATTGCTTTCCACTTGAAACGACCGATGTTTGACGAAACTATGCAAGTTCGTCGCAGATCGGTATAAGGTGGCTCGATGTGTCGTGTTTTAGGCTACAAATTGCTATGTCGCAGATTTGCACACGACGAATAGGAGCGGAATTGTAGTTGTTTATATCTGTGAGGTCATGAATCATCATTGACGGCCAGAATGCATACCACTCGAAACGATCGATGTTTGACGAAACTATGCAAGTTCGTCGCAGATCGGTATAAGATGGGTCGATGTGTCGTGTTTTAAGCTACAAATTGCTATGTCGCAGATTTGCATACGACGAATAGAAGCGGAGTTATAGTTGTTTATATCTGTCAGGCCGTGAATCACCATTGACGGCCGGATTGCCTACCACTCGAAACAATCGATGTTTGACGAAACTATGCAAGTTCGTTGCAGATCGGTATAAGGTGGGTCGATGTGTCGTGCTTTAAGCTACAAATTGCTATGTCGCAGATTTGCATACGACGAATAGAAGCGGAGTTATAGTTGTTTATATCTGTCAGGCCGTGAATCACGATTGACGGCCGGATTGCCTACCACTCGAAACAATCGATGTTTGACGAAACTATGCAAGTTCGTCGCAGATCGGTATAAGGTGGGTCGATGTGTCGTGCTTTAAGCTACAAATTGCTATGCCGCAGATTCGCATACGACGAATAGAAGCGGAGTTATCGATGTTTATATCTGTGAGGCCATGAATCACCATCGACGGCCGGATTGCCTACCACTCGGAACGATCGACGTTTGACGAAACTATGCAAGTTCTTCGCAGATTGGTATAAGGTGTCTCGATGTGTCGGGTTTTAGGCTACAAATTGCTATGTCGCAGATTTGCGTACGACGAATAGAAGCGGAGTTATAGTTGTTTATATCTGTCAGGCCATGAATCACCATTTACGGCCGGATTGCCTACCACTCGGAACGATCGACGTTTGCCGAAACTCTGCAAGTTCTTCGCAGATCGGTATAAGGTGGGTCGATGTGTCGTGTTTTAAGCTACAAATTGCTATGTCGCAGATTTGCATACGACGAATAGAGGCGGAGTTATAGTTGTTTTTATCTGTGAGGCCATGAATCACCATTGACGGTAGGATTGCTAACCACTCGGAACGATCGACGTTTGACGAAACTATGCAAGTTCTTCGCAGAGCGGTATAAGATGGGTCGATGTGTCGTGTTTTCAGCTACAAATCGCTATGTCGCAGATTCGCATACGACGAATAGAAGTGGAGTTATGGTTGTTTATATCTGTCAGGCCATGAATCACCATTGACGGCCGGATTGCCTTCCACTCGAAACGATCGATGTTTGACGAAACTATGCAAGTTCGTCGCAGATCGGTATAAGGTGGGTCGATGTGTCGTGCTTTAAGCTACAAATTGCTATGCCGCAGATTCGCATACGACGAATAGAAGCGGAGTTATCGATGTTTATATCTGTGAGGCCATGAATCACCATCGACGGCCGGATTGCCTACCACTCGGAACGATCGACGTTTGACGAAACTCTGCAAGTTCTTCGCAGATCGGTATAAGGTGGGTCGATGTGTCGTGTTTTAAGCTACAAATTGCTATGTCGCAAATTTGCATACGACGAATAGAAGCGGAGTTATAGTTGTTTATATTTGTCAGTCCATGAATCACCATTGACGACCGGATTGCCTTCCACTCGAAACGATCGATGTTTGACGAAACTATGCAAGTTCGTCGCAGATCGGTATAAGGTGGGTCGATGTGTAGTGCTTTAAGCTACAAATTGCTATGTCGCAGATTTGCATACGACGAATAGAAGCGGAGTTATAGTTGTCTATATCTGTGAGGCCATGAATCACCATCGACGGCCGGATTGCCTACCACTCGAAACAATCGATGTTTGACGAAACTATGCAAGTTCGTCGCAGATCGGTATAAGGTGGGTCGATGTGTCGTGCTTTAAGCTACAAATTGCTATGCCGCAGATTCGCATACGACGAATAGAAGCGGAGTAATCGATGTTTAGATCTGTGAGGTCATGAATCATCATAGACGGCCGGAATGCCTACCACTCGAAACGATCGATGTTTGACGAAACTATGCAAGTTCGTCGCAGACCGGTATAACGTGGGTCGATGTGTCGTGTTTTAACCTACAAATTGCTATGTCGCAGATTCGCATACGACGAATAGAAGCGGAGTTATAGTTGTTCATATGTGTCAGGCCATGAATCACCATTGACGACCGGATTGCTTTCCACTCGAAACGACCGATGTTTGACGAAACTATGCAAGTTCGTCGCAGATCGGTATAAGGTGGGTCGATGTGTCGTGCTTTAAGCTACAAATTGCTATGTCGCAGATTTGCATACGATGAATAGAAGCGGAGTTATAGTTCTTTATATCTGTGAGGACATGAATCATCATTGACGGCCGGAATGCCTACCACTCGAAACGATCGATGTTTGACGAAACTATGCAAGTTCGTCGCAGATCGGTATAAGGTGGGTCGATGTGTAGTGCTTTAAGCTACAAATTGCTATGTCGCAGATTTGCATACGACGAATAGAAGCGGAGTTATAGTTGTCTATATCTGTGAGGCCATGAATCACCATCGACGGCCGGATTGCCTACCACTCGAAACAATCGATGTTTGACGAAACTATGCAAGTTCGTCGCAGATCGGTATAAGGTGGGTCGATGTGTCGTGCTTTAAGCTACAAATTGCTATGCCGCAGATTCGCATACGACGAATAGAAGCGGAGTAATCGATGTTTAGATCTGTGAGGTCATGAATCACCATCGACGGCCGGATTGCCTTCCACTCGAAACGATCGATGTTTGACGAAACTATGCAAGTTCGTCGCAGATCGGTATAAGGTGGGTCGTTGGTCCGTGTTTTAAGCCACAAATTGCTATGTCAAGATTTGCATACGACGAATAGAAGCGGAGTTGTAGTTGTTTATATCTGTCAGGCCATGAATCACCATTGACGACAGGATTGCCTATCACTCGAAACGATCGATGTTTGACGAAACTCTGCAAGTTCTTCGCAGATCGGTATAAGGTGGGTGGATGTGTCGTGTTTTAGGCTACAAATTGCTATGTCGCAGATTTGCATACGACGAATAGAAGCGGAGTTGTAGTTGTTTATATCTGTCAGGCCATGAATCACCATTGACGGCCGGATTGCCTACCACTCGGAACGATCGACGTTTGCCGAAACTCTGCAAGTTCTTCGCAGATCGGTATAAGGTGGGTCGATGTGCCGTGTTTTAAGCTACAAATTGCTATGTCGCAGATTTGCATTCGACGAATAGAAGCGGAGTTATAGTTGTTTATATCTGTCAGGCCGTGAATCACCATTGACGGCCGGATTGCCTACCACTCGGAACGATCGACGTTTGCCGGAACTCTGCAAGTTCTTGGCAGATCGGTATAAGGTGGGTCGATGTGCCGTGTTTTAAGCTACAAATTGCTATGTCGCAGATTTGCATACGACGAATAGAAGCGGAGTTATAGTTGTTTATATCTGTCAGGCCATGAATCACCATTGACGGCCGGATTGCCTACCACTCGAAACGATCGATGTTTGACGAAACTATGCAAGTTCGTCGCAGATCGGTATAAGGTGTGTCGTTGGGCCGTGTTTTAAGCTACAAGTTGCTATGTCGCAGATTCGCATACGTCGAATAGAAGTGGAGTTATAGTTGTTTATATCTGTGAGGCCATTAATCACCATTGACGACCGGATTACCTACCACTCGAAACGATCGATGTTTGACGAAACTATGCAAGTTCGTCGCAGATCGGTATAAGGTGGGTCGTTGGTCCATGTTTTAAGCTACAAGTTGCTGTGTCGCAGATTCGCATACGACGAATAGAAGCGGAGTTATCGATGTTTATATCTGTGAGGCCATGTATCACCATTGACGACCGGATTGCTTTCCACTTGAAACGACCGATGTTTGACGAAACTATGCAAGTTCGTCGCAGATCGGTATAAGGTGGCTCGATGTGTCGTGTTTTAGGCTACAAATTGCTATGTCGCAGATTTGCATACGACGAATAGAAGCGGAATTGTAGTTGTTTATATCTGTGAGGTCATGAATCATCATTGACGGCCAGAATGCATACCACTCGAAACGATCGATGTTTGACGAAACTATGCAAGTTCGTCGCAGATCGGTATAAGGTGGGTCGATGTGTCGGGCTTTAAGCTACAAATTGCTATGTCGCAGATTTGCATACGACGAATAGAAGCGGTGTTATCGATGTTTATATCTGTGAGGCCATGAATCACCATCGACGGCCGGATTGCCTTCCACTCGAAACGATCGATGTTTGACGAAACTATGCAAGTTCGTCGCAGATCGGTATAAGGTGGGTCGTTGGTCCGTGTTTTAAGCCACAAATTGCTATGTCGCAGATTTGCATACGACGAATAGAAGCGGAGTTGTAGTTGTTTATATCTGTCAGGCCATGAATCACCATTGACGACAGGATTGCCTATCACTCGAAACGATCGATGTTTGACGAAACTCTGCAAGTTCTTCGCAGATCGGTATAAGGTGGGTGGATGTGTCGTGTTTTAGGCTACAAATTGCTATGTCGCAGATTTGCATACGACGAATAGAAGCGGAGTTGTAGTTGTTTATATCTGTCAGGCCATGAATCACCATTGACGGCCGGATTGCCTACCACTCGGAACGATCGACGTTTGCCGAAACTCTGCAAGTTCTTCGCAGATCGGTATAAGGTGGGTCGATGTGCCGTGTTTTAAGCTACAAATTGCTATGTCGCAGATTTGCATACGACGAATAGAAGCGGAGTTATAGTTGTTTATATCTGTCAGGCCGTGAATCACCATTGACGGTCGGATTGCCTACCACTCGGAACGATCGACGTTTGCCGAAACTCTGCAAGTTCTTCGCAGATCGGTATAAGGTGGGTCGATGTGCCGTGTTTTAAGCTACAAATTGCTATGTCGCAGATTTGCATACGACGAATAGAAGCGGAGTTATAGTTGTTTATATCTGTCAGGCCATGAATCACCATTGACGGCCGGATTGCCTACCACTCGAAACGATCGATGTTTGACGAAACTATGCAAGTTCGTCGCAGATCGGTATAAGGTGTGTCGTTGGGCCGTGTTTTAAGCTACAAGTTGCTATGTCGCAGATTCGCATACGTCGAATAGAAGTGGAGTTATAGTTGTTTATATCTGTGAGGCCATTAATCACCATTGACGACCGGATTACCTACCACTCGAAACGATCGATGTTTGACGAAACTATGCAAGTTCGTCGCAGATCGGTATAAGGTGGGTCGTTGGGCCGTGTTTTAAGCTACAAGTTGCTGTGTCGCAGATTCGCAAACGACGAATAGAAGCGGAGTTATCGATGTTTATATCTGTGAGGCCATTAATCACCATTGACGACAGGATTGCCTATCACTCGAAACGATCGATGTTTGACGAAACTATGCAAGTTCGTCGCAGATCGGTATAAGGTGGGTCGATGTGTCGTGCTTTAAGCTACAAATTGCTATGTCGCAGATTTGCATACGACGAATAGAAGCGGAGTAATAGTTGTTTATATCTGTGAGGCCATGTATCACCATTGACGACCGGATTGCTTTCCACTTGAAACGACCGATGTTTGACGAAACTATGCAAGTTCGTCGCAGATCGGTATAAGGTGGCTCGATGTGTCGTGTTTTAGGCTACAAATTGCTATGTCGCAGATTTGCATACGACGAATAGAAGCGGAATTGTAGTTGTTTATATCTGTGAGGTCATGAATCATCATTGACGGCCAGAATGCATACCACTCGAAACGATCGATGTTTGACGAAACTATGCAAGTTCGTCGCAGATCGGTATAAGGTGGGTCGATGTGTCGGGCTTTAAGCTACAAATTGCTATGTCGCAGATTTGCATACGACGAATAGAGGCGGAGTTATAGTTGTTTTTATCTGTGAGGCCATGAATCACCATTGACGGTAGGATTGCTAACCACTCGGAACGATCGACGTTTGACGAAACTATGCAAGTTCTTCGCAGAGCGGTATAAGATGGGTCGATGTGTCGTGTTTTCAGCTACAAATCGCTATGTCGCAGATTCGCATACGACGAATAGAAGTGGAGTTATGGTTGTTTATATCTGTCAGGCCATGAATCACCATTGACGGCCGGATTGCCTTCCACTCGAAACGATCGATGTTTGACGAAACTATGCAAGTTCGTCGCAGATCGGTATAAGGTGGGTCGATGTGTCGTGCTTTAAGCTACAAATTGCTATGCCGCAGATTCGCATACGACGAATAGAAGCGGAGTTATCGATGTTTATATCTGTGAGGCCATGAATCACCATCGACGGCCGGATTGCCTACCACTCGGAACGATCGACGTTTGACGAAACTCTGCAAGTTCTTCGCAGATCGGTATAAGGTGGGTCGATGTGTCGTGTTTTAAGCTACAAATTGCTATGTCGCAAATTTGCATACGACGAATAGAAGCGGAGTTATAGTTGTTTATATTTGTCAGTCCATGAATCACCATTGACGACCGGATTGCCTTCCACTCGAAACGATCGATGTTTGACGAAACTATGCAAGTTCGTCGCAGATCGGTATAAGGTGGGTCGATGTGTAGTGCTTTAAGCTACAAATTGCTATGTCGCAGATTTGCATACGACGAATAGAAGCGGAGTTATCGATGTTTATATTTGTGAGGCCATGAATCACCATTGACGACAGGCTTGCCTACCACTCGGAACGATCGACGTTTGACGAAACTATGCAAGTTCTTCGCAGATCGGTATAAGGTGGGTCGATGTGTCGTGTTTTAACCTACAAATTGCTATGTCGCAGATTCGCATACGACGAATAGAAGCGGAGTTATAGTTGTTTATATGTATCAGGCCATGAAGCACCATTGACGACCGGATTGCTTTCCACTCGAAACGACCGATGTTTGACGAAACTATTCAAGTTCGTCGCAGATCGGTATAAGGTGGCTCGATGTGTCGTGTTTTAGGCTACATATTGCTATGTCGCAGATTCGCATACGACGAATAGAAGCGGAGTTATAGTTGTTTATATCTGTGAGGTCATGAATCATCATTGACGGCCGGAATGCCTATCACTCGAAACGATCGATGTTTGACGAAACTATGCAAGTTCGTCGCAGATCGGTATAAGGTGGGTCGATGTGTCGTGCTTTAAGCTACAAATTGCTATGTCGCAGAATTGCATACGACGAATAGAAGCGGAGTTATCGATGTTTATATCTGTGAGGTCATGAATCATCATTGACGGCCAGAATGCCTCCCACTCGAAACGATCGATGTTTGACGAAACTATGCAAGTTCGTCGCAGATCGGTATAAGGTGGGTCGATGTGTCGTGCTTTAAGCTACAAATTGCTATGTCGCAGATTTGCATACGACGAATAGAAGCGGAGATATAGTTGTCTATATCTGTGAGGCCATGAATCACCATCGACGGCCGGATTGCCTACCACTCGGAACGATCGACGTTTGACGAAACTATGCAACTTCTTCGCAGATCGGCATAAGGTGGCTCGATGTGTCGTGTTTTAGGCTACATATTGCTATGTCGCAGATTTGCGTACGACGAATAGAAGCGGAGTAATCGATGTTTAGATCTGTGAGGTCATGAATCATCATTGACGGCCGGAATGCCTACCACTCGAAACGATCGATGTTTGACGAAACTATGCAAGTTCGTCGCAGACCGGTATAACGTGGGTCGATGTGTCGTGTTTTAACCTACAAATTGCTATGTCGCAGATTCGCATACGACGAATAGAAGCGCAGTTATAGTTGTTCATATGTGTCAGGCCATGAATCACCAATGACGACCGGATTGCTTTCCACTCGAAACGACCGATGTTTGACGAAACTATGCAAGTTCGTCGCAGATCGGTATAAGGTGACTCGATGTGTCGTGCTTTAAGCTACAAATGGCTATGTCGCAGATTTGCATACGACGAATAGAAGCGGAGTTGTAGTTGTTTATATCTGTGAGGCCATGAATCACCATCGACGGCCGGATTGCCTACCACTCGAAACAATCGATGTTTGACGAAACTATGCAAGTTAGTCGCAGATCGGTATAAGGTGGGTCGATGTGTCGTGCTTTAAGCTACAAATTGCTATGCCGCAGATTCGTATACGACGAATAGAAGCGGTGTTATCGATGTTTATATCTGTGAGGAGATGAATCACCATCGACGGCCGGATTGCCTACCACTCGGAACGATCGACGTTTGACGAAACTATGCAAGTTCTTCGCAGATCGGTATAAGGTGGCTCGATGTGTCGTGTTTTAGGCTACAAATTGCTATGTCGCAGATTTGCAAACGACGAATAGAAGCGGAGTTGTAGTTGTTTATATCTGTGAGGTCATAAATCATCATTGACGGCCGGAATGCCTACCACTCGAAACGATCGATGTTTGACGAAACTATGCAAGTTCGTCGCAGATCGGTATAACGTGGGTCGATGTGTCGTGTTTTAACCTACAAATTGCTATGTCGCAGATTCGCATACGACGAATAGAAGCGGAGTTATAGTTGTTCATATGTGTCAGGCCATGAATCACCATTGACGACCGGATTGCTTTCCACTCGAAACGACCGATGTTTGACGAAACTATGCAAGTTCGTCGCAGATCGGTATAAGGTGACTCGATGTGTCGTGCTTTAAGCTACAAATGGCTATGTCGCAGATTTGCATACGACGAATAGAAGCGGAGTTGTAGTTGTTTATATCTGTGAGGCCATGAATCACCATCGACGGCCGGATTGCCTACCACTCGAAACAATCGATGTTTGACGAAACTATGCAAGTTAGTCGCAGATCGGTATAAGGTGGGTCGATGTGTCGTGCTTTAAGCTACAAATTGCTATGCCGCAGATTCGTATACGACGAATAGAAGCGGTGTTATCGATGTTTATATCTGTGAGGCCATGAATCACCATCGACGGCCGGATTGCCTACCACTCGGAACGATCGACGTTTGACGAAACTATGCAAGTTCTTCGCAGATCGGTATAAGGTGGCTCGATGTGTCGTGTTTTAGGCTACAAATTGCTATGTCGCAGATTTGCAAACGACGAATAGAAGCGGAGTTGTAGTTGTTTATATCTGTGAGGTCATAAATCATCATTGACGGCCGGAATGCCTACCACTCGAAACGATCGATGTTTGACGAAACTATGCAAGTTCGTCGCAGATCGGTATTAGGTGGGTCGATGTGTCGTGCTTTAAGCTACAAATTGCTATGCCGCAGATTCGTATACGACGAATAGAAGCGGTGTTATCGATGTTTATATCTGTGAGGCCATGAATCACCATCGACGGCCGGATTGCCTTCCACTCGAAACGATCGATGTTTGACGAAACTATGCAAGTTCGTCGCAGATCGGTATAAGGTGGGTCGTTGGTCCGTGTTTTAAGCCACAAATTGCTATGTCGCAGATTTGCATACGACGAATAGAAGCGGAGTTGTAGTTGTTTATATCTGTCAGGCCATGAATCACCATTGACGACAGGATTGCCTATCACTCGAAACGATCGATGTTTGACGAAACTCTGCAAGTTCTTCGCAGATCGGTATAAGGTGGGTGGATGTGTCGTGTTTTAGGCTACAAATTGCTATGTCGCAGATTTGCATACGACGAATAGAAGCGGAGTTGTAGTTGTTTATATCTGTCAGGCCATGAATCACCGTTGACGGCCGGATTGCCTACCACTCGGAACGATCGATGTTTGACGAAACTATGCAAGTTCTTCGCAGATCGGTATAAGGTGGGTCGATGTGTCGTGTTTTAAGCTACAAATTGCTATGTCGCAGATTTGCATACGACGAATAGAGGCGGAGTTATAGTTGTTTATATCTGTGAGGCCATGAATCACCATTGACGGCAGGATTGCCTACCACTCGGAACGATCGACGTTTGATGAAACTATGCAAGTTCGTCGCAGATCGGTATAAGGTGGGTCGATGTGTCGTGCTTTAAGCTACAAATTGCTATGTCGCAGATTTGCATACGATGAATAAAAGCGGAGTTATAGTTCTTTATATCTGTGAGGTCATGAATCATCATTGACGGCCGGAATGCCTACCACTCGAAACGATCGATGTTTGACGAAACTATGCAAGTTCGTCGCAGATCGGTATAAGGTGGGTCGATGTGTCGTGTTTTAACCTACAAATTGCTATGTCGCAGATTCGCATACTACGAATAGAAGCGGAGTTATAGTTGTTTGTATGTGTCAGGCCATGAATCACCATTGACGACCGGATTGCTTTCCACTTGAAACGACCGATGTTTGACGAAACTATGCAAGTTCGTCGCAGATCGGTATAAGGTGGCTCGATGTGTCGTGTTTTAGGCTACAAATTGCTATGTCGCAGATTTGCACACGACGAATAGAAGCGGAATTGTAGTTGTTTATATCTGTGAGGTCATGAATCATCATTGACGGCCAGAATGCATACCACTCGAAACGATCGATGTTTGACGAAACTATGCAAGTTCGTCGCAGATCGGTATAAGGTGGGTCGTTGGTCCATGTTTTAAGCCACAAGTTGCTGTGTCGCAGATTCGCATACGACGAATAGAAGCGGAGTTATCGATGTTTATATCTGTGAGGCCATTAATCACCATTGACGACAGGATTGCCTACCACTCGGAACGATCGACGTTTGACGAAACTATGCAAGTTCTTCGCAGATCGGTATAAGGTGTCTCGATGTGTCGGGTTTTAGGCTACAAATTGCTATGTCGCAGATTTGCGTACGACGAATAGAAGCGGAGTTATAGTTGTTTATATCTGTCAGGCCATGAATCACCATTGACGGCCGGATTGCCTTCCACTCGAAACGATCGATGTTTGACGAAACTATGCAAGTTCTTCGCAGATCGGTATAAGGTGGGTCGATGTGTCGTGTTTTAAGCTACAAATTGCTATGTCGCAGATTTGCATACGACGAATAGAAGCGGAGCTATAGTTGTTTATATCTGTCAGGCCGTGAATCACCATTGACGGCCGGATTGCCTACCACTCGGAACGATCGACGTTTGCCGAAACTCTGCAAGTTCTTCGCAGATCGGTATAAGGTGGGTCGATGTGCCGTGTTTTAAGCTACAAATTGCTATGTCGCAGATTTGCATACAACGAATAGAAGCGGAGTTATAGTTGTTTATATCTGTCAGGCCATGAATCACCATTGACGGCCGGATTGCCTACCACTCGAAACGATCGATGTTTGACGAAACTATGCAAGTTCGTCGCAGATCGGTATAAGGTGTGTCGTTGGGCCGTGTTTTAAGCTACAAGTTGCTATGTCGCAGATTCGCATACGTCGAATAGAAGTGGAGTTATAGTTGTTTATATCTGTGAGGCCATTAATCACCATTGACGACCGGATTACCTACCACTCGAAACGATCGATGTTTGACGAAACTATGCAAGTTCGTCGCAGATCGGTATAAGGTGGGTCGTTGGTCCATGTTTTAAGCTACAAGTTGCTGTGTCGCAGATTCGCATACGACGAATAGAAGCGGAGTTATCGATGTTTATATCTGTGAGGCCATTAATCACCATTGACGACAGGATTGCCTATCACTCGAAACGATCGATGTTTGACGAAACTATGCAAGTTCGTCGCAGATCGGTATAAGGTGGGTCGATGTGTCGTGCTTTAAGCTACAAATTGCTATGTCGCAGATTTGCATACGACGAATAGAAGCGGAGTAATAGTTGTTTATATCTGTGAGGCCATGTATCACCATTGACGACCGGATTGCTTTCCACTTGAAACGACCGATGTTTGACGAAACTATGCAAGTTCGTCGCAGATCGGTATAAGGTGGCTCGATGTGTCGTGTTTTAGGCTACAAATTGCTATGTCGCAGATTTGCATACGACTAGTAGAGCGGAATTGTAGTTGTTTATATCTGTGAGGTCATGAATCATCATTGACGGCCAGAATGCATACCACTCGAAACGATCGATGTTTGACGAAACTATGCAAGTTCGTCGCAGATCGGTATAAGGTGGGTCGATGTGTCGTGCTTTAAGCTACAAATTGCTATGTCGCAGATTTGCATACGACGAATAGAAGCGGAGTAATAGTTGTTTATATCTGTGAGGCCATGTATCACCATTGACGACCGGATTGCTTTCCACTTGAAACGACCGATGTTTGACGAAACTATGCAAGTTCGTCGCAGATCGGTATAAGGTGGCTCGATGTGTCGTGTTTTAGGCTACAAATTGCTATGTCGCAGATTTGCATACGACTAGTAGAGCGGAATTGTAGTTGTTTATATCTGTGAGGTCATGAATCATCATTGACGGCCAGAATGCATACCACTCGAAACGATCGATGTTTGACGAAACTATGCAAGTTCGTCGCAGATCGGTATAAGGTGGGTCGATGTGTCGGGCTTTAAGCTACAAATTGCTATGTCGCAGATTTGCATACGACGAATAGAAGCGGAGTTATAGTTGTTTATATCTGTGAGGTCATGAATCATCATTGACGGCCGGAATGCCTACCACTCGACACGATCGATGTTTGACGAAACTATGCAAGTTCGTCGCAGATCGGTATAAGGTGGGTCGATGTGTCGTGCTTTAAGCTACAAATTGCTATGTCGCAGATTTGCATACGACGAATAGAAGCGGAGTAATGGTTGTTTATATCTGTGAGGCCATGAATCACCATTGACGACCAGATTGCCTACCACTCGAAACGATCGACGTTTGCCGAAACTATGCAAGTTCTTCGCAGATCGGTATAAGGTGGGTCGTTGGGCCGTGTTTTAAGCTACAACTTGCTATGTCGCAGATTCGCACACGACGAATAGAAGCGGAGTTATCGATGTTTATATCTGTGAGGCCATTAACCACCATTGACGGCCGGATTGCCTACCACTCGGAACGATCGACGTTTGCCGAAACTCTGCAAGTTCTTCGCAGATCGGTATAAGGTGGATCGATGTGCCGTGTTTTAAGCTACAAATTGCTATGCCGCAGATTTGCATACGACGAATAGAAGCGGAGTTATAGTTGTTTATATCTGTCAGGCCGTGAATCACCATTGACGGCCGGATTGCCTACCACTCGGAACGATCGATGTTTGACGAAACTATGCAAGTTCTTCGCAGATCGGTATAAGGTGGGTCGATGTGTCGTGTTTTAAGCTACAAATTGCTATGTCGCAGATTTGCATACGACGAATAGAGGCGGAGTTATAGTTGTTTATATCTGTGAGGCCATGAATCACCATTGACGGCAGGATTGCCTACCACTCGGAACGATCGACGTTTGATGAAACTATGCAAGTTCGTCGCAGATGGGTATAAGGTGGGTCGATGTGTCGTGCTTTAAGCTACAAATTGCTATGTCGCAGATTTGCATACGATGAATAGAAGCGGAGTTATAGTTCTTTATATCTGTGAGGTCATGAATCATCATTGACGGCCGGAATGCCTACCACTCGAAACGATCGATGTTTGACGAAACTATGCAAGTTCGTCGCAGATCGGTATAAGGTGGGTCGATGTGTCGTGTTTTAACCTACAAATTGCTATGTCGCAGATTCGCATACTACGAATAGAAGCGGAGTTATAGTTGTTTGTATGTGTCAGGCCATGAATCACCATTGACGACCGGATTGCTTTCCACTTGAAACGACCGATGTTTGACGAAACTATGCAAGTTCGTCGCAGATCGGTATAAGGTGGCTCGATGTGTCGTGTTTTAGGCTACAAATTGCTATGTCGCAGATTTGCACACGACGAATAGAAGCGGAATTGTAGTTGTTTATATCTGTGAGGTCATGAATCATCATTGACGGCCAGAATGCATACCACTCGAAACGATCGATGTTTGACGAAACTATGCAAGTTCGTCGCAGATCGGTATAAGGTGGGTCGTTGGTCCATGTTTTAAGCTACAAGTTGCTGTGTCGCAGATTCGCATACGACGAATAGAAGCGGAGTTATCGATGTTTATATCTGTGAGGCCATTAATCACCATTGACGACAGGATTGCCTACCACTCGGAACGATCGACGTTTGACGAAACTATGCAAGTTCTTCGCAGATCGGTATAAGGTGTCTCGATGTGTCGGGTTTTAGGCTACAAATTGCTATGTCGCAGATTTGCGTACGACGAATAGAAGCGGAGTTATAGTTGTTTATATCTGTCAGGCCATGAATCACCATTGACGGCCGGATTGCCTTCCACTCGAAACGATCGATGTTTGACGAAACTATGCAAGTTCTTCGCAGATCGGTATAAGGTGGGTCGATGTGTCGTGTTTTAAGCTACAAATTGCTATGTCGCAGATTTGCATACGACGAATAGAGGCGGAGTTATAGTTGTTTTTATCTGTGAGGCCATGAATCACCATTGACGGTAGGATTGCTAACCACTCGGAACGATCGACGTTTGACGAAACTATGCAAGTTCTTCGCAGATCGGTATAAGATGGGTCGATGTGTCGTGTTTTCAGCTACAAATCGCTATGTCGCAGATTCGCATACGACGAATAGAAGTGGAGTTATGTTTGTTTATATCTGTCAGGCCATGAATCACCATTGACGACCGGATTGCCTACCACTCGAAACGATCGATGTTTGGCGAAACTATGTAAGTTCGTTGCAGATCGGTATAAGGTGGGTCGTTGGGCCGTGTTTTAAGCTACAAATTGCTATGCCGCAGATTCGCATACGACGAATAGAAGCGGAGTTATCGATGTTTATATCTGTGAGGCCATGAATCACCATTGACGACAGGCTTGCCTACCACTCGGAACGATCGACGTTTGACGAAACTATGCAAGTTCTTCGCAGATCGGTATAAGGTGGGTCGATGTGTCGTGTTTTAACCTACAAATTGCTATGTCGCAGATTCGCATACGACGAATAGAAGCGGAGTTATAGTTGTTTATATGTATCAGGCCATGAAGCACCATTGACGACCGGATTGCTTTCCACTCGAAACGACCGATGTTTGACGAAACTATTCAAGTTCGTCGCAGATCGGTATAAGGTGGCTCGATGTGTCGTGTTTTAGGCTACATATTGCTATGTCGCAGATTCGCATGCGACGAATAGAAGCGGAGTTATAGTTGTTTATATCTGTGAGGTCATGAATCATCATTGACGGCCGGAATGCCTATCACTCGAAACGATCGATGTTTGACGAAACTATGCAAGTTCGTCGCAGATCGGTATAAGGTGGGTCGATGTGTCGTGCTTTAAGCTACAAATTGCTATGTCGCAGAATTGCATACGACGAATAGAAGCGGAGTTATCGATGTTTATATCTGTGAGGTCATGAATCATCATTGACGGCCAGAATGCCTACCACTCGAAACGATCGATGTTTGACGAAACTATGCAAGTTCGTCGCAGATCGGTATAAGGTGTCTCGATGTGTCGGGTTTTAGGCTACAAATTGCTATGTCGCAGATTTGCGTACGACGAATAGAAGCGGAGTTATAGTTGTTTATATCTGTCAGGCCATGAATCACCATTGACGGCCGGATTGCCTTCCACTCGAAACGATCGATGTTTGACGAAACTATGCAAGTTCTTCGCAGATCGGTATAAGGTGGGTCGATGTGTCGTGTTTTAAGCTACAAATTGCTATGTCGCAGATTTGCATACGACGAATAGAGGCGGAGTTATAGTTGTTTTTATCTGTGAGGCCATGAATCACCATTGACGGTAGGATTGCTAACCACTCGGAACGATCGACGTTTGACGAAACTATGCAAGTTCTTCGCAGATCGGTATAAGATGGGTCGATGTGTCGTGTTTTCAGCTACAAATCGCTATGTCGCAGATTCGCATACGACGAATAGAAGTGGAGTTATGTTTGTTTATATCTGTCAGGCCATGAATCACCATTGACGACCGGATTGCCTACCACTCGAAACGATCGATGTTTGGCGAAACTATGTAAGTTCGTTGCAGATCGGTATAAGGTGGGTCGTTGGGCCGTGTTTTAAGCTACAAATTGCTATGCCGCAGATTCGCATACGACGAATAGAAGCGGAGTTATCGATGTTTATATCTGTGAGGCCATGAATCACCATTGACGACAGGCTTGCCTACCACTCGGAACGATCGACGTTTGACGAAACTATGCAAGTTCTTCGCAGATCGGTATAAGGTGGGTCGATGTGTCGTGTTTTAACCTACAAATTGCTATGTCGCAGATTCGCATACGACGAATAGAAGCGGAGTTATAGTTGTTTATATGTATCAGGCCATGAAGCACCATTGACGACCGGATTGCTTTCCACTCGAAACGACCGATGTTTGACGAAACTATTCAAGTTCGTCGCAGATCGGTATAAGGTGGCTCGATGTGTCGTGTTTTAGGCTACATATTGCTATGTCGCAGATTCGCATGCGACGAATAGAAGCGGAGTTATAGTTGTTTATATCTGTGAGGTCATGAATCATCATTGACGGCCGGAATGCCTATCACTCGAAACGATCGATGTTTGACGAAACTATGCAAGTTCGTCGCAGATCGGTATAAGGTGGGTCGATGTGTCGTGCTTTAAGCTACAAATTGCTATGTCGCAGAATTGCATACGACGAATAGAAGCGGAGTTATCGATGTTTATATCTGTGAGGTCATGAATCATCATTGACGGCCAGAATGCCTACCACTCGAAACGATCGATGTTTGACGAAACTATGCAAGTTCGTCGCAGATCGGTATAAGGTGGGTCGATGTGTCGTGCTTTAAGCTACAAATTGCTATGTCGCAGAATTGCATACGACGAATAGAAGCGGAGTTATCGATGTTTATATCTGTGAGGCCATGAATCACCATCGACGGCCGGATTGCCTACCACTCGGAACGATCGACGTTTGACGAAACTATGCAACTTCTTCGCAGATCGGCATAAGGTGGCTCGATGTGTCGTGTTTTAGGCTACATATTGCTATGTCGCAGATTTGCGTACGACGAATAGAAGCGGAGTTATAGTTGTTTATATCTGTCAGGCCGTGAATCACCATTGACGGCCGGATTCCCTACCACTCGAAACGATCGATGTTTGACGAAACTATGCAAGTTCTTCACAGATCGGTATAAGGTGGGTCGATGTGTCGTGTTTTAACCTACAAATTGCTATGTCGCAGATTCGCATACGATGAATAGAAGTGGAGTTATAGTTGTTTATATCTGTGAGGCCATTAATCACCATTGACGACCGGATTGCCTACCACTCGAAACGATCGATGTTTGACGAAACTATGCAAGTTCGTTGCAGATCGATATAAGGTGGGTCGTTGGGCCGTGTTTTACGCTACAAATTGCTATGCCGCAGATTCGCATACGACGAATAGAAGCGGAGTTATCGATGTTTATATCTGTGAGGCCATGAATCACCATTAACGACAGGCTTGCCTACCACTCGGAACGATCGACGTTTGACGAAACTATGCAAGTTCTTCGCAGATCGGTATAAGGTGGGTCGATGTGTCGTGTTTTAACCTACAAATTGCTATGTCGCAGATTCGCATACGACGAATAGAAGCGGAGTTATAGTTGTTTATATGTGTCAGGCCATGAATCACCATTGATGACCGGATTGCTTTCCACTTGAAACGACCGATGTTTGACGAAACTATGCAAGTTCGTCGCAGATCGATATAAGGTGGCTGGATGTGTCGTGTTTTAGGCTACAAATTGCTATGTCGCAGATTTGCATACGACGAATAGAAGCGGAGTTGTAGTTGATTATATCTGTGAGGTCATGAATTATCATTGACGGCCAGAATGCCTACCACTCCAAACGATCGATATTTGACGAAACTATGCAAGTTCGTCGCAGATCGGTATAAGGTGGGTCGATGTGTCGTGCTTTAAGCTACAAATTGCTATGTCGCAGATTTGCATACGACGAATAGAAGCGGAGTTATAGTTGTTTATATCTGTGAGGTCATGAATCATCATTGACGGCCGGAATGCCTACCACTCGAAACGATCGATGTTTGACGAAACTATGCAAGTTCGTCGCAGATCGGTATAAGGTGGGTCGATGTGTCGTGCTTTAAGCTACAAATTGCTATGTCGCAGATTCGCATACGACGAATAGAAGCGGAGTAATAGTTGTTTATATCTGTGAGGCCATGAATCACCATTGACGACCGGATTGCCTACCACTCGGAACGATCGACGCTTGACGAAACTATGCAAGTTCGTCGCAGTTCGGTATAAGGTGGCTCGATGTGTCGTGTTTTAGGCTACAAATTGCTATGTCGCAGATTTGCGTACGACGAATAGAAGCGGAGTTATAGTTGTTTATATCTGTCAGGCCATGAATCACCATTGACGGCCGGATTGCCTACCACTCGAAACGATCGATGTTTGACGAAACTATGCAAGTTCGTCGCAGATCCGTATAAGGTGGGTCGATGTGTCGTGCTTTAAGCTACAAATGGCTATGTTGCGGATTTGCATACGACGAATAGAAGCGGAGTTGTAGTTGTTTATATCTGTGAGGCCATGAATCACCATCGACGGCCGGATTGCCTACCACTCGGAACGATTGATGTTTGACGAAACTATGCAAGTTCGTTGCAGATCGGTATAAGGTGGGTCGATGTGTCGTGTTTTAACCTACAAATTGCTATGTCGCAGATTCGCATACGACGAATAGAAGTGGAGTTATAGTTGTTTATATCTGTGAGGCCATTAATCACCATTGACGACCGGATTGCCTACCACTCGAAACGATCGATGTTTGACGAAACTATGCAAGTTCGTTGCAGATCGGTATAAGGTGGGTCGTTGGGCCGTGTTTTAAGCTACAAATTGCTATGCCGCAGATTCGCATACGACGAATAGAAGCGGAGTTATATAATAAAATAAAATAAAAAGCCTTTATTTGATCTCGCTACATTGATACATTAATTTAGGTACTGTTGATTATGTTATTTTTAGCAAGGTCCCCAGATTGGGTAAAGGCCTCCTCCAACGATGTCCACTTCTCTCTATCCTGAGCTGTTTGCCACCACTTTGGACCAGCGACTTTTTTTATTTCATCCTCCCAGCGTGATAAGGGCCTGCCTCTCTTTCTTTTTCCTTGGGGTCCTCTCCATATGGTGGTGCTGTAGGTCCATCTTTTGTCTCTAAGCCTCGCTATATGACCGGCCCATTTCCACTTTAGCTTTTGCGCGTAGTTTAAGGCATTAGTGGCTTTTGTTATTTCTCTTATCTTTACGTGTCTAATCTTATCTAGTTTCTTTATTTTTAACATGCTTCTCTCTATTCCGCGCTGACAGGATGATATTTTATGCTTAGCTTTTGATGTAAATTTCCATGTTTGACATCCATATGTCAAGCATGGTAAGAGGTTAGAGTTCCATGTCTTAGTTTTCAGTTTTATTGGCATGTTACTTTTGAAGATTTCTTTCAGACTCCAGAATCTATTCCATGTTCGCTGTACTCTTCTTTCAATCTCTAGTTCGTTGTTTTCCTTTTCAAAACTGATTGTTTTTCCTAGATAAGTATATTTGTCTGTATAATCTAGTGGGTATCCATTGACTTTTATCTGTTTTTTGAGGTTATTAGTCATTATCATGGTCTTTGTGAGGTTGATTTCAAGTCCTACGTCTGCGCTAGCTGATTGTAAGTCATTGATCATGATCTGTAGTTCTGCGAAAGTCTCGGATAATACTACTATGTCATCGGCGAAACGCAAATGACTCAGAAAGGTTCTTTGTATGTAGATTCCCCGTTTCCTCCAGTTCAGTTTGTTTATGATGCTTTCTAGTATGGCTATAAATATTTTTGGCGACAAGGGATCGCCCTGCCTTACACCTCTCTTTATTTCAAAGCTCGGGCCCAGTATGTCTAGCTTTATTCTGCCCATGTTGTTGTTATATAAATTCCGGATTACTTTTATATACACTTCACTTACCTCCTGTTCTTTCAAGCTTTGCCAAACGCTATCGTGAGCAACCGTGTCGAAAGCTTTTTGGTAGTCGATGAATCCGAGATAGAGCGGCCTCTGTTGTTCCCGATATTTCTCTATAATTAACTCTAAGGTATGTATATGGTCCATCGTAGAGAAGCCTTTTCGGAAACCGGCCTGCTCTACAGGCTGTCTTGCTTCGATTACGGGGCTGATTCTCGAGTTTATGATCGCCGAGAAAAGCTTGTACAGAGTTGGTAGTAGGCTTATCGGTCTATAGTTGCCTATATCTTTTGGGTCTCCCTTCTTATATAATAGGATAATGTTGGATTCGGACCATTGTGCAGGCGTTTCAGAGCTTTGTAATATCAGATTGAATAATTCAGCGAGTGGTGTTGCCAGTAAATGATAAGCTGTTTTTAAAGCTTCGTTTGTTATGTTGTCTGACCCAGGGGATTTTTCTAGTTTGAGCCTTTTTATTGCATCTATGATTTCAGTTTCATCAATTGTTTTTATGTTATCTTCGTTTTCTTGTTCAATGTGGCTTTCCTTTATGTTTATAATGTTTTTATTTTTTAGTGTACTTAATTGTTTTTTATTGCTATACAAGTTTTTGTAAAAATTTGTTGCTGTGTTAATGATGTCTTTTCGATTGTTTAGGTCTTTTCCAAACTCTTTTAGACCTTCTATCCAGGTTTTACTTGTTCTGAGTTCTTTGTAAGCCTTTTTTGTGCTGCCTGTGAGGTTTAGATGCCTTTCTAATGTACTTTGTCTATATGTTGAATAGTCCTTTCTTATATATTTATTGACTAGCTTGTAGAGTGCGGAGAGTTCATTTTTCGTAGATCTCGATTTGTTTCTAGTTTTTTGAAGTTCCTTCCTTCTTCGCAAGAGAGATGAAGTACGTTCTGATAGTATCTTGTGTCGTCTGTGTTCCTTTCCCATTGTTTGGGCTGATTTTAAGCTCGTAGTGATTGCATTTGTGATGTTATCGTAATGGATTTGTACTGAGGTGTCACTATGGTCATCACATTGCCTAGATAACATTCCTGATAAGGTTTCCCTGTAATTTGCTATTTCTACATCAGATTTCAGTTGGTTTGCATGCCTAATACTGTAATTAATTCTACTATTCTTTAGTTTAGTTAGTTTTACTTTTGATCTGATTAACCTATGGTCTGAGGGGTAGTTTAAGTTCATAGTACCCATATCTTGGAACAATCTCGGTTGGCTTGATAATATATAATCTATCTCGTTTTTAGTTTTTCCATCCGGAGACCGCCATGTCCATCTTCTGCTTAATTTCTTTTTAAAACATGTATTTATTATAGTTAGTTTATGCTCCAATGCGAAATCCATCAACCTCTGTCCTCTTTCGTTCCTCGTCCCGCTCCCGAATTGCTTTGTTACTATATGTTCTTCTTTCTTGGGAAGCCCGATCTTCGCATTGAAGTCTCCCATAAGTATGATATTATTATGTGTAGTGTCCAGTGCTTTATCAATCGTTTTGTAGAACTCTTCGATTTCTTCTTCACTTGCAGATTCCGTTGGAGCATACACCTGAATAATAGAGATTAAATAGCCTTGAATGTTCATGTTTAGTACAGCGATTCTTTCCGTCAAGCCCGTAAAGCTCTCTATGTTGCTTTTGTGTATTTTGTTTACTATAAAGCCTACTCCATGCAGGCCGGGCGTGTGACCCACGTAACAAAATATAAAGTTTTTATGCTCTTGTATGTTGGTACCTAGCCGTCTCGTTTCTGAGAGTCCTATAACGTCGAATTTTGTTTCTTTTATTGCTTCTTCTAATTCTAATAGGCGTTCGTATGACGATAAGGATCTAACATTGTAAGTTGATATGTGTAAATATTGTGTTTTTTCTTTGTTTCTGCTCTTCACCTTTGTGGTATCTATTTTTGGAGGGTTGTGGTCATATTCTCCCACGGTGACCAGCCGGGTTGGAAGATTATTATTTTTGTTTCTTGATTTTAATTGTGTGTTTGTTTGTTCTGTTCCGGAGGAGGAGGCGTTTAAATGCTATTCTTGGTTGTTTTGATTATTGTTCTTGTTCCCTGTATTTTTCACTACGTAGTTTAGTATTCCTTTTTTACTGATCCCTTCAGAGGAGCTGCTAGACCTCCTGACCGATGTGTCAATTTGTTGGGTTTTATTCTTCTTGTTTAATTGCGTATTTTTCTCCACAGTTTCAGTGGCATTCTCGGGTGACGTAGGCAGCTTCCTTTTAGTGTTATTTTTTGTAATTATTAGTTTATCATATATAATTTTAGCTAGGTTTCCCTTTTCTCTTTCTTGTTGTAATTGTTCTTGTAGCTCCCTTCTTTTCTCTAGTACATATTTTGGATAGTCTTCTTTAATGTAATAATGAAAATCTTTTAGTGCTTTTTTGTGTTTTAAAATTTTTATCTTTGTACCAAGAGTTGTGAAGGTCGCTACTATTGGGCGTAATTTTTCTCCTTTCTTTCCTATTCTTTTTATTTCTTGGATGTCGTTGTGGCTTATTTTTAGAGAAAGATATTGTTCCGTCCATATAATGAAGTTTCTTTCTAGATTATCATATGATTTCTCGTTTTCTTCTATGCCGAAAAATACCAAGTTATTTTTCCTTGCCTGTTTTTCTATAGCGTGTATTCTTTTCTCCTGGTTTTCTACTATTTCTTTCAAATTTTTGTGATTTGTTTCCAATGCTAAAAATTTTTCTTCAAACATCCTGTTTATATTCTGTGTAACTTTCTCAGTAACATTATTTCCCATTTCACGGATTTCTTGTCTTTGATTATCTAAGTCCTTTTTGATTGCCTCAAGCGCTTTCAAAACTTCGTCCATTATTTTTAAGTTACGCGTAGCGCCCTCTTGTAGTTATTGACTGAAGCTCTTGGCTAGGTAGTATCAATGTCGAATGTAAACAATAGTGATTTTGTGATTGGTCTTTATCGATATTATTTCAAACATTGGCCGCTAGATGGCACCTTTCTGAGTTATCTGCTTTATCGTATAAATCCGTGATGACTTGAATATTTTTGTGTGTTTTTGAGGTTAAGTAGATCGTGTATATGAACAAGACGGACCTGGTAGAATGCGTAACAGGTAGATTTTGAATCACTTCGCCTATAATATCACTTTTTATTGCTCAGAACTAAGTAGAAAGTAGTTGTTTTGTTACACAGTGTCCTTTGTATTTTGATTGTTTTTTGGCACTATTAGTTTGTTTTTCACTAAAACTTTACACTTTCTGAGTGTTTTTTAGCTTGTAGTGTGTTTATTTACAAACTGTATCACTTTATTAGCCGTAAATTATTTATTAGGTAAATTTTCATACAGAGTAGATGTCAACAGTGGCACAGTGGCACAGTGGCGCCTCCCGATCCCCGAAGCGGAGTTATCGATGTTTATATCTGTGAGGCCATGAATCACCATTGACGACAGGATTGCCTACCACTCGGAACGATCGACGTTTGACGAAACTATGCAAGTTCTTCGCAGATCGGTATAAGGTGGGTCGATGTGTCGTGTTTTAACCTACAAATTGCTATGTCGCAGATTCGCATACGACGAATAGAAGCGGAGTTATAGTTGTTTATATGTGTCAGGCCATGAATCACCATTGACGACCGGATTGCTTTCCACTTGAAACGACCGATGTTTGACGAAACTATGCAAGTTCGTCGCAGATCGGTATAAGGTGGCTCGATGTGTCGTGTTTTAGGCTACAAATTGCTATGTCGCAGATTTGCATACGACGAATAGAAGCGGAGTTATAGTTGTTTATATCTGTGAGGTCATGAATCATCATTGACGGCCAGAATGCCTACCACTCGAAACGATCGATGTTTGACGAAACTATGCAAGTTCGTCGCAGATCGGTATATGGTGGGTCGATGTGTCGTGCTTTAAGCTACAATTTGCTTTGTCGCAGATTTGCATACGACGAATAGAAGCGGAGTAATAGTTGTTTATATCTGTGAGGCCATGAATCACCATTGACGACCGGATTGCCTACCACTCGAAACGATCGATGTTTGACGAAACTATGCAAGTTCGTCGCAGATCGGTATAAGGTGGGTCGATGTGTCGTGCTTTAAGCTACAAATTGCTATGTCGCAGATTCGCATACGACGAATAGAAGTGGAGTTATAGTTGTTTATATCTGTGAGGCCATTAATCACCATTGACGACCGGATTGCCTACCACTCGAAACGATCGATGTTTGACGAAACTATGCAAGTTCGTTGCAGATCGGTATAAGGTGGGTCGTTCGGCCGTGTTTTAAGCTACAAGTTGCTATGCCGCAGATTCGCATACGACGAATAGAAGCGGAGTTATCGGTGTTTATATCTGTGAGGCCATGAATCACCATTGACGACAGGATTGCCTACCACTCGGAACGATCGACGTTTGACGAAACTATGCAAATTCTTCGCAGATCGGTATAAGATGGGTCGATGTGTCGTGTTTTAACCTACAAATTGCTATGTCGCAGATTCGCATACGGCGAATAGAAGTGGAGTTATAGTTGTTTATATGTGTCAGGCCATGAATCACCATCGACGGCCGGATTGCCTACCACTCGGAACGATCGACGTTTGACGAATCTATGCAAGTTCTTCGCAGATCGGTATAAGGTGGCTCGATGTGTCGTGTTTTAGGCTACAAATTGCTATGTCGCAGATTTGCGTACGTCGAATAGAAGCGGAGTTATAGTTGTTTATATCTGTGAGGTCATGGATCATCATTGACAGCCAGAATGCCTACCACTCGAAACGATCGATGTTTGACGAAACTATGCAAGTTCGTCGCAGATCGGTATAAGGTGGGTCGATGTGTCGTGTTTTAACCCACAAATTGCTATGTCGCAGATTCGCATACGACGAATAGAAGCGGAGTTATAGTTGTTTATATGTGTCAGGCCATGAATCACCATTGACGACCGGATTGCTTTCCACTTGAAACGACCGATGTTTGACGAAACTATGCAAGTTCGTCGCAGATCGGTATAAGGTGGCTCGATGTGTCGTGTTTTAGGCTACAAATTGCTATGTCGCAGATTTGCATACGACGAATAGAAGCGGAATTGTAGTTGTTTATATCTGTGAGGTCATGAATCATCATTGACGGCCAGAATGCCTACCACTCGAAACGATCGATGTTTGACGAAACTATGCAAGTTCGTCGCAGATCGGTATAAGGTGGGTCGATGTGTCGGGCTTTAAGCTACAAATTGCTATGTCGCAGATTTGCATACGACGAATAGAAGCGGAGTTATAGTTGTTTATATCTGTGAGGTCATGAATCATCATTGACGGCCGGAATGCCTACCACTCGAAACGATCGACGTTTGCCGAAACTATGCAAGTTCGTCGCAGATCGGTATAAGGTGGGTCGTTGGGCCGTGTTTTAAGCTACAAGTTGCTATGTCGCAGATTCGCATACGACGAATAGAAGTGGAGTTATAGTTGTTTATATCTGTGAGGCCATTAATCACCATTGACAACGGATTACCTACCACTCGAAACGATCGATGTTTGACGAAACTATGCAAGTTCGTTGCAGATCGGTATAAGGTGGATCGTTGGGCTGTGTTTTAAGCTACAAATTGCTATGCCGCAGATTCGCATACGACGAATAGAATCGGAGTTATCGATGTTTATATCTGTGAGGCCATGAATCACCATTGACGACAGGATTGCCTACCACTCGGAACGATCGACGTTTGACGAAACTATGCAAGTTCTTCGCAGATCGGTATAAGGTGGCTCGATGTGTCGTGTTTTAGGCTACAAATTGCTATGTCGCAGATTTGCATACGACGAATAGAAGCGGAGTTGTAGTTGTTTATATCTGTGAGGTCATGAATCATCATTGACGGCCAGAATGCCTACCACTCGAAACGACCGATGTTTGACGAAACTATGCAAGTTCGTCGCAGATCGGTATAAGGTGGGTCGATGTGTCGTGCTTTAAGCTACAAATTGCTATGTCGCAGATTTGCATACGACGAATAGAAGCGGAGTTATAGTTGTTTATATCTGTGAGGTCATGAATCATCATTGACGGCCGGAATGCCTACCACTCGAAACGATCGATGTTTGACGAAACTATGCACGTTCGTCGCAGATCGGTATAAGGTGGGTCGATGTGTCGTGCTTTAAGCTACAAATTGCTATGTCGCAGATTTGCATACGACGAATAGAAGCGGAGTAATAGTTGTTTATATCTGTGAGGCCATGAATCGCCATTGACGACCGGATTGCCTACCACTCGAAACGATCGATGTTTGACGAAACTATGCAAGTTCGTCGCAGATCGGTATAAGGTGGGTCGATGTGTCGTGCTTTAAGCTACAAATTGCTATGTCGCAGATTCGCATACGACGAATAGAAGTGGAGTTATAGTTGTTTATATCTGTGAGGCCATTAATCACCATTGACGACCGGATTGCCTACCACTCGAAACGATCGATGTTTGACGAAACTATGCAAGTTCGTTGCAGATCGGTATAAGGTGGGTCGTTCGGCCGTGTTTTAAGCTACAAGTTGCTATGCCGCAGATTCGCATACGACGAATAGAAGCGGAGTTATCGGTGTTTATATCTGTGAGGCCATGAATCACCATTGACGACAGGATTGCCTACCACTCGGAACGATCGACGTTTGACGAAACTATGCAAATTCTTCGCAGATCGGTATAAGATGGGTCGATGTGTCGTGTTTTAACCTACAAATTGCTATGTCGCAGATTCGCATACGGCGAATAGAAGTGGAGTTATAGTTGTTTATATGTGTCAGGCCATGAATCACCATCGACGGCCGGATTGCCTACCACTCGGAACGATCGACGTTTGACGAATCTATGCAAGTTCTTCGCAGATCGGTATAAGGTGGCTCGATGTGTCGTGTTTTAGGCTACAAATTGCTATGTCGCAGATTTGCGTACGTCGAATAGAAGCGGAGTTATAGTTGTTTATATCTGTGAGGTCATGAATCATCATTGACAGCCAGAATGCCTACCACTCGAAACGATCGATGTTTGACGAAACTATGCAAGTTCGTCGCAGATCGGTATACGGTGGGTCGATGTGTCGTGTTTTAACCCACAAATTGCTATGTCGCAGATTCGCATACGACGAATAGAAGCGGAGTTATAGTTGTTTATATGTGTCAGGCCATGAATCACCATTGACGACCGGATTGCTTTCCACTTGAAACGACCGATGTTTGACGAAACTATGCAAGTTCGTCGCAGATCGGTATAAGGTGGCTCGATGTGTCGTGTTTTAGGCTACAAATTGCTATGTCGCAGATTTGCATACGACGAATAGAAGCGGAATTGTAGTTGTTTATATCTGTGAGGTCATGAATCATCATTGACGGCCAGAATGCCTACCACTCGAAACGATCGATGTTTGACGAAACTATGCAAGTTCGTCGCAGATCGGTATAAGGTGGGTCGATGTGTCGGGCTTTAAGCTACAAATTGCTATGTCGCAGATTTGCATACGACGAATAGAAGCGGAGTTATAGTTGTTTATATCTGTGAGGTCATGAATCATCATTGACGGCCGGAATGCCTACCACTCGAAACGATCGATGTTTGACGAAACTATGCAAGTTCGTCGCAGATCCGTATAAGGTGGGTCGATGTGTCGTGCTTTAAGCTACAAATTGCTATGTCGCAGATTTGCATACGACGAATAGAAGCGGAGTAATAGTTGTTTATATCTGTGAGGCCATGAATCACCATTGACGACCGGATTGCCTACCACTCGAAACGATCGACGTTTGCCGAAACTATGCAAGTTCGTCGCAGATCGGTATAAGGTGGGTCGTTGGGCCGTGTTTTAAGCTACAAGTTGCTATGTCGCAGATTCGCATACGACGAATAGAAGTGGAGTTATAGTTGTTTATATCTGTGAGGCCATTAATCACCATTGACAACGGATTACCTACCACTCGAAACGATCGATGTTTGACGAAACTATGCAAGTTCGTTGCAGATCGGTATAAGGTGGGTCGTTGGGCTGTGTTTTAAGCTACAAATTGCTATGCCGCAGATTCGCATACGACGAATAGAATCGGAGTTATCGATGTTTATATCTGTGAGGCCATGAATCACCATTGACGACAGGATTGCCTACCACTCGGAACGATCGACGTTTGACGAAACTATGCAAGTTCTTCGCAGATCGGTATAAGGTGGCTCGATGTGTCGTGTTTTAGGCTACAAATTGCTATGTCGCAGATTTGCATACGACGAATAGAAGCGGAGTTGTAGTTGTTTATATCTGTGAGGTCATGAATCATCATTGACGGCCAGAATGCCTACCACTCGAAACGACCGATGTTTGACGAAACTATGCAAGTTCGTCGCAGATCGGTATAAGGTGGGTCTATGTGTCGTGCTTTAAGCTACAAATTGCTATGTCGCAGATTTGCATACGACGAATAGAAGCGGAGTTATAGTTGTTTATATCTGTGAGGTCATGAATCATCATTGACGGCCGGAATGCCTACCACTCGAAACGATCGATGTTTGACGAAACTATGCACGTTCGTCGCAGATCGGTATAAGGTGGGTCGATGTGTCGTGCTTTAAGCTACAAATTGCTATGTCGCAGATTTGCATACGACGAATAGAAGCGGAGTAATAGTTGTTTATATCTGTGAGGCCATGAATCGCCATTGACGACCGGATTGCCTACCACTCGAAACGATCGATGTTTGACGAAACTATGCAAGTTCGTTGCAGATCGGCATAAGGTGGGTCGTTGGGCCGTGTTTTAAGCTACAAATCGCTATGCCGCAGATTCGCATACGACGAATAGAAGCGGAGTTATCGATGTTTATATCTGTGAGGCCATGAATCACCATTGACGACAGGATTGCCTACCACTCGGAACGATCGACGTTTGACGAAACTATGCAAGTTCTTCGCAGATCGGTATAAGGTGGGTCGATGTGTCATGTTTTAAGCTACAAATTGCTATGTCGCAGATTTGCATACGACGAATAGAGGCGGAGTTATAGTTGTTTATATCTGTGAGGCCATGAATCACCATTGACGGCAGGATTGCCTACCACTCGGAACAATCGACGTTTGACGAAACTATGCAAGTTCGTCGCAGATCGGTATAAGGTGGCTCGATGTGTCGTGTTTTAGGCTACAAATTGCTATGTCGCAGATTTGCATACGACGAATAGAAGCGGAATTGTAGTTGTTTATATCTGTGAGGTCATGAATCATCATTGACGGCCAGAATGCCTACCACTCGAAACGATCGATGTTTGACGAAACTATGCAAGTTCGTCGCAGATCGGTATAAGGTGGGTCGATGTGTCGGGCTTTAAGCTACAAATTGCTATGTCGCAGATTTGCATACGACGAATAGAAGCGGAGTAATAGTTGCTTATATCTGTGAGGCCATGAATCACCATTGACGACCGGATTGCCTACCACTCGAAACGATCGACGTTTGCCGAAACTATGCAAGTTCTTCGCAGATCGGTATAAGGTGGGTCGTTTGGCCGTGTTTTAAGCTACAACTTGCTATGTCGCAGATTCGCATACGACGAATAGAAGCGGAGTTATCGATGTTTATATCTGTGAGGCCATTAACCACCATTGACGACCGGATTGCCTACCACTCGGAATGATCGACGCTTGACGAAACTATGCAAGTTCGTCGCAGATCGGTATAAGGTGGCTCGATGTGTCGTGTTTTAGGCTACAAATTGCTATGTCGCAGATTTGCGTACGACGAATAGAAGCGGAGTTATAGTTGTTTATATCTGTCAGGCCATGAATCACCATTGACGGCCGGATTGCCTACCACTCCAAACGATCATGTTTGACGAAACTATGCAAGTTCGTCGCAGATCGGTATAAGGTGGGTCGTTGGGCCGTGTTTTAAGCTACAAGTTGCTATGTCGCAGATTCGCATACGTCGAATAGAAGTGGAGTTATAGTTGTTTATATCTGTGAGGCCATTAATCACCATTGACGACCGGATTACCTACCACTCGAAACGATCGATGTTTGACGAAACTATGCAAGTTCGTTGCAGATCGGTATAAGGTGGTTCGTTCGGCCGTATTTAAGCTACAAATTGCTATGCCGCAGATTCGCATACGACGAATAGAAGCGGAGTTATCGATGTTTATATCTGTGAGGCCATGAATCACCATTGACGACAGGATTGCCTACCACTCGGAACGATCGACGTTTGACGAAACTATGCAAGTTCTTCGCAGATCGGTATAAGATGGGTCGATGTGTTGCGTTTTAAGCTACAAATTGCTATGTCGCAGATTCGCGTACTACGAATAGAAGTGGAGTTATAGTTGTTTATATCTGTCAGGCCATGAATCACCATTGACGGCCGGATTGCCTTCCACTCGAAACGATCGATGTTTGACGAAACTATGCAAGTTCGTCGCAGATCGGTATAAGGTGGGTCGTTGGTCCATGTTTTAAGCTACAAGTTGCTGTGTCGCAGATTCGCATACGACGAATAGAAGCGGAGTTATCGATGTTTATATCTGTGAGGCCATTAATCACCATTGACGACAGGATTGCCTATCACTCGAAACGATCGATGTTTGACGAAACTATGCAAGTTCTTCGCAGGTCGGTATAAGGTGGGTCGAAGTGTCGTGTTTTAGGCTACAAATTGCTACGTCGCAGATTTGCATACGACGAATAGAAGCGGAGTTGTTGTTGTTTATATCTGTGAGGTCATGAATCATCATTGACGGCCAGAATGCCTACCACTCGTAACGATCGACGTTTGACGAAACTATGCAAGTTCTTCGCAGATCGGTATAAGATGGGTCGATGTGTCGTGTTTTAAGCTACAAATTGCTATGTCGCAGATTTGCGTACGACGAATAGAAGCGGAGTTATAGTTGTTTATATCTGTCAGGCCATGAATCACCATTGACGGCCGGATTGCCTACCACTCGAAACGATCGATGTTTGACGAAACTATGCAAGTTCGTTGCAGATCGGTATAAGGTGGTTCGTTCGGCCGTATTTAAGCTACAAATTGCTATGCCGCAGATTCGCATACGACGAATAGAAGCGGAGTTATCGATGTTTATATCTGTGAGGCCATGAAGCACCATTGACGACAGGATTGCCTACCACTCGGAACGATCGACGTTTGACGAAACTATGCAAGTTCTTCGCAGATCGGTATAAGATGGGTCGATGTGTTGCGTTTTAAGCTACAAATTGCTATGTCGCAGATTCGCGTACTACGAATAGAAGTGGAGTTATAGTTGTTTATATCTGTCAGGCCATGAATCACCATTGACGGCCGGATTGCCTTCCACTCGAAACGATCGATGTTTGACGAAACTATGCAAGTTCGTCGCAGATCGGTATAAGGTGGGTCGTTGGTCCATGTTTTAAGCTACAAGTTGCTGTGTCGCAGATTCGCATACGACGAATAGAAGCGGAGTTATCGATGTTTATATCTGTGAGGCCATTAATCACCATTGACGACAGGATTGCCTATCACTCGAAACGATCGATGTTTGACGAAACTATGCAAGTTCTTCGCAGGTCGGTATAAGGTGGGTCGATGCTTCGTGTTTTAGGCTACAAATTGCTATGTCGCAGATTTGCATACGACGAATAGAAGCGGAGTTGTTGTTGTTTATATCTGTGAGGTCATGAATCATCATTGACGGCTAGAATGCCTACCACTCGTAACGATCGACGTTTGACGAAACTATGCAAGTTCTTCGCAGATCGGTATAAGATGGGTCGATGTGTCGTGTTTTAAGCTACAAATTGCTATGTCGCAGATTTGCGTACGACGAATAGAAGCGGAGTTATAGTTGTTTATATCTGTCAGGCCATGAATCACCATTGACGGCCGGATTGCCTACCACTCGGAACGATCGACGTTTGCCGAAACTCTGCAAGTTCTTCGCAGATCGGTATAAGGTGGGTCGATGTGCCGTGTTTTAAGCTACAAATTGCTATGCCGCAGATTTGCATACGACGAATAGAAGCGGAGTTATAGTTGTTTATGTCTGTCAGGCCGTGAATCACCATTGACGGCCGGATTGCCTACCACTCGGAACGATCGATGTTTGACGAAACTATGCAAGTTCTTCGCAGATCGGTATAAGGTGGGTCGATGTGTCGTGTTTTAAGCTACAAATTGCTATGTCGCAGATTTGCATACGACGAATAGAGGCGGAGTTATAGTTGTTTATATCTGTGAGGCCATGAATCACCATTGACGGCAGGATTGCCTACCACTCGGAACGATCGACGTTTGATGAAACTATGCAAGTTCGTCGCAGATCGGTATAAGGTGGGTCGATGTGTCGTGCTTTAAGCTACAAATTGCTATGTCGCAGATTTGCATACGATGAATAGAAGCGGAGTTATAGTTCTTTATATCTGTCAGGTCATGAATCATCATTGACGGCCGGAATGCCTACCACTCGAAACGATCGATGTTTGACGAAACTATGCAAGTCGTCGCAGATCGGTATAAGGTGGGTCGATGTGTCGTGTTTTAACCTACAAATTGCTATGTCGCAGATTCGCATACGACGAATAGAAGCGGAGTTATAGTTGTTTATATGTGTCAGGCCATGAATCACCATTGACGACCGGATTGCTTTCCACTTGAAACGACCGATGTTTGACGAAACTATGCAAGTTCGTCGCAGATCGGTATAAGGTGGCTCGATGTGTCGTGTTTTAGGCTACAAATTGCTATGCCGCAGATTTGCATACGACGATTAGAAACGGAGTTATAGTTGTTTATATCTGTGAGGTCATGAATCATCATTGACGGCCGGATTGCCTACCACTCGAAACGATCGATGTTTGACGAAACTATGCAAGTTCGTCGCAGATCGGTATAAGGTGGGTCGATGTGTCGTGTTTTAACCTACAAATTGCTATGTCGCAGATTCGCATACGACGAATAGAAGCGGAGTTATAGTTGTTTATATGTGTCAGGCCATGAATCACCATTGACGACCGGATTGCTTTCCACTTGAAACGACCGATGTTTGACGAAACTATGCAAGTTCGTCGCAGATCGGTATAAGGTGGCTCGATGTGTCGTGTTTTAGGCTACAAATTGCTATGTCGCAGATTTGCATACGACGAATAGAAGCGGAATTGTAGTTGTTTATATCTGTGAGGTCATGAATCATCATTGACGGCCGGAATGCCTACCACTGGAAACGATCGATGTTTGACGAAACTATGCAAGTTCGTCGCAGATCGGTATAAGGTGGGTCGATGTGTCGGGCTTTAAGCTACAAATTGCTATGTCGCAGATTTGCATACGACGAATAGAAGCGGAGTTATAGTTGTTTATATCTGTGAGGTCATGAATCATCATTGACGGCCGGAATGCTTTCCACTTGAAACGACCGATGTTTGACGAAACTATGCAAGTTCTTCGCAGATCGGTATAAGGTGGGTCGATGTGCCGTGTTTTAAGCTACAAATTGCTATGCCGCAGATTTGCATACGACGAATAGATGCGGAGTTATAGTTGTTTATATCTGTCAGGCCGTGAATCACCATTGACGGCCGGATTGCCTACCACTCGGAACGATCGATGTTTGACGAAACTATGCAAGTTCTTCGCAGATCGGTATAAGGTGGGTCGATGTGTCGTGTTTTAAGCTACAAATTGCTATGTCGCAGATTTGCATACGACGAATAGAGGCGGAGTTATAGTTGTTTATATCTGTGAGGCCATGAATCACCATTGACGGCAGGATTGCCTACCACTCGGAACGATCGACGTTTGATGAAACTATGCAAGTTCGTCGCAGATCGGTATAAGGTGGCTCGATGTGTCGTGTTTTAGGCTACAAATTGCTATGTCGCAGATTTGCACACGACGAATAGAAGCGGAATTGTAGTTGTTTATATCTGTGAGGTCATGAATCATCATTGACGGCCAGAATGCATACCACTCGAAACGATCGATGTTTGACGAAACTATGCAAGTTCGTCGCAGATCGGTATAAGGTGGGTCGTTGGTCCATGTTTTAAGCTACAAGTTGCTGTGTCGCAGATTCGCATACGACGAATAGAAGCGGAGTTATCGATGTTTATATCTGTGAGGCCATTAATCACCATTGACGACAGGATTGCCTACCACTCGGAACGATCGACGTTTGACGAAACTATGCAAGTTCTTCGCAGATCGGTATAAGGTGTCTCGATGTGTCGGGTTTTAGGCTACAAATTGCTATGTCGCAGATTTGCGTACGACGAATAGAAGCGGAGTTATAGTTGTTTATATCTGTCAGGCCATGAATCACCATTGACGGCCGGATTGCCTTCCACTCGAAACGATCGATGTTTGACGAAACTATGCAAGTTCTTCGCAGATCGGTATAAGGTGGGTCGATGTGTCGTGTTTTAAGCTACAAATTGCTATGTCGCAGATTTGCATACGACGAATAGAGGCGGAGTTATAGTTGTTTTTATCTGTGAGGCCATGAATCACCATTGACGGTAGGATTGCTAACCACTCGGAACGATCGACGTTTGACGAAACTATGCAAGTTCTTCGCAGATCGGTATAAGATGGGTCGATGTGTCGTGTTTTCAGCTACAAATCGCTATGTCGCAGATTCGCATACGACGAATAGAAGTGGAGTTATGTTTGTTTATATCTGTCAGGCCATGAATCACCATTGACGACCGGATTGCCTACCACTCGAAACGATCGATGTTTGGCGAAACTATGTAAGTTCGTTGCAGATCGGTATAAGGTGGGTCGTTGGGCCGTGTTTTAAGCTACAAATTGCTATGCCGCAGATTCGCATACGACGAATAGAAGCGGAGTTATAGTTGTTTATATGTGTCAGGCCATGAATCACCATTGATGACCGGATTGCTTTCCACTTGAAACGACCGATGTTTGACGAAACTATGCAAGTTCGTCGCAGATCGATATAAGGTGGCTCGATGTGTCGTGTTTTAGGCTACAAATTGCTATGTCGCAGATTTGCATACGACGAATAGAAGCGGAGTTGTAGTTGATTATATCTGTGAGGTCATGAATTATCATTGACGGCCAGAATGCCTACCACTCCAAACGATCGATATTTGACGAAACTATGCAAGTTCGTCGCAGATCGGTATAAGGTGGGTCGATGTGTCGTGCTTTAAGCTACAAATTGCTATGTCGCAGATTTGCATACGACGAATAGAAGCGGAGTTATAGTTGTTTATATCTGTGAGGTCATGAATCATCATTGACGGCCGGAATGCCTACCACTCGAAACGATCGATGTTTGACGAAACTATGCAAGTTCGTCGCAGATCGGTATAAGGTGGGTCGATGTGTCGTGCTTTAAGCTACAAATTGCTATGTCGCAGATTCGCATACGACGAATAGAAGCGGAGTAATAGTTGTTTATATCTGTGAGGCCATGAATCACCATTGACGACCGGATTGCCTACCACTCGGAACGATCGACGCTTGACGAAACTATGCAAGTTCGTCGCAGATCGGTATAAGGTGGCTCGATGTGTCGTGTTTTAGGCTACAAATTGCTATGTCGCAGATTTGCGTACGACGAATAGAAGCGGAGTTATAGTTGTTTATATCTGTCAGGCCATGAATCACCATTGACGGCCGGATTGCCTACCACTCGAAACGATCGATGTTTGACGAAACTATGCAAGTCCGTCGCAGATCCGTATAAGGTGGGTCGATGTGTCGTGCTTTAAGCTACAAATGGCTATGTTGCGGATTTGCATACGACGAATAGAAGCGGAGTTGTAGTTGTTTATATCTGTGAGGCCATGAATCACCATCGACGGCCGGATTGCCTACCACTCGGAACGATCGATGTTTGACGAAACTATGCAAGTTCGTTGCAGATCGGTATAAGGTGGGTCGATGTGTCGTGTTTTAACCTACAAATTGCTATGTCGCAGATTCGCATACGACGAATAGAAGTGGAGTTATAGTTGTTTATATCTGTGAGGCCATTAATCACCATCGACGGCCGGATTGCCTACCACTCGGAACGATCGATGTTTGACGAAACTATGCAAGTTCGTTGCATATCGGTATAAGGTGGGTCGATGTGTCGTGTTTTAACCTACAAATTGCTATGTCGCAGATTCGCATACGACGAATAGAAGTGGAGTTATAGTTGTTTATATCTGTGAGGCCATTAATCACCATTGACGACCGGATTGCCTACCACTCGAAACGATCGATGTTTGACGAAACTATGCAAGTTCGTTGCAGATCGGTATAAGGTGGGTCGTTGGGCCGTGTTTTAAGCTACAAATTGCTATGCCGCAGATTCGCATACGACGAATAGAAGCGGAGTTATATAATAAAATAAAATAAAAAGCCTTTATTTGATCTCGCTACATTGATACATTAATTTAGGTACTGTTGATTATGTTATTTTTAGCAAGGTCCCCAGATTGGGTAAAGGCCTCCTCCAACGATGTCCACTTCTCTCTATCCTGAGCTGTTTGCCACCACTTTGGACCAGCGACTTTTTTTATTTCATCCTCCCAGCGTGATAAGGGCCTGCCTCTCTTTCTTTTTCCTTGGGGTCCTCTCCATATGGTGGTGCTGTAGGTCCATCTTTTGTCTCTAAGCCTCGCTATATGACCGGCCCATTTCCACTTTAGCTTTTGCGCGTAGTTTAAGGCATTAGTGGCTTTTGTTATTTCTCTTATCTTTACGTGTCTAATCTTATCTAGTTTCTTTATTTTTAACATGCTTCTCTCTATTCCGCGCTGACAGGATGATATTTTATGCTTAGCTTTTGATGTAAATTTCCATGTTTGACATCCATATGTCAAGCATTGTAAGAGGTTAGAGTTCCATGTCTTAGTTTTCAGTTTTATTGGCATGTTACTTTTGAAGATTTCTTTCAGACTCCAGAATCTATTCCATGTTCGCTGTACTCTTCTTTCAATCTCTAGTTCGTTGTTTTCCTTTTCAAAACTGATTGTTTTTCCTAGATAAGTATATTTGTCTGTATAATCTAGTGGGTATCCATTGACTTTTATCTGTTTTTTGAGGTTATTAGTCATTATCATGGTCTTTGTGAGGTTGATTTCAAGTCCTACGTCTGCGCTAGCTGATTGTAAGTCATTGATCATGATCTGTAGTTCTGCGAAAGTCTCGGATAATACTACTATGTCATCGGCGAAACGCAAATGACTCAGAAAGGTTCTTTGTATGTAGATTCCCCGTTTCCTCCAGTTCAGTTTGTTTATGATGCTTTCTAGTATGGCTATAAATATTTTTGGCGACAAGGGATCGCCCTGCCTTACACCTCTCTTTATTTCAAAGCTCGGGCCCAGTATGTCTAGCTTTATTCTGCCCATGTTGTTGTTATATAAATTCCGGATTACTTTTATATACACTTCACTTACCTCCTGTTCTTTCAAGCTTTGCCAAACGCTATCGTGAGCAACCGTGTCGAAAGCTTTTTGGTAGTCGATGAATCCGAGATAGAGCGGCCTCTGTTGTTCCCGATATTTCTCTATAATTAACTCTAAGGTATGTATATGGTCCATCGTAGAGAAGCCTTTTCGGAAACCGGCCTGCTCTACAGGCTGTCTTGCTTCGATTACGGGGCTGATTCTCGAGTTTATGATCGCCGAGAAAAGCTTGTACAGAGTTGGTAGTAGGCTTATCGGTCTATAGTTGCCTATATCTTTTGGGTCTCCCTTCTTATATAATAGGATAATGTTGGATTCGGACCATTGTGCAGGCGTTTCAGAGCTTTGTAATATCAGATTGAATAATTCAGCGAGTGGTGTTGCCAGTAAATGATAAGCTGTTTTTAAAGCTTCGTTTGTTATGTTGTCTGACCCAGGGGATTTTTCTAGTTTGAGCCTTTTTATTGCATCTATGATTTCAGTTTCATCAATTGTTTTTATGTTATCTTCGTTTTCTTGTTCAATGTGGCTTTCCTTTATGTTTATAATGTTTTTATTTTTTAGTGTACTTAATTGTTTTTTATTGCTATACAAGTTTTTGTAAAAATTTGTTGCTGTGTTAATGATGTCTTTTCGATTGTTTAGGTCTTTTCCAAACTCTTTTAGACCTTCTATCCAGGTTTTACTTGTTCTGAGTTCTTTGTAAGCCTTTTTTGTGCTGCCTGTGAGGTTTAGATGCCTTTCTAATGTACTTTGTCTATATGTTGAATAGTCCTTTCTTATATATTTATTGACTAGCTTGTAGAGTGCGGAGAGTTCATTTTTCGTAGATCTCGATTTGTTTCTAGTTTTTTGAAGTTCCTTCCTTCTTCGCAAGAGAGATGAAGTACGTTCTGATAGTATCTTGTGTCGTCTGTGTTCCTTTCCCATTGTTTGGGCTGATTTTAAGCTCGTAGTGATTGCATTTGTGATGTTATCGTAATGGATTTGTACTGAGGTGTCACTATGGTCATCACATTGCCTAGATAACATTCCTGATAAGGTTTCCCTGTAATTTGCTATTTCTACATCAGATTTCAGTTGGTTTGCATGCCTAATACTGTAATTAATTCTACTATTCTTTAGTTTAGTTAGTTTTACTTTTGATCTGATTAACCTATGGTCTGAGGGGTAGTTTAAGTTCATAGTACCCATATCTTGGAACAATCTCGGTTGGCTTGATAATATATAATCTATCTCGTTTTTAGTTTTTCCATCCGGAGACCGCCATGTCCATCTTCTGCTTAATTTCTTTTTAAAACATGTATTTATTATAGTTAGTTTATGCTCCAATGCGAAATCCATCAACCTCTGTCCTCTTTCGTTCCTCGTCCCGCTCCCGAATTGCTTTGTTACTATATGTTCTTCTTTCTTGGGAAGCCCGATCTTCGCATTGAAGTCTCCCATAAGTATGATATTATTATGTGTAGTGTCCAGTGCTTTATCAATCGTTTTGTAGAACTCTTCGATTTCTTCTTCACTTGCAGATTCCGTTGGAGCATACACCTGAATAATAGAGATTAAATAGCCTTGAATGTTCATGTTTAGTACAGCGATTCTTTCCGTCAAGCCCGTAAAGCTCTCTATGTTGCTTTTGTGTATTTTGTTTACTATAAAGCCTACTCCATGCAGGCCGGGCGTGTGACCCACGTAACAAAATATAAAGTTTTTATGCTCTTGTATGTTGGTACCTAGCCGTCTCGTTTCTGAGAGTCCTATAACGTCGAATTTTGTTTCTTTTATTGCTTCTTCTAATTCTAATAGGCGTTCGTATGACGATAAGGATCTAACATTGTAAGTTGATATGTGTAAATATTGTGTTTTTTCTTTGTTTCTGCTCTTCACCTTTGTGGTATCTATTTTTGGAGGGTTGTGGTCATATTCTCCCACGGTGACCAGCCGGGTTGGAAGATTATTATTTTTGTTTCTTGATTTTAATTGTGTGTTTGTTTGTTCTGTTCCGGAGGAGGAGGCGTTTAAATGCTATTCTTGGTTGTTTTGATTATTGTTCTTGTTCCCTGTATTTTTCACTACGTAGTTTAGTATTCCTTTTTTACTGATCCCTTCAGAGGAGCTGCTAGACCTCCTGACCGATGTGTCAATTTGTTGGGTTTTATTCTTCTTGTTTAATTGCGTATTTTTCTCCACAGTTTCAGTGGCATTCTCGGGTGACGTAGGCAGCTTCCTTTTAGTGTTATTTTTTGTAATTATTAGTTTATCATATATAATTTTAGCTAGGTTTCCCTTTTCTCTTTCTTGTTGTAATTGTTCTTGTAGCTCCCTTCTTTTCTCTAGTACATATTTTGGATAGTCTTCTTTAATGTAATAATGTAAATCTTTTAGTGCTTTTTTGTGTTTTAAAATTTTTATCTTTGTACCAAGAGTTGTGAAGGTCGCTACTATTGGGCGTAATTTTTCTCCTTTCTTTCCTATTCTTTTTATTTCTTGGATGTCGTTGTGGCTTATTTTTAGAGAAAGATATTGTTCCGTCCATATAATGAAGTTTCTTTCTAGATTATCATATGATTTCTCGTTTTCTTCTATGCCGAAAAATACCAAGTTATTTTTCCTTGCCTGTTTTTCTATAGCGTGTATTCTTTTCTCCTGGTTTTCTACTATTTCTTTCAAATTTTTGTGATTTGTTTCCAATGCTAAAAATTTTTCTTCAAACATCCTGTTTATATTCTGTGTAACTTTCTCAGTAACATTATTTCCCATTTCACGGATTTCTTGTCTTTGATTATCTAAGTCCTTTTTGATTGCCTCAAGCGCTTTCAAAACTTCGTCCATTATTTTTAAGTTACGCGTAGCGCCCTCTTGTAGTTATTGACTGAAGCTCTTGGCTAGGTAGTATCAATGTCGAATGTAAACAATAGTGATTTTGTGATTGGTCTTTATCGATATTATTTCAAAGATTGGCCGCTAGATGGCACCTTTCTGAGTTATCTGCTTTATCGTATAAATCCGTGATGACTTGAATATTTTTGTGTGTTTTTGAGGTTAAGTAGATCGTGTATATGAACAGGACGGACCTGGTAGAATGCGTAACAGGTAGATTTTGAATCACTTCGCCTATAATATCACTTTTTATTGCTCAGAACTAAGTAGAAAGTAGTTGTTTTGTTACACAGTGTCCTTTGTATTTTGATTGTTTTTTGGCACTATTAGTTTGTTTTTCACTAAAACTTTACACTTTCTGAGTGTTTTTTAGCTTGTAGTGTGTTTATTTACAAACTGTATCACTTTATTAGCCGTAAATTATTTATTAGGTAAATTTTCATACAGAGTAGATGTCAACAGTGGCACAGTGGCACAGTGGCGCCTCCCGATCCCCGAAGCGGAGTTATCGATGTTTATATCTGTGAGGCCATGAATCACCATTGACGACAGGATTGCCTACCACTCGGAACGATCGACGTTTGACGAAACTATGCAAGTTCTTCGCAGATCGGTATAAGGTGGGTCGATGTGTCGTGTTTTAACCTACAAATTGCTATGTCGCAGATTCGCATACGACGAATAGAAGCGGAGTTATAGTTGTTTATATGTGTCAGGCCATGAATCACCATTGACGACCGGATTGCTTTCCACTTGAAACGACCGATGTTTGACGAAACTATGCAAGTTCGTCGCAGATCGGTATAAGGTGGCTCGATGTGTCGTGTTTTAGGCTACAAATTGCTATGTCGCAGATTTGCATACGACGAATAGAAGCGGAATTGTAGTTGTTTATATCTGTGAGGTCATGAATCATCATTGACGGCCAGAATGCCTACCACTGGAAACGATCGATGTTTGACGAAACTATGCAAGTTCGTCGCAGATCGGTATAAGGTGGGTCGATGTGTCGGGCTTTAAGCTACAAATTGCTATGTCGCAGATTTGCATACGACGAATAGAAGCGGAGTTATAGTTGTTTATATCTGTGAGGTCATGAATCATCATTGACGGCCGGAATGCTTTCCACTTGAAACGACCGATGTTTGACGAAACTATGCAAGTTCTTCGCAGATCGGTATAAGGTGGGTCGATGTGCCGTGTTTTAAGCTACAAATTGCTATGCCGCAGATTTGCATACGACGAATAGATGCGGAGTTATAGTTGTTTATATCTGTCAGGCCGTGAATCACCATTGACGGCCGGATTGCCTACCACTCGGAACGATCGATGTTTGACGAAACTATGCAAGTTCTTCGCAGATCGGTATAAGGTGGGTCGATGTGTCGTGTTTTAAGCTACAAATTGCTATGTCGCAGATTTGCATACGACGAATAGAGGCGGAGTTATAGTTGTTTATATCTGTGAGGCCATGAATCACCATTGACGGCAGGATTGCCTACCACTCGGAACGATCGACGTTTGATGAAACTATGCAAGTTCGTCGCAGATCGGTATAAGGTGGCTCGATGTGTCGTGTTTTAGGCTACAAATTGCTATGTCGCAGATTTGCACACGACGAATAGAAGCGGAATTGTAGTTGTTTATATCTGTGAGGTCATGAATCATCATTGACGGCCAGAATGCATACCACTCGAAACGATCGATGTTTGACGAAACTATGCAAGTTCGTCGCAGATCGGTATAAGGTGGGTCGTTGGTCCATGTTTTAAGCTACAAGTTGCTGTGTCGCAGATTCGCATACGACGAATAGAAGCGGAGTTATCGATGTTTATATCTGTGAGGCCATTAATCACCATTGACGACAGGATTGCCTACCACTCGGAACGATCGACGTTTGACGAAACTATGCAAGTTCTTCGCAGATCGGTATAAGGTGTCTCGATGTGTCGGGTTTTAGGCTACAAATTGCTATGTCGCAGATTTGCGTACGACGAATAGAAGCAGAGTTATAGTTGTTTATATCTGTCAGGCCATGAATCACCATTGACGGCCGGATTGCCTTCCACTCGAAACGATCGATGTTTGACGAAACTATGCAAGTTCTTCGCAGATCGGTATAAGGTGGGTCGATGTGTCGTGTTTTAAGCTACAAATTGCTATGTCGCAGATTTGCATACGACGAATAGAGGCGGAGTTATAGTTGTTTTTATCTGTGAGGCCATGAATCACCATTGACGGTAGGATTGCTAACCACTCGGAACGATCGACGTTTGACGAAACTATGCAAGGTCTTCGCAGATCGGTATAAGATGGGTCGATGTGTCGTGTTTTCAGCTACAAATCGCTATGTCGCAGATTCGCATACGACGAATAGAAGTGGAGTTATGTTTGTTTATATCTGTCAGGCCATGAATCACCATTGACGACCGGATTGCCTACCACTCGAAACGATCGATGTTTGGCGAAACTATGTAAGTTCGTTGCAGATCGGTATAAGGTGGGTCGTTGGGCCGTGTTTTAAGCTACAAATTGCTATGCCGCAGATTCGCATACGACGAATAGAAGCGGAGTTATCGATGTTTATATCTGTGAGGCCATGAATCACCATTGACGACAGGCTTGCCTACCACTCGGAACGATCGACGTTTGACGAAACTATGCAAGTTCTTCGCAGATCGGTATAAGGTGGGTCGATGTGTCGTGTTTTAACCTACAAATTGCTATGTCGCAGATTCGCATACGACGAATAGAAGCGGAGTTATAGTTGTTTATATGTATCAGGCCATGAAGCACCATTGACGACCGGATTGCTTTCCACTCGAAACGACCGATGTTTGACGAAACTATTCAAGTTCGTCGCAGATCGGTATAAGGTGGCTCGATGTGTCGTGTTTTAGGCTACATATTGCTATGTCGCAGATTCGCATGCGACGAATAGAAGCGGAGTTATAGTTGTTTATATCTGTGAGGTCATGAATCATCATTGACGGCCGGAATGCCTATCACTCGAAACGATCGATGTTTGACGAAACTATGCAAGTTCGTCGCAGATCGGTATAAGGTGGGTCGATGTGTCGTGCTTTAAGCTACAAATTGCTATGTCGCAGAATTGCATACGACGAATAGAAGCGGAGTTATCGATGTTTATATCTGTGAGGTCATGAATCATCATTGACGGCCAGAATGCCTACCACTCGAAACGATCGATGTTTGACGAAACTATGCAAGTTCGTCGCAGATCGGTATAAGGTGGGTCGATGTGTCGTGATTTAAGCTACAAATTGCTATGTCGCAGAATTGCATACGACGAATAGAAGCGGAGTTATCGATGTTTATATCTGTGAGGCCATGAATCACCATCGACGGCCGGATTGCCTACCACTCGGAACGATCGACGTTTGACGAAACTATGCAACTTCTTCGCAGATCGGCATAAGGTGGCTCGATGTGTCGTGTTTTAGGCTACATATTGCTATGTCGCAGATTTGCGTACGACGAATAGAAGCGGAGTTATAGTTGTTTATATCTGTCAGGCCGTGAATCACCATTGACGGCCGGATTCCCTACCACTCGAAACGATCGATGTTTGACGAAACTATGCAAGTTCTTCACAGATCGGTATAAGGTGGGTCGATGTGTCGTGTTTTAACCTACAAATTGCTATGTCGCAGATTCGCATACGATGAATAGAAGTGGAGTTATAGTTGTTTATATCTGTGAGGCCATTAATCACCATTGACGACCGGATTGCCTACCACTCGAAACGATCGATGTTTGACGAAACTATGCAAGTTCGTTGCAGATCGGTATAAGGTGGGTCGTTGGGCCGTGTTTTACGCTACAAATTGCTATGCCGCAGATTCGCATACGACGAATAGAAGCGGAGTTATCGATGTTTATATCTGTGAGGCCATGAATCACCATTAACGACAGGCTTGCCTACCACTCGGAACGATCGACGTTTGACGCAACTATGCAAGTTCTTCGCAGATCGGTATAAGGTGGGTCGATGTGTCGTGTTTTAACCTACAAATTGCTATGTCGCAGATTCGCATACGACGAATAGAAGCGGAGTTATAGTTGTTTATATGTGTCAGGCCATGAATCACCATTGATGACCGGATTGCTTTCCACTTGAAACGACCGATGTTTGACGAAACTATGCAAGTTCGTCGCAGATCGATATAAGGTGGCTCGATGTGTCGTGTTTTAGGCTACAAATTGCTATGTCGCAGATTTGCATACGACGAATAGAAGCGGAGTTGTAGTTGATTATATCTGTGAGGTCATGAATTATCATTGACGGCCAGAATGCCTACCACTCCAAACGATCGATATTTGACGAAACTATGCAAGTTCGTCGCAGATCGGTATAAGGTGGGTCGATGTGTCGTGCTTTAAGCTACAAATTGCTATGTCGCAGATTTGCATACGACGAATAGAAGCGGAGTTATAGTTGTTTATATCTGTGAGGTCATGAATCATCATTGACGGCCGGAATGCCTACCACTCGAAACGATCGATGTTTGACGAAACTATGCAAGTTCTTCGCAGATCGGCATAAGGTGGCTCGATGTGTCGTGTTTTAGGCTACATATTGCTATGTCGCAGATTTGCGTACGACGAATAGAAGCGGAGTTATAGTTGTTTATATCTGTCAGGCCGTGAATCACCATTGACGGCCGGATTCCCTACCACTCGAAACGATCGATGTTTGACGAAACTATGCAAGTTCTTCACAGATCGGTATAAGGTGGGTCGATGTGTCGTGTTTTAACCTACAAATTGCTATGTCGCAGATTCGCATACGATGAATAGAAGTGGAGTTATAGTTGTTTATATCTGTGAGGCCATTAATCACCATTGACGACCGGATTGCCTACCACTCGAAACGATCGATGTTTGACGAAACTATGCAAGTTCGTTGCAGATCGGTATAAGGTGGGTCGTTGGGCCGTGTTTTACGCTACAAATTGCTATGCCGCAGATGCGCATACGACGAATAGAAGCGGAGTTATCGATGTTTATATCTGTGAGGCCATGAATCACCATTAACGACCGGATTGCTTTCCACTTGAAACGACCGATGTTTGACGAAACTATGCAAGTTCGTCGCAGATCGGTATAAGGTGGCTCGATGTGTCGTGTTTTAGGCTACAAATTGCTATGTCGCAGATTTGCATACGACGAATAGAAGCGGAATTGTAGTTGTTTATATCTGTGAGGTCATGAATCATCATTGACGGCCAGAATGCCTACCACTCGAAACGATCGATGTTTGACGAAACTATGCAAGTTCGTCGCAGATCGGTATAAGGTGGGTCGATGTGTCGGGCTTTAAGCTACAAATTGCTATGTCGCAGATTTGCATACGACGAATAGAAGCGGAGTTATAGTTGTTTATATCTGTGAGGTCATGAATCATCATTGACGGCCGGAATGCCTACCACTCGAAACGATCGATGTTTGACGAAACTATGCAAGTTCGTCGCAGATCCGTATAAGGTGGGTCGATGTGTCGTGCTTTAAGCTACAAATTGCTATGTCGCAGATTTGCATACGACGAATAGAAGCGGAGTAATAGTTGTTTATATCTGTGAGGCCATGAATCACCATTGACGACCGGATTGCCTACCACTCGAAACGATCGACGTTTGCCGAAACTATGCAAGTTCGTCGCAGATCGGTATAAGGTGGGTCGTTGGGCCGTGTTTTAAGCTACAAGTTGCTATGTCGCAGATTCGCATACGACGAATAGAAGTGGAGTTATAGTTGTTTATATCTGTGAGGCCATTAATCACCATTGACAACGGATTACCTACCACTCGAAACGATCGATGTTTGACGAAACTATGCAAGTTCGTTGCAGATCGGTATAAGGTGGGTCGTTGGGCTGTGTTTTAAGCTACAAATTGCTATGCTGCAGATTTGCACACGACGAATAGAAGCGGAGTTATAGTTGTCTATATCTGTGAGGCCATGAATCACCATCGACGGCCGGATTGCCTACCACTCGAAACAATCGATGTTTGACGAAACTATGCAAGTTCGTCGCAGATCGGTATAAGGTGGGTCGATGTGTCGTGCTTTAAGCTACAAATTGCTATGCCGCAGATTCGCATACGACGAATAGAAGCGGAGTAATCGATGTTTAGATCTGTGAGGTCATGAATCATCATTGACGGCCGGAATGCCTACCACTCGAAACGATCGATGTTTGACGAAACTATGCAAGTTCGTCGCAGACCGGTATAACGTGGGTCGATGTGTCGTGTTTTAACCTACAAATTGCTATGTCGCAGATTCGCATACGACGAATAGAAGCGGAGTTATAGTTGTTCATATGTGTCAGGCCATGAATCACCATTGACGACCGGATTGCTTTCCACTCGAAACGACCGATGTTTGACGAAACTATGCAAGTTCGTCGCAGATCGGTATAAGGTGGGTCGATGTGTCGTGCTTTAAGCTACAAATTGCTATGTCGCAGATTTGCATACGATGAATAGAAGCGGAGTTATAGTTCTTTATATCTGTGAGGACATGAATCATCATTGACGGCCGGAATGCCTACCACTCGAAACGATCGATGTTTGACGAAACTATGCAAGTTCGTCGCAGATCGGTATAAGGTGGGTCGATGTGTAGTGCTTTAAGCTACAAATTGCTATGTCGCAGATTTGCATACGACGAATAGAAGCGGAGTTATAGTTGTCTATATCTGTGAGGCCATGAATCACCATCGACGGCCGGATTGCCTACCACTCGAAACAATCGATGTTTGACGAAACTATGCAAGTTCGTCGCAGATCGGTATAAGGTGGGTCGATGTGTCGTGCTTTAAGCTACAAATTGCTATGCCGCAGATTCGCATACGACGAATAGAAGCGGAGTAATCGATGTTTAGATCTGTGAGGTCATGAATCATCATTGACGGCCGGAATGCCTACCACTCGAAACGATCGATGTTTGACGAAACTATGCAAGTTCGTCGCAGACCGGTATAACGTGGGTCGATGTGTCGTGTTTTAACCTACAAATTGCTATGTCGCAGATTCGCATACGACGAATAGAAGCGGAGTTATAGTTGTTCATATGTGTCAGGCCATGAATCACCATTGACGACCGGATTGCTTTCCACTCGAAACGACCGATGTTTGACGAAACTATGCAAGTTCGTGGCAGATCGGTATAAGGTGACTCGATGTGTCGTGCTTTAAGCTACAAATGGCTATGTCGCAGATTTGCATACGACGAATAGAAGCGGAGTTGTAGTTGTTTATATCTGTGAGGCCATGAATCACCATCGACGGCCGGATTGCCTACCACTCGAAACAATCGATGTTTGACGAAACTATGCAAGTTAGTCGCAGATCGGTATAAGGTGGGTCGATGTGTCGTGCTTTAAGCTACAAATTGCTATGCCGCAGATTCGTATACGACGAATAGAAGCGGTGTTATCGATGTTTATATCTGTGAGGCCATGAATCACCATCGACGGCCGGATTGCCTACCACTCGGAACGATCGACGTTTGACGAAACTATGCAAGTTCTTCGCAGATCGGTATAAGGTGGCTCGATGTGTCGTGTTTTAGGCTACAAATTGCTATGTCGCAGATTTGCAAACGACGAATAGAAGCGGAGTTGTAGTTGTTTATATCTGTGAGGTCATAAATCATCATTGACGGCCGGAATGCCTACCACTCGAAACGATCGATGTTTGACGAAACTATGCAAGTTCGTCGCAGATCGGTATTAGGTGGGTCGATGTGTCGTGCTTTAAGCTACAAATTGCTATGCCGCAGATTCGTATACGACGAATAGAAGCGGTGTTATCGATGTTTATATCTGGGAGGCCATGAATCACCATCGACGGCCGGATTGCCTTCCACTCGAAACGATCGATGTTTGACGAAACTATGCAAGTTCGTCGCAGATCGGTATAAGGTGGGTCGTTGGTCCGTGTTTTAAGCCACAAATTGCTATGTCGCAGATTTGCATACGACGAATAGAAGCGGAGTTGTAGTTGTTTATATCTGTCAGGCCATGAATCACCATTGACGACAGGATTGCCTATCACTCGAAACGATCGATGTTTGACGAAACTCTGCAAGTTCTTCGCAGATCGGTATAAGGTGGGTGGATGTGTCGTGTTTTAGGCTACAAATTGCTATGTCGCAGATTTGCATACGACGAATAGAAGCGGAGTTGTAGTTGTTTATATCTGTCAGGCCATGAATCACCATTGACGGCCGGATTGCCTACCACTCGGAACGATCGACGTTTGCCGAAACTCTGCAAGTTCTTCGCAGATCGGTATAAGGTGGGTCGATGTGCCGTGTTTTAAGCTACAAATTGCTATGTCGCAGATTTGCATTCGACGAATAGAAGCGGAGTTATAGTTGTTTATATCTGTCAGGCCGTGAATCACCATTGACGGCCGGATTGCCTACCACTCGGAACGATCGACGTTTGCCGGAACTCTGCAAGTTCTTCGCAGATCGGTATAAGGTGGGTCGATGTGCCGTGTTTTAAGCTACAAATTGCTATGTCGCAGATTTGCATACGACGAATAGAAGCGGAGTTATAGTTGTTTATATCTGTCAGGCCATGAATCACCATTGACGGCCGGATTGCCTACCACTCGAAACGATCGATGTTTGACGAAACTATGCAAGTTCGTCGCAGATCGGTATAAGGTGTGTCGTTGGGCCGTGTTTTAAGCTACAAGTTGCTATGTCGCAGATTCGCATACGTCGAATAGAAGTGGAGTTATAGTTATTTATATCTGTGAGGCCATTAATCACCATTGACGACCGGATTACCTACCACTCGAAACGATCGATGTTTGACGAAACTATGCAAGTTCGTCGCAGATCGGTATAAGGTGGGTCGTTGGTCCATGTTTTAAGCTACAAGTTGCTGTGTCGCAGATTCGCATACGACGAATAGAAGCGGAGTTATCGATGTTTATATCTGTGAGGCCATTAATCACCATTGACGACAGGATTGCCTATCACTCAAAACGATCGATGTTTGACGAAACTATGCAAGTTCGTCGCAGATCGGTATAATGTGGGTCGATGTGTCGTGCTTTAAGCTACAAATTGCTATGTCGCAGATTTGCATACGACGAATAGAAGCGGAGTAATAGTTGTTTATATCTGTGAGGCCATGTATCACCATTGACGACCGGATTGCTTTCCACTTGAAACGACCGATGTTTGACGAAACTATGCAAGTTCGTCGCAGATCGGTATAAGGTGGCTCGATGTGTCGTGTTTTAGGCTACAAATTGCTATGTCGCAGATTTGCATACGACGAATAGAAGCGGAATTGTAGTTGTTTATATCTGTGAGGTCATGAATCATCATTGACGGCCAGAATGCATACCACTCGAAACGATCGATGTTTGACGAAACTATGCAAGTTCGTCGCAGATCGGTATAAGGTGGGTCGATGTGTCGGGCTTTAAGCTACAAATTGCTATGTCGCAGATTTGCATACGACGAATAGAAGCGGTGTTATCGATGTTTATATCTGTGAGGCCATGAATCACCATCGACGGCCGGATTGCCTTCCACTCGAAACGATCGATGTTTGACGAAACTATGCAAGTTCGTCGCAGGTCGGTATAAGGTGGGTCGTTGGTCCGTGTTTTAAGCCACAAATTGCTATGTCGCAGATTTGCATACGACGAATAGAAGCGGAGTTGTAGTTGTTTATATCTGTCAGGCCATGAATCACCATTGACGACAGGATTGCCTATCACTCGAAACGATCGATGTTTGACGAAACTCTGCAAGTTCTTCGCAGATCGGTATAAGGTGGGTGGATGTGTCGTGTTTTAGGCTACAAATTGCTATGTCGCAGATTTGCATACGACGAATAGAAGCGGAGTTATAGTTGTTTATATCTGTCAGGCCATGAATCACCATTGACGGCCGGATTGCCTACCACTCGAAACGATCGATGTTTGACGAAACTATGCAAGTTCGTCGCAGATCGGTATAAGGTGTGTCGTTGGGCCGTGTTTTAAGCTACAAGTTGCTATGTCGCAGATTCGCATACGTCGAATAGAAGTGGAGTTATAGTTGTTTATATCTGTGAGGCCATTAATCACCATTGACGACCGGATTACCTACCACTCGAAACGATCGATGTTTGACGAAACTATGCAAGTTCGTCGCAGATCGGTATAAGGTGGGTCGTTGGTCCATGTTTTAAGCTACAAGTTGCTGTGTCGCAGATTCGCATACGACGAATAGAAGCGGAGTTATCGATGTTTATATCTGTGAGGCCATTAATCACCATTGACGACAGGATTGCCTATCACTCGAAACGATCGATGTTTGACGAAACTATGCAAGTTCGTCGCAGATCGGTATAAGGTGGGTCGATGTGTCGTGCTTTAAGCTACAAATTGCTATGTCGCAGATTTGCATACGACGAATAGAAGCGGAGTAATAGTTGTTTATATCTGTGAGGCCATGTATCACCATTGACGACCGGATTGCTTTCCACTTGAAACGACCGATGTTTGACGAAACTATGCAAGTTCGTTGCAGATCGGTATAAGGTGGCTCGATGTGTCGTGTTTTAGGCTACAAATTGCTATGTCGCAGATTTGCATACGACGAATAGAAGCGGAATTGTAGTTGTTTATATCTGTGAGGTCATGAATCATCATTGACGGCCAGAATGCATACCACTCGAAACGATCGATGTTTGACGAAACTATGCAAGTTCGTCGCAGATCGGTATAAGGTGGGTCGATGTGTCGGGCTTTAAGCTACAAATTGCTATGTCGCAGATTTGCATACGACGAATAGAAGCGGTGTTATCGATGTTTATATCTGTGAGGCCATGAATCACCATCGACGGCCGGATTGCCTTCCACTCGAAACGATCGATGTTTGACGAAACTATGCAAGTTCGTCGCAGATCGGTATAAGGTGGGTCGTTGGTCCGTGTTTTAAGCCACAAATTGCTATGTCGCAGATTTGCATACGACGAATAGAAGCGGAGTTGTAGTTGTTTATATTTGTCAGGCCATGAATCACCATTGACGACAGGATTGCCTATCACTCGAAACGATCGATGTTTGACGAAACTCTGCAAGTTCTTCGCAGATCGGTATAAGGTGGGTGGATGTGTCGTGTTTTAGGCTACAAATTGCTATGTCGCAGATTTGCATACGACGAATAGAAGCGGAGTTGTAGTTGTTTATATCTGTCAGGCCATGAATCACCATTGACGGCCGGATTGCCTACCACTCGGAACGATCGACGTTTGCCGAAACTCTGCAAGTTCTTCGCAGATCGGTATAAGGTGGGTCGATGTGCCGTGTTTTAAGCTACAAATTGCTATGTCGCAGATTTGCATACGACGAATAGAAGCGGAGTTATAGTTGTTTATATCTGTCAGGCCGTGAATCACCATTGACGGTCGGATTGCCTACCACTCGGAACGATCGACGTTTGCCGAAACTCTGCAAGTTCTTCGCAGATCGGTATAAGGTGGGTCGATGTGCCGTGTTTTAAGCTACAAATTGCTATGTCGCAGATTTGCATACGACGAATAGAAGCGGAGTTATAGTTGTTTATATCTGTCAGGCCATGAATCACCATTGACGGCCGGATTGCCTACCACTCGAAACGATCGATGTTTGACGAAACTATGCAAGTTCGTCGCAGATCGGTATAAGGTGTGTCGTTGGGCCGTGTTTTAAGCTACAAGTTGCTATGTCGCAGATTCGCATACGTCGAATAGAAGTGGAGTTATAGTTGTTTATATCTGTGAGGCCATTAATCACCATTGACGACCGGATTACCTACCACTCGAAACGATCGATGTTTGACGAAACTATGCAAGTTCGTCGCAGATCGGTATAAGGTGGGTCGTTGGTCCCTGTTTTAAGCTACAAGTTGCTGTGTCGCAGATTCGCAAACGACGAATAGAAGCGGAGTTATCGATGTTTATATCTGTGAGGCCATTAATCACCATTGACGACAGGATTGCCTATCACTCGAAACGATCGATGTTTGACGAAACTATGCAAGTTCGTCGCAGATCGGTATAAGGTGGGTCGATGTGTCGTGCTTTAAGCTACAAATTGCTATGTCGCAGATTTGCATACGACGAATAGAAGCGGAGTAATAGTTGTTTATATCTGTGAGGCCATGTATCACCATTGACGACCGGATTGCTTTCCACTTGAAACGACCGATGTTTGACGAAACTATGCAAGTTCGTCGCAGATCGGTATAAGGTGGCTCGATGTGTCGTGTTTTAGGCTACAAATTGCTATGTCGCAGATTTGCATACGACGAATAGAAGCGGAATTGTAGTTGTTTATATCTGTGAGGTCATGAATCATCATTGACGGCCAGAATGCATACCACTCGAAACGATCGATGTTTGACGAAACTATGCAAGTTCGTCGCAGATCGGTATAAGGTGGGTCGATGTGTCGGGCTTTAAGCTACAAATTGCTATGTCGCAGATTTGCATACGACGAATAGAGGCGGAGTTATAGTTGTTTTTATCTGTGAGGCCATGAATCACCATTGACGGTAGGATTGCTAACCACTCGGAACGATCGACGTTTGACGAAACTATGCAAGTTCTTCGCAGAGCGGTATAAGATGGGTCGATGTGTCGTGTTTTCAGCTACAAATCGCTATGTCGCAGATTCGCATACGACGAATAGAAGTGGAGTTATGGTTGTTTATATCTGTCAGGCCATGAATCACCATTGACGGCCGGATTGCCTTCCACTCGAAACGATCGATGTTTGACGAAACTATGCAAGTTCGTCGCAGATCGGTATAAGGTGGGTCGATGTGTCGTGCTTTAAGCTACAAATTGCTATGCCGCAGATTCGCATACGACGAATAGAAGCGGAGTTATCGATGTTTATATCTGTGAGGCCATGAATCACCATCGACGGCCGGATTGCCTACCACTCGGAACGATCGACGTTTGACGAAACTCTGCAAGTTCTTCGCAGATCGGTATAAGGTGGGTCGATGTGTCGTGTTTTAAGCTACAAATTGCTATGTCGCAAATTTGCATACGACGAATAGAAGCGGAGTTATAGTTGTTTATATTTGTCAGTCCATGAATCACCATTGACGACCGGATTGCCTTCCACTCGAAACGATCGATGTTTGACGAAACTATGCAAGTTCGTCGCAGATCGGTATAAGGTGGGTCGATGTGTAGTGCTTTAAGCTACAAATTGCTATGTCGCAGATTTGCATACGACGAATAGAAGCGGAGTTATCGATGTTTATATCTGTGAGGCCATGAATCACCATTGACGACAGGCTTGCCTACCACTCGGAACGATCGACGTTTGACGAAACTATGCAAGTTCTTCGCAGATCGGTATAAGGTGGGTCGATGTGTCGTGTTTTAACCTACAAATTGCTATGTCGCAGATTCGCATACGACGAATAGAAGCGGAGTTATAGTTGTTTATATGTATCAGGCCATGAAGCACCATTGACGACCGGATTGCTTTCCACTCGAAACGACCGATGTTTGACGAAACTATTCAAGTTCGTCGCAGATCGGTATAAGGTGGCTCGATGTGTCGTGTTTTAGGCTACATATTGCTATGTCGCAGATTCGCATACGACGAATAGAAGCGGAGTTATAGTTGTTTATATCTGTGAGGTCATGAATCATCATTGACGGCCGGAATGCCTATCACTCGAAACGATCGATGTTTGACGAAACTATGCAAGTTCGTCGCAGATCGGTATAAGGTGGGTCGATGTGTCGTGCTTTAAGCTACAAATTGCTATGTCGCAGAATTGCATACGACGAATAGAAGCGGAGTTATCGATGTTTATATCTGTGAGGTCATGAATCATCATTGACGGCCAGAATGCCTACCACTCGAAACGATCGATGTTTGACGAAACTATGCAAGTTCGTCGCAGATCGGTATAAGGTGGGTCGATGTGTCGTGCTTTAAGCTACAAATTGCTATGTCGCAGATTTGCATACGACGAATAGAAGCGGAGTTATAGTTGTCTATATCTGTGAGGCCATGAATCACCATCGACGGCCGGATTGCCTACCACTCGGAACGATCGACGTTTGACGAAACTATGCAACTTCTTCGCAGATCGGCATAAGGTGGCTCGATGTGTCGTGTTTTAGGCTACATATTGCTATGTCGCAGATTTGCGTACGACGAATAGAAGCGGAGTAATCGATGTTTGGATCTGTGAGGACATGAATCATCATTGACGGCCGGAATGCCTACCACTCGAAACGATCGATGTTTGACGAAACTATGCAAGTTCGTCGCAGACCGGTATAACGTGGGTCGATGTGTCGTGTTTTAACCTACAAATTGCTATGTCGCAGATTCGCATACGACGAATAGAAGCGCAGTTATAGTTGTTCATATGTGTCAGGCCATGAATCACCATTGACGACCGGATTGCTTTCCACTCGAAACGACCGATGTTTGACGAAACTATGCAAGTTCGTCGCAGATCGGTATAAGGTGACTCGATGTGTCGTGCTTTAAGCTACAAATGGCTATGTCGCAGATTTGCATACGACGAATAGAAGCGGAGTTGTAGTTGTTTATATCTGTGAGGCCATTAATCACCATTGACGACAGGATTGCCTATCACTCGAAACGATCGATGTTTGACGAAACTATGCAAGTTCGTCGCAGATCGGTATAAGGTGGGTCGATGTGTCGTGCTTTAAGCTACAAATTGCTATGTCGCAGATTTGCATACGACGAATAGAAGCGGAGTAATAGTTGTTTATATCTGTGAGGCCATGTATCACCATTGACGACCGGATTGCTTTCCACTTGAAACGACCGATGTTTGACGAAACTATGCAAGTTCGTTGCAGATCGGTATAAGGTGGCTCGATGTGTCGTGTTTTAGGCTACAAATTGCTATGTCGCAGATTTGCATACGACGAATAGAAGCGGAATTGTAGTTGTTTATATCTGTGAGGTCATGAATCATCATTGACGGCCAGAATGCATACCACTCGAAACGATCGATGTTTGACGAAACTATGCAAGTTCGTCGCAGATCGGTATAAGGTGGGTCGATGTGTCGGGCTTTAAGCTACAAATTGCTATGTCGCAGATTTGCATACGACGAATAGAAGCGGTGTTATCGATGTTTATATCTGTGAGGCCATGAATCACCATCGACGGCCGGATTGCCTTCCACTCGAAACGATCGATGTTTGACGAAACTATGCAAGTTCGTCGCAGATCGGTATAAGGTGGGTCGTTGGTCCGTGTTTTAAGCCACAAATTGCTATGTCGCAGATTTGCATACGACGAATAGAAGCGGAGTTGTAGTTGTTTATATTTGTCAGGCCATGAATCACCATTGACGACAGGATTGCCTATCACTCGAAACGATCGATGTTTGACGAAACTCTGCAAGTTCTTCGCAGATCGGTATAAGGTGGGTGGATGTGTCGTGTTTTAGGCTACAAATTGCTATGTCGCAGATTTGCATACGACGAATAGAAGCGGAGTTGTAGTTGTTTATATCTGTCAGGCCATGAATCACCATTGACGGCCGGATTGCCTACCACTCGGAACGATCGACGTTTGCCGAAACTCTGCAAGTTCTTCGCAGATCGGTATAAGGTGGGTCGATGTGCCGTGTTTTAAGCTACAAATTGCTATGTCGCAGATTTGCATACGACGAATAGAAGCGGAGTTATAGTTGTTTATATCTGTCAGGCCGTGAATCACCATTGACGTTCGGATTGCCTACCACTCGGAACGATCGACGTTTGCCGAAACTCTGCAAGTTCTTCGCAGATCGGTATAAGGTGGGTCGATGTGCCGTGTTTTAAGCTACAAATTGCTATGTCGCAGATTTGCATACGACGAATAGAAGCGGAGTTATAGTTGTTTATATCTGTCAGGCCATGAATCACCATTGACGGCCGGATTGCCTACCACTCGAAACGATCGATGTTTGACGAAACTATGCAAGTTCGTCGCAGATCGGTATAAGGTGTGTCGTTGGGCCGTGTTTTAAGCTACAAGTTGCTATGTCGCAGATTCGCATACGTCGAATAGAAGTGGAGTTATAGTTGTTTATATCTGTGAGGCCATTAATCACCATTGACGACCGGATTACCTACCACTCGAAACGATCGATGTTTGACGAAACTATGCAAGTTCGTCGCAGATCGGTATAAGGTGGGTCGTTGGTCCCTGTTTTAAGCTACAAGTTGCTGTGTCGCAGATTCGCAAACGACGAATAGAAGCGGAGTTATCGATGTTTATATCTGTGAGGCCATTAATCACCATTGACGACAGGATTGCCTACCACTCGAAACGATCGATGTTTGACGAAACTATGCAAGTTCGTCGCAGATCGGTATAAGGTGGGTCGATGTGTCGTGCTTTAAGCTACAAATTGCTATGTCGCAGATTTGCATACGACGAATAGAAGCGGAGTAATAGTTGTTTATATCTGTGAGGCCATGTATCACCATTGACGACCGGATTGCTTTCCACTTGAAACGACCGATGTTTGACGAAACTATGCAAGTTCGTCGCAGATCGGTATAAGGTGGCTCGATGTGTCGTGTTTTAGGCTACAAATTGCTATGTCGCAGATTTGCATACGACGAATAGAAGCGGAATTGTAGTTGTTTATATCTGTGAGGTCATGAATCATCATTGACGGCCAGAATGCATACCACTCGAAACGATCGATGTTTGACGAAACTATGCAAGTTCGTCGCAGATCGGTATAAGGTGGGTCGATGTGTCGGGCTTTAAGCTACAAATTGCTATGTCGCAGATTTGCATACGACGAATAGAGGCGGAGTTATAGTTGTTTTTATCTGTGAGGCCATGAATCACCATTGACGGTAGGATTGCTAACCACTCGGAACGATCGACGTTTGACGAAACTATGCAAGTTCTTCGCAGAGCGGTATAAGATGGGTCGATGTGTCGTGTTTTCAGCTACAAATCGCTATGTCGCAGATTCGCATACGACGAATAGAAGTGGAGTTATGGTTGTTTATATCTGTCAGGCCATGAATCACCATTGACGGCCGGATTGCCTTCCACTCGAAACGATCGATGTTTGACGAAACTATGCAAGTTCGTCGCAGATCGGTATAAGGTGGGTCGATGTGTCGTGCTTTAAGCTACAAATTGCTATGCCGCAGATTCGCATACGACGAATAGAAGCGGAGTTATCGATGTTTATATCTGTGAGGCCATGAATCACCATCGACGGCCGGATTGCCTACCACTCGGAACGATCGACGTTTGACGAAACTCTGCAAGTTCTTCGCAGATCGGTATAAGGTGGGTCGATGTGTCGTGTTTTAAGCTACAAATTGCTATGTCGCAAATTTGCATACGACGAATAGAAGCGGAGTTATAGTTGTTTATATTTGTCAGTCCATGAATCACCATTGACGACCGGATTGCCTTCCACTCGAAACGATCGATGTTTGACGAAACTATGCAAGTTCGTCGCAGATCGGTATAAGGTGGGTCGTTGGTCCGTGTTTTAAGCCACAAATTGCTATGTCGCAGATTTGCATACGACGAATAGAAGCGGAGTTGTAGTTGTTTATATCTGTCAGGCCATGAATCACCATTGACGACAGGATTGCCTATCACTCGAAACGATCGATGTTTGACGAAACTCTGCAAGTTCTTCGCAGATCGGTATAAGGTGGGTGGATGTGTCGTGTTTTAGGCTACAAATTGCTATGTCGCAGATTTGCATACGACGAATAGAAGCGGAGTTGTAGTTGTTTATATCTGTCAGGCCATGAATCACCATTGACGGCCGGATTGCCTACCACTCGGAACGATCGACGTTTGCCGAAACTCTGCAAGTTCTTCGCAGATCGGTATAAGGTGGGTCGATGTGCCGTGTTTTAAGCTACAAATTGCTATGTCGCAGATTTGCATACGACGAATAGAAGCGGAGTTATAGTTGTTTATATCTGTCAGGCCGTGAATCACCATTGACGGCCGGATTGCCTACCACTCGGAACGATCGACGTTTGCCGAAACTCTGCAAGTTCTTCGCAGATCGGTATAAGGTGGGTCGATGTGCCGTGTTTTAAGCTACAAATTGCTATGTCGCAGATTTGCATACGACGAATAGAAGCGGAGTTATAGTTGTTTATATCTGTCAGGCCATGAATCACCATTGACGGCCGGATTGCCTACCACTCGAAACGATCGATGTTTGACGAAACTATGCAAGTTCGTCGCAGATCGGTATAAGGTGGGTCGATGTGTAGTGCTTTAAGCTACAAATTGCTATGTCGCAGATTTGCATACGACGAATAGAAGCGGAGTTATCGATGTTTATATCTGTGAGGCCATGAATCACCATTGACGACAGGCTTGCCTACCACTCGGAACGATCGACGTTTGACAAAACTATGCAAGTTCTTCGCAGATCGGTATAAGGTGGGTCGATGTGTCGTGTTTTAACCTACAAATTGCTATGTCGCAGATTCGCATACGACGAATAGAAGCGGAGTTATAGTTGTTTATATGTATCAGGCCATGAAGCACCATTGACGACCGGATTGCTTTCCACTCGAAACGACCGATGTTTGACGAAACTATTCAAGTTCGTCGCAGATCGGTATAAGGTGGCTCGATGTGTCGTGTTTTAGGCTACATATTGCTATGTCGCAGATTCGCATACGACGAATAGAAGCGGAGTTATAGTTGTTTATATCTGTGAGGTCATGAATCATCATTGACGGCCGGAATGCCTATCACTCGAAACGATCGATGTTTGACGAAACTATGCAAGTTCGTCGCAGATCGGTATAAGGTGGGTCGATGTGTCGTGCTTTAAGCTACAAATTGCTATGTCGCAGATTTGCATACGACGAATAGAAGCGGAGTTATAGTTGTCTATATCTGTGAGGCCATGAATCACCATCGACGGCCGGATTGCCTACCACTCGGAACGATCGACGTTTGACGAAACTCTGCAACTTCTTCGCAGATCGGCATAAGGTGGCTCGATGTGTCGTGTTTTAGGCTACATATTGCTATGTCGCAGATTTGCGTACGACGAATAGAAGCGGAGTAATCGATGTTTAGATCTGTGAGGTCATGAATCATCATTGACGGCCGGAATGGCTACCACTCGAAACGATCGATGTTTGACGAAACTATGCAAGTTCGTCGCAGACCGGTATAACGTGGGTCGATGTGTCGTGTTTTAACCTACAAATTGCTATGTCGCAGATTCGCATACGACGAATAGAAGCGGAGTTATAGTTGTTCATATGTGTCAGGCCATGAATCACCATTGACGACCGGATTGCTTTCCACTCGAAACGACCGATGTTTGACGAAACTATGCAAGTTCGTCGCAGATCGGTATAAGGTGACTCGATGTGTCGTGCTTTAAGCTACAAATGGCTATGTCGCAGATTTGCATACGACGAATAGAAGCGGAGTTGTAGTTGTTTATATCTGTGAGGCCATGAATCACCATCGACGGCCGGATTGCCTACCACTCGAAACAATCGATGTTTGACGAAACTATGCAAGTTAGTCGCAGATCGGTATAAGGTGGGTCGATGTGTCGTGCTTTAAGCTACAAATTGCTATGCCGCAGATTCGTATACGACGAATAGAAGCGGTGTTATCGATGTTTATATCTGTGAGGCCATGAATCACCATCGACGGCCGGATTGCCTACCACTCGGAACGATCGACGTTTGACGAAACTATGCAAGTTCTTCGCAGATCGGTATAAGGTGGCTCGATGTGTCGTGTTTTAGGCTACAAATTGCTATGTCGCAGATTTGCAAACGACGAATAGAAGCGGAGTTGTAGTTGTTTATATCTGTGAGGTCATAAATCATCATTGACGGCCGGAATGCCTACCACTCGAAACGATCGATGTTTGACGAAACTATGCAAGTTCGTCGCAGATCGGTATTAGGTGGGTCGATGTGTCGTGCTTTAAGCTACAAATTGCTATGCCGCAGATTCGTATACGACGAATAGAAGCGGTGTTATCGATGTTTATATCTGTGAGGCCATGAATCACCATCGACGGCCGGATTGCCTTCCACTCGAAACGATCGATGTTTGACGAAACTATGCAAGTTCGTCGCAGATCGGTATAAGGTGGGTCGTTGGTCCGTGTTTTAAGCCACAAATTGCTATGTCGCAGATTTGCATACGACGAATAGAAGCGGAGTTGTAGTTGTTTATATCTGTCAGGCCATGAATCACCATTGACGACAGGATTGCCTATCACTCGAAACGATCGATGTTTGACGAAACTCTGCAAGTTCTTCGCAGATCGGTATAAGGTGGGTGGATGTGTCGTGTTTTAGGCTACAAATTGCTATGTCGCAGATTTGCATACGACGAATAGAAGCGGAGTTGTAGTTGTTTATATCTGTCAGGCCATGAATCACCATTGACGGCCGGATTGCCTACCACTCGGAACGATCGACGTTTGCCGAAACTCTGCAAGTTCTTCGCAGATCGGTATAAGGTGGGTCGATGTGCCGTGTTTTAAGCTACAAATTGCTATGTCGCAGATTTGCATACGACGAATAGAAGCGGAGTTATAGTTGTTTATATCTGTCAGGCCGTGAATCACCATTGACGGCCGGATTGCCTACCACTCGGAACGATCGACGTTTGCCGAAACTCTGCAAGTTCTTCGCAGATCGGTATAAGGTGGGTCGATGTGCCGTGTTTTAAGCTACAAATTGCTATGTCGCAGATTTGCATACAACGAATAGAAGCGGAGTTATAGTTGTTTATATCTGTCAGGCCATGAATCACCATTGACGGCCGGATTGCCTACCACTCGAAACGATCGATGTTTGACGAAACTATGCAAGTTCGTCGCAGATCGGTATAAGGTGTGTCGTTGGGCCGTGTTTTAAGCTACAAGTTGCTATGTCGCAGATTCGCATACGTCGAATAGAAGTGGAGTTATAGTTGTTTATATCTGTGAGGCCATTAATCACCATTGACGACCGGATTACCTACCACTCGAAACGATCGATGTTTGACGAAACGATGCAAGTTCGTCGCAGATCGGTATAAGGTGGGTCGTTGGTCCATGTTTTAAGCTACAAGTTGCTGTGTCGCAGATTCGCATACGACGAATAGAAGCGGAGTTATCGATGTTTATATCTGTGAGGCCATTAATCACCATTGACGACAGGATTGCCTATCACTCGAAACGATCGATGTTTGACGAAACTATGCAAGTTCGTCGCAGATCGGTATAAGGTGGGTCGATGTGTCGTGCTTTAAGCTACAAATTGCTATGTCGCAGATTTGCATACGACGAATAGAAGCGGAGTAATAGTTGTTTATATCTGTGAGGCCATGTATCACCATTGACGACCGGATTGCTTTCCACTTGAAACGACCGATGTTTGACGAAACTATGCAAGTTCGTCGCAGATCGGTATAAGGTGGCTCGATGTGTCGTGTTTTAGGCTACAAATTGCTATGTCGCAGATTTGCATACGACTAGTAGAGCGGAATTGTAGTTGTTTATATCTGTGAGGTCATGAATCATCATTGACGGCCAGAATGCATACCACTCGAAACGATCGATGTTTGACGAAACTATGCAAGTTCGTCGCAGATCGGTATAAGGTGGGTCGATGTGTCGGGCTTTAAGCTACAAATTGCTATGTCGCAGATTTGCATACGACGAATAGAAGCGGAGTTATAGTTGTTTATATCTGTGAGGTCATGAATCATCATTGACGGCCGGAATGCCTACCACTCGACACGATCGATGTTTGACGAAACTATGCAAGTTCGTCGCAGATCGGTATAAGGTGGGTCGATGTGTCGTGCTTTAAGCTACAAATTGCTATGTCGCAGATTTGCATACGATGAATAGAAGCGGAGTTATAGTTCTTTATATCTGTGAGGTCATGAATCATCATTGACGGCCGGAATGCCTACCACTCGAAACGATCGATGTTTGACGAAACTATGCAAGTTCGTCGCAGATCGGTATAAGGTGGGTCGATGTGTCGTGTTTTAACCTACAAATTGCTATGTCGCTGATTCGCATACTACGAATAGAAGCGGAGTTATAGTTGTTTGTATGTGTCAGGCCATGAATCACCATTGACGACCGGATTGCTTTCCACTTGAAACGACCGATGTTTGACGAAACTATGCAAGTTCGTCGCAGATCGGTATAAGGTGGCTCGATGTGTCGTGTTTTAGGCTACAAATTGCTATGTCGCAGATTTGCACACGACGAATAGAAGCGGAATTGTAGTTGTTTATATCTGTGAGGTCATGAATCATCATTGACGGCCAGAAAGCATACCACTCGAAACGATCGATGTTTGACGAAACTATGCAAGTTCGTCGCAGATCGGTATAAGGTGGGTCGTTGGTCCATGTTTTAAGCTACAAGTTGCTGTGTCGCAGTTTCGCATACGACGAATAGAAGCGGAGTTATCGATGTTTATATCTGTGAGGCCATTAATCACCATTGACGACAGGATTGCCTACCACTCGGAACGATCGACGTTTGACGAAACTATGCAAGTTCTTCGCAGATCGGTATAAGGTGTCTCGATGTGTCGGGTTTTAGGCTACAAATTGCTATGTCGCAGATTTGCGTACGACGAATAGAAGCGGAGTTATAGTTGTTTATATCTGTCAGGCCATGAATCACCATTGACGGCCGGATTGCCTTCCACTCGAAACGATCGATGTTTGACGAAACTATGCAAGTTCTTCGCAGATCGGTATAAGGTGGGTCGATGTGTCGTGTTTTAAGCTACAAATTGCTATGTCGCAGATTTGCATACGACGAATAGAGGCGGAGTTATAGTTGTTTTTATCTGTGAGGCCATGAATCACCATTGACGGTAGGATTGCTAACCACTCGGAACGATCGACGTTTGACGAAACTATGCAAGTTCTTCGCAGATCGGTATAAGATGGGTCGATGTGTCGTGTTTTCAGCTACAAATCGCTATGTCGCAGATTCGCATACGACGAATAGAAGTGGAGTTATGTTTGTTTATATCTGTCAGGCCATGAATCACCATTGACGACCGGATTGCCTACCACTCGAAACGATCGATGTTTGGCGAAACTATGTAAGTTCGTTGCAGATCGGTATAAGGTGGGTCGTTGGGCCGTGTTTTAAGCTACAAATTGCTATGCCGCAGATTCGCATACGACGAATAGAAGCGGAGTTATCGATGTTTATATCTGTGAGGCCATGAATCACCATTGACGACAGGCTTGCCTACCACTCGGAACGATCGACGTTTGACGAAACTATGCAAGTTCTTCGCAGATCGGTATAAGGTGGGTCGATGTGTCGTGTTTTAACCTACAAATTGCTATGTCGCAGATTCGCATACGACGAATAGAAGCGGAGTTATAGTTGTTTATATGTATCAGGCCATGAAGCACCATTGACGACCGGATTGCTTTCCACTCGAAACGACCGATGTTTGACGAAACTATTCAAGTTCGTCGCAGATCGGTATAAGGTGGCTCGATGTGTCGTGTTTTAGGCTACATATTGCTATGTCGCAGATTCGCATGCGACGAATAGAAGCGGAGTTATAGTTGTTTATATCTGTGAGGTCATGAATCATCATTGACGGCCGGAATGCCTATCACTCGAAACGATCGATGTTTGACGAAACTATGCAAGTTCGTCGCAGATCGGTATAAGGTGGGTCGATGTGTCGTGCTTTAAGCTACAAATTGCTATGTCGCAGAATTGCATACGACGAATAGAAGCGGAGTTATCGATGTTTATATCTGTGAGGCCATGAATCATCATTGACGGCCAGAATGCCTACCACTCGAAACGATCGATGTTTGACGAAACTATGCAAGTTCGTCGCAGATCGGTATAAGGTGGGTCGATGTGTCGTGCTTTAAGCTACAAATTGCTATGTCGCAGAATTGCATACGACGAATAGAAGCGGAGTTATCGATGTTTATATCTGTGAGGCCATGAATCACCATCGACGGCCGGATTGCCTACCACTCGGAACGATCGACGTTTGACGAAACTATGCAACTTCTTCGCAGATCGGCATAAGGTGGCTCGATGTGTCGTGTTTTAGGCTACATATTGCTATGTCGCAGATTTGCGTACGACGAATAGAAGCGGAGTTATAGTTGTTTATATCTGTCAGGCCGTGAATCACCATTGACGGCCGGATTCCCTACCACTCGAAACGATCGATGTTTGACGAAACTATGCAAGTTCTTCACAGATCGGTATAAGGTGGGTCGATGTGTCGTGTTTTAACCTACAAATTGCTATGTCGCAGATTCGCATACGACGAATAGAAGTGGAGTTATAGTTGTTTATATCTGTGAGGCCATTAATCACCATTGACGACCGGATTGCCTACCACTCGAAACGATCGATGTTTGACGAAACTATGCAAGTTCGTTGCAGATCGGTATAAGGTGGGTCGTTGGGCCGTGTTTTAAGCTACAAATTGCTATGCCGCAGATTCGCATACGACGAATAGAAGCGGAGTTATATAATAAAATAAAATAAAAAGCCTTTATTTGATCTCGCTACATTGATACATTAATTTAGGTACTGTTGATTATGTTATTTTTAGCAAGGTCCCCAGATTGGGTAAAGGCCTCCTCCAACGATGTCCACTTCTCTCTATCCTGAGCTGTTTGCCACCACTTTGGACCAGCGACTTTTTTTATTTCATCCTCCCAGCGTGATAAGGGCCTGCCTCTCTTTCTTTTTCCTTGGGGTCCTCTCCATATGGTGGTGCTGTAGGTCCATCTTTTGTCTCTAAGCCTCGCTATATGACCGGCCCATTTCCACTTTAGCTTTTGCGCGTAGTTTAAGGCATTAGTGGCTTTTGTTATTTCTCTTATCTTTACGTGTCTAATCTTATCTAGTTTCTTTATTTTTAACATGCTTCTCTCTATTCCGCGCTGACAGGATGATATTTTATGCTTAGCTTTTGATGTAAATTTCCATGTTTGACATCCATATGTCAAGCATGGTAAGAGGTTAGAGTTCCATGTCTTAGTTTTCAGTTTTATTGGCATGTTACTTTTGAAGATTTCTTTCAGACTCCAGAATCTATTCCATGTTCGCTGTACTCTTCTTTCAATCTCTAGTTCGTTGTTTTCCTTTTCAAAACTGATTGTTTTTCCTAGATAAGTATATTTGTCTGTATAATCTAGTGGGTATCCATTGACTTTTATCTGTTTTTTGAGGTTATTAGTCATTATCATGGTCTTTGTGAGGTTGATTTCAAGTCCTACGTCTGCGCTAGCTGATTGTAAGTCATTGATCATGATCTGTAGTTCTGCGAAAGTCTCGGATAATACTACTATGTCATCGGCGAAACGCAAATGACTCAGAAAGGTTCTTTGTATGTAGATTCCCCGTTTCCTCCAGTTCAGTTTGTTTATGATGCTTTCTAGTATGGCTATAAATATTTTTGGCGACAAGGGATCGCCCTGCCTTACACCTCTCTTTATTTCAAAGCTCGGGCCCAGTATGTCTAGCTTTATTCTGCCCATGTTGTTGTTATATAAATTCCGGATTACTTTTATATACACTTCACTTACCTCCTGTTCTTTCAAGCTTTGCCAAACGCTATCGTGAGCAACCGTGTCGAAAGCTTTTTGGTAGTCGATGAATCCGAGATAGAGCGGCCTCTGTTGTTCCCGATATTTCTCTATAATTAACTCTAAGGTATGTATATGGTCCATCGTAGAGAAGCCTTTTCGGAAACCGGCCTGCTCTACAGGCTGTCTTGCTTCGATTACGGGGCTGATTCTCGAGTTTATGATCGCCGAGAAAAGCTTGTACAGAGTTGGTAGTAGGCTTATCGGTCTATAGTTGCCTATATCTTTTGGGTCTCCCTTCTTATATAATAGGATAATGTTGGATTCGGACCATTGTGCAGGCGTTTCAGAGCTTTGTAATATCAGATTGAATAATTCAGCGAGTGGTGTTGCCAGTAAATGATAAGCTGTTTTTAAAGCTTCGTTTGTTATGTTGTCTGACCCAGGGGATTTTTCTAGTTTGAGCCTTTTTATTGCATCTATGATTTCAGTTTCATCAATTGTTTTTATGTTATCTTCGTTTTCTTGTTCAATGTGGCTTTCCTTTATGTTTATAATGTTTTTATTTTTTAGTGTACTTAATTGTTTTTTATTGCTATACAAGTTTTTGTAAAAATTTGTTGCTGTGTTAATGATGTCTTTTCGATTGTTTAGGTCTTTTCCAAACTCTTTTAGACCTTCTATCCAGGTTTTACTTGTTCTGAGTTCTTTGTAAGCCTTTTTTGTGCTGCCTGTGAGGTTTAGATGCCTTTCTAATGTACTTTGTCTATATGTTGAATAGTCCTTTCTTATATATGTATTGACTAGCTTGTAGAGTGCGGAGAGTTCATTTTTCGTAGATCTCGATTTGTTTCTAGTTTTTTGAAGTTCCTTCCTTCTTCGCAAGAGAGATGAAGTACGTTCTGATAGTATCTTGTGTCGTCTGTGTTCCTTTCCCATTGTTTGGGCTGATTTTAAGCTCGTAGTGATTGCATTTGTGATGTTATCGTAATGGATTTGTACTGAGGTGTCACTATGGTCATCACATTGCCTAGATAACATTCCTGATAAGGTTTCCCTGTAATTTGCTATTTCTACATCAGATTTCAGTTGGTTTGCATGCCTAATACTGTAATTAATTCTACTATTCTTTAGTTTAGTTAGTTTTACTTTTGATCTGATTAACCTATGGTCTGAGGGGTAGTTTAAGTTCATAGTACCCATATCTTGGAACAATCTCGGTTGGCTTGATAATATATAATCTATCTCGTTTTTAGTTTTTCCATCCGGAGACCGCCATGTCCATCTTCTGCTTAATTTCTTTTTAAAACATGTATTTATTATAGTTAGTTTATGCTCCAATGCGAAATCCATCAACCTCTGTCCTCTTTCGTTCCTCGTCCCGCTCCCGAATTGCTTTGTTACTATATGTTCTTCTTTCTTGGGAAGCCCGATCTTCGCATTGAAGTCTCCCATAAGTATGATATTATTATGTGTAGTGTCCAGTGCTTTATCAATCGTTTTGTAGAACTCTTCGATTTCTTCTTCACTTGCAGATTCCGTTGGATCATACACCTGAATAATAGAGATTAAATAGCCTTGAATGTTCATGTTTAGTACAGCGATTCTTTCCGTCAAGCCCGTAAAGCTCTCTATGTTGCTTTTGTGTATTTTGTTTACTATAAAGCCTACTCCATGCAGGCCGGGCGTGTGACCCACGTAACAAAATATAAAGTTTTTATGCTCTTGTATGTTGGTACCTAGCCGTCTCGTTTCTGAGAGTCCTATAACGTCGAATTTTGTTTCTTTTATTGCTTCTTCTAATTCTAATAGGCGTTCGTATGACGATAAGGATCTAACATTGTAAGTTGATATGTGTAAATATTGTGTTTTTTCTTTGTTTCTGCTCTTCACCTTTGTGGTATCTATTTTTGGAGGGTTGTGGTCATATTCTCCCACGGTGACCAGCCGGGTTGGAAGATTATTATTTTTGTTTCTTGATTTTAATTGTGTGTTTGTTTGTTCTGTTCCGGAGGAGGAGGCGTTTAAATGCTATTCTTGGTTGTTTTGATTTTTGTTCTTGTTCCCTGTATTTTTCACTACGTAGTTTAGTATTCCTTTTTTACTGATCCCTTCAGAGGAGCTGCTAGACCTCCTGACCGATGTGTCAATTTGTTGGGTTTTATTCTTCTTGTTTAATTGCGTATTTTTCTCCACAGTTTCAGTGGCATTCTCGGGTGACGTAGGCAGCTTCCTTTTAGTGTTATTTTTTGTAATTATTAGTTTATCATATATAATTTTAGCTAGGTTTCCCTTTTCTCTTTCTTGTTGTAATTGTTCTTGTAGCTCCCTTCTTTTCTCTAGTACATATTTTGGATAGTCTTCTTTAATGTAATAATGTAAATCTTTTAGTGCTTTTTTGTGTTTTAAAATTTTTATCTTTGTACCAAGAGTTGTGAAGGTCGCTACTATTGGGCGTAATTTTTCTCCTTTCTTTCCTATTCTTTTTATTTCTTGGATGTCGTTGTGGCTTATTTTTAGAGAAAGATATTGTTCCGTCCATATAATGAAGTTTCTTTCTAGATTATCATATGATTTCTCGTTTTCTTCTATGCCGAAAAATACCAAGTTATTTTTCCTTGCCTGTTTTTCTATAGCGTGTATTCTTTTCTCCTGGTTTTCTACTATTTCTTTCAAATTTTTGTGATTTGTTTCCAATGCTAAAAATTTTTCTTCAAACATCCTGTTTATATTCTGTGTAACTTTCTCAGTAACATTATTTCCCATTTCACGGATTTCTTGTCTTTGATTATCTAAGTCCTTTTTGATTGCCTCAAGCGCTTTCAAAACTTCGTCCATTATTTTTAAGTTACGCGTAGCGCCCTCTTGTAGTTATTGACTGAAGCTCTTGGCTAGGTAGTATCAATGTCGAATGTAAACAATAGTGATTTTGTGATTGGTCTTTATCGATATTATTTCAAACATTGGCCGCTAGATGGCACCTTTCTGAGTTATCTGCTTTATCGTATAAATCCGTGATGACTTGAATATTTTTGTGTGTTTTTGAGGTTAAGTAGATCGTGTATATGAACAGGACGGACCTGGTAGAATGCGTAACAGGTAGATTTTGAATCACTTCGCCTATAATATCACTTTTTATTGCTCAGAACTAAGTAGAAAGTAGTTGTTTTGTTACACAGTGTCCTTTGTATTTTGATTGTTTTTTGGCACTATTAGTTTGTTTTTCACTAAAACTTTACACTTTCTGAGTGTTTTTTAGCTTGTAGTGTGTTTATTTACAAACTGTATTACTTTATTAGCCGTAAATTATTTATTAGGTAAATTTTCATACAGAGTAGATGTCAACAGTGGCACAGTGGCACAGTGGCGCCTCCCGATCCCCGAAGCGGAGTTATCGATGTTTATATCTGTGAGGCCATGAATCACCATTGACGACAGGATTGCCTACCACTCGGAACGATCGACGTTTGACGAAACTATGCAAGTTCTTCGCAGATCGGTATAAGGTGGGTCGATGTGTCGTGTTTTAACCTACAAATTGCTATGTCGCAGATTCGCATACGACGAATAGAAGCGGAGTTATAGTTGTTTATATGTGTCAGGCCATGAATCACCATTGACGACCGGATTGCTTTCCACTTGAAACGACCGATGTTTGACGAAACTATGCAAGTTCGTCGCAGATCGGTATAAGGTGGCTCGATGTGTCGTGTTTTAGGCTACAAATTGCTATGTCGCAGATTTGCATACGACGAATAGAAGCGGAGTTATAGTTGTTTATATCTGTGAGGTCATGAATCATCATTGACGGCCAGAATGCCTACCACTCGAAACGATCGATGTTTGACGAAACTATGCAAGTTCGTCGCAGATCGGTATATGGTGGGTCGATGTGTCGTGCTTTAAGCTACAATTTGCTTTGTCGCAGATTTGCATACGACGAATAGAAGCGGAGTAATAGTTGTTTATATCTGTGAGGCCATGAATCACCATTGACGACCGGATTGCCTACCACTCGAAACGATCGATGTTTGACGAAACTATGCAAGTTCGTCGCAGATCGGTATAAGGTGGGTCGATGTGTCGTGGTTTAAGCTACAAATTGCTATGTCGCTGATTCGCATACGACGAATAGAAGTGGAGTTATAGTTGTTTATATCTGTGAGGCCATTAATCACCATTGACGACCGGATTGCCTACCACTCGAAACGATCGATGTTTGACGAAACTATGCAAGTTCGTTGCAGATCGGTATAAGGTGGGTCGTTCGGCCGTGTTTTAAGCTACAAGTTGCTATGCCGCAGATTCGCATACGACGAATAGAAGCGGAGTTATCGGTGTTTATATCTGTGAGGCCATGAATCACCATTGACGACAGGATTGCCTACCACTCGGAACGATCGACGTTTGACGAAACTATGCAAATTCTTCGCAGATCGGTATAAGATGGGTCGATGTGTCGTGTTTTAACCTACAAATTGCTATGTCGCAGATTCGCATACGGCGAATAGAAGTGGAGTTATAGTTGTTTATATGTGTCAGGCCATGAATCACCATCGACGGCCGGATTGCCTACCACTCGGAACGATCGACGTTTGACGAATCTATGCAAGTTCTTCGCAGATCGGTATAAGGTGGCTCGATGTGTCGTGTTTTAGGCTACAAATTGCTATGTCGCAGATTTGCGTACGTCGAATAGAAGCGGAGTTATAGTTGTTTATATCTGTGAGGTCATGAATCATCATTGACAGCCAGAATGCCTACCACTCGAAACGATCGATGTTTGACGAAACTATGCAAGTTCGTCGCAGATCGGTATAAGGTGGGTCGATGTGTCGTGTTTTAACCCACAAATTGCTATGTCGCAGATTCGCATACGACGAATAGAAGCGGAGTTATAGTTGTTTATATGTGTCAGGCCATGAATCACCATTGACGACCGGATTGCTTTCCACTTGAAACGACCGATGTTTGACGAAACTATGCAAGTTCGTCGCAGATCGGTATAAGGTGGCTCGATGTGTCGTGTTTTAGGCTACAAATTGCTATGTCGCAGATTTGCATACGACGAATAGAAGCGGAATTGTAGTTGTTTATATCTGTGAGGTCATGAATCATCATTGTCGGCCAGAATGCCTACCACTCGAAACGATCGATGTTTGACGAAACTATGCAAGTTCGTCGCAGATCGGTATAAGGTGGGTCGATGTGTCGGGCTTTAAGCTACAAATTGCTATGTCGCAGATTTGCATACGACGAATAGAAGCGGAGTTATAGTTGTTTATATCTGTGAGGTCATGAATCATCATTGACGGCCGGAATGCCTACCACTCGAAACGATCGATGTTTGACGAAACTATGCAAGTTCGTCGCAGATCCGTATAAGGTGGGTCGATGTGTCGTGCTTTAAGCTACAAATTGCTATGTCGCAGATTTGCATACGACGAATAGAAGCGGAGTAATAGTTGTTTATATCTGTGAGGCCATGAATCACCATTGACGACCGGATTGCCTACCACTCGAAACGATCGACGTTTGCCGAAACTATGCAAGTTCGTCGCAGATCGGTATAAGGTGGGTCGTTGGGCCGTGTTTTAAGCTACAAGTTGCTATGTCGCAGATTCGCATACGACGAATAGAAGTGGAGTTTTAGTTGTTTATATCTGTGAGGCCATTAATCACCATTGACAACGGATTACCTACCACTCGAAACGATCGATGTTTGACGAAACTATGCAAGTTCGTTGCAGATCGGTATAAGGTGGGTCGTTGGGCTGTGTTTTAAGCTACAAATTGCTATGCCGCAGATTCGCATACGACGAATAGAATCGGAGTTATCGATGTTTATATCTGTGAGGCCATGAATCACCATTGACGACAGGATTGCCTACCACTCGGAACGATCGACGTTTGACGAAACTATGCAAGTTCTTCGCAGATCGGTATAAGGTGGCTCGATGTGTCGTGTTTTAGGCTACAAATTGCTATGTCGCAGATTTGCATACGACGAATAGAAGCGGAGTTGTAGTTGTTTATATCTGTGAGGTCATGAATCATCATTGACGGCCAGAATGCCTACCACTCGAAACGACCGATGTTTGACGAAACTATGCAAGTTCGTCGCAGATCGGTATAAGGTGGGTCGATGTGTCGTGCTTTAAGCTACAAATTGCTATGTCGCAGATTTGCATACGACGAATAGAAGCGGAGTTATAGTTGTTTATATCTGTGAGGTCATGAATCATCATTGACGGCCGGAATGCCTACCACTCGAAACGATCGATGTTTGACGAAACTATGCACGTTCGTCGCAGATCGGTATAAGGTGGGTCGATGTGTCGTGCTTTAAGCTACAAATTGCTATGTCGCAGATTTGCATACGACGAATAGAAGCGGAGTAATAGTTGTTTATATCTGTGAGGCCATGAATCGCCATTGACGACCGGATTGCCTACCACTCGAAACGATCGATGTTTGACGAAACTATGCAAGTTCGTTGCAGATCGGCATAAGGTGGGTCGTTGGGCCGTGTTTTAAGCTACAAATCGCTATGCCGCAGATTCGCATACGACGAATAGAAGCGGAGTTATCGATGTTTATATCTGTGAGGCCATGAATCACCATTGACGACAGGATTGCCTACCACTCGGAACGATCGACGTTTGACGAAACTATGCAAGTTCTTCGCAGATCGGTATAAGGTGGGTCGATGTGTCATGTTTTAAGCTACAAATTGCTATGTCGCAGATTTGCATACGACGAATAGAGGCGGAGTTATAGTTGTTTATATCTGTGAGGCCATGAATCACCATTGACGGCAGGATTGCCTACCACTCGGAACAATCGACGTTTGACGAAACTATGCAAGTTCGTCGCAGATCGGTATAAGGTGGCTCGATGTGTCGTGTTTTAGGCTACAAATTGCTATGTCGCAGATTTGCATACGACGAATAGAAGCGGAATTGTAGTTGTTTATATCTGTGAGGTCATGAATCATCATTGACGGCCAGAATGCCTACCACTCGAAACGATCGATGTTTGACGAAACTATGCAAGTTCGTCGCAGATCGGTATAAGGTGGGTCGATGTGTCGGGCTTTAAGCTACAAATTGCTATGTCGCAGATTTGCATACGACGAATAGAAGCGGAGTAATAGTTGTTTATATCTGTGAGGCCATGAATCACCATTGACGACCGGATTGCCTACCACTCGAAACGATCGACGTTTGCCGAAACTATGCAAGTTCTTCGCAGATCGGTATAAGGTGGGTCGTTTGGCCGTGTTTTAAGCTACAACTTGCTATGTCGCAGATTCGCATACGACGAATAGAAGCGGAGTTATCGATGTTTATATCTGTGAGGCCATTAACCACCATTGACGACCGGATTGCCTACCACTCGGAATGATCGACGCTTGACAAAACTATGCAAGTTCGTCGCAGATCGGTATAAGGTGGCTCGATGTGTCGTGTTTTAGGCTACAAATTGCTATGTCGCAGATTTGCGTACGACGAATAGAAGCGGAGTTATAGTTGTTTATATCTGTCAGGCCATGAATCACCATTGACGGCCGGATTGCCTACCACTCCAAACGATCGATGTTTGACGAAACTATGCAAGTTCGTCGCAGATCGGTATAAGGTGGGTCGTTGGGCCGTGTTTTAAGCTACAAGTTGCTATGTCGCAGATTCGCATACGTCGAATAGAAGTGGAGTTATAGTTGTTTATATCTGTGAGGCCATTAATCACCATTGACGACCGGATTACCTACCACTCGAAACGATCGATGTTTGACGAAACTATGCAAGTTCGTTGCAGATCGGTATAAGGTGGTTCGTTCGGCCGTATTTAAGCTACAAATTGCTATGCCGCAGATTCGCATACGACGAATAGAAGCGGAGTTATCGATGTTTATATCTGTGAGGCCATGAATCACCATTGACGACAGGATTGCCTACCACTCGGAACAATCGACGTTTGACGAAACTATGCAAGTTCTTCGCAGATCGGTATAAGATGGGTCGATGTGTTGCGTTTTAAGCTACAAATTGCTATGTCGCAGATTCGCGTACTACGAATAGAAGTGGAGTTATAGTTGTTTATATCTGTCAGGCCATGAATCACCATTGACGGCCGGATTGCCTTCCACTCGAAACGATCGATGTTTGACGAAACTATGCAAGTTCGTCGCAGATCGGTATAAGGTGGGTCGTTGGTCCATGTTTTAAGCTACAAGTTGCTGTGTCGCAGATTCGCATACGACGAATAGAAGCGGAGTTATCGATGTTTATATCTGTGAGGCCATTAATCACCATTGACGACAGGATTGCCTATCACTCGAAACGATCGATGTTTGACGAAACTATGCAAGTTCTTCGCAGGTCGGTATAAGGTGGGTCGAAGTGTCGTGTTTTAGGCTACAAATTGCTACGTCGCAGATTTGCATACGACGAATAGAAGCGGAGTTGTTGTTGTTTATATCTGTGAGGTCATGAATCATCATTGACGGCCAGAATGCCTACCACTCGTAACGATCGACGTTTGACGAAACTATGCAAGTTCTTCGCAGATCGGTATAAGATGGGTCGATGTGTCGTGTTTTAAGCTACAAATTGCTATGTCGCAGATTTGCGTACGACGAATAGAAGCGGAGTTATAGTTGTTTATATCTGTCAGGCCATGAATCACCATTGACGGCCGGATTGCCTACCACTCGAAACGATCGATGTTTGACGAAACTATGCAAGTTCGTTGCAGATCGGTATAAGGTGGTTCGTTCGGCCGTATTTAAGCTACAAATTGCTATGCCGCAGATTCGCATACGACGAATAGAAGCGGAGTTATCGATGTTTATATCTGTGAGGCCATGAATCACCATTGACGACAGGATTGCCTACCACTCGGAACGATCGACGTTTGACGAAACTATGCAAGTTCTTCGCAGATCGGTATAAGATGGGTCGATGTGTTGCGTTTTAAGCTACAAATTGCTATGTCGCAGATTCGCGTACTACGAATAGAAGTGGAGTTATAGTTGTTTATATCTGTCAGGCCATGAATCACCATTGACGGCCGGATTGCCTTCCACTCGAAACGATCGATGTTTGACGAAACTATGCAAGTTCGTCGCAGATCGGTATAAGGTGGGTCGTTGGTCCATGTTTTAAGCTACAATTTGCTGTGTCGCAGATTCGCATACGACGAATAGAAGCGGAGTTATCGATGTTTATATCTGTGAGGCCATTAATCACCATTGACGACAGGATTGCCTATCACTCGAAACGATCGATGTTTGACGAAACTATGCAAGTTCTTCGCAGGTCGGTATAAGGTGGGTCGATGTGTCGTGTTTTAGGCTACAAATTGCTATGTCGCAGATTTGCATACGACGAATAGAAGCGGAGTTGTTGTTGTTTATATATGTGAGGTCATGAATCATCATTGACGGCTAGAATGCCTACCACTCGTAACGATCGACGTTTGACGAAACTATGCAAGTTCTTCGCAGATCGGTATAAGATGGGTCGATGTGTCGTGTTTTAAGCTACAAATTGCTATGTCGCAGATTTGCGTACGACGAATAGAAGCGGAGTTATAGTTGTTTATATCTGTCAGGCCATGAATCACCATTGACGGCCGGATTGCCTACCACTCGGAACGATCGACGTTTGCCGAAACTCTGCAAGTTCTTCGCAGATCGGTATAAGGTGGGTCGATGTGCCGTGTTTTAAGCTACAAATTGCTATGCCGCAGATTTGCATACGACGAATAGAAGCGGAGTTATAGTTGTTTATGTCTGTCAGGCCGTGAATCACCATTGACGGCCGGATTGCCTACCACTCGGAACGATCGATGTTTGACGAAACTATGCAAGTTCTTCGCAGATCGGTATAAGGTGGGTCGATGTGTCGTGTTTTAAGCTACAAATTGCTATGTCGCAGATTTGCATACGACGAATAGAGGCGGAGTTATAGTTGTTTATATCTGTGAGGCCATGAACCACCATTGACGGCAGGATTGCCTACCACTCGGAACGATCGACGTTTGATGAAACTATGCAAGTTCGTCGCAGATCGGTATAAGGTGGGTCGATGTGTCGTGCTTTAAGCTACAAATTGCTATGTCGCAGATTTGCATACGATGAATAGAAGCGGAGTTATAGTTCTTTATATCTGTCAGGTCATGAATCATCATTGACGGCCGGAATGCCTACCACTCGAAACGATCGATGTTTGACGAAACTATGCAAGTCGTCGCAGATCGGTATAAGGTGGGTCGATGTGTCGTGTTTTAACCTACAAATTGCTATGTCGCAGATTCGCATACGACGAATAGAAGCGGAGTTATAGTTGTTTATATGTGTCAGGCCATGAATCACCATTGACGACCGGATTGCTTTCCACTTGAAACGACCGATGTTTGACGAAACTATGCAAGTTCGTCGCAGATCGGTATAAGGTGGCTCGATGTGTCGTGTTTTAGGCTACAAATTGCTATGCCGCAGATTTGCATACGACGATTAGAAACGGAGTTATAGTTGTTTATATCTGTGAGGTCATGAATCATCATTGACGGCCGGAATGCCTACCACTCGAAACGATCGATGTTTGACGAAACTATGCAAGTTCGTCGCAGATCGGTATAAGGTGGGTCGATGTGTCGTGTTTTAACCTACAAATTGCTATGTCGCAGATTCGCATACGACGAATAGAAGCGGAGTTATAGTTGTTTATATGTGTCAGGCCATGAATCACCATTGACGACCGGATTGCTTTCCACTTGAAACGACCGATGTTTGACGAAACTATGCAAGTTCGTCGCAGATCGGTATAAGGTGGCTCGATGTGTCGTGTTTTAGGCTACAAATTGCTATGTCGCAGATTTGCATACGACGAATAGAAGCGGAATTGTAGTTGTTTATATCTGTGAGGTCATGAATCATCATTGACGGCCAGAATGCCTACCACTGGAAACGATCGATGTTTGACGAAACTATGCAAGTTCGTCGCAGATCGGTATAAGGTGGGTCGATGTGTCGGGCTTTAAGCTACAAATTGCTATGCCGCAGATTTGCATACGACGAATAGATGCGGAGTTATAGTTGTTTATATCTGTCAGGCCGTGAATCACCATTGACGGCCGGATTGCCTACCACTCGGAACGATCGATGTTTGACGAAACTATGCAAGTTCTTCGCAGATCGGTATAAGGTGGGTCGATGTGTCGTGTTTTAAGCTACAAATTGCTATGTCGCAGATTTGCATACGACGAATAGAAGCGGAGTTATAGTTGTTTATATGTATCAGGCCATGAAGCACCATTGACGACCGGATTGCTTTCCACTCGAAACGACCGATGTTTGACGAAACTATTCAAGTTCGTCGCAGATCGGTATAAGGTGGCTCGATGTGTCGTGTTTTAGGCTACATATTGCTATGTCGCAGATTCGCATGCGACGAATAGAAGCGGAGTTATAGTTGTTTATATCTGTGAGGTCATGAATCATCATTGACGGCCGGAATGCCTATCACTCGAAACGATCGATGTTTGACGAAACTATGCAAGTTCGTCGCAGATCGGTATAAGGTGGGTCGATGTGTCGTGCTTTAAGCTACAAATTGCTATGTCGCAGAATTGCATACGACGAATAGAAGCGGAGTTATCGATGTTTATATCTGTGAGGTCATGAATCATCATTGACGGCCAGAATGCCTACCACTCGAAACGATCGATGTTTGACGAAACTATGCAAGTTCGTCGCAGATCGGTATAAGGTGGGTCGATGTGTCGTGCTTTAAGCTACAAATTGCTATGTCGCAGAATTGCATACGACGAATAGAAGCGGAGTTATCGATGTTTATATCTGTGAGGCCATGAATCACCATCGACGGCCGGATTGCCTACCACTCGGAACGATCGACGTTTGACGAAACTATGCAACTTCTTCGCAGATCGGCATAAGGTGGCTCGATGTGTCGTGTTTTAGGCTACATATTGCTATGTCGCAGATTTGCGTACGACGAATAGAAGCGGAGTTATAGTTGTTTATATCTGTCAGGCCGTGAATCACCATTGACGGCCGGATTCCCTACCACTCGAAACGATCGATGTTTGACGAAACTATGCAAGTTCTTCACAGATCGGTATAAGGTGGGTCGATGTGTCGTGTTTTAACCTACAAATTGCTATGTCGCAGATTCGCATACGATGAATAGAAGTGGAGTTATAGTTGTTTATATCTGTGAGGCCATTAATCACCATTGACGACCGGATTGCCTACCACTCGAAACGATCGATGTTTGACGAAACTATGCAAGTTCGTTGCAGATCGGTATAAGGTGGGTCGTTGGGCCGTGTTTTACGCTACAAATTGCTATGCCGCAGATTCGCATACGACGAATAGAAGCGGAGTTATCGATGTTTATATCTGTGAGGCCATGAATCACCATTAACGACAGGCTTGCCTACCACTCGGAACGATCGACGTTTGACGAAACTATGCAAGTTCTTCGCAGATCGGTATAAGGTGGGTCGATGTGTCGTGTTTTAACCTACAAATTGCTATGTCGCAGATTCGCATACGACGAATAGAAGCGGAGTTATAGTTGTTTATATGTGTCAGGCCATGAATCACCATTGATGACCGGATTGCTTTCCACTTGAAACGACCGATGTTTGACGAAACTATGCAAGTTCGTCGCAGATCGGTATAAGGTGGCTCGATGTGTCGTGTTTTAGGCTACAAATTGCTATGTCGCAGATTTGCATACGACGAATAGAAGCGGAGTTGTAGTTGATTATATCTGTGAGGTCATGAATTATCATTGACGGCCAGAATGCCTACCACTCCAAACGATCGATATTTGACGAAACTATGCAAGTTCGTCGCAGATCGGTATAAGGTGGGTCGATGTGTCGTGCTTTAAGCTACAAATTGCTATGTCGCAGATTTGCATACGACGAATAGAAGCGGAGTTATAGTTGTTTATATCTGTGAGGTCATGAATCATCATTGACGGCCGGAATGCCTACCACTCGAAACGATCGATGTTTGACGAAACTATACAAGTTCTTCGCAGATCGGCATAAGGTGGCTCGATGTGTCGTGTTTTAGGCTACATATTGCTATGTCGCAGATTTGCGTACGACGAATAGAAGCGGAGTTATAGTTGTTTATATCTGTCAGGCCGTGAATCACCATTGACGGCCGGATTCCCTACCACTCGAAACGATCGATGTTTGACGAAACTATGCAAGTTCTTCACAGATCGGTATAAGGTGGGTCGATGTGTCGTGTTTTAACCTACAAATTGCTATGTCGCAGATTCGCATACGATGAATAGAAGTGGAGTTATAGTTGTTTATATCTGTGAGAGGGGCCGTCGCTGCCGTAGCGAAGGGGCATAGGCCGTCAGCCCTGGGAGGAATACCCGATCAAGCCTATCGGGGTTTATACTACTACTACTACTACTACTTATATCTGTGAGGCCATTAATCACCATTGACGACCGGATTGCCTACCACTCGAAACGATCGATGTTTGACGAAACTATGCAAGTTCGTTGCAGATCGGTATAAGGTGGGTCGTTGGGCCGTGTTTTACGCTACAAATTGCTATGCCGCAGATTCGCATACGACGAATAGAAGCGGAGTTATCGATGTTTATATCTGTGAGGCCATGAATCACCATTAACGACAGGCTTGCCTACCACTCGGAACGATCGACGTTTGACGAAACTATGCAAGTTCTTCGCAGATCGGTATAAGGTGGGTCGATGTGTCGTGTTTTAACCTACAAATTGCTATGTCGCAGATTCGCATACGACGAATAGAAGCGGAGTTATAGTTGTTTATATGTGTCAGGCCATGAATCACCATTGATGACCGGATTGCTTTCCACTTGAAACGACCGATGTTTGACGAAACTATGCAAGTTCGTCGCAGATCGATATAAGGTGGCTCGATGTGTCGTGTTTTAGGCTACAAATTGCTATGTCGCAGATTTGCATACGACGAATAGAAGCGGAGTTGTAGTTGATTATATCTGTGAGGTCATGAATTATCATTGACGGCCAGAATGCCTACCACTCCAAACGATCGATATTTGACGAAACTATGCAAGTTCGTCGCAGATCGGTATAAGGTGGGTCGATGTGTCGTGCTTTAAGCTACAAATTGCTATGTCGCAGATTTGCATACGACGAATAGAAGCGGAGTTATAGTTGTTTATATCTGTGAGGTCATGAATCATCATTGACGGCCGGAATGCCTACCACTCGAAACGATCGATGTTTGACGAAACTATGCAAGTTCGTCGCAGATCGGTATAAGGTGGGTCGATGTGTCGTGCTTTAAGCTACAAATTGCTATGTCGCAGATTCGCATACGACGAATAGAAGCGGAGTAATAGTTGTTTATATCTGTGAGGCCATGAATCACCATTGACGACCGGATTGCCTACCACTCGGAACGATCGACGCTTGACGAAACTATGCAAGTTCGTCGCAGATCGGTATAAGGTGGCTCGATGTGTCGTGTTTTAGGCTACAAATTGCTATGTCGCAGATTTGCGTACGACGAATAGAAGCGGAGTTATAGTTGTTTATATCTGTCAGGCCATGAATCACCATTGACGGCCGGATTGCCTACCACTCGAAACGATCGATGTTTGACGAAACTATGCAAGTTCGTCGCAGATCCGTATAAGGTGGGTCGATGTGTCGTGCTTTAAGCTACAAATGGCTATGTTGCGGATTTGCATACGACGAATAGAAGCGGAGTTTTAGTTGTTTATATCTGTGAGGCCATGAATCACCATCGACGGCCGGATTGCCTACCACTCGGAACGATCGATGTTTGACGAAACTATGCAAGTTCGTTGCAGATCGGTATAAGGTGGGTCGATGTGTCGTGTTTTAACCTACAAATTGCTATGTCGCAGATTCGCATACGACGAATAGAAGTGGAGTTATAGTTGTTTATATCTGTGAGGCCATTAATCACCATCGACGGCCGGATTGCCTACCACTCGGAACGATCGATGTTTGACGAAACTATGCAAGTTCTTCGCAGATCGGCATAAGGTGGCTCGATGTGTCGTGTTTTAGGCTACATATTGCTATGTCGCAGATTTGCGTACGACGAATAGAAGCGGAGTTATAGTTGTTTATATCTGTCAGGCCGTGAATCACCATTGACGGCCGGATTCCCTACCACTCGAAACGATCGATGTTTGACGAAACTATGCAAGTTCTTCACAGATCGGTATAAGGTGGGTCGATGTGTCGTGTTTTAACCTACAAATTGCTATGTCGCAGATTCGCATACGATGAATAGAAGTGGAGTTATAGTTGTTTATATCTGTGAGGCCATTAATCACCATTGACGACCGGATTGCCTACCACTCGAAACGATCGATGTTTGACGAAACTATGCAAGTTCGTTGCAGATCGGTATAAGGTGGGTCGTTGGGCCGTGTTTTACGCTACAAATTGCTATGCCGCAGATTTGCATACGACGAATAGAAGCGGAGTTATAGTTGTTTATATCTGTGAGGTCATGAATCATCATTGACGGCCAGAATGCCTACCACTCGAAACGATCGATGTTTGACGAAACTATGCAAGTTCGTCGCAGATCGGTATATGGTGGGTCGATGTGTCGTGCTTTAAGCTACAATTTGCTTTGTCGCAGATTTGCATACGACGAATAGAAGCGGAGTAATAGTTGTTTATATCTGTGAGGCCATGAATCACCATTGACGACCGGATTGCCTACCACTCGAAACGATCGATGTTTGACGAAACTATGCAAGTTCGTCGCAGATCGGTATAAGGTGGGTCGATGTGTCGTGCTTTAAGCTACAAATTGCTATGTCGCAGATTCGCATACGACGAATAGAAGTGGAGTTATAGTTGTTTATATCTGTGAGGCCATTAATCACCATTGACGACCGGATTGCCTACCACTCGAAACGATCGATGTTTGACGAAACTATGCAAGTTCGTTGCAGATCGGTATAAGGTGGGTCGTTCGGCCGTGTTTTAAGCTACAAGTTGCTATGCCGCAGATTCGCATACGACGAATAGAAGCGGAGTTATCGGTGTTTATATCTGTGAGGCCATGAATCACCATTGACGACAGGATTGCCTACCACTCGGAACGATCGACGTTTGACGAAACTATGCAAATTCTTCGCAGATCGGTATAAGATGGGTCGATGTGTCGTGTTTTAACCTACAAATTGCTATGTCGCAGATTCGCATACGGCGAATAGAAGTGGAGTTATAGTTGTTTATATGTGTCAGGCCATGAATCACCATCGACGGCCGGATTGCCTACCACTCGGAACGATCGACGTTTGACGAATCTATGCAAGTTCTTCGCAGATCGGTATAAGGTGGCTCGATGTGTCGTGTTTTAGGCTACAAATTGCTATGTCGCAGATTTGCGTACGTCGAATAGAAGCGGAGTTATAGTTGTTTATATCTGTGAGGTCATGAATCATCATTGACAGCCAGAATGCCTACCACTCGAAACGATCGATGTTTGACGAAACTATGCAAGTTCGTCGCAGATCGGTATAAGGTGGGTCGATGTGTCGTGTTTTAACCCACAAATTGCTATGTCGCAGATTCGCATACGACGAATAGAAGCGGAGTTATAGTTGTTTATATGTGTCAGGCCATGAATCACCATTGACGACCGGATTGCTTTCCACTTGAAACGACCGATGTTTGACGAAACTATGCAAGTTCGTCGCAGATCGGTATAAGGTGGGTCGATGTGTCGTGTTTTAACCCACAAATTGCTATGTCGCAGATTCGCATACGACGAATAGAAGCGGAGTTATAGTTGTTTATATGTGTCAGGCCATGAATCACCATTGACGACCGGATTGCTTTCCACTTGAAACGACCGATGTTTGACGAAACTATGCAAGTTCGTCGCAGATCGGTATAAGGTGGCTCGATGTGTCGTGTTTTAGGCTACAAATTGCTATGTCGCAGATTTGCATACGACGAATAGAAGCGGAATTGTAGTTGTTTATATCTGTGAGGTCATGAATCATCATTGACGGCCAGAATGCCTACCACTCGAAACGATCGATGTTTGACGAAACTATGCAAGTTCGTCGCAGATCGGTATAAGGTGGGTCGATGTGTCGGGCTTTAAGCTACAAATTGCTATGTCGCAGATTTGCATACGACGAATAGAAGCGGAGTTATAGTTGTTTATATCTGTGAGGTCATGAATCATCATTGACGGCCGGAATGCCTACCACTCGAAACGATCGATGTTTGACGAAACTATGCAAGTTCGTCGCAGATCCGTATAAGGTGGGTCGATGTGTCGTGCTTTAAGCTACAAATTGCTATGTCGCAGATTTGCATACGACGAATAGAAGCGGAGTAATAGTTGTTTATATCTGTGAGGCCATGAATCACCATTGACGACCGGATTGCCTACCACTCGAAACGATCGACGTTTGCCGAAACTATGCAAGTTCGTCGCAGATCGGTATAAGGTGGCTCGTTGGGCCGTGTTTTAAGCTACAAGTTGCTATGTCGCAGATTCGCATACGACGAATAGAAGTGGAGTTATAGTTGTTTATATCTGTGAGGCCATTAATCACCATTGACAACGGATTACCTACCACTCGAAACGATCGATGTTTGACGAAACTATGCAAGTTCGTTGCAGATCGGTATAAGGTGGGTCGTTGGGCTGTGTTTTAAGCTACAAATTGCTATGCCGCAGATTCGCATATGACGAATAGAATCGGAGTTATCGATGTTTATATCTGTGAGGCCATGAATCACCATTGACGACAGGATTGCCTACCACTCGGAACGATCGACGTTTGACGAAACTATGCAAGTTCTTCGCAGATCGGTATAAGGTGGCTCGATGTGTCGTGTTTTAGGCTACAAATTGCTATGTCGCAGATTTGCATACGACGAATAGAAGCGGAGTTGTAGTTGTTTATATCTGTGAGGTCATGAATCATCATTGACGGCCAGAATGCCTACCACTCGAAACGACCGATGTTTGACGAAACTATGCAAGTTCGTCGCAGATCGGTATAAGGTGGGTCGATGTGTCGTGCTTTAAGCTACAAATTGCTATGTCGCAGATTTGCATACGACGAATAGAAGCGGAGTTATAGTTGTTTATATCTGTGAGGTCATGAATCATCATTGACGGCCGGAATGCCTACCACTCGAAACGATCGATGTTTGACGAAACTATGCACGTTCGTCGCAGATCGGTATAAGGTGGGTCGATGTGTCGTGCTTTAAGCTACAAATTGCTATGTCGCAGATTTGCATACGACGAATAGAAGCGGAGTAATAGTTGTTTATATCTGTGAGGCCATGAATCGCCATTGACGACCGGATTGCCTACCACTCGAAACGATCGATGTTTGACGAAACTATGCAAGTTCGTTGCAGATCGGCATAAGGTGGGTCGTTGGGCCGTGTTTTAAGCTACAAATCGCTATGCCGCAGATTCGCATACGACGAATAGAAGCGGAGTTATCGATGTTTATATCTGTGAGGCCATGAATCACCATTGACGACAGGATTGCCTACCACTCGGAACGATCGACGTTTGACGAAACTATGCAAGTTCTTCGCAGATCGGTATAAGGTGGGTCGATGTGTCATGTTTTAAGCTACAAATTGCTATGTCGCAGATTTGCATACGACGAATAGAGGCGGAGTTATAGTTGTTTATATCTGTGAGGCCATGAATCACCATTGACGGCAGGATTGCCTACCACTCGGAACAATCGACGTTTGACGAAACTATGCAAGTTCGTCGCAGATCGGTATAAGGTGGCTCGATGTGTCGTGTTTTAGGCTACAAATTGCTATGTCGCAGATTTGCATACGACGAATAGAAGCGGAATTGTAGTTGTTTATATCTGTGAGGTCATGAATCATCATTGACGGCCAGAATGCCTACCACTCGAAACGATCGATGTTTGACGAAACTATGCAAGTTCGTCGCAGATCGGTATAAGGTGGGTCGATGTGTCGGGCTTTAAGCTACAAATTGCTATGTCGCAGATTTGCATACGACGAATAGAAGCGGAGTTATAGTTGTTTATATCTGTGAGGCCATGAATCACCATTGACGACCGGATTGCCTACCACTCGAAACGATCGACGTTTGCCGAAACTATGCAAGTTCTTCGCAGATCGGTATAAGGTGGGTCGTTTGGCCGTGTTTTAAGCTACAACTTGCTATGTCGCAGATTCGCATACGACGAATAGAAGCGGAGTTATCGATGTTTATATCTGTGAGGCCATTAACCACCATTGACGACCGGATTGCCTACCACTCGGAATGATCGACGCTTGACGAAACTATGCAAGTTCGTCGCAGATCGGTATAAGGTGGCTCGATGTGTCGTGTTTTAGGCTACAAATTGCTATGTCGCAGATTTGCGTACGACGAATAGAAGCGGAGTTATAGTTGTTTATATCTGTCAGGCCATGAATCACCATTGACGGCCGTATTGCCTACCACTCGAAACGATCGATGTTTGACGAAACTATGCAAGTTCGTCGCAGATCGGTATAAGGTGGGTCGTTGGGCCGTGTTTTAAGCTACAAGTTGCTATGTCGCAGATTCGCATACGTCGAATAGAAGTGGAGTTATAGTTGTTTATATCTGTGAGGCCATTAATCACCATTGACGACCGGATTACCTACCACTCGAAACGATCGATGTTTGACGAAACTATGCAAGTTCGTTGCAGATCGGTATAAGGTGGTTCGTTCGGCCGTATTTAAGCTACAAATTGCTATGCCGCAGATTCGCATACGACGAATAGAAGCGGAGTTATCGATGTTTATATCTGTGAGGCCATGAATCACCATTGACGACAGGATTGCCTACCACTCGGAACGATCGACGTTTGACGAAACTATGCAAGTTCTTCGCAGATCGGTATAAGATGGGTCGATGTGTTGCGTTTTAAGCTACAAATTGCTACGTCGCAGATTCGCGTACTACGAATAGAAGTGGAGTTATAGTTGTTTATATCTGTCAGGCCATGAATCACCATTGACGGCCGGATTGCCTTCCACTCGAAACGATCGATGTTTGACGAAACTATGCAAGTTCGTCGCAGATCGGTATAAGGTGGGTCGATGTGTCGTGCTTTAAGCTACAAATTGCTATGTCGCAGATTTGCATACGATGAATAGAAGCGGAGTTATAGTTCTTTATATCTGTCAGGTCATGAATCATCATTGACGGCCGGAATGCCTACCACTCGAAACGATCGATGTTTGACGAAACTATGCAAGTCGTCGCAGATCGGTATAAGGTGGGTCGATGTGTCGTGTTTTAACCTACAAATTGCTATGTCGCAGATTCGCATACGACGAATAGAAGCGGAGTTATAGTTGTTTATATGTGTCAGGCCATGAATCACCATTGACGAACGGATTGCTTTCCACTTGAAACGACCGATGTTTGACGAAACTATGCAAGTTCGTCGCAGATCGGTATAAGGTGGCTCGATGTGTCGTGTTTTAGGCTACAAATTGCTATGTCGCAGATTTGCATACGACGAATAGAAGCGGAATTGTAGTTGTTTATATCTGTGAGGTCATGAATCATCATTGACGGCCAGAATGCCTACCACTGGAAACGATCGATGTTTGACGAAACTATGCAAGTTCGTCGCAGATCGGTATAAGGTGGGTCGATGTGTCGGGCTTTAAGCTACAAATTGCTATGTCGCAGATTTGCATACGACGAATAGAAGCGGAGTTATAGTTGTTTATATCTGTGAGGTCATGAATCATCATTGACGGCCGGAATGCTTTCCACTTGAAACGACCGATGTTTGACGAAACTATGCAAGTTCTTCGCAGATCGGTATAAGGTGGGTCGATGTGCCGTGTTTTAAGCTACAAATTGCTATGCCGCAGATTTACATACGACGAATAGATGCGGAGTTATAGTTGTTTATATCTGTCAGGCCGTGAATCACCATTGACGGCCGGATTGCCTACCACTCGGAACGATCGATGTTTGACGAAACTATGCAAGTTCTTCGCAGATCGGTATAAGGTGGGTCGATGTGTCGTGTTTTAAGCTACAAATTGCTATGTCGCAAATTTGCATACGACGAATAGAGGCGGAGTTATAGTTGTTTATATCTGTGAGGCCATGAATCACCATTGACGGCAGGATTGCCTACCACTCGGAACGATCGACGTTTGATGAAACTATGCAAGTTCGTCGCAGATCGGTATAAGGTGGCTCGATGTGTCGTGTTTTAGGCTACAAATTGCTATGTCGCAGATTTGCACACGACGAATAGAAGCGGAATTGTAGTTGTTTATATCTGTGAGGTCATGAATCATCATTGACGGCCAGAATGCATACCACTCGAAACGATCGATGTTTGACGAAACTATGCAAGTTCGTCGCAGATCGGTATAAGGTGGGTCGTTGGTCCATGTTTTAAGCTACAAGTTGCTGTGTCGCAGATTCGCATACGACGAATAGAAGCGGAGTTATCGATGTTTATATCTGTGAGGCCATTAATCACCATTGACGACAGGATTGCCTACCACTCGGAACGATCGACGTTTGACGAAACTATGCAAGTTCTTCGCAGATCGGTATAAGGTGTCTCGATGTGTCGGGTTTTAGGCTACAAATTGCTATGTCGCAGATTTGCGTACGACGAATAGAAGCGGAGTTATAGTTGTTTATATCTGTCAGGCCATGAATCACCATTGACGGCCGGATTGCCTTCCACTCGAAACGATCGATGTTTGACGAAACTATGCAAGTTCTTCGCAGATCGGTATAAGGTGGGTCGATGTGTCGTGTTTTAAGCTACAAATTGCTATGTCGCAGATTTGCATACGACGAATAGAGGCGGAGTTATAGTTGTTTTTATCTGTGAGGCCATGAATCACCATTGACGGTAGGATTGCTAACCACTCGGAACGATCGACGTTTGACGAAACTATGCAAGTTCTTCGCAGATCGGTATAAGATGGGTCGATGTGTCGTGTTTTCAGCTACAAATCGCTATGTCGCAGATTCGCATACGACGAACAGAAGTGGAGTTATGTTTGTTTATATCTGTCAGGCCATGAATCACCATTGACGACCGGATTGCCTACCACTCGAAACGATCGATGTTTGGCGAAACTATGTAAGTTCGTTGCAGATCGGTATAAGGTGGGTCGTTGGGCCGTGTTTTAAGCTACAAATTGCTATGCCGCAGATTCGCATACGACGAATAGAAGCGGAGTTATCGATGTTTATATCTGTGAGGCCATGAATCACCATTGACGACAGGCTTGCCTACCACTCGGAACGATCGACGTTTGACGAAACTATGCAAGTTCTTCGCAGATCGGTATAAGGTGGGTCGATGTGTCGTGTTTTAACCTACAAATTGCTATGTCGCAGATTCGCATACGACGAATAGAAGCGGAGTTATAGTTGTTTATATGTGTCAGGCCATGAATCACCATTGATGACCGGATTGCTTTCCACTTGAAACGACCGATGTTTGACGAAACTATGCAAGTTCGTCGCAGATCGATATAAGGTGGCTCGATGTGTCGTGTTTTAGGCTACAAATTGCTATGTCGCAGATTTGCATACGACGAATAGAAGCGGAGTTGTAGTTGATTATATCTGTGAGGTCATGAATTATCATTGACGGCCAGAATGCCTACCACTCCAAACGATCGATTTTTGACGAAACTATGCAAGTTCGTCGCAGATCGGTATAAGGTGGGTCGATGTGTCGTGCTTTAAGCTACAAATTGCTATGTCGCAGATTTGCATACGACGAATAGAAGCGGAGTTATAGTTGTTTATATCTGTGAGGTCATGAATCATCATTGACGGCCGGAATGCCTACCACTCGAAACGATCGATGTTTGACGAAACTATGCAAGTTCTTCGCAGATCGGCATAAGGTGGCTCGATGTGTCGTGTTTTAGGCTACATATTGCTATGTCGCAGATTTGCGTACGACGAATAGAAGCGGAGTTATAGTTGTTTATATCTGTCAGGCCGTGAATCACCATTGACGGCCGGATTCCCTACCACTCGAAACGATCGATGTTTGACGAAACTATGCAAGTTCTTCACAGATCGGTATAAGGTGGGTCGATGTGTCGTGTTTTAACCTACAAATTGCTATGTCGCAGATTCGCATACGATGAATAGAAGTGGAGTTATAGTTGTTTATATCTGTGAGGCCATTAATCACCATTGACGACCGGATTGCCTACCACTCGAAACGATCGATGTTTGACGAAACTATGCAAGTTCGTTGCAGATCGGTATAAGGTGGGTCGTTGGGCCGTGTTTTACGCTACAAATTGCTATGCCGCAGATTCGCATACGACGAATAGAAGCGGAGTTATCGATGTTTATATCTGTGAGGCCATGAATCACCATTAACGACAGGCTTGCCTACCACTTGGAACGATCGACGTTTGACGAAACTATGCAAGTTCTTCGCAGATCGGTATAAGGTGGGTCGATGTGTCGTGTTTTAACCTACAAATTGCTATGTCGCAGATTCGCATACGACGAATAGAAGCGGAGTTATAGTTGTTTATATCTGTCAGGCCATGAATCACCATTGACGGCCGGATTGCCTACCACTCGAAACGATCGATGTTTGACCAAACTATGCAAGTTCGTCGCAGATCCGTATAAGGTGGGTCGATGTGTCGTGCTTTAAGCTACAAATGGCTATGTTGCGGATTTGCATACGACGAATAGAAGCGGAGTTGTAGTTGTTTATATCTGTGAGGCCATGAATCACCATCGACGGCCGGATTGCCTACCACTCGGAACGATCGATGTTTGACGAAACTATGCAAGTTCGTTGCAGATCGGTATAAGGTGGGTCGATGTGTCGTGTTTTAACCTACAAATTGCTATGTCGCAGATTCGCATACGACGAATAGAAGTGGAGTTATAGTTGTTTATATCTGTGAGGCCATTAATCACCATTGACGACCGGATTGCCTACCACTCGAAACGATCGATGTTTGACGAAACTATGCAAGTTCGTTGCAGATCGGTATAAGGTGGGTCGTTGTGCCGTGTTTTAAGCTACAAATTGCTATGCCGCAGATTCGCATACGACGAATAGAAGCGGAGTTATATAATAAAATAAAATAAAAAGCCTTTATTTGATCTCGCTACATTGATACATTAATTTAGGTACTGTTGATTATGTTATTTTTAGCAAGGTCCCCAGATTGGGTAAAGGCCTCCTCCAACGATGTCCACTTCTCTCTATCCTGAGCTGTTTGCCACCACTTTGGACCAGCGACTTTTTTTATTTCATCCTCCCAGCGTGATAAGGGCCTGCCTCTCTTTCTTTTTCCTTGGGGTCCTCTCCATATGGTGGTGCTGTAGGTCCATCTTTTGTCTCTAAGCCTCGCTATATGACCGGCCCATTTCCACTTTAGCTTTTGCGCGTAGTTTAAGGCATTAGTGGCTTTTGTTATTTCTCTTATCTTTACGTGTCTAATCTTATCTAGTTTCTTTATTTTTAACATGCTTCTCTCTATTCCGCGCTGACAGGATGATATTTTATGCTTAGCTTTTGATGTAAATTTCCATGTTTGACATCCATATGTCAAGCATGGTAAGAGGTTAGAGTTCCATGTCCTAGTTTTCAGTTTTATTGGCATGTTACTTTTGAAGATTTCTTTCAGACTCCAGAATCTATTCCATGTTCGCTCTACTCTTCTTTCAATCTCTAGTTCGTTGTTTTCCTTTTCAAAACTGATTGTTTTTCCTAGATAAGTATATTTGTCTGTATAATCTAGTGGGTATCCATTGACTTTTATCTGTTTTTTGAGGTTATTAGTCATTATCATGGTCTTTGTGAGGTTGATTTCAAGTCCTACGTCTGCGCTAGCTGATTGTAAGTCATTGATCATGATCTGTAGTTCTGCGAAAGTCTCGGATAATACTACTATGTCATCGGCGAAACGCAAATGACTCAGAAAGGTTCTTTGTATGTAGATTCCCCGTTTCCTCCAGTTCAGTTTGTTTATGATGCTTTCTAGTATGGCTATAAATATTTTTGGCGACAAGGGATCGCCCTGCCTTACACCTCTCTTTATTTCAAAGCTCGGGCCCAGTATGTCTAGCTTTATTCTGCCCATGTTGTTGTTATATAAATTCCGGATTACTTTTATATACACTTCACTTACCTCCTGTTCTTTCAAGCTTTGCCAAACGCTATCGTGAGCAACCGTGTCGAAAGCTTTTTGGTAGTCGATGAATCCGAGATAGAGCGGCCTCTGTTGTTCCCGATATTTCTCTATAATTAACTCTAAGGTATGTATATGGTCCATCGTAGAGAAGCCTTTTCGGAAACCGGCCTGCTCTACAGGCTGTCTTGCTTCGATTACGGGGCTGATTCTCGAGTTTATGATCGCCGAGAAAAGCTTGTACAGAGTTGGTAGTAGGCTTATCGGTCTATAGTTGCCTATATCTTTTGGGTCTCCCTTCTTATATAATAGGATAATGTTGGATTCGGACCATTGTGCAGGCGTTTCAGAGCTTTGTAATATCAGATTGAATAATTCAGCGAGTGGTGTTGCCAGTAAATGATAAGCTGTTTTTAAAGCTTCGTTTGTTATGTTGTCTGACCCAGGGGATTTTTCTAGTTTGAGCCTTTTTATTGCATCTATGATTTCAGTTTCATCAATTGTTTTTATGTTATCTTCGTTTTCTTGTTCAATGTGGCTTTCCTTTATGTTTATAATGTTTTTATTTTTTAGTGTACTTAATTGTTTTTTATTGCTATACAAGTTTTTGTAAAAATTTGTTGCTGTGTTAATGATGTCTTTTCGATTGTTTAGGTCTTTTCCAAACTCTTTTAGACCTTCTATCCAGGTTTTACTTGTTCTGAGTTCTTTGTAAGCCTTTTTTGTGCTGCCTGTGAGGTTTAGATGCCTTTCTAATGTACTTTGTCTATATGTTGAATAGTCCTTTCTTATATATGTATTGACTAGCTTGTAGAGTGCGGAGAGTTCATTTTTCGTAGATCTCGATTTGTTTCTAGTTTTTTGAAGTTCCTTCCTTCTTCGCAAGAGAGATGAAGTACGTTCTGATAGTATCTTGTGTCGTCTGTGTTCCTTTCCCATTGTTTGGGCTGATTTTAAGCTCGTAGTGATTGCATTTGTGATGTTATCGTAATGGATTTGTACTGAGGTGTCACTATGGTCATCACATTGCCTAGATAACATTCCTGATAAGGTTTCCCTGTAATTTGCTATTTCTACATCAGATTTCAGTTGGTTTGCATGCCTAATACTGTAATTAATTCTACTATTCTTTAGTTTAGTTAGTTTTACTTTTGATCTGATTAACCTATGGTCTGAGGGGTAGTTTAAGTTCATAGTACCCATATCTTGGAACAATCTCGGTTGGCTTGATAATATATAATCTATCTCGTTTTTAGTTTTTCCATCCGGAGACCGCCATGTCCATCTTCTGCTTAATTTCTTTTTAAAACATGTATTTATTATAGTTAGTTTATGCTCCAATGCGAAATCCATCAACCTCTGTCCTCTTTCGTTCCTCGTCCCGCTCCCGAATTGCTTTGTTACTATATGTTCTTCTTTCTTGGGAAGCCCGATCTTCGCATTGAAGTCTCCCATAAGTATGATATTATTATGTGTAGTGTCCAGTGCTTTATCAATCGTTTTGTAGAACTCTTCGATTTCTTCTTCACTTGCAGATTCCGTTGGATCATACACCTGAATAATAGAGATTAAATAGCCTTGAATGTTCATGTTTAGTACAGCGATTCTTTCCGTCAAGCCCGTAAAGCTCTCTATGTTGCTTTTGTGTATTTTGTTTACTATAAAGCCTACTCCATGCAGGCCGGGCGTGTGACCCACGTAACAAAATATAAAGTTTTTATGCTCTTGTATGTTGGTACCTAGCCGTCTCGTTTCTGAGAGTCCTATAACGTCGAATTTTGTTTCTTTTATTGCTTCTTCTAATTCTAATAGGCGTTCGTATGATCATAAGGATCTAACATTGTAAGTTGATATGTGTAAATATTGTGTTTTTTCTTTGTTTCTGCTCTTCACCTTTGTGGTATCTATTTTTGGAGGGTTGTGGTCATATTCTCCCACGGTGACCAGCCGGGTTGGAAGATTATTATTTTTGTTTCTTGATTTTAATTGTGTGTTTGTTTGTTCTGTTCCGGAGGAGGAGGCGTTTAAATGCTATTCTTGGTTGTTTTGATTTTTGTTCTTGTTCCCTGTATTTTTCACTACGTAGTTTAGTATTCCTTTTTTACTGATCCCTTCAGAGGAGCTGCTAGACCTCCTGACCGATGTGTCAATTTGTTGGGTTTTATTCTTCTTGTTTAATTGCGTATTTTTCTCCACAGTTTCAGTGGCATTCTCGGGTGACGTAGGCAGCTTCCTTTTAGTGTTATTTTTTGTAATTATTAGTTTATCATATATAATTTTAGCTAGGTTTCCCTTTTCTCTTTCTTGTTGTAATTGTTCTTGTAGCTCCCTTCTTTTCTCTAGTACATATTTTGGATAGTCTTCTTTAATGTAATAATGTAAATCTTTTAGTGCTTTTTTGTGTTTTAAAATTTTTATCTTTGTACCAAGAGTTGTGAAGGTCGCTACTATTGGGCGTAATTTTTCTCCTTTCTTTCCTATTCTTTTTATTTCTTGGATGTCGTTGTGGCTTATTTTTAGAGAAAGATATTGTTCCGTCCATATAATGAAGTTTCTTTCTAGATTATCATATGATTTCTCGTTTTCTTCTATGCCGAAAAATACCAAGTTATTTTTCCTTGCCTGTTTTTCTATAGCGTGTATTCTTTTCTCCTGGTTTTCTACTATTTCTTTCAAATTTTTGTGATTTGTTTCCAATGCTAAAAATTTTTCTTCAAACATCCTGTTTATATTCTGTGTAACTTTCTCAGTAACATTATTTCCCATTTCACGGATTTCTTGTCTTTGATTATCTAAGTCCTTTTTGATTGCCTCAAGCGCTTTCAAAACTTCGTCCATTATTTTTAAGTTACGCGTAGCGCCCTCTTGTAGTTATTGACTGAAGCTCTTGGCTAGGTAGTATCAATGTCGAATGTAAACAATAGTGATTTTGTGTTTGGTCTTTATCGATATTATTTCAACATTGGCCGCTAGATGGCACCTTTCTGAGTTATCTGCTTTATCGTATAAATCCGTGATGACTTGAATATTTTTGTGTGTTTTTGAGGTTAAGTAGATCGTGTATATGAACAGGACGGACCTGGTAGAATGCGTAACAGGTAGATTTTGAATCACTTCGCCTATAATATCACTTTTTATTGCTCAGAACTAAGTAGAAAGTAGTTGTTTTGTTACACAGTGTCCTTTGTATTTTGATTGTTTTTTGGCACTATTAGTTTGTTTTTCACTAAAACTTTACACTTTCTGAGTGTTTTTTAGCTTGTAGTGTGTTTATTTACAAACTGTATCACTTTATTAGCCGTAAATTATTTATTAGGTAAATTTTCATACAGAGTAGATGTCAACAGTGGCACAGTGGCACAGTGGCGCCTCCCGATCCCCGAAGCGGAGTTATCGATGTTTATATCTGTGAGGCCATGAATCACCATTGACGACAGGATTGCCTACCACTCGGAACGATCGACGTTTGACGAAACTATGCAAGTTCTTCGCAGATCGGTATAAGGTGGGTCGATGTGTCGTGTTTTAACCTACAAATTGCTATGTCGCAGATTCGCATACGACGAATAGAAGCGGAGTTATAGTTGTTTATATGTGTCAGGCCATGAATCACCATTGACGACCGGATTGCTTTCCACTTGAAACGACCGATGTTTGACGAAACTATGCAAGTTCGTCGCAGATCGGTATAAGGTGGCTCGATGTGTCGTGTTTTAGGCTACAAATTGCTATGTCGCAGATTTGCATACGACGAATAGAAGCGGAGTTATAGTTGTTTATATCTGTGAGGTCATGAATCATCATTGACGGCCAGAATGCCTACCACTCGAAACGATCGATGTTTGACGAAACTATGCAAGTTCGTCGCAGATCGGTATATGGTGGGTCGATGTGTCGTGCTTTAAGCTACAATTTGCTTTGTCGCAGATTTGCATACGACGAATAGAAGCGGAGTTATAGTTGTTTATATCTGTGAGGCCATGAATCACCATTGACGACCGGATTGCCTACCACTCGAAACGATCGATGTTTGACGAAACTATGCAAGTTCGTCGCAGATCGGTATAAGGTGGGTCGATGTGTCGTGCTTTAAGCTACAAATTGCTATGTCGCAGATTCGCATACGACGAATAGAAGTGGAGTTATAGTTGTTTATATCTGTGAGGCCATTAATCACCATTGACGACCGGATTGCCTACCACTCGAAACGATCGATGTTTGACGAAACTATGCAAGTTCGTTGCAGATCGGTATAAGGTGGGTCGTTCGGCCGTGTTTTAAGCTACAAGTTGCTATGCCGCAGATTCGCATACGACGAATAGAAGCGGAGTTATCGGTGTTTATATCTGTGAGGCCATGAATCACCATTGACGACAGGATTGCCTACCACTCGGAACGATCGACGTTTGACGAAACTATGCAAATTCTTCGCAGATCGGTATAAGATGGGTCGATGTGTCGTGTTTTAACCTACAAATTGCTATGTCGCAGATTCGCATACGGCGAATAGAAGTGGAGTTATAGTTGTTTATATGTGTCAGGCCATGAATCACCATCGACGGCCGGATTGCCTACCACTCGGAACGATCGACGTTTGACGAATCTATGCAAGTTCTTCGCAGATCGGTATAAGGTGGCTCGATGTGTCGTGTTTTAGGCTACAAATTGCTATGTCGCAGATTTGCGTACGTCGAATAGAAGCGGAGTTATAGTTGTTTATATCTGTGAGGTCATGAATCATCATTGACAGCCAGAATGCCTACCACTCGAAACGATCGATGTTTGACGAAACTATGCAAGTTCGTCGCAGATCGGTATAAGGTGGGTCGATGTGTCGTGTTTTAACCCACAAATTGCTATGTCGCAGATTCGCATACGACGAATAGAAGCGGAGTTATAGTTGTTTATATGTGTCAGGCCATGAATCACCATTGACGACCGGATTGCTTTCCACTTGAAACGACCGATGTTTGACGAAACTATGCAAGTTCGTCGCAGATCGGTATAAGGTGGCTCGATGTGTCGTGTTTTAGGCTACAAATTGCTATGTCGCAGATTTGCATACGACGAATAGAAGCGGAATTGTAGTTGTTTATATCTGTGAGGTCATGAATCATCATTGACGGCCAGAATGCCTACCACTCGAAACGATCGATGTTTGACGAAACTATGCAAGTTCGTCGCAGATCGGTATAAGGTGGGTCGATGTGTCGGGCTTTAAGCTACAAATTGCTATGTCGCAGATTTGCATACGACGAATAGAAGCGGAGTTATAGTTGTTTATATCTGTGAGGTCATGAATCATCATTGACGGCCGGAATGCCTACCACTCGAAACGATCGATGTTTGACGAAACTATGCAAGTTCGTCGCAGATCCGTATAAGGTGGGTCGATGTGTCGTGCTTTAAGCTACAAATTGCTATGTCGCAGATTTGCATACGACGAATAGAAGCGGAGTAATAGTTGTTTATATCTGTGAGGCCATGAATCACCATTGACGACCGGATTGCCTACCACTCGAAACGATCGACGTTTGCCGAAACTATGCAAGTTCGTCGCAGATCGGTATAAGGTGGGTCGTTGGGCCGTGTTTTAAGCTACAAGTTGCTATGTCGCAGATTCGCATACGACGAATAGAAGTGGAGTTATAGTTGTTTATATCTGTGAGGCCATTAATCACCATTGACAACGGATTACCTACCACTCGAAACGATCGATGTTTGACGAAACTATGCAAGTTCGTTGCAGATCGGTATAAGGTGGGTCGTTGGGCTGTGTTTTAAGCTACAAATTGCTATGCCGCAGATTCGCATACGACGAATAGAATCGGAGTTATAGATGTTTATATCTGTGAGGCCATGAATCACCATTGACGACAGGATTGCCTACCACTCGGAACGATCGACGTTTGACGAAACTATGCAAGTTCTACGCAGATCGGTATAAGGTGGCTCGATGTGTCGTGTTTTAGGCTACAAATTGCTATGTCGCAGATTTGCATACGACGAATAGAAGCGGAGTTGTAGTTGTTTATATCTGTGAGGTCATGAATCATCATTGACGGCCAGAATGCCTACCACTCGAAACGACCGATGTTTGACGAAACTATGCAAGTTCGTCGCAGATCGGTATAAGGTGGGTCGATGTGTCGTGCTTTAAGCTACAAATTGCTATGTCGCAGATTTGCATACGACGAATAGAAGCGGAGTTATAGTTGTTTATATCTGTGAGGTCATGAATCATCATTGACGGCCGGAATGCCTACCACTCGAAACGATCGATGTTTGACGAAACTATGCACGTTCGTCGCAGATCGGTATAAGGTGGGTCGATGTGTCGTGCTTTAAGCTACAAATTGCTATGTCGCAGATTTGCATACGACGAATAGAAGCGGAGTAATAGTTGTTTATATCTGTGAGGCCATGAATCGCCATTGACGACCGGATTGCCTACCACTCGAAACGATCGATGTTTGACGAAACTATGCAAGTTCGTTGCAGATCGGCATAAGGTGGGTCGTTGGGCCGTGTTTTAAGCTACAAATCGCTATGCCGCAGATTCGCATACGACGAATAGAAGCGGAGTTATCGATGTTTATATCTGTGAGGCCATGAATCACCATTGACGACAGGATTGCCTACCACTCGGAACGATCGACGTTTGACGAAACTATGCAAGTTCTTCGCAGATCGGTATAAGGTGGGTCGATGTGTCATGTTTTAAGCTACAAATTGCTATGTCGCAGATTTGCATACGACGAATAGAGGCGGAGTTATAGTTGTTTATATCTGTGAGGCCATGAATCACCATTGACGGCAGGATTGCCTACCACTCGGAACAATCGACGTTTGACGAAACTATGCAAGTTCGTCGCAGATCGGTATAAGGTGGCTCGATGTGTCGTGTTTTAGGCTACAAATTGCTATGTCGCAGATTTGCATACGACGAATAGAAGCGGAATTGTAGTTGTTTATATCTGTGAGGTCATGAATCATCATTGACGGCCAGAATGCCTACCACTCGAAACGATCGATGTTTGACGAAACTATGCAAGTTCGTCGCAGATCGGTATAAGGTGGGTCGATGTGTCGGGCTTTAAGCTACAAATTGCTATGTCGCAGATTTGCATACGACGAATAGAAGCGGAGTAATAGTTGTTTATATCTGTGAGGCCATGAATCACCATTGACGACCGGATTGCCTACCACTCGAAACGATCGACGTTTGCCGAAACTATGCAAGTTCTTCGCAGATCGGTATAAGGTGGGTCGTTTGGCCGTGTTTTAAGCTACAACTTGCTATGTCGCAGATTCGCATACGACGAATAGAAGCGGAGTTATCGATGTTTATATCTGTGAGGCCATTAACCACCATTGACGACCGGATTGCCTACCACTCGGAATGATCGACGCTTGACGAAACTATGCAAGTTCGTCGCAGATCGGTATAAGGGGCTCGATGTGTCGTGTTTTAGGCTACAAATTGCTATGTCGCAGATTTGCGTACGACGAATAGAAGCGGAGTTATAGTTGTTTATATCTGTCAGGCCATGAATCACCATTGACGGCCGGATTGCCTACCACTCGAAACGATCGATGTTTGACGAAACTATGCAAGTTCGTCGCAGATCGGTATAAGGTGGGTCGTTGGGCCGTGTTTTAAGCTACAAGTTGCTATGTCGCAGATTCGCATACGTCGAATAGAAGTGGAGTTATAGTTGTTTATATCTGTGAGGCCATTAATCACCATTGACGACCGGATTACCTACCACTCGAAACGATCGATGTTTGACGAAACTATGCAAGTTCGTTGCAGATCGGTATAAGGTGGTTCGTTCGGCCGTATTTAAGCTACAAATTGCTATGCCGCAGATTCGCATACGACGAATAGAAGCGGAGTTATCGATGTTTATATCTGTGAGGCCATGAATCACCATTGACGACAGGATTGCCTACCACTCGGAACGATCGACGTTTGACGAAACTATGCAAGTTCTTCGCAGATCGGTATAAGATGGGTCGATGTGTTGCGTTTTAAGCTACAAATTGCTATGTCGCAGATTCGCGTACTACGAATAGAAGTGGAGTTATAGTTGTTTATATCTGTCAGGCCATGAATCACCATTGACGGCCGGATTGCCTTCTACTCGAAACGATCGATGTTTGACGAAACTATGCAAGTTCGTCGCAGATCGGTATAAGGTGGGTCGTTGGTCCATGTTTTAAGCTACAAGTTGCTGTGTCGCAGATTCGCATACGACGAATAGAAGCGGAGTTATCGATGTTTATATCTGTGAGGCCATTAATCACCATTGACGACAGGATTGCCTATCACTCGAAACGATCGATGTTTGACGAAACTATGCAAGTTCTTCGCAGGTCGGTATAAGGTGGGTCGAAGTGTCGTGTTTTAGGCTACAAATTGCTACGTCGCAGATTTGCATACGACGAATAGAAGCGGAGTTGTTGTTGTTTATATCTGTGAGGTCATGAATCATCATTGACGGCCAGAATGCCTACCACTCGTAACGATCGACGTTTGACGAAACTATGCAAGTTCTTCGCAGATCGGTATAAGATGGGTCGATCTGTCGTGTTTTAAGCTACAAATTGCTATGTCGCAGATTTGCGAACGACGAATAGAAGCGGAGTTATAGTTGTTTATATCTGTCAGGCCATGAATCACCATTGACGGCCGGATTGCCTACCACTCGAAACGATCGATGTTTGACGAAACTATGCAAGTTCGTCGCAGATCGGTATAAGGTGGGTCGTTGGGCCGTGTTTTAAGCTACAAGTTGCTATGTCGCAGATTCGCATACGTCGAATAGAAGTGGAGTTATAGTTGTTTATATCTGTGAGGCCATTAATCACCATTGACGACCGGATTACCTACCACTCGAAACGATCGATGTTTGACGAAACTATGCAAGTTCGTTGCAGATCGGTATAAGGTGGTTCGTTCGGCCGTATTTAAGCTACAAATTGCTATGCCGCAGATTCGCATACGACGAATAGAAGCGGAGTTATCGATGTTTATATCTGTGAGGCCATGAATCACCATTGACGACAGGATTGCCTACCACTCGGAACGATCGACGTTTGACGAAACTATGCAAGTTCTTCGCAGATCGGTATAAGATGGGTCGATGTGTTGCGTTTTAAGCTACAAATTGCTATGTCGCAGATTCGCGTACTACGAATAGAAGTGGAGTTATAGTTGTTTATATCTGTCAGGCCATGAATCACCATTGACGGCCGGATTGCCTTCCACTCGAAACGATCGATGTTTGACGAAACTATGCAAGTTCGTCGCAGATCGGTATAAGGTGGGTCGTTGGTCCAAGTTTTAAGCTACAAGTTGCTGTGTCGCAGATTCGCATACGACGAATAGAAGCGGAGTTATCGATGTTTATATCTGTGAGGCCATTAATCACCATTGACGACAGGATTGCCTATCACTCGAAACGATCGATGTTTGACGAAACTATGCAAGTTCGTCGCAGATCGGTATAAGGTGGGTCGATGTGTCGGGCTTTAAGCTACAAATTGCTATGTCGCAGATTTGCATACGACGAATAGAAGCGGAGTTATAGTTGTTTATATCTGTGAGGTCATGAATCATCATTGACGGCCGGAATGCTTTCCACTTGAAACGACCGATGTTTGACGAAACTATGCAAGTTCTTCGCAGATCGGTATAAGGTGGGTCGATGTGCCGTGTTTTAAGCTACAAATTGCTATGCCGCAGATTTGCATACGACGAATAGAAGCGGAGTTATAGTTGTTTATATCTGTCAGGCCGTGAATCACCATTGACGGCCGGATTGCCTACCACTCGGAACGATCGATGTTTGACGAAACTATGCAAGTTCTTCGCAGATCGGTATAAGGTGGGTCGATGTGTCGTGTTTTAAGCTACAAATTGCTATGTCGCAGATTTGCATACGACGAATAGAGGCGGAGTTATAGTTGTTTATATCTGTGAGGCCATGAATCACCATTGACGGCAGGATTGCCTACCACTCGGAACGATCGACGTTTGATGAAACTATGCAAGTTCGTCGCAGATCGGTATAAGGTGGGTCGATGTGTCGTGCTTTAAGCTACAAATTGCTATGTCGCAGATTTGCATACGATGAATAGAAGCGGAGTTATAGTTCTTTATATCTGTCAGGTCATGAATCATCATTGACGGCCGGAATGCCTACCACTCGAAACGATCGATGTTTGACGAAACTATGCAAGTTCGTCGCAGATCGGTATAAGGTGGCTCGATGTGTCGTGTTTTAGACTACAAATTGCTATGTCGCAGATTTGCGTACGACGAATAGAAGCGGAGTTATAGTTGTTTATATCTGTCAGGCCATGAATCACCATTGACGGCCGGATTGCCTACCACTCGAAACGATCGATGTTTGACGAAACTATGCAAGTTCGTCGCAGATCGGTATAAGGTGGGTCGTTGGGCCGTGTTTTAAGCTACAAGTTGCTATGTCGCAGATTCGCATACGTCGAATAGAAGTGGAGTTATAGTTGTTTATATCTGTGAGGCCATTAATCACCATTGACGACCGGATTACCTACCACTCGAAACGATCGATGTTTGACGAAACTATGCAAGTTCTTCGCAGATCGGTATAAGGTGGGTCGATGTGTCGTGTTTTAGGCTACAAATTGCTATGTCGCAGATTTGCATACGACGAATAGAAGCGGAGTTGTTGTTGTTTATATCTGTGAGGTCATGAATCATCATTGACGGCCAGAATGCCTACCACTCGTAACGATCGACGTTTGATGAAACTATGCAAGTTCTTCGCAGATCGGTATAAGATGGGTCGATGTGTCGTGTTTTAAGCTACAAATTGCTATGTCGCAGATTTGCGTACGACGAATAGAAGCGGAGTTATAGTTGTTTATATCTGTCAGGCCATGAATCACCATTGACGGCCGGATTGCCTACCACTCGGAACGATCGACGTTTGCCGAAACTCTGCAAGTTCTTCGCAGATCGGTATAAGGTGGGTCGATGTGCCGTGTTTTAAGCTACAAATTGCTATGCCGCAGATTTGCATACGACGAATAGAAGCGGAGTTATAGTTGTTTATATCTGTCAGGCCGTGAATCACCATTGACGGCCGGATTGCCTACCACTCGGAACGATCGATGTTTGACGAAACTATGCAAGTTCTTCGCAGATCGGTATAAGGTGGGTCGATGTGTCGTGTTTTAAGCTACAAATTGCTATGTCGCAGATTTGCATACGACGAATAGAGGCGGAGTTATAGTTGTTTATATCTGTGAGGCCATGAATCACCATTGACGGCAGGATTGCCTACCACTCGGAACGATCGACGTTTGATGAAACTATGCAAGTTCGTCGCAGATCGGTATAAGGTGGGTCGATGTGTCGTGCTTTAAGCTACAAATTGCTATGTCGCAGATTTGCATACGATGAATAGAAGCGGAGTTATAGTTCTTTATATCTGTCAGGTCATGAATCATCATTGACGGCCGGAATGCCTACCACTCGAAACGATCGATGTTTGACGAAACTATGCAAGTTCGTCGCAGATCGGTATAAGGTGGGTCGATGTGTCGTGTTTTAACCTACAAATTGCTATGTCGCAGATTCGCATACGACGAATAGAAGCGGAGTTATAGTTGTTTATATGTGTCAGGCCATGAATCACCATTGACGACCGGATTGCTTTCCACTTGAAACGACCGATGTTTGACGAAACTATGCAAGTTCGTCGCAGATCGGTATAAGGTGGCTCGATGTGTCGTGTTTTAGGCTACAAATTGCTATGCCGCAGATTTGCATACGACGAATAGAAACGGAGTTATAGTTGTTTATATCTGTGAGGTCATGAATCATCATTGACGGCCGGAATGCCTACCACTCGAAACGATCGATGTTTAACGAAACTATGCAAGTTCGTCGCAGATCGGTATAAGGTGGGTCGATGAGTCGTGTTTTAACCTACAAATTGCTATGTCGCAGATTCGCATACGACGAATAGAAGCGGAGTTATAGTTGTTTATATGTGTCAGGCCATGAATCACCATTGACGACCGGATTGCTTTCCACTTGAAACGACCGATGTTTGACGAAACTATGCAAGTTCGTCGCAGATCGGTATAAGGTGGCTCGATGTGTCGTGTTTTAGGCTACAAATTGCTATGTCGCAGATTTGCATACGACGAATAGAAGCGGAATTGTAGTTGTTTATATCTGTGAGGTCATGAAACATCATTGACGGCCAGAATGCCTACCACTCGAAACGATCGATGTTTGACGAAACTATGCAAGTTCTTCGCAGATCGGTATAAGGTGGGTCGATGTGCCGTGTTTTAAGCTACAAATTGCTATGCCGCAGATTTGCATACGACGAATAGAAGCGGAGTTATAGTTGTTTATATCTGTCAGGCCGTGAATCACCATTGACAGCCGGATTGCCTACCACTCGGAACGATCGATGTTTGACGAAACTATGCAAGTTCTTCGCAGATCGGTATAAGGTGGGTCGATGTGTCGTGTTTTAAGCTACAAATTGCTATGTCGCAGATTTGCATACGACGAATAGAAGCGGAGTTATAGTTGTTTATATCTGTCAGGCCGTGAATCACCATTGACGGCCGGATTGCCTACCACTCGGAACGATCGATGTTTGACGAAACTATGCAAGTTCTTCGCAGATCGGTATAAGGTGGGTCGATGTGTCGTGTTTTAAGCTACAAATTGCTATGTCGCAGATTTGCATACGACGAATAGAGGCGGAGTTATAGTTGTTTATATCTGTGAGGCCATGAATCACCATTGACGGCAGGATTGCCTACCACTCGGAACGATCGACGTTTGATGAAACTATGCAAGTTCGTCGCAGATCGGTATAAGGTGGGTCGATGTGTCGTGCTTTAAGCTACAAATTGCTATGTCGCAGATTTGCATACGATGAATAGAAGCGGAGTTATAGTTCTTTATATCTGTCAGGTCATGAATCATCATTGACGGCCGGAATGCCTACCACTCGAAACGATCGATGTTTGACGAAACTATGCAAGTTCGTCGCAGATCGGTATAAGGTGGGTCGATGTGTCGTGTTTTAACCTACAAATTGCTATGTCGCAGATTCGCATACGACGAATAGAAGCGGAGTTATCGATGTTTATATCTGTGAGGCCATTAACCACCATTGACGACCGGATTGCCTACCACTCGGAATGATCGACGCTTGACGAAACTATGCAAGTTCGTCGCAGATCGGTATAAGGTGGCTCGATGTGTCGTGTTTTATACTACAAATTGCTATGTCGCAGATTTGCGTACGACGAATAGAAGCGGAGTTATAGTTGTTTATATCTGTCAGGCCATGAATCACCATTGACGGCCGGATTGCCTACCACTCGAAACGATCGACGTTTGATGAAACTATGCAAGTTCGTCGCAGATCGGTATAAGGTGGGTCGATGTGTCGTGCTTTAAGCTACAAATTGCTATGTCGCAGATTTGCATACGATGAATAGAAGCGGAGTTATAGTTCTTTATATCTGTCAGGTCATGAATCATCATTGACGGCCGGAATGCCTACCACTCGAAACGATCGATGTTTGACGAAACTATGCAAGTTCGTCGCAGATCGGTATAAGGTGGGTCGATGTGTCGTGTTTTAACCTACAAATTGCTATGTCGCAGATTCGCATACGACGAATAGAAGCGGAGTTATCGATGTTTATATCTGTGAGGCCATTAACCACCATTGACGACCGGATTGCCTACCACTCGTAACGATCGACGTTTGATGAAACTATGCAAGTTCTTCGCAGATCGGTATAAGATGGGTCGATGTGTCGTGTTTTAAGCTACAAATTGCTATGTCGCAGATTTGCGTACGAGGAATAGAAGCGGAGTTATAGTTGTTTATATCTGTCAGGCCATGAATCACCATTGACGGCCGGATTGCCTACCACTCGGAACGATCGACGTTTGCCGAAACTCTGCAAGTTCTTCGCAGATCGGTATAAGGTGGGTCGATGTGCCGTGTTTTAAGCTACAAATTGCTATGCCGCAGATTTGCATACGACGAATAGAAGCGGAGTTATAGTTGTTTATATCTGTCAGGCCGTGAATCACCATTGACGGCCAGATTGCCTACCACTCGGAACGATCAATGTTTGACGAAACTATGCAAGTTCTTCGCAGATCGGTATAAGGTGGGTCGATGTGTCGTGTTTTAAGCTACAAATTGCTATGTCGCAGATTTGCATACGACGAATAGAGGCGGAGTTATAGTTGTTTATATCTGTGAGGCCATGAATCACCATTGACGGCAGGATTGCCTACCACTCGGAACGATCGACGTTTGATGAAACTATGCAAGTTCGTCGCAGATCGGTATAAGGTGGGTCGATGTGTCGTGCTTTAAGCTACAAATTGCTATGTCGCAGATTTGCATACGATGAATAGAAGCGGAGTTATAGTTCTTTATATCTGTCAGGTCATGAATCATCATTGACGGCCGGAATGCCTACCACTCGAAACGATCGATGTTTGACGAAACTATGCAAGTTCGTCGCAGATCGGTATAAGGTGGGTCGATGTGTCGTGTTTTAACCTACAAATTGCTATGTCGCAGATTCGCATACGACGAATAGAAGCGGAGTTATAGTTGTTTATATGTGTCAGGCCATGAATCACCATTGACGACCGGATTGCTTTCCACTTGAAACGACCGATGTTTGACGAAACTATGCAAGTTCGTCGCAGATCGGTATAAGGTGGCTCGATGTGTCGTGTTTTAGGCTACAAATTGCTATGCCGCAGATTTGCATACGACGAATAGAAACGGAGTTATAGTTGTTTATATCTGTGAGGTCATGAATCATCATTGACGGCCGGAATGCCTACCACTCGAAACGATCGATGTTTAACGAAACTATGCAAGTTCGTCGCAGATCGGTATAAGGTGGGTCGATGAGTCGTGTTTTAACCTACAAATTGCTATGTCGCAGATTCGCATACGACGAATAGAAGCGGAGTTATAGTTGTTTATATGTGTCAGGCCATGAATCACCATTGACGACCGGATTGCTTTCCACTTGAAACGACCGATGTTTGACGAAACTATGCAAGTTCGTCGCAGATCGGTATAAGGTGGCTCGATGTGTCGTGTTTTAGGCTACAAATTGCTATGTCGCAGATTTGCATACGACGAATAGAAGCGGAATTGTAGTTGTTTATATCTGTGAGGTCATGAAACATCATTGACGGCCAGAATGCCTACCACTCGAAACGATCGATGTTTGACGAAACTATGCAAGTTCTTCGCAGATCGGTATAAGGTGGGTCGATGTGTCGTGCTTTAAGCTACAAATTGCTATGTCGCAGATTTGCATACGATGAATAGAAGCGGAGTTATAGTTCTTTATATCTGTCAGGTCATGAATCATCATTGACGGCCGGAATGCCTACCACTCGAAACGATCGATGTTTGACGAAACTATGCAAGTTCGTCGCAGATCGGTATAAGGTGGGTCGATGTGTCGTGTTTTAACCTACAAATTGCTATGTCGCAGATTCGCATACGACGAATAGAAGCGGAGTTATCGATGTTTATATCTGTGAGGCCATTAACCACCATTGACGACCGGATTGCCTACCACTCGGAATGATCGACGCTTGACGAAACTATGCAAGTTCGTCGCAGATCGGTATAAGGTGGCTCGATGTGTCGTGTTTTATACTACAAATTGCTATGTCGCAGATTTGCGTACGACGAATAGAAGCGGAGTTATAGTTGTTTATATCTGTGAGGCCATGAATCACCATTGACGGCAGGATTGCCTACCACTCGGAACGATCGACGTTTGATGAAACTATGCAAGTTCGTCGCAGATCGGTATAAGGTGGGTCGATGTGTCGTGCTTTAAGCTACAAATTGCTATGTCGCAGATTTGCATACGATGAATAGAAGCGGAGTTATAGTTCTTTATATCTGTCAGGTCACGAATCATCATTGACGGCCGGAATGCCTACCACTCGAAACGATCGATGTTTGACGAAACTATGCAAGTTCGTCGCAGATCGGTATAAGGTGGGTCGATGTGTCGTGTTTTAACCTACAAATTGCTATGTCGCAGATTCGCATACGACGAATAGAAGCGGAGTTATCGATGTTTATATCTGTGAGGCCATTAACCACCATTGACGACCGGATTGCCTACCACTCGGAATGATCGACGCTTGACGAAACTATGCAAGTTCGTCGCAGATCGGTATAAGGTGGCTCGATGTGTCGTGTTTTATACTACAAATTGCTATGTCGCAGATTTGCGTACGACGAATAGAAGCGGAGTTATAGTTGTTTATATCTGTCAGGCCATGAATCACCATTGACGGCCGGATTGCCTACCACTCGAAACGATCGACGTTTGATGAAACTATGCAAGTTCGTCGCAGATCGGTATAAGGTGGGTCGATGTGTCGTGCTTTAAGCTACAAATTGCTATGTCGCAGATTTGCATACGATGAATAGAAGCGGAGTTATAGTTCTTTATATCTGTCAGGTCATGAATCATCATTGACGGCCGGAATGCCTACCACTCGAAACGATCGATGTTTGACGAAACTATGCAAGTTCGTCGCAGATCGGTATAAGGTGGGTCGATGTGTCGTGTTTTAACCTACAAATTGCTATGTCGCAGATTCGCATACGACGAATAGAAGCGGAGTTATCGATGTTTATATCTGTGAGGCCATTAACCACCATTGACGACCGGATTGCTTTCCACTTGAAACGACCGATGTTTGACGAAACTATGCAAGTTCGTCGCAGATCGGTATAAGGTGGCTCGATGTGTCGTGTTTTAGGCTACAAATTGCTATGCCGCAGATTTGCATACGACGAATAGAAACGGAGTTATAGTTGTTTATATCTGTGAGGTCATGAATCATCATTGACGGCCGGAATGCCTACCACTCGAAACGATCGATGTTTAACGAAACTATGCAAGTTCGTCGCAGATCGGTATAAGGTGGGTCGATGAGTCGTGTTTTAACCTACAAATTGCTATGTCGCAGATTCGCATACGACGAATAGAAGCGGAGTTATAGTTGTTTATATGTGTCAGGCCATGAATCACCATTGACGACCGGATTGCTTTCCACTTGAAACGACCGATGTTTGACGAAACTATGCAAGTTCGTCGCAGATCGGTATAAGGTGGCTCGATGTGTCGTGTTTTAGGCTACAAATTGCTATGTCGCAGATTTGCATACGACGAATAGAAGCGGAATTGTAGTTGTTTATATCTGTGAGGTCATGAAACATCATTGACGGCCAGAATGCCTACCACTCGAAACGATCGATGTTTGACGAAACTATGCAAGTTCTTCGCAGATCGGTATAAGGTGGGTCGATGTGCCGTGTTTTAAGCTACAGATTGCTATGCCGCAGATTTGCATACGACGAATAGAAGCGGAGTTATAGTTGTTTATATCTGTCAGGCCGTGAATCACCATTGACGGCCGGATTGCCTACCACTCGGAACGATCGATGTTTGACGAAACTATGCAAGTTCTTCGCAGATCGGTATAAGGTGGGTCGATGTGTCGTGTTTTAAGCTACAAATTGCTATGTCGCAGATTTGCATACGACGAATAGAAGCGGAGTTATAGTTGTTTATATCTGTCAGGCCGTGAATCACCATTGACGGCCGGATTGCCTACCACTCGGAACGATCGATGTTTGACGAAACTATGCAAGTTCTTCGCAGATCGGTATAAGGTGGGTCGATGTGTCGTGTTTTAAGCTACAAATTGCTATGTCGCAGATTTGCATACGACGAATAGAGGCGGAGTTATAGTTGTTTATATCTGTGAGGCCATGAATCACCATTGACGGCAGGATTGCCTACCACTCGGAACGATCGACGTTTGATGAAACTATGCAAGTTCGTCGCAGATCGGTATAAGGTGGGTCGATGTGTCGTGCTTTAAGCTACAAATTGCTATGTCGCAGATTTGCATACGATGAATAGAAGCGGAGTTATAGTTCTTTATATCTGTCAGGTCATGAATCATCATTGACGGCCGGAATGCCTACCACTCGAAACGATCGATGTTTGACGAAACTATGCAAGTTCGTCGCAGATCGGTATAAGGTGGGTCGATGTGTCGTGTTTTAACCTACAAATTGCTATGTCGCAGATTCGCATACGACGAATAGAAGCGGAGTTATCGATGTTTATATCTGTGAGGCCATTAACCACCATTGACGACCGGATTGCCTACCACTCGGAATGATCGACGCTTGACGAAACTATGCAAGTTCGTCGCAGATCGGTATAAGGTGGCTCGATGTGTCGTGTTTTAGACTACAAATTGCTATGTCGCAGATTTGCGTACGACGAATAGAAGCGGAGTTATAGTTGTTTATATCTGTCAGGCCATGAATCACCATTGACGGCCGGATTGCCTACCACTCGAAACGATCGATGTTTGACGAAACTATGCAAGTTCGTCGCAGATCGGTATAAGGTGGGTCGTTGGGCCGTGTTTTAAGCTACAAGTTGCTATGTCGCAGATTCGCATACGTCGAATAGAAGTGGAGTTATAGTTGTTTATATCTGTGAGGCCATTAATCACCATTGACGACCGGATTACCTACCACTCGAAACGATCGATGTTTGACGAAACTATGCAAGTTCTTCGCAGATCGGTATAAGGTGGGTCGATGTGTCGTGTTTTAGGCTACAAATTGCTATGTCGCAGATTTGCATACGACGAATAGAAGCGGAGTTGTTGTTGTTTATATCTGTGAGGTCATGAATCATCATTGACGGCCAGAATGCCTACCACTCGTAACGATCGACGTTTGATGAAACTATGCAAGTTCTTCGCAGATCGGTATAAGATGGGTCGATGTGACGTGTTTTAAGCTACAAATTGCTATGTCGCAGATTTGCGTACGACGAATAGAGGCGGAGTTATAGTTGTTTATATCTGTGAGGCCATGAATCACCATTGACGGCAGGATTGCGTACCACTCGGAACGATCGACGTTTGATGAAACTATGCAAGTTCGTCGCAGATCGGTATAAGGTGGGTCGATGTGTCGTGCTTTAAGCTACAAATTGCTATGTCGCAGATTTGCATACGATGAATAGAAGCGGAGTTATAGTTCTTTATATCTGTCAGGTCATGAATCATCATTGACGGCCGGAATGCCTACCACTCGAAACGATCGATGTTTGACGAAACTATGCAAGTTCGTCGCAGATCGGTATAAGGTGGGTCGATGTGTCGTGTTTTAACCTACAAATTGCTATGTCGCAGATTCGCATACGACGAATAGAAGCGGAGTTATAGTTGTTTATATGTGTCAGGCCATGAATCACCATTGACGACCGGATTGCTTTCCACTTGAAACGACCGATGTTTGACGAAACTATGCAAGTTCGTCGCAGATCGGTATAAGGTGGCTCGATGTGTCGTGTTTTAGGCTACAAATTGCTATGCCGCAGATTTGCATACGACGAATAGAAACGGAGTTATAGTTGTTTATATCTGTGAGGTCATGAATCATCATTGACGGCCGGAATGCCTACCACTCGAAACGATCGATGTTTAACGAAACTATGCAAGTTCGTCGCAGATCGGTATAAGGTGGGTCGATGAGTCGTGTTTTAACCTACAAATTGCTATGTCGCAGATTCGCATACGACGAATAGAAGCGGAGTTATAGTTGTTTATATGTGTCAGGCCATGAATCACCATTGACGACCGGATTGCTTTCCACTTGAAACGACCGATGTTTGACGAAACTATGCAAGTTCGTCGCAGATCGGTATAAGGTGGCTCGATGTGTCGTGTTTTAGGCTACAAATTGCTATGTCGCAGATTTGCATACGACGAATAGAAGCGGAATTGTAGTTGTTTATATCTGTGAGGTCATGAAACATCATTGACGGCCAGAATGCCTACCACTCGAAACGATCGATGTTTGACGAAACTATGCAAGTTCTTCGCAGATCGGTATAAGGTGGGTCGATGTGCCGTGTTTTAAGCTACAAATTGCTATGCCGCAGATTTGCATACGACGAATAGAAGCGGAGTTATAGTTGTTTATATCTGTCAGGCCGTGAATCACCATTGACGGCCGGATTGCCTACCACTCGGAACGATCGATGTTTGACGAAACTATGCAAGTTCTTCGCAGATCGGTATAAGGTGGGTCGATGTGTCGTGTTTTAAGCTACAAATTGCTATGTCGCAGATTTGCATACGACGAATAGAAGCGGAGTTATAGTTGTTTATATCTGTCAGGCCGTGAATCACCATTGACGGCCGGATTGCCTACCACTCGGAACGATCGATGTTTGACGAAACTATGCAAGTTCTTCGCAGATCGGTATAAGGTGGGTCGATGTGTCGTGTTTTAAGCTACAAATTGCTATGTCGCAGATTTGCATACGACGAATAGAGGCGGAGTTATAGTTGTTTATATCTGTGAGGCCATGAATCACCATTGACGGCAGGATTGCCTACCACTCGGAACGATCGACGTTTGATGAAACTATGCAAGTTCGTCGCAGATCGGTATAAGGTGGGTCGATGTGTCGTGCTTTAAGCTACAAATTGCTATGTCGCAGATTTGCATACGATGAATAGAAGCGGAGTTATAGTTCTTTATATCTGTCAGGTCATGAATCATCATTGACGGCCGGAATGCCTACCACTCGAAACGATCGATGTTTGACGAAACTATGCAAGTTCGTCGCAGATCGGTATAAGGTGGGTCGATGTGTCGTGTTTTAACCTACAAATTGCTATGTCGCAGATTCGCATACGACGAATAGAAGCGGAGTTATCGATGTTTATATCTGTGAGGCCATTAACCACCATTGACGACCGGATTGCCTACCACTCGGAATGATCGACGCTTGACGAAACTATGCAAGTTCGTCGCAGATCGGTATAAGGTGGCTCGATGTGTCGTGTTTTAGACTACAAATTGCTATGTCGCAGATTTGCGTACGACGAATAGAAGCGGAGTTATAGTTGTTTATATCTGTCAGGCCATGAATCACCATTGACGGCCGGATTGCCTACCACTCGAAACGATCGATGTTTGACGAAACTATGCAAGTTCGTCGCAGATCGGTATAAGGTGGGTCGTTGGGCCGTGTTTTAAGCTACAAGTTGCTATGTCGCAGATTCGCATACGTCGAATAGAAGTGGAGTTATAGTTGTTTATATCTGTGAGGCCATTAATCACCATTGACGACCGGATTACCTACCACTCGAAACGATCGATGTTTGACGAAACTATGCAAGTTCTTCGCAGATCGGTATAAGGTGGGTCGATGTGTCGTGTTTTAGGCTACAAATTGCTATGTCGCAGAATTGCATACGACGAATAGAAGCGGAGTTGTTGTTGTTTATATCTGTGAGGTCATGAATCATCATTGACGGCCAGAATGCCTACCACTCGTAACGATCGACGTTTGATGAAACTATGCAAGTTCTTCGCAGATCGGTATAAGATGGGTCGATGTGTCGTGTTTTAAGCTACAAATTGCTATGTCGCAGATTTGCGTACGACGAATAGAAGCGGAGTTATAGTTGTTTATATCTGTCAGGCCATGAATCACCATTGACGGCCGGATTGCCTACCACTCGGAACGATCGACGTTTGCCGAAACTCTGCAAGTTCTTCGCAGATCGGTATAAGGTGGGTCGATGTGCCGTGTTTTAAGCTACAAATTGCTATGCCGCAGATTTGCATACGACGAATAGAAGCGGAGTTATAGTTGTTTATATCTGTCAGGCCGTGAATCACCATTGACGGCCGGATTGCCTACCACTCGGAACGATCGATGTTTGACGAAACTATGCAAGTTCTTCGCAGATCGGTATAAGGTGGGTCGATGTGTCGTGTTTTAACCTACAAATTGCTATGTCGCAGATTCGCATACGACGAATAGAAGCGGAGTTATAGTTGTTTATATGTGTCAGGCAATGAATCACCATTGACGACCGGATTGCTTTCCACTTGAAACGACCGATGTTTGACGAAACTATGCAAGTTCGTCGCAGATCGGTATAAGGTGGCTCGATGTGTCGTGTTTTAGGCTACAAATTGCTATGCCGCAGATTTGCATACGACGAATAGAAACGGAGTTATAGTTGTTTATATGTGTCAGGCCATGAATCACCATTGACGACCGGATTGCTTTCCACTTGAAACGACCGATGTTTGACGAAACTATGCAAGTTCGTCGCAGATCGGTATAAGGTGGCTCGATGTGTCGTGTTTTAGGCTACAAATTGCTATGTCGCAGATTTGCATACGACGAATAGAAGCGGAATTGTAGTTGTTTATATCTGTGAGGTCATGAAACATCATTGACGGCCAGAATGCCTACCACTCGAAACGATCGATGTTTGACGAAACTATGCAAGTTCTTCGCAGATCGGTATAAGGTGGGTCGATGTGCCGTGTTTTAAGCTACAAATTGCTATGCCGCAGATTTGCATACGACGAATAGAAGCGGAGTTATAGTTGTTTATATCTGTCAGGCCGTGAATCACCATTGACGGCCGGATTGCCTACCACTCGGAACGATCGATGTTTGACGAAACTATGCAAGTTCTTCGCAGATCGGTATAAGGTGGGTCGATGTGTCGTGTTTTAAGCTACAAATTGCTATGTCGCAGATTTGCATACGACGAATAGAAGCGGAGTTATAGTTGTTTATATCTGTCAGGCCGTGAATCACCATTGACGGCCGGATTGCCTACCACTCGGAACGATCGATGTTTGACGAAACTATGCAAGTTCTTCGCAGATCGGTATAAGGTGGGTCGATGTGTCGTGTTTTAAGCTACAAATTGCTATGTCGCAGATTTGCATACGACGAATAGAGGCGGAGTTATAGTTGTTTATATCTGTGAGGCCATGAATCACCATTGACGGCAGGATTGCCTACCACTCGGAACGATCGACGTTTGATGAAACTATGCAAGTTCGTCGCAGATCGGTATAAGGTGGGTCGATGTGTCGTGCTTTAAGCTACAAATTGCTATGTCGCAGATTTACATACGATGAATAGAAGCGGAGTTATAGTTCTTTATATCTGTCAGGTCATGAATCATCATTGACGGCCGGAATGCCTACCACTCGAAACGATCGATGTTTGACGAAACTATGCAAGTTCGTCGCAGATCGGTATAAGGTGGGTCGATGTGTCGTGTTTTAACCTACAAATTGCTATGTCGCAGATTCGCATACGACGAATAGAAGCGGAGTTATCGATGTTTATATCTGTGAGGCCATTAACCACCATTGACGACCGGATTGCCTACCACTCGGAATGATCGACGCTTGACGAAACTATGCAAGTTCGTCGCAGATCGGTATAAGGTGGCTCGATGTGTCGTGTTTTAGACTACAAATTGCTATGTCGCAGATTTGCGTACGACGAATAGAAGCGGAGTTATAGTTGTTTATATCTGTCAGGCCATGAATCACCATTGACGGCCGGATTGCCTACCACTCGGAACGATCGACGTTTGCCGATACTCTGCAAGTTCTTCGCAGATCGGTATAAGGTGGGTCGATGTGCCGTGTTTTAAGCTACAAATTGCTATGCCGCAGATTTGCATACGACGAATAGAAGCGGAGTTATAGTTGTTTATATCTGTCAGGCCGTGAATCACCATTGACGGCCGGATTGCCTACCACTCGGAACGATCGATGTTTGACGAAACTATGCAAGTTCTTCGCAGATCGGTATAAGGTGGGTCGATGTGTCGTGTTTTAAGCTACAAATTGCTATGTCGCAGATTTGCATACGACGAATAGAGGCGGAGTTATAGTTGTTTATATCTGTGAGGCCATGAATCACCATTGACGGCAGGATTGCCTACCACTCGGAACGATCGACGTTTGATGAAACTATGCAAGTTCGTCGCAGATCGGTATAAGGTGGGTCGATGTGTCGTGCTTTAAGCTACAAATTGCTATGTCGCAGATTTGCATACGATGAATAGAAGCGGAGTTATAGTTCTTTATATCTGTCAGGTCATGAATCATCATTGACGGCCGGAATGCCTACCACTCGAAACGATCGATGTTTGACGAAACTATGCAAGTTCGTCGCAGATCGGTATAAGGTGGGTCGATGTGTCGTGTTTTAACCTACAAATTGCTATGTCGCAGATTCGCATACGACGAATAGAAGCGGAGTTATAGTTGTTTATATGTGTCAGGCCATGAATCACCATTGACGACCGGATTGCTTTCCACTTGAAACGACCGATGTTTGACGAAACTATGCAAGTTCGTCGCAGATCGGTATAAGGTGGCTCGATGTGTCGTGTTTTAGGCTACAAATTGCTATGCCGCAGATTTGCATACGACGAATAGAAACGGAGTTATAGTTGTTTATATCTGTGAGGTCATGAATCATCATTGACGGCCGGAATGCCTACCACTCGAAACGATCGATGTTTAACGAAACTATGCAAGTTCGTCGCAGATCGGTATAAGGTGGGTCGATGAGTCGTGTTTTAACCTACAAATTGCTATGTCGCAGATTCGCATACGACGAATAGAAGCGGAGTTATAGTTGTTTATATGTGTCAGGCCATGAATCACCATTGACGACCGGATTGCTTTCCACTTGAAACGACCGATGTTTGACGAAACTATGCAAGTTCGTCGCAGATCGGTATAAGGTGGCTCGATGTGTCGTGTTTTAGGCTACAAATTGCTATGTCGCAGATTTGCATACGACGAATAGAAGCGGAATTGTAGTTGTTTATATCTGTGAGGTCATGAAACATCATTGACGGCCAGAATGCCTACCACTCGAAACGATCGATGTTTGACGAAACTATGCAAGTTCTTCGCAGATCGGTATAAGGTGGGTCGATGTGCCGTGTTTTAAGCTACAAATTGCTATGCCGCAGATTTGCATACGACGAATAGAAGCGGAGTTATAGTTGTTTATATCTGTCAGGCCGTGAATCACCATTGACGGCCGGATTGCCTACCACTCGGAACGATCGATGTTTGACGAAACTATGCAAGTTCTTCGCAGATCGGTATAAGGTGGGTCGATGTGTCGTGTTTTAAGCTACAAATTGCTATGTCGCAGATTTGCATACGACGAATAGAAGCGGAGTTATAGTTGTTTATATCTGTCAGGCCGTGAATCACCATTGACGGCCGGATTGCCTACCACTCGGAACGATCGATGTTTGACGAAACTATGCAAGTTCTTCGCAGATCGGTATAAGGTGGGTCGATGTGTCGTGTTTTAAGCTACAAATTGCTATGTCGCAGATTTGCATACGACGAATAGAGGCGGAGTTATAGTTGTTTATATCTGTGAGGCCATGAATCACCATTGACGGCAGGATTGCCTACCACTCGGAACGATCGACGTTTGATGAAACTATGCAAGTTCGTCGCAGATCGGTATAAGGTGGGTCGATGTGTCGTGCTTTAAGCTACAAATTGCTATGTCGCAGATTTGCATACGATGAATAGAAGCGGAGTTATAGTTCTTTATATCTGTCAGGTCATGAATCATCATTGACGGCCGGAATGCCTACCACTCGAAACGATCGATGTTTGACGAAACTATGCAAGTTCGTCGCAGATCGGTATAAGGTGGGTCGATGTGTCGTGTTTTAACCTACAAATTGCTATGTCGCAGATTCGCATACGACGAATAGAAGCGGAGTTATCGATGTTTATATCTGTGAGGCCATTAACCACCATTGACGACCGGATTGCCTACCACTCGGAATGATCGACGCTTGACGAAACTATGCAAGTTCGTCGCAGATCGGTATAAGGTGGCTCGATGTGTCGTGTTTTAGACTACAAATTGCTATGTCGCAGATTTGCGTACGACGAATAGAAGCGGAGTTATAGTTGTTTATATCTGTCAGGCCATGAATCACCATTGACGGCCGGATTGCCTACCACTCGAAACGATCGATGTTTGACGAAACTATGCAAGTTCGTCGCAGATCGGTATAAGGTGGGTCGTTGGGCCGTGTTTTAAGCTACAAGTTGCTATGTCGCAGATTCGCATACGTCGAATAGAAGTGGAGTTATAGTTGTTTATATCTGTGAGGCCATTAATCACCATTGACGACCGGATTACCTACCACTCGAAACGATCGATGTTTGACGAAACTATGCAAGTTCTTCGCAGATCGGTATAAGGTGGGTCGATGTGTCGTGTTTTAGGCTACAAATTGCTATGTCGCAGATTTGCATACGACGAATAGAAGCGGAGTTGTTGTTGTTTATATCTGTGAGGTCATGAATCATCATTGACGACAGGATTGCCTACCACTCGGAACGATCGACGTTTGACGAAACTATGCAAGTTCTTCGCAGATCGGTATAAGGTGGCTCGATGTGTCGTGTTTTAGGCTACAAATTGCTATGTCGCAGATTTGCATACGACGAATAGAAGCGGAGTTGTAGTTGTTTATATCTGTGAGGTCATGAATCATCATTGACGGCCAGAATGCCTACCACTCGAAACGACCGATGTTTGACGAAACTATGCAAGTTCGTCGCAGATCGGTATAAGGTGGGTCGATGTGTCGTGCTTTAAGCTACAAATTGCTATGTCGCAGATTTGCATACGACGAATAGAAGCGGAGTTATAGTTGTTTATATCTGTGAGGTCATGAATCATCATTGACGGCCGGAATGCCTACCACTCGAAACGATCGATGTTTGACGAAACTATGCACGTTCGTCGCAGATCGGTATAAGGTGGGTCGATGTGTCGTGCTTTAAGCTACAAATTGCTATGTCGCAGATTTGCATACGACGAATAGAAGCGGAGTAATAGTTGTTTATATCTGTGAGGCCATGAATCGCCATTGACGACCGGATTGCCTACCACTCGAAACGATCGATGTTTGACGAAACTATGCAAGTTCGTTGCAGATCGGCATAAGGTGGGTCGTTGGGCCGTGTTTTAAGCTACAAATCGCTATGCCGCAGATTCGCATACGACGAATAGAAGCGGAGTTATCGATGTTTATATCTGTGAGGCCATGAATCACCATTGACGACAGGATTGCCTACCACTCGGAACGATCGACGTTTGACGAAACTATGCAAGTTCTTCGCAGATCGGTATAAGGTGGGTCGATGTGTCATGTTTTAAGCTACAAATTGCTATGTCGCAGATTTGCATACGACGAATAGAGGCGGAGTTATAGTTGTTTATATCTGTGAGGCCATGAATCACCATTGACGGCAGGATTGCCTACCACTCGGAACAATCGACGTTTGACGAAACTATGCAAGTTCGTCGCAGATCGGTATAAGGTGGCTCGATGTGTCGTGTTTTAGGCTACAAATTGCTATGTCGCAGATTTGCATACGACGAATAGAAGCGGAATTGTAGTTGTTTATATCTGTGAGGTCATGAATCATCATTGACGGCCAGAATGCCTACCACTCGAAACGATCGATGTTTGACGAAACTATGCAAGTTCGTCGCAGATCGGTATAAGGTGGGTCGATGTGTCGTGTTTTAAGCTACAAATTGCTATGTCGCAGATTTGCATACGACGAATAGAAGCGGAGTAATAGTTGTTTATATCTGTGAGGCCATGAATCACCATTGACGACCTGATTGCCTACCACTCGAAACGATCGACGTTTGCCGAAACTATGCAAGTTCTTCGCAGATCGGTATAAGGTGGGTCGTTTGGCCGTGTTTTAAGCTACAACTTGCTATGTCGCAGATTCGCATACGACGAATAGAAGCGGAGTTATCGATGTTTATATCTGTGAGGCCATTAACCACCATTGACGACCGGATTGCCTACCACTCGGAATGATCGACGCTTGACGAAACTATGCAAGTTCGTCGCAGATCGGTATAAGGTGGCTCGATGTGTCGTGTTTTAGGCTACAAATTGCTATGTCGCAGATTTGCGTACGACGAATAGAAGCGGAGTTATAGTTGTTTATATCTGTCAGGCCATGAATCACCATTGACGGCCGGATTGCCTACCACTCCAAACGATCGATGTTTGACGAAACTATGCAAGTTCGTCGCAGATCGGTATAAGGTGGGTCGTTGGGCCGTGTTTTAAGCTACAAGTTGCTATGTCGCAGATTCGCATACGTCGAATAGAAGTGGAGTTATAGTTGTTTATATCTGTGAGGCCATTAATCACCATTGACGACCGGATTACCTACCACTCGAAACGATCGATGTTTGACGAAACTATGCAAGTTCGTTGCAGATCGGTATAAGGTGGTTCGTTCGGCCGTATTTAAGCTACAAATTGCTATGCCGCAGATTCGCATACGACGAATAGAAGCGGAGTTATCGATGTTTATATCTGTGAGGCCATGAATCACCATTGACGACAGGATTGCCTACCACTCGGAACGATCGACGTTTGACGAAACTATGCAAGTTCTTCGCAGATCGGTATAAGATGGGTCGATGTGTTGCGTTTTAAGCTACAAATTGCTATGTCGCAGATTCGCGTACTACGAATAGATGTGGAGTTATAGTTGTTTATATCTGTCAGGCCATGAATCACCATTGACGGCCGGAATGCCTACCACTCGAAACGATCGATGTTTGACGAAACTATGCAAGTTCGTCGCAGATCGGTATAAGGTGGGTCGTTGGTCCATGTTTTAAGCTACAAGTTGCTGTGTCGCAGATTCGCATACGACGAATAGAAGCGGAGTTATCGATGTTTATATCTGTGAGGCCATTAATCACCATTGACGACAGGATTGCCTATCACTCGAAACGATCGATGTTTGACGAAACTATGCAAGTTCTTCGCAGGTCGGTATAAGGTGGGTCGAAGTGTCGTGTTTTAGGCTACAAATTGCTACGTCGCAGATTTGCATACGACGAATAGAAGCTGAGTTGTTGTTGTTTATATCTGTGAGGTCATGAATCATCATTGACGGCCAGAATGCCTACCACTCGTAACGATCGACGTTTGACGAAACTATGCAAGTTCTTCGCAGATCGGTATAAGATGGGTCGATGTGTCGTGTTTTAAGCTACAAATTGCTATGTCGCAGATTTGCGTACGACGAATAGAAGCGGAGTTATAGTTGTTTATATCTGTCAGGCCATGAATCACCATTGACGGCCGGATTGCCTACCACTCGAAACGATCGATGTTTGACGAAACTATGCAAGTTCGTTGCAGATCGGTATAAGGTGGTTCGTTCGGCCGTATTTAAGCTACAAATTGCTATGCCGCAGATTCGCATACGACGAATAGAAGCGGAGTTATCGATGTTTATATCTGTGAGGCCATGAATCACCATTGACGACAGGATTGCCTACCACTCGGAACGATCGACGTTTGACGAAACTATGCAAGTTCTTCGCAGATCGGTATAAGATGGGTCGATGTGTTGCGTTTTAAGCTACAAATTGCTATGTCGCAGATTCGCGTACTACGAATAGAAGTGGAGTTATAGTTGTTTATATCTGTCAGGCCATGAATCACCATTGACGGCCGGATTGCCTTCCACTCGAAACGATCGATGTTTGACGAAACTATGCAAGTTCGTCGCAGATCGGTATAAGGTGGGTCGTTGGTCCATGTTTTAAGCTACAAGTTGCTGTGTCGCAGATTCGCATACGACGAATAGAAGCGGAGTTATCGATGTTTATATCTGTGAGGCCATTAATCACCATTGACGACAGGATTGCCTATCACTCGAAACGATCGATGTTTGACGAAACTATGCAAGTTCTTCGCAGGTCGGTATAAGGTGGGTCGTTGGGCCGTGTTTTAAGCTACAAGTTGCTATGTCGCAGATTCGCATACGTCGAATAGAAGTGGAGTTATAGTTGTTTATATCTGTGAGGCCATTAATCACCATTGACGACCGGATTACCTACCACTCGAAACGATCGATGTTTGACGAAACTATGCAAGTTCTTCGCAGATCGGTATAAGGTGGGTCGATGTGTCGTGTTTTAGGCTACAAATTGCTATGTCGCAGATTTGCATACGACGAATAGAAGCGGAGTTGTTGTTGTTTATATCTGTGAGGTCATGAATCATCATTGACGACAGGATTGCCTACCACTCGGAACGATCGACGTTTGACGAAACTATGCAAGTTCTTCGCAGATCGGTATAAGGTGGCTCGATGTGTCGTGTTTTAGGCTACAAATTGCTATGTCGCAGATTTGCATACGACGAATAGAAGCGGAGTTGTAGTTGTTTATATCTGTGAGGTCATGAATCATCATTGACGGCCAGAATGCCTACCACTCGAAACGACCGATGTTTGACGAAACTATGCAAGTTCGTCGCAGATCGGTATAAGGTGGGTCGATGTGTCGTGCTTTAAGCTACAAATTGCTATGTCGCAGATTTGCATACGACGAATAGAAGCGGAGTTATAGTTGTTTATATCTGTGAGGTCATGAATCATCATTGACGGCCGGAATGCCTACCACTCGAAACGATCGATGTTTGACGAAACTATGCACGTTCGTCGCAGATCGGTATAAGGTGGGTCGATGTGTCGTGCTTTAAGCTACAAATTGCTATGTCGCAGATTTGCATACGACGAATAGAAGCGGAGTAATAGTTGTTTATATCTGTGAGGCCATGAATCGCCATTGACGACCGGATTGCCTACCACTCGAAACGATCGATGTTTGACGAAACTATGCAAGTTCGTTGCAGATCGGCATAAGGTGGGTCGTTGGGCCGTGTTTTAAGCTACAAATCGCTATGCCGCAGATTCGCATACGACGAATAGAAGCGGAGTTATCGATGTTTATATCTGTGAGGCCATGAATCACCATTGACGACAGGATTGCCTACCACTCGGAACGATCGACGTTTGACGAAACTATGCAAGTTCTTCGCAGATCGGTATAAGGTGGGTCGATGTGTCATGTTTTAAGCTACAAATTGCTATGTCGCAGATTTGCATACGACGAATAGAGGCGGAGTTATAGTTGTTTATATCTGTGAGGCCATGAATCACCATTGACGGCAGGATTGCCTACCACTCGGAACGATCGACGTTTGACGAAACTATGCAAGTTCGTCGCAGATCGGTATAAGGTGGCTCGATGTGTCGTGTTTTAGGCTACAAATTGCTATGTCGCAGATTTGCATACGACGAATAGAAGCGGAATTGTAGTTGTTTATATCTGTGAGGTCATGAATCATCATTGACGGCCAGAATGCCTACCACTCGAAACGATCGATGTTTGACGAAACTATGCAAGTTCGTCGCAGATCGGTATAAGGTGGGTCGATGTGTCGGGCTTTAAGCTACAAATTGCTATGTCGCAGATTTGCATACGACGAATAGAAGCGGAGTAATAGTTGTTTATATCTGTGAGGCCATGAATCACCATTGACGACCGGATTGCCTACCACTCGAAACGATCGACGTTTGCCGAAACTATGCAAGTTCTTCGCAGATCGGTATAAGGTGGGTCGTTTGGCCGTGTTTTAAGCTACATCTTGCTATGTCGCAGATTCGCATACGACGAATAGAAGCGGAGTTATCGATGTTTATATCTGTGAGGCCATTAACCACCATTGACGACCGGATTGCCTACCACTCGGAATGATCGACGCTTGACGAAACTATGCAAGTTCGTCGCAGATCGGTATAAGGTGGCTCGATGTGTCGTGTTTTAGGCTACAAATTGCTATGTCGCAGATTTGCGTACGACGAATAGAAGCGGAGTTATAGTTGTTTATATCTGTCAGGCCATGAATCACCATTGACGGCCGGATTGCCTACCACTCCAAACGATCGATGTTTGACGAAACTATGCAAGTTCGTCGCAGATCGGTATAAGGTGGGTCGTTGGGCCGTGTTTTAAGCTACAAGTTGCTATGTCGCAGATTCGCATACGTCGAATAGAAGTGGAGTTATAGTTGTTTATATCTGTGAGGCCATTAATCACCATTGACGACCGGATTACCTACCACTCGAAACGATCGATGTTTGACGAAACTATGCAAGTTCGTTGCAGATCGGTATAAGGTGGTTCGTTCGGCCGTATTTAAGCTACAAATTGCTATGCCGCAGATTCGCATACGACGAATAGAAGCGGAGTTATCGATGTTTATATCTGTGAGGCCATGAATCACCATTGACGACAGGATTGCCTACCACTCGGAACGATCGACGTTTGACGAAACTATGCAAGTTCTTCGCAGATCGGTATAAGATGGGTCGATGTGTTGCGTTTTAAGCTACAAATTGCTATGTCGCAGATTCGCGTACTACGAATAGAAGTGGAGTTCTAGTTGTTTATATCTGTCAGGCCATGAATCACCATTGACGGCCGGATTGCCTTCCACTCGAAACGATCGATGTTTGACGAAACTATGCAAGTTCGTCGCAGATCGGTATAAGGTGGGTCGTTGGTCCATGTTTTAAGCTACAAGTTGCTGTGTCGCAGATTCGCATACGACGAATAGAAGCGGAGTTATCGATGTTTATATCTGTGAGGCCATTAATCACCATTGACGACAGGATTGCCTATCACTCGAAACGATCGATGTTTGACGAAACTATGCAAGTTCTTCGCAGGTCGGTATAAGGTGGGTCGAAGTGTCGTGTTTTAGGCTACAAATTGCTACGTCGCAGATTTGCATACGACGAATAGAAGCGGAGTTGTTGTTGTTTATATCTGTGAGGTCATGAATCATCATTGACGGCCAGAATGCCTACCACTCGTAACGATCGACGTTTGACGAAACTATGCAAGTTCTTCGCAGATCGGTATAAGATGGGTCGATGTGTCGTGTTTTAAGCTACAAATTGCTATGTCGCAGATTTGCGTACGACGAATAGAAGCGGAGTTATAGTTGTTTATATCTGTCAGGCCATGAATCACCATTGACGGCCGGATTGCCTACCACTCGAAACGATCGATGTTTGACGAAACTATGCAAGTTCGTTGCAGATCGGTATAAGGTGGTTCGTTCGGCCGTATTTAAGCTACAAATTGCTATGCCGCAGATTCGCATACGACGAATAGAAGCGGAGTTATCGATGTTTATATCTGTGAGGCCATGAATCACCATTGACGACAGGATTGCCTACCACTCGGAACGATCGACGTTTGACGAAACTATGCAAGTTCTTCGCAGATCGGTATAAGATGGGTCGATGTGTTGCGTTTTAAGCTACAAATTGCTATGTCGCAGATTCGCGTACTACGAATAGAAGTGGAGTTATAGTTGTTTATATCTGTCAGGCCATGAATCACCATTGACGGCCGGATTGCCTTCCACTCGAAACGATCGATGTTTGACGAAACTATGCAAGTTCGTCGCAGATCGGTATAAGGTGGGTCGTTGGTCCATGTTTTAAGCTACAAGTTGCTGTGTCGCAGATTCGCATACGACGAATAGAAGCGGAGTTATCGATGTTTATATCTGTCAGGCCGTGAATCACCATTGACGGCCGGATTGCCTACCACTCGGAACGATCGATGTTTGACGAAACTATGCAAGTTCTTCGCAGATCGGTATAAGGTGGGTCGATGTGTCGTGTTTTAAGCTACAAATTGCTATGTCGCAGATTTGCATACGACGAATAGAGGCGGAGTTATAGTTGTTTATATCTGTGAGGCCATGAATCACCATTGACGGCAGGATTGCCTACCACTCGGAACGATCGACGTTTGATGAAACTATGCAAGTTCGTCGCAGATCGGTATAAGGTGGGTCGATGTGCCGTGTTTTAAGCTACAAATTGCTATGCCGCAGATTTGCATACGACGAATAGAAGCGGAGTTATAGTTGTTTATATCTGTCAGGCCGTGAATCACCATTGACGGCCGGATTGCCTACCACTCGGAACGATCAATGTTTGACGAAACTATGCAAGTTCTTCGCAGATCGGTATAAGGTGGGTCGATGTGTCGTGTTTTAAGCTACAAATTGCTATGTCGCAGATTTGCATACGACGAATAGAGGCGGAGTTATAGTTGTTTATATCTGTGAGGCCATGAATCACCATTGACGGCAGGATTGCCTACCACTCGGAACGATCGACGTTTGATGAAACTATGCAAGTTCGTCGCAGATCGGTATAAGGTGGGTCGATGTGTCGTGCTTTAAGCTACAAATTGCTATGTCGCAGATTTGCATACGATGAATAGAAGCGGAGTTATAGTTCTTTATATCTGTCAGGTCATGAATCATCATTGACGGCCGGAATGCCTACCACTCGAAACGATCGATGTTTGACGAAACTATGCAAGTTCGTCGCAGATCGGTATAAGGTGGGTCGATGTGTCGTGTTTTAACCTACAAATTGCTATGTCGCAGATTCGCATACGACGAATAGAAGCGGAGTTATAGTTGTTTATATGTGTCAGGCCATGAATCACCATTGACGACCGGATTGCTTTCCACTTGAAACGACCGATGTTTGACGAAACTATGCAAGTTCGTCGCAGATCGGTATAAGGTGGCTCGATGTGTCGTGTTTTAGGCTACAAATTGCTATGCCGCAGATTTGCATACGACGAATAGAAACGGAGTTATAGTTGTTTATATCTGTGAGGTCATGAATCATCATTGACGGCCGGAATGCCTACCACTCGAAACGATCGATGTTTAACGAAACTATGCAAGTTCGTCGCAGATCGGTATAAGGTGGGTCGATGAGTCGTGTTTTAACCTACAAATTGCTATGTCGCAGATTCGCATACGACGAATAGAAGCGGAGTTATAGTTGTTTATATGTGTCAGGCCATGAATCACCATTGACGACCGGATTGCTTTCCACTTGAAACGACCGATGTTTGACGAAACTATGCAAGTTCGTCGCAGATCGGTATAAGGTGGCTCGATGTGTCGTGTTTTAGGCTACAAATTGCTATGTCGCAGATTTGCATACGACGAATAGAAGCGGAATTGTAGTTGTTTATATCTGTGAGGTCATGAAACATCATTGACGGCCAGAATGCCTACCACTCGAAACGATCGATGTTTGACGAAACTATGCAAGTTCTTCGCAGATCGGTATAAGGTGGGTCGATGTGCCGTGTTTTAAGCTACAAATTGCTATGCCGCAGATTTGCATACGACGAATAGAAGCGGAGTTATAGTTGTTTATATCTGTCAGGCCGTGAATCACCATTGACGGCCGGATTGCCTACCACTCGGAACGATCGATGTTTGACGAAACTATGCAAGTTCTTCGCAGATCGGTATAAGGTGGGTCGATGTGTCGTGTTTTAAGCTACAAATTGCTATGTCGCAGATTTGCATACGACGAATAGAAGCGGAGTTATAGTTGTTTATATCTGTCAGGCCGTGAATCACCATTGACGGCCGGATTGCCTACCACTCGGAACGATCGATGTTTGACGAAACTATGCAAGTTCTTCGCAGATCGGTATAAGGTGGGTCGATGTGTCGTGTTTTAAGCTACAAATTGCTATGTCGCAGATTTGCATACGACGAATAGAGGCGGAGTTATAGTTGTTTATATCTGTGAGGCCATGAATCACCATTGACGGCAGGATTGCCTACCACTCGGAACGATCGACGTTTGATGAAACTATGCAAGTTCGTCGCAGATCGGTATAAGGTGGGTCGATGTGTCGTGCTTTAAGCTACAAATTGCTATGTCGCAGATTTGCATACGATGAATAGAAGCGGAGTTATAGTTCTTTATATCTGTCAGGTCATGAATCATCATTGACGGCCGGAATGCCTACCACTCGAAACGATCGATGTTTGACGAAACTATGCAAGTTCGTCGCAGATCGGTATAAGGTGGGTCGATGTGTCGTGTTTTAACCTACAAATTGCTATGTCGCAGATTCGCATACGACGAATAGAAGCGGAGTTATCGATGTTTATATCTGTGAGGCCATTAACCACCATTGACGACCGGATTGCCTACCACTCGGAATGATCGACGCTTGACGAAACTATGCAAGTTCGTCGCAGATCGGTATAAGGTGGCTCGATGTGTCGTGTTTTAGACTACAAATTGCTATGTCGCAGATTTGCGTACGACGAATAGAAGCGGAGTTATAGTTGTTTATATCTGTCAGGCCATGAATCACCATTGACGGCCGGATTGCCTACCACTCGAAACGATCGATGTTTGACGAAACTATGCAAGTTCGTCGCAGATCGGTATAAGGTGGGTCGTTGGGCCGTGTTTTAAGCTACAAGTTGCTATGTCGCAGATTCGCATACGTCGAATAGAAGTGGAGTTATAGTTGTTTATATCTGTGAGGCCATTAATCACCATTGACGACCGGATTACCTACCACTCGAAACGATCGATGTTTGACGAAACTATGCAAGTTCTTCGCAGATCGGTATAAGATGGGTCGATGTGACGTGTTTTAAGCTACAAATTGCTATGTCGCAGATTTGCGTACGAGGAATAGAAGCGGAGTTATAGTTGTTTATATCTGTCAGGCCATGAATCACCATTGACGGCCGGATTGCCTACCACTCGGAACGATCGACGTTTGCCGAAACTCTGCAAGTTCTTCGCAGATCGGTATAAGGTGGGTCGATGTGCCGTGTTTTAAGCTACAAATTGCTATGCCGCAGATTTGCATACGACGAATAGAAGCGGAGTTATAGTTGTTTATATCTGTCAGGCCGTGAATCACCATTGACGGCCGGATTGCCTACCACTCGGAACGATCAATGTTTGACGAAACTATGCAAGTTCTTCGCAGATCGGTATAAGGTGGGTCGATGTGTCGTGTTTTAAGCTACAAATTGCTATGTCGCAGATTTGCATACGACGAATAGAGGCGGAGTTATAGTTGTTTATATCTGTGAGGCCATGAATCACCATTGACGGCAGGATTGCCTACCACTCGGAACGATCGACGTTTGATGAAACTATGCAAGTTCGTCGCAGATCGGTATAAGGTGGGTCGATGTGTCGTGCTTTAAGCTACAAATTGCTATGTCGCAGATTTGCATACGATGAATAGAAGCGGAGTTATAGTTCTTTATATCTGTCAGGTCATGAATCATCATTGACGGCCGGAATGCCTACCACTCGAAACGATCGATGTTTAACGAAACTATGCAAGTTCGTCGCAGATCGGTATAAGGTGGGTCGATGAGTCGTGTTTTAACCTACAAATTGCTATGTCGCAGATTCGCATACGACGAATAGAAGCGGAGTTATAGTTGTTTATATGTGTCAGGCCATGAATCACCATTGACGACCGGATTGCTTTCCACTTGAAACGACCGATGTTTGACGAAACTATGCAAGTTCGTCGCAGATCGGTATAAGGTGGCTCGATGTGTCGTGTTTTAGGCTACAAATTGCTATGTCGCAGATTTGCATACGACGAATAGAAGCGGAATTGTAGTTGTTTATATCTGTGAGGTCATGAAACATCATTGACGGCCAGAATGCCTACCACTCGAAACGATCGATGTTTGACGAAACTATGCAAGTTCTTCGCAGATCGGTATAAGGTGGGTCGATGTGCCGTGTTTTAAGCTACAAATTGCTATGCCGCAGATTTGCATACGACGAATAGAAGCGGAGTTATAGTTGTTTATATCTGTCAGGCCGTGAATCACCATTGACGGCCGGATTGCCTACCACTCGGAACGATCGATGTTTGACGAAACTATGCAAGTTCTTCGCAGATCGGTATAAGGTGGGTCGATGTGTCGTGTTTTAAGCTACAAATTGCTATGTCGCAGATTTGCATACGACGAATAGAAGCGGAGTTATAGTTGTTTATATCTGTCAGGCCGTGAATCACCATTGACGGCCGGATTGCCTACCACTCGGAACGATCGATGTTTGACGAAACTATGCAAGTTCTTCGCAGATCGGTATAAGGTGGGTCGATGTGTCGTGTTTTAAGCTACAAATTGCTATGTCGCAGATTTGCATACGACGAATAGAGGCGGAGTTATAGTTGTTTATATCTGTGAGGCCATGAATCACCATTGACGGCAGGATTGCCTACCACTCGGAACGATCGACGTTTGATGAAACTATGCAAGTTCGTCGCAGATCGGTATAAGGTGGGTCGATGTGTCGTGCTTTAAGCTACAAATTGCTATGTCGCAGATTTGCATACGATGAATAGAAGCGGAGTTATAGTTCTTTATATCTGTCAGGTCATGAATCATCATTGACGGCCGGAATGCCTACCACTCGAAACGATCGATGTTTGACGAAACTATGCAAGTTCGTCGCAGATCGGTATAAGGTGGGTCGATGTGTCGTGTTTTAACCTACAAATTGCTATGTCGCAGATTCGCATACGACGAATAGAAGCGGAGTTATCGATGTTTATATCTGTGAGGCCATTAACCACCATTGACGACCGGATTGCCTACCACTCGGAATGATCGACGCTTGACGAAACTATGCAAGTTCGTCGCAGATCGGTATAAGGTGGCTCGATGTGTCGTGTTTTAGACTACAAATTGCTATGTCGCAGATTTGCGTACGACGAATAGAAGCGGAGTTATAGTTGTTTATATCTGTCAGGCCATGAATCACCATTGACGGCCGGATTGCCTACCACTCGAAACGATCGATGTTTGACGAAACTATGCAAGTTCGTCGCAGATCGGTATAAGGTGGGTCGTTGGGCCGTGTTTTAAGCTACAAGTTGCTATGTCGCAGATTCGCATACGTCGAATAGAAGTGGAGTTATAGTTGTTTATATCTGTGAGGCCATTAATCACCATTGACGACCGGATTACCTACCACTCGAAACGATCGATGTTTGACGAAACTATGCAAGTTCTTCGCAGATCGGTATAAGGTGGGTCGATGTGTCGTGTTTTAGGCTACAAATTGCTATGTCGCAGATTTGCATACGACGAATAGAAGCGGAGTTGTTGTTGTTTATATCTGTGAGGTCATGAATCATCATTGACGGCCAGAATGCCTACCACTCGTAACGATCGACGTTTGATGAAACTATGCAAGTTCTTCGCAGATCGGTATAAGATGGGTCGATGTGTCGTGTTTTAAGCTACAAATTGCTATGTCGCAGATTTGCGTACGACGAATAGAAGCGGAGTTATAGTTGTTTATATCTGTCAGGCCATGAATCACCATTGACGGCCGGATTGCCTACCACTCGGAACGATCGACGTTTGCCGAAACTCTGCAAGTTCTTCGCAGATCGGTATAAGGTGGGTCGATGTGCCGTGTTTTAAGCTACAAATTGCTATGCCGCAGATTTGCATACGACGAATAGAAGCGGAGTTATAGTTGTTTATATCTGTCAGGCCGTGAATCACCATTGACGGCCGGATTGCCTACCACTGGAACGATCGATGTTTGACGAAACTATGCAAGTTCTTCGCAGATCGGTATAAGGTGGGTCGATGTGTCGTGTTTTAACCTACAAATTGCTATGTCGCAGATTCGCATACGACGAATAGAAGCGGAGTTATAGTTGTTTATATGTGTCAGGCCATGAATCACCATTGACGACCGGATTGCTTTCCACTTGAAACGACCGATGTTTGACGAAACTATGCAAGTTCGTCGCAGATCGGTATAAGGTGGCTCGATGTGTCGTGTTTTAGGCTACAAATTGCTATGCCGCAGATTTGCATACGACGAATAGAAACGGAGTTATAGTTGTTTATATCTGTGAGGTCATGAATCATCATTGACGGCCGGAATGCCTACCACTCGAAACGATCGATGTTTAACGAAACTATGCAAGTTCGTCGCAGATCGGTATAAGGTGGGTCGATGAGTCGTGTTTTAACCTACAAATTGCTATGTCGCAGATTCGCATACGACGAATAGAAGCGGAGTTATAGTTGTTTATATGTGTCAGGCCATGAATCACCATTGACGACCGGATTGCTTTCCACTTGAAACGACCGATGTTTGACGAAACTATGCAAGTTCGTCGCAGATCGGTATAAGGTGGCTCGATGTGTCGTGTTTTAGGCTACAAATTGCTATGTCGCAGATTTGCATACGACGAATAGAAGCGGAATTGTAGTTGTTTATATCTGTGAGGTCATGAAACATCATTGACGGCCAGAATGCCTACCACTCGAAACGATCGATGTTTGACGAAACTATGCAAGTTCTTCGCAGATCGGTATAAGGTGGGTCGATGTGCCGTGTTTTAAGCTACAAATTGCTATGCCGCAGATTTGCATACGACGAATAGAAGCGGAGTTATAGTTGTTTATATCTGTCAGGCCGTGAATCACCATTGACGGCCGGATTGCCTACCACTCGGAACGATCGATGTTTGACGAAACTATGCAAGTTCTTCGCAGATCGGTATAAGGTGGGTCGATGTGTCGTGTTTTAAGCTACAAATTGCTATGTCGCAGATTTGCATACGACGAATAGAAGCGGAGTTATAGTTGTTTATATCTGTCAGGCCGTGAATCACCATTGACGGCCGGATTGCCTACCACTCGGAACGATCGATGTTTGACGAAACTATGCAAGTTCTTCGCAGATCGGTATAAGGTGGGTCGATGTGTCGTGTTTTAAGCTACAAATTGCTATGTCGCAGATTTGCATACGACGAATAGAGGCGGAGTTATAGTTGTTTATATCTGTGAGGCCATGAATCACCATTGACGGCAGGATTGCCTACCACTCGGAACGATCGACGTTTGATGAAACTATGCAAGTTCGTCGCAGATCGGTATAAGGTGGGTCGATGTGTCGTGCTTTAAGCTACAAATTGCTATGTCGCAGATTTGCATACGATGAATAGAAGCGGAGTTATAGTTCTTTATATCTGTCAGGTCATGAATCATCATTGACGGCCGGAATGCCTACCACTCGAAACGATCGATGTTTGACGAAACTATGCAAGTTCGTCGCAGATCGGTATAAGGTGGGTCGATGTGTCGTGTTTTAACCTACAAATTGCTATGTCGCAGATTCGCATACGACGAATAGAAGCGGAGTTATCGATGTTTATATCTGTGAGGCCATTAACCACCATTGACGACCGGATTGCCTACCACTCGGAATGATCGACGCTTGACGAAACTATGCAAGTTCGTCGCAGATCGGTATAAGGTGGCTCGATGTGTCGTGTTTTAGACTACAAATTGCTATGTCGCAGATTTGCGTACGACGAATAGAAGCGGAGTTATAGTTGTTTATATCTGTCAGGCCATGAATCACCATTGACGGCCGGATTGCCTACCATTCGGAACGATCGACGTTTGCCGAAACTCTGCAAGTTCTTCGCAGATCGGTATAAGGTGGGTCGATGTGCCGTGTTTTAAGCTACAAATTGCTATGCCGCAGATTTGCATACGACGAATAGAAGCGGAGTTATAGTTGTTTATATCTGTCAGGCCGTGAATCACCATTGACGGCCGGATTGCCTACCACTCGGAACGATCGATGTTTGACGAAACTATGCAAGTTCTTCGCAGATCGGTATAAGGTGGGTCGATGTGTCGTGTTTTAAGCTACAAATTGCTATGTCGCAGATTTGCATACGACGAATAGAGGCGGAGTTATAGTTGTTTATATCTGTGAGGCCATGAATCACCATTGACGGCAGGATTGCCTACCACTCGGAACGATCGACGTTTGATGAAACTATGCAAGTTCGTCGCAGATCGGTATAAGGTGGGTCGATGTGTCGTGCTTTAAGCTACAAATTGCTATGTCGCAGATTTTCATACGATGAATAGAAGCGGAGTTATAGTTCTTTATATCTGTCAGGTCATGAATCATCATTGACGGCCGGAATGCCTACCACTCGAAACGATCGATGTTTGACGAAACTATGCAAGTTCGTCGCAGATCGGTATAAGGTGGGTCGATGTGTCGTGTTTTAACCTACAAATTGCTATGTCGCAGATTCGCATACGACGAATAGAAGCGGAGTTATAGTTGTTTATATGTGTCAGGCCATGAATCACCATTGACGACCGGATTGCTTTCCACTTGAAACGACCGATGTTTGACGAAACTATGCAAGTTCGTCGCAGATCGGTATAAGGTGGCTCGATGTGTCGTGTTTTAGGCTACAAATTGCTATGACGCAGATTTGCATACGACGAATAGAAACGGAGTTATAGTTGTTTATATCTGTGAGGTCATGAATCATCATTGACGGCCGGAATGCCTACCACTCGAAACGATCGATGTTTAACGAAACTATGCAAGTTCGTCGCAGATCGGTATAAGGTGGGTCGATGAGTCGTGTTTTAACCTACAAATTGCTATGTCGCAGATTCGCATACGACGAATAGAAGCGGAGTTATAGTTGTTTATATGTGTCAGGCCATGAATCACCATTGACGACCGGATTGCTTTCCACTTGAAACGACCGATGTTTGACGAAACTATGCAAGTTCGTCGCAGATCGGTATAAGGTGGCTCGATGTGTCGTGTTTTAGGCTACAAATTGCTATGTCGCAGATTTGCATACGACGAATAGAAGCGGAATTGTAGTTGTTTATATCTGTGAGGTCATGAAACATCATTGACGGCCAGAATGCCTACCACTCGAAACGATCGATGTTTGACGAAACTATGCAAGTTCTTCGCAGATCGGTATAAGGTGGGTCGATGTGCCGTGTTTTAAGCTACAAATTGCTATGCCGCAGATTTGCATACGACGAATAGAAGCGGAGTTATAGTTGTTTATATCTGTCAGGCCGTGAATCACCATTGACGGCCGGATTGCCTACCACTCGGAACGATCGATGTTTGACGAAACTATGCAAGTTCTTCGCAGATCGGTATAAGGTGGGTCGATGTGTCGTGTTTTAAGCTACAAATTGCTATGTCGCAGATTTGCATACGACGAATAGAAGCGGAGTTATAGTTGTTTATATCTGTCAGGCCGTGAATCACCATTGACGGCCGGATTGCCTACCACTCGGAACGATCGATGTTTGACGAAACTATGCAAGTTCTTCGCAGATCGGTATAAGGTGGGTCGATGTGTCGTGTTTTAAGCTACAAATTGCTATGTCGCAGATTTGCATACGACGAATAGAGGCGGAGTTATAGTTGTTTATATCTGTGAGGCCATGAATCACCATTGACGGCAGGATTGCCTACCACTCGGAACGATCGACGTTTTATGAAACTATGCAAGTTCGTCGCAGATCGGTATAAGGTGGGTCGATGTGTCGTGCTTTAAGCTACAAATTGCTATGTCGCAGATTTGCATACGATGAATAGAAGCGGAGTTATAGTTCTTTATATCTGTCAGGTCATGAATCATCATTGACGGCCGGAATGCCTACCACTCGAAACGATCGATGTTTGACGAAACTATGCAAGTTCGTCGCAGATCGGTATAAGGTGGGTCGATGTGTCGTGTTTTAACCTACAAATTGCTATGTCGCAGATTCGCATACGACGAATAGAAGCGGAGTTATCGATGTTTATATCTGTGAGGCCATTAACCACCATTGACGACCGGATTGCCTACCACTCGGAATGATCGACGCTTGACGAAACTATGCAAGTTCGTCGCAGATCGGTATAAGGTGGCTCGATGTGTCGTGTTTTAGACTACAAATTGCTATGTCGCAGATTTGCGTACGACGAATAGAAGCGGAGTTATAGTTGTTTATATCTGTCAGGCCATGAATCACCATTGACGGCCGGATTGCCTACCACTCGAAACGATCGATGTTTGACGAAACTATGCAAGTTCGTCGCAGATCGGTATAAGGTGGGTCGTTGGGCCGTGTTTTAAGCTACAAGTTGCTATGTCGCAGATTCGCATACGTCGAATAGAAGTGGAGTTATAGTTGTTTATATCTGTGAGGCCATTAATCACCATTGACGACCGGATTACCTACCACTCGAAACGATCGATGTTTGACGAAACTATGCAAGTTCTTCGCAGATCGGTATAAGGTGGGTCGATGTGTCGTGTTTTAGGCTACAAATTGCTATGTCGCAGATTTGCATACGACGAATAGAAGCGGAGTTGTTGTTGTTTATATCTGTGAGGTCATGAATCATCATTGACGACAGGATTGCCTACCACTCGGAACGATCGACGTTTGACGAAACTATGCAAGTTCTTCGCAGATCGGTATAAGGTGGCTCGATGTGTCGTGCTTTAGGCTACAAATTGCTATGTCGCAGATTTGCATACGACGAATAGAAGCGGAGTTGTAGTTGTTTATATCTGTGAGGTCATGAATCATCATTGACGGCCAGAATGCCTACCACTCGAAACGACCGATGTTTGACGAAACTATGCAAGTTCGTCGCAGATCGGTATAAGGTGGGTCGATGTGTCGTGCTTTAAGCTACAAATTGCTATGTCGCAGATTTGCATACGACGAATAGAAGCGGAGTTATAGTTGTTTATATCTGTGAGGTCATGAATCATCATTGACGGCCGGAATGCCTACCACTCGAAACGATCGATGTTTGACGAAACTATGCACGTTCGTCGCAGATCGGTATAAGGTGGGTCGATGTGTCGTGCTTTAAGCTACAAATTGCTATGTCGCAGATTTGCATACGACGAATAGAAGCGGAGTAATAGTTGTTTATATCTGTGAGGCCATGAATCGCCATTGACGACCGGATTGCCTACCACTCGAAACGATCGATGTTTGACGAAACTATGCAAGTTCGTTGCAGATCGGCATAAGGTGGGTCGTTGGGCCGTGTTTTAAGCTACAAATCGCTATGCCGCAGATTCGCATACGACGAATAGAAGCGGAGTTATCGATGTTTATATCTGTGAGGCCATGAATCACCATTGACGACTGGATTGCCTACCACTCGGAACGATCGACGTTTGACGAAACTATGCAAGTTCTTCGCAGATCGGTATAAGGTGGGTCGATGTGTCATGTTTTAAGCTACAAATTGCTATGTCGCAGATTTGCATACGACGAATAGAGGCGGAGTTATAGTTGTTTATATCTGTGAGGCCATGAATCACCATTGACGGCAGGATTGCCTACCACTCGGAACAATCGACGTTTGACGAAACTATGCAAGTTCGTCGCAGATCGGTATAAGGTGGCTCGATGTGTCGTGTTTTAGGCTACAAATTGCTATGTCGCAGATTTGCATACGACGAATAGAAGCGGAATTGTAGTTGTTTATATCTGTGAGGTCATGAATCATCATTGACGGCCAGAATGCCTACCACTCGAAACGATCGATGTTTGACGAAACTATGCAAGTTCGTCGCAGATCGGTATAAGGTGGGTCGATGTGTCGGGCTTTAAGCTACAAATTGCTATGTCGCAGATTTGCATACGACGAATAGAAGCGGAGTAATAGTTGTTTATATCTGTGAGGCCATGAATCACCATTGACGACCGGATTGCCTACCACTCGAAACGATCGACGTTTGACGAAACTATGCAAGTTCTTCGCAGATCGGTATAAGGTGGGTCGTTGGGCCGTGTTTTAAGCTACAACTTGCTATGTCGCAGATTCGCATACGACGAATAGAAGCGGAGTTATCGATGTTTATATCTGTGAGGCCATTAACCACCATTGACGACCGGATTGCCTACCACTCGGAATGATCGACGCTTGACGAAACTATGCAAGTTCGTCGCAGATCGGTATAAGGTGGCTCGATGTGTCGTGTTTTAGGCTACAAATTGCTATGTCGCAGATTTGCGTACGACGAATAGAAGCGGAGTTATAGTTGTTTATATCTGTCAGGCCATGAATCACCATTGACGGCCGGATTGCCTACCACTCCAAACGATCGATGTTTGACGAAACTATGCAAGTTCGTCGCAGATCGGTATAAGGTGGGTCGTTGGGCCGTGTTTTAAGCTACAAGTTGCTATGTCGCAGATTCGCATACGTCGAATAGAAGTGGAGTTATAGTTGTTTATATCTGTGAGGCCATTAATCACCATTGACGACCGGATTACCTACCACTCGAAACGATCGATGTTTGACGAAACTATGCAAGTTCGTTGCAGATCGGTATAAGGTGGTTCGTTCGGCCGTATTTAAGCTACAAATTGCTATGCCGCAGATTCGCATACGACGAATAGAAGCGGAGTTATCGATGTTTATATCTGTGAGGCCATGAATCACCATTGACGACAGGATTGCCTACCACTCGGAACGATCGACGTTTGACGAAACTATGCAAGTTCTTCGCAGATCGGTATAAGATGGGTCGATGTGTTGCGTTTTAAGCTACAAATTGCTATGTCGCAGATTCGCGTACTACGAATAGAAGTGGAGTTATAGTTGTTTATATCTGTCAGGCCATGAATCACCATTGACGGCCGGATTGCCTTCCACTCGAAACGATCGATGTTTGACGAAACTATGCAAGTTCGTCGCAGATCGGTATAAGGTGGGTCGTTGGTCCATGTTTTAAGCTACAAGTTGCTGTGTCGCAGATTCGCATACGACGAATAGAAGCGGAGTTATCGATGTTTATATCTGTGAGGCCATTAATCACCATTGACGACAGGATTGCCTATCACTCGAAACGATCGATGTTTGACGAAACTATGCAAGTTCTTCGCAGGTCGGTATAAGGTGGGTCGAAGTGTCGTGTTTTAGGCTACAAATTGCTACGTCGCAGATTTGCATACGACGAATAGAAGCGGAGTTGTTGTTGTTTATATCTGTGAGGTCATGAATCATCATTGACGGCCAGAATGCCTACCACTCGTAACGATCGACGTTTGACGAAACTATGCAAGTTCTTCGCAGATCGGTATAAGATGGGTCGATGTGTCGTGTTTTAAGCTACAAATTGCTATGTCGCAGATTTGCGTACGACGAATAGAAGCGGAGTTATAGTTGTTTATATCTGTCAGGCCATGAATCACCATTGACGGCCGGATTGCCTACCACTCGAAACGATCGATGTTTGACGAAACTATGCAAGTTCGTTGCAGATCGGTATAAGGTGGTTCGTTCGGCCGTATTTAAGCTACAAATTGCTATGCCGCAGATTCGCATACGACGAATAGAAGCGGAGTTATCGATGTTTATATCTGTGAGGCCATGAATCACCATTGACGACAGGATTGCCTACCACTCGGAACGATCGACGTTTGACGAAACTATGCAAGTTCTTCGCAGATCGGTATAAGATGGGTCGATGTGTTGCGTTTTAAGCTACAAATTGCTATGTCGCAGATTCGCGTACTACGAATAGAAGTGGAGTTATAGTTGTTTATATCTGTCAGGCCATGAATCACCATTGACGGCCGGATTGCCTTCCACTCGAAACGATCGATGTTTGACGAAACTATGCAAGTTCGTCGCAGATCGGTATAAGGTGGGTCGTTGGTCCATGTTTTAAGCTACAAGTTGCTGTGTCGCAGATTCGGATACGACGAATAGAAGCGGAGTTATCGATGTTTATATCTGTGAGGCCATTAATCACCATTGACGACAGGATTGCCTATCACTCGAAACGATCGATGTTTGACGAAACTATGCAAGTTCTTCGCAGGTCGGTATAAGGTGGGTCGATGTGTCGTGTTTTAGGCTACAAATTGCTATGTCGCAGATTTGCATACGACGAATAGAAGCGGAGTTGTTGTTGTTTATATCTGTGAGGTCATGAATCATCATTGACGGCTAGAATGCCTACCACTCGTAACGATCGACGTTTGACGAAACTATGCAAGTTCTTCGCAGATCGGTATAAGATGGGTCGATGTGTCGTGTTTTAAGCTACAAATTGCTATGTCGCAGATTTGCGTACGACGAATAGAAGCGGAGTTATAGTTGTTTATATCTGTCAGGCCATGAATCACCATTGACGGCCGGATTGCCTACCACTCGGAACGATCGACGTTTGCCGAAACTCTGCAAGTTCTTCGCAGATCGGTATAAGGTGGGTCGATGTGCCGTGTTTTAAGCTACAAATTGCTATGCCGCAGATTTGCATACGACGAATAGAAGCGGAGTTATAGTTGTTTATGTCTGTCAGGCCGTGAATCACCATTGACGGCCGGATTGCCTACCACTCGGAACGATCGATGTTTGACGAAACTATGCAAGTTCTTCGCAGATCGGTATAAGGTGGGTCGATGTGTCGTGTTTTAAGCTACAAATTGCTATGTCGCAGATTTGCATACGACGAATAGAGGCGGAGTTATAGTTGTTTATATCTGTGAGGCCATGAATCACCATTGACGGCAGGATTGCCTACCACTCGGAACGATCGACGTTTGATGAAACTATGCAAGTTCGTCGCAGATCGGTATAAGGTGGGTCGATGTGCCGTGTTTTAAGCTACAAATTGCTATGCCGCAGATTTACATACGACGAATAGATGCGGAGTTATAGTTGTTTATATCTGTCAGGCCGTGAATCACCATTGACGGCCGGATTGCCTACCACTCGGAACGATCGATGTTTGACGAAACTATGCAAGTTCTTCGCAGATCGGTATAAGGTGGGTCGATGTGTCGTGTTTTAAGCTACAAATTGCTATGTCGCAGATTTGCATACGACGAATAGAGGCGGAGTTATAGTTGTTTATATCTGTGAGGTCATGAATCATCATTGACGGCCGGAATGCTTTCCACTTGAAACGACCGATGTTTGACGAAACTATGCAAGTTCTTCGCAGATCGGTATAAGGTGGGTCGATGTGCCGTGTTTTAAGCTACAAATTGCTATGCCGCAGATTTACATACGACGAATAGAAGCGGAGTTGTTGTTGTTTATATCTGTGAGGTCATGAATCATCATTGACGGCTAGAATGCCTACCACTCGTAACGATCGACGTTTGACGAAACTATGCAAGTTCTTCGCAGATCGGTATAAGATGGGTCGATGTGTCGTGTTTTAAGCTACAAATTGCTATGTCGCAGATTTGCGTACGACGAATAGAAGCGGAGTTATAGTTGTTTATATCTGTCAGGCCATGAATCACCATTGACGACCGGATTGCTTTCCACTTGAAACGACCGATGTTTGACGAAACTATGCAAGTTCGTCGCAGATCGGTATAAGGTGGCTCGATGTGTCGTGTTTTAGGCTACAAATTGCTATGTCGCAGATTTGCATACGACGAATAGAAGCGGAATTGTAGTTGTTTATATCTGTGAGGTCATGAATCATCATTGACGGCCAGAATGCCTACCACTGGAAACGATCGATGTTTGACGAAACTATGCAAGTTCGTCGCAGATCGGTATAAGGTGGGTCGATGTGTCGGGCTTTAAGCTACAAATTGCTATGTCGCAGATTTGCATACGACGAATAGAAGCGGAGTTATAGTTGTTTATATCTGTGAGGTCATGAATCATCATTGACGGCCGGAATGCTTTCCACTTGAAACGACCGATGTTTGACGAAACTATGCAAGTTCTTCGCAGATCGGTATAAGGTGGGTCGATGTGCCGTGTTTTAAGCTACAAATTGCTATGCCGCAGATTTACATACGACGAATAGATGCGGAGTTATAGTTGTTTATATCTGTCAGGCCGTGAATCACCATTGACGGCCGGATTGCCTACCACTCGGAACGATCGATGTTTGACGAAACTATGCAAGTTCTTCGCAGATCGGTATAAGGTGGGTCGATGTGTCGTGTTTTAAGCTACAAATTGCTATGTCGCAGATTTGCATACGACGAATAGAGGCGGAGTTATAGTTGTTTATATCTGTGAGGCCATGAATCACCATTGACGGCAGGATTGCCTACCACTCGGAACGATCGACGTTTGATGAAACTATGCAAGTTCGTCGCAGATCGGTATAAGGTGGCTCGATGTGTCGTGTTTTAGGCTACAAATTGCTATGTCGCAGATTTGCACACGACGAATAGAAGCGGAATTGTAGTTGTTTATATCTGTGAGGTCATGAATCATCATTGACGGCCAGAATGCATACCACTCGAAACGATCGATGTTTGACGAAACTATGCAAGTTCGTCGCAGATCGGTATAAGGTGGGTCGTTGGTCCATGTTTTAAGCTACAAGTTGCTGTGTCGCAGATTCGCATACGACGAATAGAAGCGGAGTTATCGATGTTTATATCTGTGAGGCCATTAATCACCATTGACGACAGGATTGCCTACCACTCGGAACGATCGACGTTTGACGAAACTATGCAAGTTCTTCGCAGATCGGTATAAGGTGTCTCGATGTGTCGGGTTTTAGGCTACAAATTGCTATGTCGCAGATTTGCGTACGACGAATAGAAGCGGAGTTATAGTTGTTTATATCTGTCAGGCCATGAATCACCATTGACGGCCGGATTGCCTTCCACTCGAAACGATCGATGTTTGACGAAACTATGCAAGTTCTTCGCAGATCGGTATAAGGTGGGTCGATGTGTCGTGTTTTAAGCTACAAATTGCTATGTCGCAGATTTGCATACGACGAATAGAGGCGGAGTTATAGTTGTTTTTATCTGTGAGGCCATGAATCACCATTGACGGTAGGATTGCTAACCACTCGGAACGATCGACGTTTGACGAAACTATGCAAGTTCTTCGCAGATCGGTATAAGATGGGTCGATGTGTCGTGTTTTCAGCTACAAATCGCTATGTCGCAGATTCGCATACGACGAATAGAAGTGGAGTTATGTTTGTTTATATCTGTCAGGCCATGAATCACCATTGACGACCGGATTGCCTACCACTCGAAACGATCGATGTTTGGCGAAACTATGTAAGTTCGTTGCAGATCGGTATAAGGTGGGTCGTTGGGCCGTGTTTTAAGCTACAAATTGCTATGCCGCAGATTCGCATACGACGAATAGAAGCGGAGTTATCGATGTTTATATCTGTGAGGCCATGAATCACCATTGACGACAGGCTTGCCTACCACTCGGAACGATCGACGTTTGACGAAACTATGCAAGTTCTTCGCAGATCGGTATAAGGTGGGTCGATGTGTCGTGTTTTAACCTACAAATTGCTATGTCGCAGATTCGCATACGACGAATAGAAGCGGAGTTATAGTTGTTTATATGTATCAGGCCATGAAGCACCATTGACGACCGGATTGCTTTCCACTCGAAACGACCGATGTTTGACGAAACTATTCAAGTTCGTCGCAGATCGGTATAAGGTGGCTCGATGTGTCGTGTTTTAGGCTACATATTGCTATGTCGCAGATTCGCATGCGACGAATAGAAGCGGAGTTATAGTTGTTTATATCTGTGAGGTCATGAATCATCATTGACGGCCGGAATGCCTATCACTCGAAACGATCGATGTTTGACGAAACTATGCAAGTTCGTCGCAGATCGGTATAAGGTGGGTCGATGTGTCGTGCTTTAAGCTACAAATTGCTATGTCGCAGAATTGCATACGACGAATAGAAGCGGAGTTATCGATGTTTATATCTGTGAGGTCATGAATCATCATTGACGGCCAGAATGCCTACCACTCGAAACGATCGATGTTTGACGAAACTATGCAAGTTCGTCGCAGATCGGTATAAGGTGGGTCGATGTGTCGTGCTTTAAGCTACAAATTGCTATGTCGCAGAATTGCATACGACGAATAGAAGCGGAGTTATCGATGTTTATATCTGTGAGGCCATGAATCACCATCGACGGCCGGATTGCCTACCACTCGGAACGATCGACGTTTGACGAAACTATGCAACTTCTTCGCAGATCGGCATAAGGTGGCTCGATGTGTCGTGTTTTAAGCTACAAATTGCTATGTCGCAGATTTGCATACGATGAATAGAAGCGGAGTTATAGTTCTTTATATCTGTCAGGTCATGAATCATCATTGACGGCCGGAATGCCTACCACTCGAAACGATCGATGTTTGACGAAACTATGCAAGTTCGTCGCAGATCGGTATAAGGTGGGTCGATGTGTCGTGCTTTAAGCTACAAATTGCTATGTCGCAGATTTGCATACGATGAATAGAAGCGGAGTTATAGTTCTTTATATCTGTCAGGTCATGAATCATCATTGACGGCCGGAATGCCTACCACTCGAAACGATCGATGTTTGACGAAACTATGCAAGTCGTCGCAGATCGGTATAAGGTGGGTCGATGTGTCGTGTTTTAACCTACAAATTGCTATGTCGCAGATTCGCATACGACGAATAGAAGCGGAGTTATAGTTGTTTATATGTGTCAGGCCATGAATCACCATTGACGACCGGATTGCTTTCCACTTGAAACGACCGATGTTTGACGAAACTATGCAAGTTCGTCGCAGATCGGTATAAGGTGGCTCGATGTGTCGTGTTTTAGGCTACAAATTGCTATGTCGCAGATTTGCATACGACGAATAGAAGCGGAATTGTAGTTGTTTATATCTGTGAGGTCATGAATCATCATTGACGGCCAGAATGCCTACCACTGGAAACGATCGATGTTTGACGAAACTATGCAAGTTCGTCGCAGATCGGTATAAGGTGGGTCGATGTGTCGGGCTTTAAGCTACAAATTGCTATGTCGCAGATTTGCATACGACGAATAGAAGCGGAGTTATAGTTGTTTATATCTGTGAGGTCATGAATCATCATTGACGGCCGGAATGCTTTCCACTTGAAACGACCGATGTTTGACGAAACTATGCAAGTTCTTCGCAGATCGGTATAAGGTGGGTCGATGTGCCGTGTTTTAAGCTACAAATTGCTATGCCGCAGATTTACATACGACGAATAGATGCGGAGTTATAGTTGTTTATATCTGTCAGGCCGTGAATCACCATTGACGGCCGGATTGCCTACCACTCGGAACGATCGATGTTTGACGAAACTATGCAAGTTCTTCGCAGATCGGTATAAGGTGGGTCGATGTGTCGTGTTTTAAGCTACAAATTGCTATGTCGCAGATTTGCATACGACGAATAGAGGCGGAGTTATAGTTGTTTATATCTGTGAGGCCATGAATCACCATTGACGGCAGGATTGCCTACCACTCGGAACGATCGACGTTTGATGAAACTATGCAAGTTCGTCGCAGATCGGTATAAGGTGGCTCGATGTGTCGTGTTTTAGGCTACAAATTGCTATGTCGCAGATTTGCACACGACGAATAGAAGCGGAATTGTAGTTGTTTATATCTGTGAGGTCATGAATCATCATTGACGGCCAGAATGCATACCACTCGAAACGATCGATGTTTGACGCAACTATGCAAGTTCGTCGCAGATCGGTATAAGGTGGGTCGTTGGTCCATGTTTTAAGCTACAAGTTGCTGTGTCGCAGATTCGCATACGACGAATAGAAGCGGAGTTATCGATGTTTATATCTGTGAGGCCATTAATCACCATTGACGACAGGATTGCCTACCACTCGGAACGATCGACGTTTGACGAAACTATGCAAGTTCTTCGCAGATCGGTATAAGGTGTCTCGATGTGTCGGGTTTTAGGCTACAAATTGCTATGTCGCAGATTTGCGTACGACGAATAGAAGCGGAGTTATAGTTGTTTATATCTGTCAGGCCATGAATCACCATTGACGGCCGGATTGCCTTCCACTCGAAACGATCGATGTTTGACGAAACTATGCAAGTTCTTCGCAGATCGGTATAAGGTGGGTCGATGTGTCGTGTTTTAAGCTACAAATTGCTATGTCGCAGATTTGCATACGACGAATAGAGGCGGAGTTATAGTTGTTTTTATCTGTGAGGCCATGAATCACCATTGACGGTAGGATTGCTAACCACTCGGAACGATCGACGTTTGACGAAACTATGCAAGTTCTTCGCAGATCGGTATAAGATGGGTCGATGTGTCGTGTTTTCAGCTACAAATCGCTATGTCGCAGATTCGCATACGACGAATAGAAGTGGAGTTATGTTTGTTTATATCTGTCAGGCCATGAATCACCATTGACGACCGGATTGCCTACCACTCGAAACGATCGATGTTTGGCGAAACTATGTAAGTTCGTTGCAGATCGGTATAAGGTGGGTCGTTGGGCCGTGTTTTAAGCTACAAATTGCTATGCCGCAGATTCGCATACGACGAATAGAAGCGGAGTTATCGATGTTTATATCTGTGAGGCCATGAATCACCATTGACGACAGGCTTGCCTACCACTCGGAACGATCGACGTTTGACGAAACTATGCAAGTTCTTCGCAGATCGGTATAAGGTGGGTCGATGTGTCGTGTTTTAACCTACAAATTGCTATGTCGCAGATTCGCATACGACGAATAGAAGCGGAGTTATAGTTGTTTATATGTATCAGGCCATGAAGCACCATTGACGACCGGATTGCTTTCCACTCGAAACGACCGATGTTTGACGAAACTATTCAAGTTCGTCGCAGATCGGTATAAGGTGGCTCGATGTGTCGTGTTTTAGGCTACATATTGCTATGTCGCAGATTCGCATGCGACGAATAGAAGCGGAGTTATAGTTGTTTATATCTGTGAGGTCATGAATCATCATTGACGGCCGGAATGCCTATCACTCGAAACGATCGATGTTTGACGAAACTATGCAAGTTCGTCGCAGATCGGTATAAGGTGGGTCGATGTGTCGTGCTTTAAGCTACAAATTGCTATGTCGCAGAATTGCATACGACGAATAGAAGCGGAGTTATCGATGTTTATATCTGTGAGGTCATGAATCATCATTGACGGCCAGAATGCCTACCACTCGAAACGATCGATGTTTGACGAAACTATGCAAGTTCGTCGCAGATCGGTATAAGGTGGGTCGATGTGTCGTGCTTTAAGCTACAAATTGCTATGTCGCAGAATTGCATACGACGAATAGAAGCGGAGTTATCGATGTTTATATCTGTGAGGCCATGAATCACCATCGACGGCCGGATTGCCTACCACTCGGAACGATCGACGTTTGACGAAACTATGCAACTTCTTCGCAGATCGGCATAAGGTGGCTTGATGTGTCGTGTTTTAGGCTACATATTGCTATGTCGCAGATTTGCGTACGACGAATAGAAGCGGAGTTATAGTTGTTTATATCTGTCAGGCCGTGAATCACCATTGACGGCCGGATTCCCTACCACTCGAAACGATCGATGTTTGACGAAACTATGCAAGTTCTTCACAGATCGGTATAAGGTGGGTCGATGTGTCGTGTTTTAACCTACAAATTGCTATGTCGCAGATTCGCATACGATGAATAGAAGTGGAGTTATAGTTGTTTATATCTGTGAGGCCATTAATCACCATTGACGACCGGATTGCCTACCACTCGAAACGATCGATGTTTGACGAAACTATGCAAGTTCGTTGCAGATCGGTATAAGGTGGGTCGTTGGGCCGTGTTTTACGCTACAAATTGCTATGCCGCAGATTCGCATACGACGAATAGAAGCGGAGTTATCGATGTTTATATCTGTGAGGCCATGAATCACCATTAACGACAGGCTTGCCTACCACTCGGAACGATCGACGTTTGACGAAACTATGCAAGTTCTTCGCAGATCGGTATAAGGTGGGTCGATGTGTCGTGTTTTAACCTACAAATTGCTATGTCGCAGATTCGCATACGACGAATAGAAGCGGAGTTATAGTTGTTTATATGTGTCAGGCCATGAATCACCATTGATGACCGGATTGCTTTCCACTTGAAACGACCGATGTTTGACGAAACTATGCAAGTTCGTCGCAGATCGATATAAGGTGGCTCGATGTGTCGTGTTTTAGGCTACAAATTGCTATGTCGCAGATTTGCATACGACGAATAGAAGCGGAGTTGTAGTTGATTATATCTGTGAGGTCATGAATTATCATTGACGGCCAGAATGCCTACCACTCCAAACGATCGATATTTGACGAAACTATGCAAGTTCGTCGCAGATCGGTATAAGGTGGGTCGATGTGTCGTGCTTTAAGCTACAAATTGCTATGTCGCAGATTTGCATACGACGAATAGAAGCGGAGTTATAGTTGTTTATATCTGTGAGGTCATGAATCATCATTGACGGCCGGAATGCCTACCACTCGAAACGATCGATGTTTGACGAAACTATGCAAGTTCTTCGCAGATCGGCATAAGGTGGCTCGATGTGTCGTGTTTTAGGCTACAAATTGCTATGTCGCAGATTCGCATACGATGAATAGAAGTGGAGTTATAGTTGTTTATATCTGTGAGGCCATTAATCACCATTGACGACCGGATTGCCTACCACTCGAAACGATCGATGTTTGACGAAACTATGCAAGTTCGTTGCAGATCGGTATAAGGTGGGTCGTTGGGCCGTGTTTTACGCTACAAATTGCTATGCCGCAGATTCGCATACGACGAATAGAAGCGGAGTTATCGATGTTTATATCTGTGAGGCCATGAATCACCATTAACGACAGGCTTGCCTACCACTCGGAACGATCGACGTTTGACGAAACTATGCAAGTTCTTCGCAGATCGGTATAAGGTGGGTCGATGTGTCGTGTTTTAACCTACAAATTGCTATGTCGCAGATTCGCATACGACGAATAGAAGTGGAGTTATAGTTGTTTATATCTGTGAGGCCATTAATCACCATTGACGACCGGATTGCCTACCACTCGAAACGATCGATGTTTGACGAAACTATGCAAGTTCGTTGCAGATCGGTATAAGGTGGGTCGTTGGGCCGTGTTTTAAGCTACAAATTGCTATGCCGCAGATTCGCATACGACGAATAGAAGCGGAGTTATATAATAAAATAAAATAAAAAGCCTTTATTTGATCTCGCTACATTGATACATTAATTTAGGTACTGTTGATTATGTTATTTTTAGCAAGGTCCCCAGATTGGGTAAAGGCCTCCTCCAACGATGTCCACTTCTCTCTATCCTGAGCTGTTTGCCACCACTTTGGACCAGCGACTTTTTTTATTTCATCCTCCCAGCGTGATAAGGGCCTGCCTCTCTTTCTTTTTCCTTGGGGTCCTCTCCATATGGTGGTGCTGTAGGTCCATCTTTTGTCTCTAAGCCTCGCTATATGACCGGCCCATTTCCACTTTAGCTTTTGCGCGTAGTTTAAGGCATTAGTGGCTTTTGTTATTTCTCTTATCTTTACGTGTCTAATCTTATCTAGTTTCTTTATTTTTAACATGCTTCTCTCTATTCCGCGCTGACAGGATGATATTTTATGCTTAGCTTTTGATGTAAATTTCCATGTTTGACATCCATATGTCAAGCATGGTAAGAGGTTAGAGTTCCATGTCCTAGTTTTCAGTTTTATTGGCATGTTACTTTTGAAGATTTCTTTCAGACTCCAGAATCTATTCCATGTTCGCTGTACTCTTCTTTCAATCTCTAGTTCGTTGTTTTCCTTTTCAAAACTGATTGTTTTTCCTAGATAAGTATATTTGTCTGTATAATCTAGTGGGTATCCATTGACTTTTATCTGTTTTTTGAGGTTATTAGTCATTATCATGGTCTTTGTGAGGTTGATTTCAAGTCCTACGTCTGCGCTAGCTGATTGTAAGTCATTGATCATGATCTGTAGTTCTGCGAAAGTCTCGGATAATACTACTATGTCATCGGCGAAACGCAAATGACTCAGAAAGGTTCTTTGTATGTAGATTCCCCGTTTCCTCCAGTTCAGTTTGTTTATGATGCTTTCTATTATGGCTATAAATATTTTTGGCGACAAGGGATCGCCCTGCCTTACACCTCTCTTTATTTCAAAGCTCGGGCCCAGTATGTCTAGCTTTATTCTGCCCATGTTGTTGTTATATAAATTCCGGATTACTTTTATATACACTTCACTTACCTCCTGTTCTTTCAAGCTTTGCCAAACGCTATCGTGAGCAACCGTGTCGAAAGCTTTTTGGTAGTCGATGAATCCGAGATAGAGCGGCCTCTGTTGTTCCCGATATTTCTCTATAATTAACTCTAAGGTATGTATATGGTCCATCGTAGAGAAGCCTTTTCGGAAACCGGCCTGCTCTACAGGCTGTCTTGCTTCGATTACGGGGCTGATTCTCGAGTTTATGATCGCCGAGAAAAGCTTGTACAGAGTTGGTAGTAGGCTTATCGGTCTATAGTTGCCTATATCTTTTGGGTCTCCCTTCTTATATAATAGGATAATGTTGGATTCGGACCATTGTGCAGGCGTTTCAGAGCTTTGTAATATCAGATTGAATAATTCAGCGAGTGGTGTTGCCAGTAAATGATAAGCTGTTTTTAAAGCTTCGTTTGTTATGTTGTCTGACCCAGGGGATTTTTCTAGTTTGAGCCTTTTTATTGCATCTATGATTTCAGTTTCATCAATTGTTTTTATGTTATCTTCGTTTTCTTGTTCAATGTGGCTTTCCTTTATGTTTATAATGTTTTTATTTTTTAGTGTACTTAATTGTTTTTTATTGCTATACAAGTTTTTGTAAAAATTTGTTGCTGTGTTAATGATGTCTTTTCGATTGTTTAGGTCTTTTCCAAACTCTTTTAGACCTTCTATCCAGGTTTTACTTGTTCTGAGTTCTTTGTAAGCCTTTTTTGTGCTGCCTGTGAGGTTTAGATGCCTTTCTAATGTACTTTGTCTATATGTTGAATAGTCCTTTCTTATATATTTATTGACTAGCTTGTAGAGTGCGGAGAGTTCATTTTTCGTAGATCTCGATTTGTTTCTAGTTTTTTGAAGTTCCTTCCTTCTTCGCAAGAGAGATGAAGTACGTTCTGATAGTATCTTGTGTCGTCTGTGTTCCTTTCCCATTGTTTGGGCTGATTTTAAGCTCGTAGTGATTGCATTTGTGATGTTATCGTAATGGATTTGTACTGAGGTGTCACTATGGTCATCACATTGCCTAGATAACATTCCTGATAAGGTTTCCCTGTAATTTGCTATTTCTACATCAGATTTCAGTTGGTTTGCATGCCTCATACTGTAATTAATTCTACTATTCTTTAGTTTAGTTAGTTTTACTTTTGATCTGATTAACCTATGGTCTGAGGGGTAGTTTAAGTTCATAGTACCCATATCTTGGAACAATCTCGGTTGGCTTGATAATATATAATCTATCTCGTTTTTAGTTTTTCCATCCGGAGACCGCCATGTCCATCTTCTGCTTAATTTCTTTTTAAAACATGTATTTATTATAGTTAGTTTATGCTCCAATGCGAAATCCATCAACCTCTGTCCTCTTTCGTTCCTCGTCCCGCTCCCGAATTGCTTTGTTACTATATGTTCTTCTTTCTTGGGAAGCCCGATCTTCGCATTGAAGTCTCCCATAAGTATGATATTATTATGTGTAGTGTCCAGTGCTTTATCAATCGTTTTGTAGAACTCTTCGATTTCTTCTTCACTTGCAGATTCCGTTGGAGCATACACCTGAATAATAGAGATTAAATAGCCTTGAATGTTCATGTTTAGTACAGCGATTCTTTCCGTCAAGCCCGTAAAGCTCTCTATGTTGCTTTTGTGTATTTTGTTTACTATAAAGCCTACTCCATGCAGGCCGGGCGTGTGACCCACGTAACAAAATATAAAGTTTTTATGCTCTTGTATGTTGGTACCTAGCCGTCTCGTTTCTGAGAGTCCTATAACGTCGAATTTTGTTTCTTTTATTGCTTCTTCTAATTCTAATAGGCGTTCGTATGACGATAAGGATCTAACATTGTAAGTTGATATGTGTAAATATTGTGTTTTTTCTTTGTTTCTGCTCTTCACCTTTGTGGTATCTATTTTTGGAGGGTTGTGGTCATATTCTCCCACGGTGACCAGCCGGGTTGGAAGATTATTATTTTTGTTTCTTGATTTTAATTGTGTGTTTGTTTGTTCTGTTCCGGAGGAGGAGGCGTTTAAATGCTATTCTTGGTTGTTTTGATTATTGTTCTTGTTCCCTGTATTTTTCACTACGTAGTTTAGTATTCCTTTTTTACTGATCCCTTCAGAGGAGCTGCTAGACCTCCTGACCGATGTGTCAATTTGTTGGGTTTTATTCTTCTTGTTTAATTGCGTATTTTTCTCCACAGTTTCAGTGGCATTCTCGGGTGACGTAGGCAGCTTCCTTTTAGTGTTATTTTTTGTAATTATTAGTTTATCATATATAATTTTAGCTAGGTTTCCCTTTTCTCTTTCTTGTTGTAATTGTTCTTGTAGCTCCCTTCTTTTCTCTAGTACATATTTTGGATAGTCTTCTTTAATGTAATAATGTAAATCTTTTAGTGCTTTTTTGTGTTTTAAAATTTTTATCTTTGTACCAAGAGTTGTGAAGGTCGCTACTATTGGGCGTAATTTTTCTCCTTTCTTTCCTATTCTTTTTATTTCTTGGATGTCGTTGTGGCTTATTTTTAGAGAAAGATATTGTTCCGTCCATATAATGAAGTTTCTTTCTAGATTATCATATGATTTCTCGTTTTCTTCTATGCCGAAAAATACCAAGTTATTTTTCCTTGCCTGTTTTTCTATAGCGTGTATTCTTTTCTCCTGGTTTTCTACTATTTCTTTCAAATTTTTGTGATTTGTTTCCAATGCTAAAAATTTTTCTTCAAACATCCTGTTTATATTCTGTGTAACTTTCTCAGTAACATTATTTCCCATTTCACGGATTTCTTGTCTTTGATTATCTAAGTCCTTTTTGATTGCCTCAAGCGCTTTCAAAACTTCGTCCATTATTTTTAAGTTACGCGTAGCGCCCTCTTGTAGTTATTGACTGAAGCTCTTGGCTAGGTAGTATCAATGTCGAATGTAAACAATAGTGATTTTGTGATTGGTCTTTATCGATATTATTTCAAACATTGGCCGCTAGATGGCACCTTTCTGAGTTATCTGCTTTATCGTATAAATCCGTGATGACTTGAATATTTTTGTGTGTTTTTGAGGTTAAGTAGATCGTGTATATGAACAGGACGGACCTGGTAGAATGCGTAACAGGTAGATTTTGAATCACTTCGCCTATAATATCACTTTTTATTGCTCAGAACTAAGTAGAAAGTAGTTGTTTTGTTACACAGTGTCCTTTGTATTTTGATTGTTTTTTGGCACTATTAGTTTGTTTTTCACTAAAACTTTACACTTTCTGAGTGTTTTTTAGCTTGTAGTGTGTTTATTTACAAACTGTATCACTTTATTAGCCGTAAATTATTTATTAGGTAAATTTTCATACAGAGTAGATGTCAACAGTGGCACAGTGGCACAGTGGCGCCTCCCGATCCCCGAAGCGGAGTTATCGATGTTTATATCTGTGAGGCCATGAATCACCATTGACGACAGGATTGCCTACCACTCGGAACGATCGACGTTTGACGAAACTATGCAAGTTCTTCGCAGATCGGTATAAGGTGGGTCGATGTGTCGTGTTTTAACCTACAAATTGCTATGTCGCAGATTCGCATACGACGAATAGAAGCGGAGTTATAGTTGTTTATATGTGTCAGGCCATGAATCACCATTGACGACCGGATTGCTTTCCACTTGAAACGACCGATGTTTGACGAAACTATGCAAGTTCGTCGCAGATCGGTATAAGGTGGCTCGATGTGTCGTGTTTTAGGCTACAAATTGCTATGTCGCAGATTTGCATACGACGAATAGAAGCGGAGTTATAGTTGTTTATATCTGTGAGGTCATGAATCATCATTGACGGCCAGAATGCCTACCACTCGAAACGATCGATGTTTGACGAAACTATGCAAGTTCGTCGCAGATCGGTATATGGTGGGTCGATGTGTCGTGCTTTAAGCTACAATTTGCTTTGTCGCAGATTTGCATACGACGAATAGAAGCGGAGTAATAGTTGTTTATATCTGTGAGGCCATGAATCACCATTGACGACCGGATTGCCTACCACTCGAAACGATCGATGTTTGACGAAACTATGCAAGTTCGTCGCAGATCGGTATAAGGTGGGTCGATGTGTCGTGCTTTAAGCTACAAATTGCTATGTCGCAGATTCGCATACGACGAATAGAAGTGGAGTTATAGTTGTTTATATCTGTGAGGCCATTAATCACCATTGACGACCGGATTGCCTACCACTCGAAACGATCGATGTTTGACGAAACTATGCAAGTTCGTTGCAGATCGGTATAAGGTGGGTCGTTCGGCCGTGTTTTAAGCTACAAGTTGCTATGCCGCAGATTCGCATACGACGAATAGAAGCGGAGTTATCGGTGTTTATATCTGTGAGGCCATGAATCACCATTGACGACAGGATTGCCTACCACTCGGAACGATCGACGTTTGACGAAACTATGCAAATTCTTCGCAGATCGGTATAAGATGGGTCGATGTGTCGTGTTTTAACCTACAAATTGCTATGTCGCAGATTCGCATACGGCGAATAGAAGTGGAGTTATAGTTGTTTATATGTGTCAGGCCATGAATCACCATCGACGGCCGGATTGCCTACCACTCGGAACGATCGACGTTTGACGAATCTATGCAAGTTCTTCGCAGATCGGTATAAGGTGGCTCGATGTGTCGTGTTTTAGGCTACAAATTGCTATGTCGCAGATTTGCGTACGTCGAATAGAAGCGGAGTTATAGTTGTTTATATCTGTGAGGTCATGAATCATCATTGACAGCCAGAATGCCTACCACTCGAAACGATCGATGTTTGACGAAACTATGCAAGTTCGTCGCAGATCGGTATAAGGTGGGTCGATGTGTCGTGTTTTAACCCACAAATTGCTATGTCGCAGATTCGCATACGACGAATAGAAGCGGAGTTATAGTTGTTTATATGTGTCAGGCCATGAATCACCATTGACGACCGGATTGCTTTCCACTTGAAACGACCGATGTTTGACGAAACTATGCAAGTTCGTCGCAGATCGGTATAAGGTGGCTCGATGTGTCGTGTTTTAGGCTACAAATTGCTATGTCGCAGATTTGCATACGACGAATAGAAGCGGAATTGTAGTTGTTTATATCTGTGAGGTCATGAATCATCATTGACGGCCAGAATGCCTACCACTCGAAACGATCGATGTTTGACGAAACTATGCAAGTTCGTCGCAGATCGGTATAAGGTGGGTCGATGTGTCGGGCTTTAAGCTACAAATTGCTATGTCGCAGATTTGCATACGACGAATAGAAGCGGAGTTATAGTTGTTTATATCTGTGAGGTCATGAATCATCATTGACGGCCGGAATGCCTACCACTCGAAACGATCGATGTTTGACGAAACTATGCAAGTTCGTCGCAGATCCGTATAAGGTGGGTCGATGTGTCGTGCTTTAAGCTACAAATTGCTATGTCGCAGATTTGCATACGACGAATAGAAGCGGAGTAATAGTTGTTTATATCTGTGAGGCCATGAATCACCATTGACGACCGGATTGCCTACCACTCGAAACGATCGACGTTTGCCGAAACTATGCAAGTTCGTCGCAGATCGGTATAAGGTGGGTCGTTGGGCCGTGTTTTAAGCTACAAGTTGCTATGTCGCAGATTCGCATACGACGAATAGAAGTGGAGTTATAGTTGTTTATATCTGTGAGGCCATTAATCACCATTGACAACGGATTACCTACCACTCGAAACGATCGATGTTTGACGAAACTATGCAAGTTCGTTGCAGATCGGTATAAGGTGGGTCGTTGGGCTGTGTTTTAAGCTACAAATTGCTATGCCGCAGATTCGCATACGACGAATAGAATCGGAGTTATCGATGTTTATATCTGTGAGGCCATGAATCACCATTGACGACAGGATTGCCTACCACTCGGAACGATCGACGTTTGACGAAACTATGCAAGTTCTTCGCAGATCGGTATAAGGTGGCTCGATGTGTCGTGTTTTAGGCTACAAATTGCTATGTCGCAGATTTGCATACGACGAATAGAAGCGGAGTTGTAGTTGTTTATATCTGTGAGGTGATGAATCATCATTGACGGCCAGAATGCCTACCACTCGAAACGACCGATGTTTGACGAAACTATGCAAGTTCGTCGCAGATCGGTATAAGGTGGGTCGATGTGTCGTGCTTTAAGCTACAAATTGCTATGTCGCAGATTTGCATACGACGAATAGAAGCGGAGTTATAGTTGTTTATATCTGTGAGGTCATGAATCATCATTGACGGCCGGAATGCCTACCACTCGAAACGATCGATGTTTGACGAAACTATGCACGTTCGTCGCAGATCGGTATAAGGTGGGTCGATGTGTCGTGCTTTAAGCTACAAATTGCTATGTCGCAGATTTGCATACGACGAATAGAAGCGGAGTAATAGTTGTTTATATCTGTGAGGCCATGAATCGCCATTGACGACCGGATTGCCTACCACTCGAAACGATCGATGTTTGACGAAACTATGCAAGTTCGTTGCAGATCGGCATAAGGTGGGTCGTTGGGCCGTGTTTTAAGCTACAAATCGCTATGCCGCAGATTCGCATACGACGAATAGAAGCGGAGTTATCGATGTTTATATCTGTGAGGCCATGAATCACCATTGACGACAGGATTGCCTACCACTCGGAACGATCGACGTTTGACGAAACTATGCAAGTTCTTCGCAGATCGGTATAAGGTGGGTCGATGTGTCATGTTTTAAGCTACAAATTGCTATGTCGCAGATTTGCATACGACGAATAGAGGCGGAGATATAGTTGTTTATATCTGTGAGGCCATGAATCACCATTGACGGCAGGATTGCCTACCACTCGGAACAATCGACGTTTGACGAAACTATGCAAGTTCGTCGCAGATCGGTATAAGGTGGCTCGATGTGTCGTGTTTTAGGCTACAAATTGCTATGTCGCAGATTTGCATACGACGAATAGAAGCGGAATTGTAGTTGTTTATATCTGTGAGGTCATGAATCATCATTGACGGCCAGAATGCCTACTACTCGAAACGATCGATGTTTGACGAAACTATGCAAGTTCGTCGCAGATCGGTATAAGGTGGGTCGATGTGTCGGGCTTTAAGCTACAAATTGCTATGTCGCAGATTTGCATACGACGAATAGAAGCGGAGTAATAGTTGTTTATATCTGTGAGGCCATGAATCACCATTGACGACCGGATTGCCTACCACTCGAAACGATCGACGTTTGCCGAAACTATGCAAGTTCTTCGCAGATCGGTATAAGGTGGGTCGTTTGGCCGTGTTTTAAGCTACAACTTGCTATGTCGCAGATTCGCATACGACGAATAGAAGCGGAGTTATCGATGTTTATATCTGTGAGGCCATTAACCACCATTGACGACCGGATTGCCTACCACGCGGAATGATCGACGCTTGACGAAACTATGCAAGTTCGTCGCAGATCGGTATAAGGTGGCTCGATGTGTCGTGTTTTAGGCTACAAATTGCTATGTCGCAGATTTGCGTACGACGAATAGAAGCGGAGTTATAGTTGTTTATATCTGTCAGGCCATGAATCACCATTGACGGCCGGATTGCCTACCACTCGAAACGATCGATGTTTGACGAAACTATGCAAGTTCGTCGCAGATCGGTATAAGGTGGGTCGTTGGGCCGTGTTTTAAGCTACAAGTTGCTATGTCGCAGATTCGCATACGTCGAATAGAAGTGGAGTTATAGTTGTTTATATCTGTGAGGCCATTAATCACCATTGACGACCGGATTACCTACCACTCGAAACGATCGATGTTTGACGAAACTATGCAAGTTCGTTGCAGATCGGTATAAGGTGGTTCGTTCGGCCGTATTTAAGCTACAAATTGCTATGCCGCAGATTCGCATACGACGAATAGAAGCGGAGTTATCGATGTTTATATCTGTGAGGCCATGAATCACCATTGACGACAGGATTGCCTACCACTCGGAACGATCGACGTTTGACGAAACTATGCAAGTTCTTCGCAGATCGGTATAAGATGGGTCGATGTGTTGCGTTTTAAGCTACAAATTGCTATGTCGCAGATTCGCGTACTACGAATAGAAGTGGAGTTATAGTTGTTTATATCTGTCAGGCCATGAATCACCATTGACGGCCGGATTGCCTTCCACTCGAAACGATCGATGTTTGACGAAACTATGCAAGTTCGTCGCAGATCGGTATAAGGTGGGTCGTTGGTCCATGTTTTAAGCTACAAGTTGCTGTGTCGCAGATTCGCATACGACGAATAGAAGCGGAGTTATCGATGTTTATATCTGTGAGGCCATTAATCACCATTGACGACAGGATTGCCTATCACTCGAAACGATCGATGTTTGACGAAACTATGCAAGTTCTTCGCAGGTCGGTATAAGGTGGGTCGAAGTGTCGTGTTTTAGGCTACAAATTGCTACGTCGCAGATTTGCATACGACGAATAGAAGCGGAGTTGTTGTTGTTTATATCTGTGAGGCCATGAATCATCATTGACGGCCGGATTGCTTTCCACTCGTAACGATCGACGTTTGACGAAACTATGCAAGTTCTTCGCAGATCGGTATAAGATGGGTCGATGTGTCGTGTTTTAAGCTACAAATTGCTATGTCGCAGATTTGCGTACGACGAATAGAAGCGGAGTTATAGTTGTTTATATCTGTCAGGCCATGAATCACCATTGACGGCCGGATTGCCTACCACTCGAAACGATCGATGTTTGACGAAACTATGCAAGTTCGTCGCAGATCGGTATAAGGTGGGTCGTTGGGCCGTGTTTTAAGCTACAAGTTGCTATGTCGCAGATTCGCATACGTCGAATAGAAGTGGAGTTATAGTTGTTTATATCTGTGAGGCCATTAATCACCATTGACGACCGGATTACCTACCACTCGAAACGATCGATGTTTGACGAAACTATGCAAGTTCGTTGCAGATCGGTATAAGGTGGTTCGTTCGGCCGTATTTAAGCTACAAATTGCTATGCCGCAGATTCGCATACGACGAATAGAAGCGGAGTTATCGATGTTTATATCTGTGAGGCCATGAATCACCATTGACGACAGGATTGCCTACCACTCGGAACGATCGACGTTTGACGAAACTATGCAAGTTCTTCGCAGATCGGTATAAGATGGGTCGATGTGTTGCGTTTTAAGCTACAAATTGCTATGTCGCAGATTCGCGTACTACGAATAGAAGTGGAGTTATAGTTGTTTATATCTGTCAGGCCATGAATCACCATTGACGGCCGGATTGCCTTCCACTCGAAACGATCGATGTTTGACGAAACTATGCAAGTTCGTCGCAGATCGGTATAAGGTGGGTCGTTGGTCCAAGTTTTAAGCTACAAGTTGCTGTGTCGCAGATTCGCATACGACGAATAGAAGCGGAGTTATCGATGTTTATATCTGTGAGGCCATTAATCACCATTGACGACAGGATTGCCTATCACTCGAAACGATCGATGTTTGACGAAACTATGCAAGTTCTTCGCAGGTCGGTATAAGGTGGGTCGACGTGTCGTGTTTTAGGCTACAAATTGCTATGTCGCAGATTTGCATACGACGAATAGAAGCGGAGTTGTTGTTGTTTATATCTGTGAGGACATGAATCATCATTGACGGCTAGAATGCCTACCACTCGTAACGATCGACGTTTGACGAAACTATGCAAGTTCTTCGCAGATCGGTATAAGATGGGTCGATGTGTCGTGTTTTAAGCTACAAATTGCTATGTCGCAGATTTGCGTACGACGAATAGAAGCGGAGTTATAGTTGTTTATATCTGTCAGGCCATGAATCACCATTGACGGCCGGATTGCCTACCACTCGGAACGATCGACGTTTGCCGAAACTCTGCAAGTTCTTCGCAGATCGGTATAAGGTGGGTTGATGTGCCGTGTTTTAAGCTACAAATTGCTATGCCGCAGATTTGCATACGACGAATAGAAGCGGAGTTATAGTTGTTTATGTCTGTCAGGCCGTGAATCACCATTGACGGCCGGATTGCCTACCACTCGGAACGATCGATGTTTGACGAAACTATGCAAGTTCTTCGCAGATCGGTATAAGGTGGGTCGATGTGTCGTGTTTTAAGCTACAAATTGCTATGTCGCAGATTTGCATACGACGAATAGAGGCGGAGTTATAGTTGTTTATATCTGTGAGGCCATGAATCACCATTGACGGCAGGATTGCCTACCACTCGGAACGATCGACGTTTGATGAAACTATGCAAGTTCGTCGCAGATCGGTATAAGGTGGGTCGATGTGTCGTGCTTTAAGCTACAAATTGCTATGTCGCAGATTTGCATACGATGAATAGAAGCGGAGTTATAGTTCTTTATATCTGTCAGGTCATGAATCATCATTGACGGCCGGAATGCCTACCACTTGAAACGATCGATGTTTGACGAAACTATGCAAGTCGTCGCATATCGGTATAAGGTGGGTCGATGTGTCGTGTTTTAACCTACAAATTGCTATGTCGCAGATTCGCATACGACGAATAGAAGCGGAGTTATAGTTGTTTATATGTGTCAGGCCATGAATCACCATTGACGACCGGATTGCTTTCCACTTGAAACGACCGATGTTTGACGAAACTATGCAAGTTCGTCGCAGATCGGTATAAGGTGGCTCGATGTGTCGTGTTTTAGGCTACAAATTGCTATGCCGCAGATTTGCATACGACGATTAGAAACGTAGTTATAGTTGTTTATATCTGTGAGGTCATGAATCATCATTGACGGCCGGAATGCCTACCACTCGAAACGATCGATGTTTGACGAAACTATGCAAGTTCGTCGCAGATCGGTATAAGGTGGGTCGATGTGTCGTGTTTTAACCTACAAATTGCTATGTCGCAGATTCGCATACGACGAATAGAAGCGGAGTTATAGTTGTTTATATGTGTCAGGCCATGAATCACCATTGACGACCGGATTGCTTTCCACTTGAAACGACCGATGTTTGACGAAACTATGCAAGTTCGTCGCAGATCGGTATAAGGTGGCTCGATGTGTCGTGTTTTAGGCTACAAATTGCTATGTCGCAGATTTGCATACGACGAATAGAAGCGGAATTGTAGTTGTTTATATCTGTGAGGTCATGAATCATCATTGACGGCCAGAATGCCTACCACTGGAAACGATCGATGTTTGACGAAACTATGCAAGTTCGTCGCAGATCGGTATAAGGTGGGTCGATGTGTCGGCTTTAAGCTACAAATTGCTATGTCGCAGATTTGCATACGACGAATAGAAGCGGAGTTATAGTTGTTTATATCTGTGAGGTCATGAATCATCATTGACGGCCGGAATGCTTTCCACTTGAAACGACCGATGTTTGACGAAACTATGCAAGTTCTTCGCAGATCGGTATAAGGTGGGTCGATGTGCCGTGTTTTAAGCTACAAATTGCTATGCCGCAGATTTGCATACGACGAATAGAAGCGGAGTTATAGTTGTTTATATCTGTCAGGCCGTGAATCACCATTGACGGCCGGATTGCCTACCACTCGGAACGATCGATGTTTGACGAAACTATGCAAGTTCTTCGCAGATCGGTATAAGGTGGGTCGATGTGTCGTGTTTTAAGCTACAAATTGCTATGTCGCAGATTTGCATACGACGAATAGAGGCGGAGTTATAGTTGTTTATATCTGTGAGGCCATGAATCACCATTGACGGCAGGATTGCCTACCACTCTGAACGATCGACGTTTGATGAAACTATGCAAGTTCGTCGCAGATCGGTATAAGGTGGGTCGATGTGTCGTGCTTTAAGCTACAAATTGCTATGTCGCAGATTTGCATACGATGAATAGAAGCGGAGTTATAGTTCTTTATATCTGTCAGGTCATGAATCATCATTGACGGCCGGAATGCCTACCACTCGAAACGATCGATGTTTGACGAAACTATGCAAGTTCGTCGCAGATCGGTATAAGGTGGGTCGATGTGTCGTGTTTTAACCTACAAATTGCTATGTCGCAGATTCGCATACGACGAATAGAAGCGGAGTTATCGATGTTTATATCTGTGAGGCCATTAACCACCATTGACGACCGGATTGCCTACCACTCGGAATGATCGACGCTTGACGAAACTATGCAAGTTCGTCGCAGATCGGTATAAGGTGGCTCGATGTGTCGTGTTTTAGACTACAAATTGCTATGTCGCAGATTTGCGTACGACGAATAGAAGCGGAGTTATAGTTGTTTATATCTGTCAGGCCATGAATCACCATTGACGGCCGGATTGCCTACCACTCGAAACGATCGATGTTTGACGAAACTATGCAAGTTCGTCGCAGATCGGTATAAGGTGGGTCGTTGGGCCGTGTTTTAAGCTACAAGTTGCTATGTCGCAGATTCGCATACGTCGAATAGAAGTGGAGTTATAGTTGTTTATATCTGTGAGGCCATTAATCACCATTGACGACCGGATTTCCTACCACTCGAAACGATCGATGTTTGACGAAACTATGCAAGTTCTTCGCAGATCGGTATAAGGTGGGTCGATGTGTCGTGTTTTAGGCTACAAATTGCTATGTCGCAGATTTGCATACGACGAATAGAAGCGGAGTTGTTGTTGTTTATATCTGTGAGGTCATGAATCATCATTGACGGCCAGAATGCCTACCACTCGTAACGATCGACGTTTGATGAAACTATGCAAGTTCTTCGCAGATCGGTATAAGATGGGTCGATGTGTCGTGTTTTAAGCTACAAATTGCTATGTCGCAGATTTGCGTACGACGAATAGAAGCGGAGTTATAGTTGTTTATATCTGTCAGGCCATGAATCACCATTGACGGCCGGATTGCCTACCACTCGGAACGATCGACGTTTGCCGAAACTCTGCAAGTTCTTCGCAGATCGGTATAAGGTGGGTCGATGTGCCGTGTTTTAAGCTACAAATTGCTATGCCGCAGATTTGCATACGACGAATAGAAGCGGAGTTATAGTTGTTTATATCTGTCAGGCCGTGAATCACCATTGACGGCCGGATTGCCTACCACTCGGAACGATCGATGTTTGACGAAACTATGCAAGTTCTTCGCAGATCGGTATAAGGTGGGTCGATGTGTCGTGTTTTAAGCTACAAATTGCTATGTCGCAGATTTGCATACGACGAATAGAGGCGGAGTTATAGTTGTTTATATCTGTGAGGCCATGAATCACCATTGACGGCAGGATTGCCTACCACTCGGAACGATCGACGTTTGATGAAACTATGCAAGTTCGTCGCAGATCGGTATAAGGTGGGTCGATGTGTCGTGCTTTAAGCTACAAATTGCTATGTCGCAGATTTGCATACGATGAATAGAAGCGGAGTTATAGTTCTTTATATCTGTCAGGTCATGAATCATCATTGACGGCCGGAATGCCTACCACTCGAAACGATCGATGTTTGACGAAACTATGCAAGTTCGTCGCAGATCGGTATAAGGTGGGTCGATGTGTCGTGTTTTAACCTACAAATTGCTATGTCGCAGATTCGCATACGACGAATAGAAGCGGAGTTATAGTTGTTTATATGTGTCAGGCCATGAATCACCATTGACGACCGGATTGCTTTCCACTTGAAACGACCGATGTTTGACGAAACTATGCAAGTTCGTCGCAGATCGGTATAAGGTGGCTCGATGTGTCGTGTTTTAGGCTACAAATTGCTATGCCGCAGATTTGCATACGACGAATAGAAACGGAGTTATAGTTGTTTATATCTGTGAGGTCATGAATCATCATTGACGGCCGGAATGCCTACCACTCGAAACGATCGATGTTTAACGAAACTATGCAAGTTCGTCGCAGATCGGTATAAGGTGGGTCGATGAGTCGTGTTTTAACCTACAAATTGCTATGTCGCAGATTCGCATACGACGAATAGAAGCGGAGTTATAGTTGTTTATATGTGTCAGGCCATGAATCACCATTGACGACCGGATTGCTTTCCACTTGAAACGACCGATGTTTGACGAAACTATGCAAGTTCGTCGCAGATCGGTATAAGGTGGCTCGATGTGTCGTGTTTTAGGCTACAAATTGCTATGTCGCAGATTTGCATACGACGAATAGAAGCGGAATTGTAGTTGTTTATATCTGTGAGGTCATGAAACATCATTGACGGCCAGAATGCCTACCACTCGAAACGATCGATGTTTGACGAAACTATGCAAGTTCTTCGCAGATCGGTATAAGGTGGGTCGATGTGCCGTGTTTTAAGCTACAAATTGCTATGCCGCAGATTTGCATACGACGAATAGAAGCGGAGTTATAGTTGTTTATATCTGTCAGGCCGTGAATCACCATTGACAGCCGGATTGCCTACCACTCGGAACGATCGATGTTTGACGAAACTATGCAAGTTCTTCGCAGATCGGTATAAGGTGGGTCGATGTGTCGTGTTTTAAGCTACAAATTGCTATGTCGCAGATTTGCATACGACGAATAGAAGCGGAGTTATAGTTGTTTATATCTGTCAGGCCGTGAATCACCATTGACGGCCGGATTGCCTACCACTCGGAACGATCGATGTTTGACGAAACTATGCAAGTTCTTCGCAGATCGGTATAAGGTGGGTCGATGTGTCGTGTTTTAAGCTACAAATTGCTATGTCGCAGATTTGCATACGACGAATAGAGGCGGAGTTATAGTTGTTTATATCTGTGAGGCCACAACACAAGAAAGAACCAGCAAAGATTGAGTAAATCCTGGGAATGTTGGAAAATGCATAAGCACAATATGCCAAGCTCTCGCCACCACTAATTCTCTAACGATATGTAGAATCGTAATCAGAGGGAAATCAACAATAGGAACAAAGCAAGCACAGTAAACAATTAAGTCAGAAGTAAATAAAATGCTAGCGAAAAGATCTGTACATAGGAAATAGACATATATGACAGACGAAAACATAGCAGACGACAATTACAGCATTGACAACATACGAACAAGTATCGACAAGCTAGCGATGAAAATAATACAGAAGCAACAATTAAGATAATAAAAGGCAGATAGCGACAAAAACAGGGATCCCTCTGATTAAGAAACTACGATAAAATAGCACACACAAACAATAACACAAAATAGAACATGCAGTAAAACAGTACACTACGTTTACCGACTAAGCCCACGCAAGCGCCGATGTCTCCTCGAGACCGCGAATAAATTAAAGTTAAATGAAAATGTCGCTCAAAGATAACGCGGCAAAGGAAAAATAGAAGCAATAATAAGATCACTCACAGTCGTACACAGAAATAGATCAACGGGAAGACAAGGAAGCAAAAGTGGGAATGGTCGAATGCGCCTAAGTAATAAATACATATAGTAAAATAAATAGTCACATGCTTCTTTTCACCTATCCTTTCACTCTCCCTTTCTCCCTTCACAATGCCTGCCCGATAGAGCAAAGACTCATGAAACAACAGTAGGAGGACAAATTCCATCGATGCTAAACTCCTCTCGCCATCGTGCAGTAAAAGTCAGCAAGCAAAGCAAAGAAACATAGATGAAATTGGTCATTAGTCGGAAAAATCAGAAATAAAAATGGACCGGCAGGAAAGTAAAATCAAATAAAAGTAAACATAATAGAATAAAGAAACGCAAAATTTACTGAGAATTTCATACCACAATGGAAGAGGACGGTGGCAGAAGGAATATGGAATAAAACAATAAAGCAATAGGAGGTCCATAAAAATCATTGCAGCCTGCAGGCATGCTGAAGTGGCTGAAACGTTGAACATCACCGACTTAACTCTGCAAGCCTCCGCCAGCGCTCCGATCTTCCGCGATCGCGTATTTAAATTCAATAAAATGTAAAGGAAAACGGATTAACTCTCTCTCGGAGAAGCAATCCAAATTTTTGAACATTGAATATTATTAGATACTTTACACTATTAAAATAAAGTCAGTAAATATAGAATCATGCGGGAATTATTCGACGGTAACTCCCCACCAGAAAAAAGAAAAGATCGTAGCTGAGGAAAGGCTGACTAGCACTCTCTTAGAAATCATCACAGACATAAAGTCACCTTCTCACCCGCACATCCATCTCACAGGCTTGATACGGTAGCTGAAAATTCGAGCATCATCGATTTAATTCTGCAAGCCTCCGCCAGCGCTCAGATCTTCCGCGATCGCGTATTTAAATTCAATAAAATGTAAAGGAAAACGGATTAACTCTCTCTCGGAGAAGCAATCCAAATTTTTGAACATTGAATATTATTAGATACTTTACACTATTAAAATAAAGTCAGTAAATATAGAATCATGCGGGAATTATTCGACGGTAACTCCCCACCAGAAAAAAGAAAAGATCGTAGCTGAGGAAAGGCTGACTAGCACTCTCTTAGAAATCATCACAGACATAAAGTCACCTTCTCACCCGCACATCCATCTCACAGGCTTGATACGGTAGCTGAAAATTCGAGCATCATCGATTTAATTCTGCAAGCCTCCGCCAGCGCTCAGATCTTCCGCGACCGCGTATTTAAATTCAATAAAAATGTAATTGAAAACGGATTAACTCTCTCTCGGAGAAGCAATCAAAATTTTTGAACATTGAATATTATTAGATACTTTATACTATTAATATAAAGTCATTAAATATAGAGTCATGCGGGAATTATTCGACGATAACTCCCCACCAGAAAAAAGAAAAGATCGTAGCTGAGGAAAGGCTGACTAGCACTAAGACATAAGATTGAAATGTAGAAGTGGATTCATTTACCTATAAAAGCCCAGGAGGAAGGAACGGAGAACGTAATGTAATCCTTCCTCGGGTAACATTACGAATAAAAATATACTAATGTGCGTTAAAATCATTAACTGAAATTTACAAATAGAAACCAATATCCCAAAAGCGGCCAGCAGGACATCCGAGCTGGGCCGACACTTCCCAGTTTCGATGTGGAGGAGGGGCTGTATCTGAGATGAATACGAGAGTCGTTGTACCAGTGCAGTCCCATGCCCTGGGTGTTCGCCGTGCGACACTCAGAAGCACCCTCCCCAGTGGAGTAACGTCTGGGTTTTAGTCAGTAGGAATCTGACATACGCTGCCCTCTTCCCCAAGAGAGGGCAGAAGTCTTCCGAAGATTTCCTGGACGCAAAAAAAAAAAAAAAAAAAAAAAAAAAATATCTGTGAGGCCATGAATCACCATTGACGGCAGGATTGCCTACCACTCGGAACGATCGACGTTTGATGAAACTATGCAAGTTCGTCGCAGATCGGTATAAGGTGGGTCGATGTGTCGTGCTTTAAGCTACAAATTGCTATGTCGCAGATTTGCATACGATGAATAGAAGCGGAGTTATAGTTCTTTATATCTGTCAGGTCATGAATCATCATTGACGGCCGGAATGCCTACCACTCGAAACGATGGATGTTTGACGAAACTATGCAAGTTCGTCGCAGATCGGTATAAGGTGGGTCGATGTGTCGTGTTTTAACCTACAAATTGCTATGTCGCAGATTCGCATACGACGAATAGAAGCGGAGTTATCGATGTTTATATCTGTGAGGCCATTAACCACCATTGACGACCGGATTGCCTACCACTCGGAATGATCGACGCTTGACGAAACTATGCAAGTTCGTCGCAGATCGGTATAAGGTGGCTCGATGTGTCGTGTTTTATACTACAAATTGCTATGTCGCAGATTTGCGTACGACGAATAGAAGCGGAGTTATAGTTGTTTATATCTGTCAGGCCATGAATCACCATTGACGGCCGGATTGCCTACCACTCGAAACGATCGATGTTTGACGAAACTATGCAAGTTCGTCGCAGATCGGTATAAGGTGGGTCGTTGGGCCGTGTTTTAAGCTACAAGTTGCTATGTCGCAGATTCGCATACGTCGAATAGAAGTGGAGTTATAGTTGTTTATATCTGTGAGGCCATTAATCACCATTGACGACCGGATTACCTACCACTCGAAACGATCGATGTTTGACGAAACTATGCAAGTTCTTCGCAGATCGGTATAAGGTGGGTCGATGTGTCGTGTTTTAGGCTACAAATTGCTATGTCGCAGATTTGCATACGACGAATAGAAGCGGAGTTGTTGTTGTTTATATCTGTGAGGTCATGAATCATCATTGACGGCCAGAATGCCTACCACTCGTAACGATCGACGTTTGATGAAACTATGCAAGTTCTTCGCAGATCGGTATAAGATGGGTCGATGTGTCGTGTTTTAAGCTACAAATTGCTATGTCGCAGATTTGCGTACGAGGAATAGAAGCGGAGTTATAGTTGTTTATATCTGTCAGGCCATGAATCACCATTGACGGCCGGATTGCCTACCACTCGGAACGATCGACGTTTGCCGAAACTCTGCAAGTTCTTCGCAGATCGGTATAAGGTGGGTCGATGTGCCGTGTTTTAAGCTACAAATTGCTATGCCGCAGATTTGCATACGACGAATAGAAGCGGAGTTATAGTTGTTTATATCTGTCAGGCCGTGAATCACCATTGACGGCCGGATTGCCTACCACTCGGAACGATCAATGTTTGACGAAACTATGCAAGTTCTTCGCAGATCGGTATAAGGTGGGTCGATGTGTCGTGTTTTAAGCTACAAATTGCTATGTCGCAGATTTGCATACGACGAATAGAGGCGGAGTTATAGTTGTTTATATCTGTGAGGCCATGAATCACCATTGACGGCAGGATTGCCTACCACTCGGAACGATCGACGTTTGATGAAACTATGCAAGTTCGTCGCAGATCGGTATAAGGTGGGTCGATGTGTCGTGCTTTAAGCTACAAATTGCTATGTCGCAGATTTGCATACGATGAATAGAAGCGGAGTTATAGTTCTTTATATCTGTCAGGTCATGAATCATCATTGACGGCCAGAATGCCTACCACTCGAAACGATCGATGTTTGACGAAACTATGCAAGTTCGTCGCAGATCGGTATAAGGTGGGTCGATGTGTCGTGATTTAACCTACAAATTGCTATGTCGCAGATTCGCATACGACGAATAGAAGCGGAGTTATAGTTGTTTATATGTGTCAGGCCATGAATCACCATTGACGACCGGATTGCTTTCCACTTGAAACGACCGATGTTTGACGAAACTATGCAAGTTCGTCGCAGATCGGTATAAGGTGGCTCGATGTGTCGTGTTTTAGGCTACAAATTGCTATGCCGCAGATTTGCATACGACGAATAGAAACGGAGTTATAGTTGTTTATATCTGTGAGGTCATGAATCATCATTGACGGCCGGAATGCCTACCACTCGAAACGATCGATGTTTAACGAAACTATGCAAGTTCGTCGCAGATCGGTATAAGGTGGGTCGATGAGTCGTGTTTTAACCTACAAATTGCTATGTCGCAGATTCGCATACGACGAATAGAAGCGGAGTTATAGTTGTTTATATGTGTCAGGCCATGAATCACCATTGACGACCGGATTGCTTTCCACTTGAAACGACCGATGTTTGACGAAACTATGCAAGTTCGTCGCAGATCGGTATAAGGTGGCTCGATGTGTCGTGTTTTAGGCTACAAATTGCTATGTCGCAGATTTGCATACGACGAATAGAAGCGGAATTGTAGTTGTTTATATCTGTGAGGTCATGAAACATCATTGACGGCCAGAATGCCTACCACTCGAAACGATCGATGTTTGACGAAACTATGCAAGTTCTTCGCAGATCGGTATAAGGTGGGTCGATGTGCCGTGTTTTAAGCTACAAATTGCTATGCCGCAGATTTGCATACGACGAATAGAAGCGGAGTTATAGTTGTTTATATCTGTCAGGCCGTGAATCACCATTGACGGCCAGAATGCCTACCACTGGAAACGATCGATGTTTGACGAAACTATGCAAGTTCGTCGCAGATCGGTATAAGGTGGGTCGATGTGTCGGCTTTAAGCTACAAATTGCTATGTCGCAGATTTGCATACGACGAATAGAAGCGGAGTTATAGTTGTTTATATCTGTGAGGTCATGAATCATCATTGACGGCCGGAATGCTTTCCACTTGAAACGACCGATGTTTGACGAAACTATGCAAGTTCTTCGCAGATCGGTATAAGGTGGGTCGATGTGCCGTGTTTTAAGCTACAAATTGCTATGCCGCAGATTTGCATACGACGAATAGAAGCGGAGTTATAGTTGTTTATATCTGTCAGGCCGTGAATCACCATTGACGGCCGGATTGCCTACCACTCGGAACGATCGATGTTTGACGAAACTATGCAAGTTCTTCGCAGATCGGTATAAGGTGGGTCGATGTGTCGTGTTTTAAGCTACAAATTGCTATGTCGCAGATTTGCATACGACGAATAGAGGCGGAGTTATAGTTGTTTATATCTGTGAGGCCATGAATCACCATTGACGGCAGGATTGCCTACCACTCTGAACGATCGACGTTTGATGAAACTATGCAAGTTCGTCGCAGATCGGTATAAGGTGGGTCGATGTGTCGTGCTTTAAGCTACAAATTGCTATGTCGCAGATTTGCATACGATGAATAGAAGCGGAGTTATAGTTCTTTATATCTGTCAGGTCATGAATCATCATTGACGGCCGGAATGCCTACCACTCGAAACGATCGATGTTTGACGAAACTATGCAAGTTCGTCGCAGATCGGTATAAGGTGGGTCGATGTGTCGTGTTTTAACCTACAAATTGCTATGTCGCAGATTCGCATACGACGAATAGAAGCGGAGTTATCGATGTTTATATCTGTGAGGCCATTAACCACCATTGACGACCGGATTGCCTACCACTCGGAATGATCGACGCTTGACGAAACTATGCAAGTTCGTCGCAGATCGGTATAAGGTGGCTCGATGTGTCGTGTTTTAGACTACAAATTGCTATGTCGCAGATTTGCGTACGACGAATAGAAGCGGAGTTATAGTTGTTTATATCTGTCAGGCCATGAATCACCATTGACGGCCGGATTGCCTACCACTCGAAACGATCGATGTTTGACGAAACTATGCAAGTTCGTCGCAGATCGGTATAAGGTGGGTCGTTGGGCCGTGTTTTAAGCTACAAGTTGCTATGTCGCAGATTCGCATACGTCGAATAGAAGTGGAGTTATAGTTGTTTATATCTGTGAGGCCATTAATCACCATTGACGACCGGATTTCCTACCACTCGAAACGATCGATGTTTGACGAAACTATGCAAGTTCTTCGCAGATCGGTATAAGGTGGGTCGATGTGTCGTGTTTTAGGCTACAAATTGCTATGTCGCAGATTTGCATACGACGAATAGAAGCGGAGTTGTTGTTGTTTATATCTGTGAGGTCATGAATCATCATTGACGGCCAGAATGCCTACCACTCGTAACGATCGACGTTTGATGAAACTATGCAAGTTCTTCGCAGATCGGTATAAGATGGGTCGATGTGTCGTGTTTTAAGCTACAAATTGCTATGTCGCAGATTTGCGTACGACGAATAGAAGCGGAGTTATAGTTGTTTATATCTGTCAGGCCATGAATCACCATTGACGGCCGGATTGCCTACCACTCGGAACGATCGACGTTTGCCGAAACTCTGCAAGTTCTTCGCAGATCGGTATAAGGTGGGTCGATGTGCCGTGTTTTAAGCTACAAATTGCTATGCCGCAGATTTGCATACGACGAATAGAAGCGGAGTTATAGTTGTTTATATCTGTCAGGCCGTGAATCACCATTGACGGCCGGATTGCCTACCACTCGGAACGATCGATGTTTGACGAAACTATGCAAGTTCTTCGCAGATCGGTATAAGGTGGGTCGATGTGTCGTGTTTTAAGCTACAAATTGCTATGTCGCAGATTTGCATACGACGAATAGAGGCGGAGTTATAGTTGTTTATATCTGTGAGGCCATGAATCACCATTGACGGCAGGATTGCCTACCACTCGGAACGATCGACGTTTGATGAAACTATGCAAGTTCGTCGCAGATCGGTATAAGGTGGGTCGATGTGTCGTGCTTTAAGCTACAAATTGCTATGTCGCAGATTTGCATACGATGAATAGAAGCGGAGTTATAGTTCTTTATATCTGTCAGGTCATGAATCATCATTGACGGCCGGAATGCCTACCACTCGAAACGATCGATGTTTGACGAAACTATGCAAGTTCGTCGCAGATCGGTATAAGGTGGGTCGATGTGTCGTGTTTTAACCTACAAATTGCTATGTCGCAGATTCGCATACGACGAATAGAAGCGGAGTTATCGATGTTTATATCTGTGAGGCCATTAACCACCATTGACGACCGGATTGCCTACCACTCGGAATGATCGACGCTTGACGAAACTATGCAAGTTCGTCGCAGATCGGTATAAGGTGGCTCGATGTGTCGTGTTTTAGACTACAAATTGCTATGTCGCAGATTTGCGTACGACGAATAGAAGCGGAGTTATAGTTGTTTATATCTGTCAGGCCATGAATCACCATTGACGGCCGGATTGCCTACCACTCGAAACGATCGATGTTTGACGAAACTATGCAAGTTCGTCGCAGATCGGTATAAGGTGGGTCGTTGGGCCGTGTTTTAAGCTACAAGTTGCTATGTCGCAGATTCGCATACGTCGAATAGAAGTGGAGTTATAGTTGTTTATATCTGTGAGGCCATTAATCACCATTGACGACCGGATTTCCTACCACTCGAAACGATCGATGTTTGACGAAACTATGCAAGTTCTTCGCAGATCGGTATAAGGTGGGTCGATGTGTCGTGTTTTAGGCTACAAATTGCTATGTCGCAGATTTGCATACGACGAATAGAAGCGGAGTTGTTGTTGTTTATATCTGTGAGGTCATGAATCATCATTGACGGCCAGAATGCCTACCACTCGTAACGATCGACGTTTGATGAAACTATGCAAGTTCTTCGCAGATCGGTATAAGATGGGTCGATGTGTCGTGTTTTAAGCTACAAATTGCTATGTCGCAGATTTGCGTACGACGAATAGAAGCGGAGTTATAGTTGTTTATATCTGTCAGGCCATGAATCACCATTGACGGCCGGATTGCCTACCACTCGGAACGATCGACGTTTGCCGAAACTCTGCAAGTTCTTCGCAGATCGGTATAAGGTGGGTCGATGTGCCGTGTTTTAAGCTACAAATTGCTATGCCGCAGATTTGCATACGACGAATAGAAGCGGAGTTATAGTTGTTTATATCTGTCAGGCCGTGAATCACCATTGACGGCCGGATTGCCTACCACTCGGAACGATCGATGTTTGACGAAACTATGCAAGTTCTTCGCAGATCGGTATAAGGTGGGTCGATGTGTCGTGTTTTAAGCTACAAATTGCTATGTCGCAGATTTGCATACGACGAATAGAGGCGGAGTTATAGTTGTTTATATCTGTGAGGCCATGAATCACCATTGACGGCAGGATTGCCTACCACTCGGAACGATCGACGTTTGATGAAACTATGCAAGTTCGTCGCAGATCGGTATAAGGTGGGTCGATGTGTCGTGCTTTAAGCTACAAATTGCTATGTCGCAGATTTGCATACGATGAATAGAAGCGGAGTTATAGTTCTTTATATCTGTCAGGTCATGAATCATCATTGACGGCCGGAATGCCTACCACTCGAAACGATCGATGTTTGACGAAACTATGCAAGTTCGTCGCAGATCGGTATAAGGTGGGTCGATGTGTCGTGTTTTAACCTACAAATTGCTATGTCGCAGATTCGCATACGACGAATAGAAGCGGAGTTATAGTTGTTTATATGTGTCAGGCCATGAATCACCATTGACGACCGGATTGCTTTCCACTTGAAACGACCGATGTTTGACGAAACTATGCAAGTTCGTCGCAGATCGGTATAAGGTGGCTCGATGTGTCGTGTTTTAGGCTACAAATTGCTATGCCGCAGATTTGCATACGACGAATAGAAACGGAGTTATAGTTGTTTATATCTGTGAGGTCATGAATCATCATTGACGGCCGGAATGCCTACCACTCGAAACGATCGATGTTTAACGAAACTATGCAAGTTCGTCGCAGATCGGTATAAGGTGGGTCGATGAGTCGTGTTTTAACCTACAAATTGCTATGTCGCAGATTCGCATACGACGAATAGAAGCGGAGTTATAGTTGTTTATATGTGTCAGGCCATGAATCACCATTGACGACCGGATTGCTTTCCACTTGAAACGACCGATGTTTGACGAAACTATGCAAGTTCGTCGCAGATCGGTATAAGGTGGCTCGATGTGTCGTGTTTTAGGCTACAAATTGCTATGTCGCAGATTTGCATACGACGAATAGAAGCGGAATTGTAGTTGTTTATATCTGTGAGGTCATGAAACATCATTGACGGCCAGAATGCCTACCACTCGAAACGATCGATGTTTGACGAAACTATGCAAGTTCTTCGCAGATCGGTATAAGGTGGGTCGATGTGCCGTGTTTTAAGCTACAAATTGCTATGCCGCAGATTTGCATACGACGAATAGAAGCGGAGTTATAGTTGTTTATATCTGTCAGGCCGTGAATCACCATTGACAGCCGGATTGCCTACCACTCGGAACGATCGATGTTTGACGAAACTATGCAAGTTCTTCGCAGATCGGTATAAGGTGGGTCGATGTGTCGTGTTTTAAGCTACAAATTGCTATGTCGCAGATTTGCATACGACGAATAGAAGCGGAGTTATAGTTGTTTATATCTGTCAGGCCGTGAATCACCATTGACGGCCGGATTGCCTACCACTCGGAACGATCGATGTTTGACGAAACTATGCAAGTTCTTCGCAGATCGGTATAAGGTGGGTCGATGTGTCGTGTTTTAAGCTACAAATTGCTATGTCGCAGATTTGCATACGATGAATAGAGGCGGAGTTATAGTTGTTTATATCTGTGAGGCCATGAATCACCATTGACGGCAGGATTGCCTACCACTCGGAACGATCGACGTTTGATGAAACTATGCAAGTTCGTCGCAGATCGGTATAAGGTGGGTCGATGTGTCGTGCTTTAAGCTACAAATTGCTATGTCGCAGATTTGCATACGATGAATAGAAGCGGAGTTATAGTTCTTTATATCTGTCAGGTCATGAATCATCATTGACGGCCGGAATGCCTACCACTCGAAACGATCGATGTTTGACGAAACTATGCAAGTTCGTCGCAGATCGGTATAAGGTGGGTCGATGTGTCGTGTTTTAACCTACAAATTGCTATGTCGCAGATTCGCATACGACGAATAGAAGCGGAGTTATCGATGTTTATATCTGTGAGGCCATTAACCACCATTGACGACCGGATTGCCTACCACTCGGAATGATCGACGCTTGACGAAACTATGCAAGTTCGTCGCAGATCGGTATAAGGTGGCTCGATGTGTCGTGTTTTATACTACAAATTGCTATGTCGCAGATTTGCGTACGACGAATAGAAGCGGAGTTATAGTTGTTTATATCTGTCAGGCCATGAATCACCATTGACGGCCGGATTGCCTACCACTCGAAACGATCGATGTTTGACGAAACTATGCAAGTTCGTCGCAGATCGGTATAAGGTGGGTCGTTGGGCCGTGTTTTAAGCTACAAGTTGCTATGTCGCAGATTCGCATACGTCGAATAGAAGTGGAGTTATAGTTGTTTATATCTGTGAGGCCATTAATCACCATTGACGACCGGATTACCTACCACTCGAAACGATCGATGTTTGACGAAACTATGCAAGTTCTTCGCAGATCGGTATAAGGTGGGTCGATGTGTCGTGTTTTAGGCTACAAATTGCTATGTCGCAGATTTGCATACGACGAATAGAAGCGGAGTTGTTGTTGTTTATATCTGTGAGGTCATGAATCATCATTGACGGCCAGAATGCCTACCACTCGTAACGATCGACGTTTGATGAAACTATGCAAGTTCTTCGCAGATCGGTATAAGATGGGTCGATGTGTCGTGTTTTAAGCTACAAATTGCTATGTCGCAGATTTGCGTACGAGGAATAGAAGCGGAGTTATAGTTGTTTATATCTGTCAGGCCATGAATCACCATTGACGGCCGGATTGCCTACCACTCGGAACGATCGACGTTTGCCGAAACTCTGCAAGTTCTTCGCAGATCGGTATAAGGTGGGTCGATGTGCCGTGTTTTAAGCTACAAATTGCTATGCCGCAGATTTGCATACGACGAATAGAAGCGGAGTTATAGTTGTTTATATCTGTCAGGCCGTGAATCACCATTGACGGCCGGATTGCCAACCACTCGGAACGATCAATGTTTGACGAAACTATGCAAGTTCTTCGCAGATCGGTATAAGGTGGGTCGATGTGTCGTGTTTTAAGCTACAAATTGCTATGTCGCAGATTTGCATACGACGAATAGAGGCGGAGTTATAGTTGTTTATATCTGTGAGGCCATGAATCACCATTGACGGCAGGATTGCCTACCACTCGGAACGATCGACGTTTGATGAAACTATGCAAGTTCGTCGCAGATCGGTATAAGGTGGGTCGATGTGTCGTGCTTTAAGCTACAAATTGCTATGTCGCAGATTTGCATACGATGAATAGAAGCGGAGTTATAGTTCTTTATATCTGTCAGGTCATGAATCATCATTGACGGCCGGAATGCCTACCACTCGAAACGATCGATGTTTGACGAAACTATGCAAGTTCGTCGCAGATCGGTATAAGGTGGGTCGATGTGTCGTGTTTTAACCTACAAATTGCTATGTCGCAGATTCGCATACGACGAATAGAAGCGGAGTTATAGTTGTTTATATGTGTCAGGCCATGAATCACCATTGACGACCGGATTGCTTTCCACTTGAAACGACCGATGTTTGACGAAACTATGCAAGTTCGTCGCAGATCGGTATAAGGTGGCTCGATGTGTCGTGTTTTAGGCTACAAATTGCTATGCCGCAGATTTGCATACGACGAATAGAAACGGAGTTATAGTTGTTTATATCTGTGAGGTCATGAATCATCATTGACGGCCGGAATGCCTACCACTCGAAACGATCGATGTTTAACGAAACTATGCAAGTTCGTCGCAGATCGGTATAAGGTGGGTCGATGAGTCGTGTTTTAACCTACAAATTGCTATGTCGCAGATTCGCATACGACGAATAGAAGCGGAGTTATAGTTGTTTATATGTGTCAGGCCATGAATCACCATTGACGACCGGATTGCTTTCCACTTGAAACGACCGATGTTTGACGAAACTATGCAAGTTCGTCGCAGATCGGTATAAGGTGGCTCGATGTGTCGTGTTTTAGGCTACAAATTGCTATGTCGCAGATTTGCATACGACGAATAGAAGCGGAATTGTAGTTGTTTATATCTGTGAGGTCATGAAACATCATTGACGGCCAGAATGCCTACCACTCGAAACGATCGATGTTTGACGAAACTATGCAAGTTCTTCGCAGATCGGTATAAGGTGGGTCGATGTGCCGTGTTTTAAGCTACAAATTGCTATGCCGCAGATTTGCATACGACGAATAGAAGCGGAGTTATAGTTGTTTATATCTGTCAGGCCGTGAATCACCATTGACGGCCGGATTGCCTACCACTCGGAACGATCGATGTTTGACGAAACTATGCAAGTTCTTCGCAGATCGGTATAAGGTGGGTCGATGTGTCGTGTTTTAAGCTACAAATTGCTATGTCGCAGATTTGCATACGACGAATAGAAGCGGAGTTATAGTTGTTTATATCTGTCAGGCCGTGAATCACCATTGACGGCCGGATTGCCTACCACTCGGAACGATCGATGTTTGACGAAACTATGCAAGTTCTTCGCAGATCGGTATAAGGTGGGTCGATGTGTCGTGTTTTAAGCTACAAATTGCTATGTCGCAGATTTGCATACGACGAATAGAGGCGGAGTTATAGTTGTTTATATCTGTGAGGCCATTAATCACCATTGACGACCGGATTACCTACCACTCGAAACGATCGATGTTTGACGAAACTATGCAAGTTCTTCGCAGATCGGTATAAGGTGGGTCGATGTGTCGTGTTTTAGGCTACAAATTGCTATGTCGCAGATTTGCATACGACGAATAGAAGCGGAGTTGTTGTTGTTTATATCTGTGAGGTCATGAATCATCATTGACGGCCAGAATGCCTACCACTCGTAACGATCGACGTTTGATGAAACTATGCAAGTTCTTCGCAGATCGGTATAAGATGGGTCGATGTGTCGTGTTTTAAGCTACAAATTGCTATGTCGCAGATTTGCGTACGACGAATAGAAGCGGAGTTATAGTTGTTTATATCTGTCAGGCCATGAATCACCATTGACGGCCGGATTGCCTACCACTCGGAACGATCGACGTTTGCCGAAACTCTGCAAGTTCTTCGCAGATCGGTATAAGGTGGGTCGATGTGCCGTGTTTTAAGCTACAAATTGCTATGCCGCAGATTTGCATACGACGAATAGAAGCGGAGTTATAGTTGTTTATATCTGTCAGGCCGTGAATCACCATTGACGGCCGGATTGCCTACCACTCGGAACGATCGATGTTTGACGAAACTATGCAAGTTCTTCGCAGATCGGTATAAGGTGGGTCGATGTGTCGTGTTTTAAGCTACAAATTGCTATGTCGCAGATTTGCATACGACGAATAGAGGCGGAGTTATAGTTGTTTATATCTGTGAGGCCATGAATCACCATTGACGGCAGGATTGCCTACCACTCGGAACGATCGACGTTTGATGAAACTATGCAAGTTCGTCGCAGATCGGTATAAGGTGGGTCGATGTGTCGTGCTTTAAGCTACAAATTGCTATGTCGCAGATTTGCATACGATGAATAGAAGCGGAGTTATAGTTCTTTATATCTGTCAGGTCATGAATCATCATTGACGGCCGGAATGCCTACCACTCGAAACGATCGATGTTTGACGAAACTATGCAAGTTCGTCGCAGATCGGTATAAGGTGGGTCGATGTGTCGTGTTTTAACCTACAAATTGCTATGTCACAGATTCGCATACGACGAATAGAAGCGGAGTTATAGTTGTTTATATGTGTCAGGCCATGAATCACCATTGACGACCGGATTGCTTTCCACTTGAAACGACCGATGTTTGACGAAACTATGCAAGTTCGTCGCAGATCGGTATAAGGTGGCTCGATGTGTCGTGTTTTAGGCTACAAATTGCTATGTCGCAGATTTGCATACGACGAATAGAAGCGGAATTGTAGTTGTTTATATCTGTGAGGTCATGAAACATCATTGACGGCCAGAATGCCTACCACTCGAAACGATCGATGTTTGACGAAACTATGCAAGTTCGTCGCAGATCGGTATAAGGTGGGTCGATGTGTCGGGCTTTAAGCTACAAATTGCTATGTCGCAGATTTGCATACGACGAATAGAAGCGGAGTTATAGTTGTTTATATCTGTGAGGTCATGAATCATCATTGACGGCCGGAATGCTTTCCACTTGAAACGACCGATGTTTGACGAAACTATGCAAGTTCTTCGCAGATCGGTATAAGGTGGGTCGATGTGCCGTGTTTTAAGCTACAAATTGCTATGCCGCAGATTTGCATACGACGAATAGAAGCGGAGTTATAGTTGTTTATATCTGTCAGGCCGTGAATCACCATTGACGGCCGGATTGCCTACCACTCGGAACGATCGATGTTTGACGAAACTATGCAAGTTCTTCGCAGATCGGTATAAGGTGGGTCGATGTGTCGTGTTTTAAGCTACAAATTGCTATGTCGCAGATTTGCATACGACGAATAGAGGCGGAGTTATAGTTGTTTATATCTGTGAGGCCATGAATCACCATTGACGGCAGGATTGCCTACCACTCGGAACGATCGACGTTTGATGAAACTATGCAAGTTCGTCGCAGATCGGTATAAGGTGGGTCGATGTGTCGTGCTTTAAGCTACAAATTGCTATGTCGCAGATTTGCATACGATGAATAGAAGCGGAGTTATAGTTCTTTATATCTGTCAGGTCATGAATCATCATTGACGGCCGGAATGCCTACCACTCGAAACGATCGATGTTTGACGAAACTATGCAAGTTCGTCGCAGATCGGTATAAGGTGGGTCGATGTGTCGTGTTTTAACCTACAAATTGCTATGTCGCAGATTCGCATACGACGAATAGAAGCGGAGTTATAGTTGTTTATATGTGTCAGGCCATGAATCACCATTGACGACCGGATTGCTTTCCACTTGAAACGACCGATGTTTGACGAAACTATGCAAGTTCGTCGCAGATCGGTATAAGGTGGCTCGATGTGTCGTGTTTTAGGCTACAAATTGCTATGCCGCAGATTTGCATACGACGAATAGAAACGGAGTTATAGTTGTTTATATCTGTGAGGTCATGAATCATCATTGACGGCCGGAATGCCTACCACTCGAAACGATCGATGTTTGACGAAACTATGCAAGTTCGTCGCAGATCGGTATAAGGTGGCTCGATGTGTCGTGTTTTAGGCTACAAATTGCTATGTCGCAGATTTGCATACGACGAATAGAAGCGGAGTTTTAGTTGTTTATATCTGTGAGGTCATGAATCATCATTGACGGCCAGAATGCCTACCACTCGAAACGATCGATGTTTGACGAAACTATGCAAGTTCGTCGCAGATCGGTATAAGGTGGGTCGATGTGTCGGGCTTTAAGCTACAAATTGCTATGTCGCAGATTTGCATACGACGAATAGAAGCGGAGTTATAGTTGTTTATATCTGTGAGGTCATGAATCATCATTGACGGCCGGAATGCCTACCACTCGAAACGATCGATGTTTGACGAAACTATGCAAGTTCGTCGCAGATCGGTATAAGGTGGGTCGATGTGTCGTGCTTTAAGCTACAAATTGCTATGTCGCAGATTTGCATACGACGAATAGAAGCGGAGTTATAGTTGTTTATATCTGTGAGGTCATGAATCATCATTGACGGCCGGAATGCCTACCACTCGAAACGATCGATGTTTGACGAAACTATGCAAGTTCGTCGCAGATCGGTATAAGGTGGGTCGATGTGTCGTGCTTTAAGCTACAAATTGCTATGTCGCAGATTTGCATACGACGAATAGAAGCGGAGTAATAGTTGTTTATATCTGTGAGGCCATGAATCACCATTGACGGCCGGATTGCCTACCACTCGAAACGATCGACGTTTGCCGAAACTATGCAAGTTCTTCGCAGATCGGTATAAGGTGGGTCGTTGGGCCGTGTTTTAAGCTACAACTTGCTATGTCGCAGATTTGCATATGACGAATAGAGGCGGAGTTATAGTTGTTTATATCTGTGAGGCCATGAATCACCATTGACGGCAGGATTGCCTACCACTCGGAACGATCGACGTTTGATGAAACTATGCAAGTTCGTCGCAGATCGGTATAAGGTGGGTCGATGTGTCGTGCTTTAAGCTACAAATTGCTATGTCGCAGATTTGCATACGATGAATAGAAGCGGAATTATAGTTCTTTATATCTGTGAGGTCATGAATCATCATTGACGGCCGGAATGCCTACCACTCGAAACGATCGATGTTTGACGAAACTTTGCAAGTTCGTCGCAGATCGGTATAAGGTGGGTCGATGTGTCGTGTTTTAACCTACAAATTGCTATGTCGCAGATTCGCATACGACGAATAGAAGCGGAGTTATAGTTGTTTATATGTGTCAGGCCATGAATCACCATTGACGACCGGATTGCTTTCCACTTGAAACGACCGATGTTTGACGGAACTATGCAAGTTCGTCGCAGATCGGTATAAGGTGGCTCGATGTGTCGTGTTTTAGGCTACAAATTGCTATGTCGCAGATTTGCATAGGACGAATAGAAGCGGAATTGTAGTTGTTTATATCTGTGAGGTCATGAATCATCATTGACGGCCAGAATGCCTACCACTCGAAACGATCGATGTTTGACGAAACTATGCAAGTTCGTCGCAGATCGGTATAAGGTGGGTCGATGTGTCGGGCTTTAAGCTACAAATTGCTATGTCGCAGATTTGCATACGACGAATAGAAGCGGAGTTGTTGTTGTTTATATCTGTGAGGTCATGAATCATCATTGACGGCCAGAATGCCTACCACTCGTAACGATCAACGTTTGACGAAACTATGCAAGTTCGTCGCAGATCGGTATAAGGTGGGTCGATGTGTCGTGTTTTAACCTACAAATTGCTATGTCGCAGATTCGCATACGACGAATAGAAGCGGAGTTATAGTTGTTTATATGTGTCAGGCCATGAATCACCATTGACGACCGGATTGCTTTCCACTTGAAACGACCGATGTTTGACGAAACTATGCAAGTTCGTCGCAGATCGGTATAAGGTGGCTCGATGTGTCGTGTTTTAGGCTACAAATTGCTATGCCGCAGATTTGCATACGACGAATAGAAACGGAGTTATAGTTGTTTATATCTGTGAGGTCATGAATCATCATTGACGGCCGGAATGCCTACCACTCGAAACGATCGATGTTTAACGAAACTATGCAAGTTCGTCGCAGATCGGTATAAGGTGGGTCGATGAGTCGTGTTTTAACCTACAAATTGCTATGTCGCAGATTCGCATACGACGAATAGAAGCGGAGTTATAGTTGTTTATATGTGTCAGGCCATGAATCACCATTGACGACCGGATTGCTTTCCACTTGAAACGACCGATGTTTGACGAAACTATGCAAGTTCGTCGCAGATCGGTATAAGGTGGCTCGATGTGTCGTGTTTTAGGCTACAAATTGCTATGTCGCAGATTTGCATACGACGAATAGAAGCGGAATTGTAGTTGTTTATATCTGTGAGGTCATGAAACATCATTGACGGCCAGAATGCCTACCACTCGAAACGATCGATGTTTGACGAAACTATGCAAGTTCTTCGCAGATCGGTATAAGGTGGGTCGATGTGCCGTGTTTTAAGCTACAAATTGCTATGCCGCAGATTTGCATACGACGAATAGAAGCGGAGTTATAGTTGTTTATATCTGTCAGGCCGTGAATCACCATTGACGGCCGGATTGCCTACCACTCGGAACGATCGATGTTTGACGAAACTATGCAAGTTCGTCGCAGATCGGTATAAGGTGGGTCGATGTGTCGTGCTTTAAGCTACAAATTGCTATGTCGCAGATTTGCATACGATGAATAGAAGCGGAGTTATAGTTCTTTATATCTGTCAGGTCATGAATCATCATTGACGGCCGGAATGCCTACCACTCGAAACGATCGATGTTTGACGAAACTATGCAAGTTCGTCGCAGATCGGTATAAGGTGGGTCGATGTGTCGTGTTTTAACCTACAAATTGCTATGTCACAGATTCGCATACGACGAATAGAAGCGGAGTTATAGTTGTTTATATGTGTCAGGCCATGAATCACCATTGACGACCGGATTGCTTTCCACTTGAAACGACCGATGTTTGACGAAACTATGCAAGTTCGTCGCAGATCGGTATAAGGTGGCTCGATGTGTCGTGTTTTAGGCTACAAATTGCTATGTCGCAGATTTGCATACGACGAATAGAAGCGGAATTGTAGTTGTTTATATCTGTGAGGTCATGAAACATCATTGACGGCCAGAATGCCTACCACTCGAAACGATCGATGTTTGACGAAACTATGCAAGTTCGTCGCAGATCGGTATAAGGTGGGTCGATGTGTCGGGCTTTAAGCTACAAATTGCTATGTCGCAGATTTGCATACGACGAATAGAGGCGGAGTTATAGTTGTTTATATCTGTGAGGCCATGAATCACCATTGACGGCCGGAATGCTTTCCACTTGAAACGACCGATGTTTGACGAAACTATGCAAGTTCTTCGCAGATCGGTATAAGGTGGGTCGATGTGCCGTGTTTTAAGCTACAAATTGCTATGCCGCAGATTTGCATACGACGAATAGAAGCGGAGTTATAGTTGTTTATATCTGTCAGGCCGTGAATCACCATTGACGGCCGGATTGCCTACCACTCGTAACGATCGATGTTTGACGAAACTATGCAAGTTCTTCGCAGATCGGTATAAGGTGGGTCGATGTGTCGTGTTTTAAGCTACAAATTGCTATGTCGCAGATTTGCATACGACGAATAGAGGCGGAGTTATAGTTGTTTATATCTGTGAGGCCATGAATCACCATTGACGGCAGGATTGCCTACCACTCGGAACGATCGACGTTTGATGAAACTATGCAAGTTCGTCGCAGATCGGTATAAGGTGGGTCGATGTGTCGTGCTTTAAGCTACAAATTGCTATGTCGCAGATTTGCATACGATGAATAGAAGCGGAGTTATAGTTCTTTATATCTGTCAGGTCATGAATCATCATTGACGGCCGGAATGCCTACCACTCGAAACGATCGATGTTTGACGAAACTATGCAAGTTCGTCGCAGATCGGTATAAGGTGGGTCGATGTGTCGTGTTTTAACCTACAAATTGCTATGTCGCAGATTCGCATACGACGAATAGAAGCGGAGTTATAGTTGTTTATATGTGTCAGGCCATGAATCACCATTGACGACCGGATTGCTTTCCACTTGAAACGACCGATGTTTGACGAAACTATGCAAGTTCGTCGCAGATCGGTATAAGGTGGCTCGATGTGTCGTGTTTTAGGCTACAAATTGCTATGCCGCAGATTTGCATACGACGAATAGAAACGGAGTTATAGTTGTTTATATCTGTGAGGTCATGAATCATCATTGACGGCCGGAATGCCTACCACTCGAAACGATCGATGTTTGACGAAACTATGCAAGTTCGTCGCAGATCGGTATAAGGTGGCTCGATGTGTCGTGTTTTAGGCTACAAATTGCTATGTCGCAGATTTGCATACGACGAATAGAAGCGGAGTTTTAGTTGTTTATATCTGTGAGGTCATGAATCATCATTGACGGCCAGAATGCCTACCACTCGAAACGATCGATGTTTGACGAAACTATGCAAGTTCGTCGCAGATCGGTATAAGGTGGGTCGATGTGTCGGGCTTTAAGCTACAAATTGCTATGTCGCAGATTTGCATACGACGAATAGAAGCGGAGTTATAGTTGTTTATATCTGTGAGGTCATGAATCATCATTGACGGCCGGAATGCCTACCACTCGAAACGATCGATGTTTGACGAAACTATGCAAGTTCGTCGCAGATCGGTATAAGGTGGGTCGATGTGTCGTGCTTTAAGCTACAAATTGCTATGTCGCAGATTTGCATACGACGAATAGAAGCGGAGTTATAGTTGTTTATATCTGTGAGGTCATGAATCATCATTGACGGCCGGAATGCCTACCACTCGAAACGATCGATGTTTGACGAAACTATGCAAGTTCGTCGCAGATCGGTATAAGGTGGGTCGATGTGTCGTGCTTTAAGCTACAAATTGCTATGTCGCAGATTTGCATACGACGAATAGAAGCGGAGTAATAGTTGTTTATATCTGTGAGGCCATGAATCACCATTGACGACCGGATTGCCTACCACTCGAAACGATCGACGTTTGCCGAAACTATGCAAGTTCTTCGCAGATCGGTATAAGGTGGGTCGTTGGGCCGTGTTTTAAGCTACAACTTGCTATGTCGCAGATTTGCATATGACGAATAGAGGCGGAGTTATAGTTGTTTATATCTGTGAGGCCATGAATCACCATTGACGGCAGGATTGCCTACCACTCGGAACGATCGACGTTTGATGAAACTATGCAAGTTCGTCGCAGATCGGTATAAGGTGGGTCGATGTGTCGTGCTTTAAGCTACAAATTGCTATGTCGCAGATTTGCATACGATGAATAGAAGCGGAATTATAGTTCTTTATATCTGTGAGGTCATGAATCATCATTGACGGCCGGAATGCCTACCACTCGAAACGATCGATGTTTGACGAAACTTTGCAAGTTCGTCGCAGATCGGTATAAGGTGGGTCGATGTGTCGTGTTTTAACCTACAAATTGCTATGTCGCAGATTCGCATACGACGAATAGAAGCGGAGTTATAGTTGTTTATATGTGTCAGGCCATGAATCACCATTGACGACCGGATTGCTTTCCACTTGAAACGACCGATGTTTGACGGAACTATGCAAGTTCGTCGCAGATCGGTATAAGATGGCTCGATGTGTCGTGTTTTAGGCTACAAATTGCTATGTCGCAGATTTGCATAGGACGAATAGAAGCGGAATTGTAGTTGTTTATATCTGTGAGGTCATGAATCATCATTGACGGCCAGAATGCCTACCACTCGAAACGATCGATGTTTGACGAAACTATGCAAGTTCGTCGCAGATCGGTATAAGGTGGGTCGATGTGTCGGGCTTTAAGCTACAAATTGCTATGTCGCAGATTTGCATACGACGAATAGAAGCGGAGTTGTTGTTGTTTATATCTGTGAGGTCATGAATCATCATTGACGGCCAGAATGCCTACCACTCGTAACGATCAACGTTTGACGAAACTATGCAAGTTCTTCGCAGATCGGTATAAGATGGGTCGATGTGTCGTGTTTTAAGCTACAAATTGCTATGTCGCAGATTTGCGTACGACGAATAGAAGCGGAGTTATAGTTGTTTATATCTGTCAGGCCATGAATCACCATTGACGGCCGGATTGCCTACCACTCGAAACGATCGATGTTTGACGAAACTATGCAAGTTCGTCGCAGATCGGTATAAGGTGTGTCGTTGGGACGTGTTTTAAGCTACAAGTTGCTATGTCGCAGATTCGCATACGTCGAATAGAAGTGGAGTTATAGTTGTTTATATCTGTGAGGCCATTAATCACCATTGACGACCGGATTACCTACCACTCGAAACGATCGATGTTTGACGAAACTATGCAAGTTCGTCGCAGATCGGTATAAGGTGGGTCGTTGGTCCATGTTTTAAGCTACAAGTTGCTGTGTCGCAGATTCGCATACGACGAATAGAAGCGGAGTTATCGATGTTTATATCTGTGAGGCCATTAATCACCATTGACGACAGGATTGCCTATCACTCGAAACGATCGATGTTTGACGAAACTATGCAAGTTCGTCGCAGATCGGTATAAGGTGGGTCGATGTGTCGTGCTTTAAGCTACAAATTGCTATGTCGCAGATTTGCATACGACGAATAGAAGCGGAGTAATAGTTGTTTATATCTGTGAGGCCATGTATCACCATTGACGACCGGATTGCTTTCCACTTGAAACGACCGATGTTTGACGAAACTATGCAAGTTCGTCGCAGATCGGTATAAGGTGGCTCGATGTGTCGTGTTTTAGGCTACAAATTGCTATGTCGCAGATTTGCATACGACTAGTAGAGCGGAATTGTAGTTGTTTATATCTGTGAGGTCATGAATCATCATTGACGGCCAGAATGCATACCACTCGAAACGATCGATGTTTGACGAAACTATGCAAGTTCGTCGCAGATCGGTATAAGGTGGGTCGATGTGTCGGGCTATAAGCTACAAATTGCTATGTCGCAGATTTGCATACGACGAATAGAAGCGGAGTTATAGTTGTTTATATCTGTGAGGTCATGAATCATCATTGACGGCCGGAATGCCTACCACTCGAAACGATCGATGTTTGACGAAACTATGCAAGTTCGTCGCAGATCGGTATAAGGTGGGTCGATGTGTCGTGTTTTAACCTACAAATTGCTATGTCGCAGATTCGCATACGACGAATAGAAGCGGAGTTATAGTTGTTTATATGTGTCAGGCCATGAATCACCATTGACGACCGGATTGCTTTCCACTTGAAACGACCGATGTTTGACGGAACTATGCAAGTTCGTCGCAGATCGGTATAAGGTGGCTCGATGTGTCGTGTTTTAGGCTACAAATTGCTATGTCGCAGATTTGCATAGGACGAATAGAAGCGGAATTGTAGTTGTTTATATCTGTGAGGTCATGAATCATCATTGACGGCCAGAATGCCTACCACTCGAAACGATCGATGTTTGACGAAACTATGCAAGTTCGTCGCAGATCGGTATAAGGTGGGTCGATGTGTCGGGCTTTAAGCTACAAATTGCTATGTCGCAGATTTGCATACGACGAATAGAAGCGGAGTTGTTGTTGTTTATATCTGTGAGGTCATGAATCATCATTGACGGCCAGAATGCCTACCACTCGTAACGATCAACGTTTGACGAAACTATGCAAGTTCTTCGCAGATCGGTATAAGATGGGTCGATGTGTCGTGTTTTAAGCTACAAATTGCTATGTCGCAGATTTGCGTACGACGAATAGAAGCGGAGTTATAGTTGTTTATATCTGTCAGGCCATGAATCACCATTGACGGCCGGATTGCCTACCACTCGAAACGATCGATGTTTGACGAAACTATGCAAGTTCGTCGCAGATCGGTATAAGGTGTGTCGTTGGGCCGTGTTTTAAGCTACAAGTTGCTATGTCGCAGATTCGCATACGTCGAATAGAAGTGGAGTTATAGTTGTTTATATCTGTGAGGCCATTAATCACCATTGACGACCGGATTACCTACCACTCGAAACGATCGATGTTTGACGAAACTATGCAAGTTCGTCGCAGATCGGTATAAGGTGGGTCGTTGGTCCATGTTTTAAGCTACAAGTTGCTGTGTCGCAGATTCGCATACGACGAATAGAAGCGGAGTTATCGATGTTTATATCTGTGAGGCCATTAATCACCATTGACGACAGGATTGCCTATCACTCGAAACGATCGATGTTTGACGAAACTATGCAAGTTCGTCGCAGATCGGTATAAGGTGGGTCGATGTGTCGTGCTTTAAGCTACAAATTGCTATGTCGCAGATTTGCATACGACGAATAGAAGCGGAGTAATAGTTGTTTATATCTGTGAGGCCATGTATCACCATTGACGACCGGATTGCTTTCCACTTGAAACGACCGATGTTTGACGAAACTATGCAAGTTCGTCGCAGATCGGTATAAGGTGGCTCGATGTGTCGTGTTTTAGGCTACAAATTGCTATGTCGCAGATTTGCATACGACTAGTAGAGCGGAATTGTAGTTGTTTATATCTGTGAGGCCATGAATCACCATTGACGGCAGGATTGCCTACCACTCGGAACGATCGACGTTTGATGAAACTATGCAAGTTCGTCGCAGATCGGTATAAGGTGGGTCGATGTGTCGTGCTTTAAGCTACAAATTGCTATGTCGCAGATTTGCATACGATGAATAGAAGCGGAGTTATAGTTGTTTATATCTGTGAGGCCATGAATCACCATTGACGGCAGGATTGCCTACCACTCGGAACGATCGACGTTTGATGAAACTATGCAAGTTCGTCGCAGATCGGTATAAGGTGGGTCGATGTGTCGTGCTTTAAGCTACAAATTGCTATGTCGCAGATTTGCATACGATGAATAGAAGCGGAGTTATAGTTCTTTATATCTGTGAGGTCATGAATCATCATTGACGGCCGGAATGCCTACCACTCGAAACGATCGATGTTTGACGAAACTATGCAAATTCGTCGCAGATCGGTATAAGGTGGGTCGATGTGTCGTGTTTTAACCTACAAATTGCTATGTCGCAGATTCGCATACTACGAATAGAAGCGGAGTTATAGTTGTTTGTATGTGTCAGGCCATGAATCACCATTGACGACCGGATTGCTTTCCACTTGAAACGACCGATGTTTGACGAAACTATGCAAGTTCGTCGCAGATCGGTATAAGGTGGCTCGATGTGTCGTGTTTTAGGCTACAAATTGCTATGTCGCAGATTTGCACACGACGAATAGAAGCGGAATTGTAGTTGTTTATATCTGTGAGGTCATGAATCATCATTGACGGCCAGAATGCATACCACTCGAAACGATCGATGTTTGACGAAACTATGCAAGTTCGTCGCAGATCGGTATAAGGTGGGTCGTTGGTCCATGTTTTAAGCTACAAGTTGCTGTGTCGCAGATTCGCATACGACGAATAGAAGCGGAGTTATCGATGTTTATATCTGTGAGGCCATTAATCACCATTGACGACAGGATTGCCTACCACTCGGAACGATCGACGTTTGACGAAACTATGCAAGTTCTTCGCAGATCGGTATAAGGTGTCTCGATGTGTCGGGTTTTAGGCTACAAATTGCTATGTCGCAGATTTGCGTACGACGAATAGAAGCGGAGTTATAGTTGTTTATATCTGTCAGGCCATGAATCACCATTGACGGCCGGATTGCCTTCCACTCGAAACGATCGATGTTTGACGAAACTATGCAAGTTCTTCGCAGATCGGTATAAGGTGGGTCGATGTGTCGTGTTTTAAGCTACAAATTGCTATGTCGCAGATTTGCATACGACGAATAGAGGCGGAGTTATAGTTGTTTTTATCTGTGAGGCCATGAATCACCATTGACGGTAGGATTGCTAACCACTCGGAACGATCGACGTTTGACGAAACTATGCAAGTTCTTCGCAGATCGGTATAAGATGGGTCGATGTGTCGTGTTTTCAGCTACAAATCGCTATGTCGCAGATTCGCATACGACGAATAGAAGTGGAGTTATGTTTGTTTATATCTGTCAGGCCATGAATCACCATTGACGGCCGGATTGCCTTCCACTCGAAACGATCGATGTTTGACGAAACTATGCAAGTTCGTCGCAGATCGGTATAAGGTGGGTCGATGTGTCGTGTTTTAAGCTACAAATTACTATGTCGCAGATTTGCATACGACGAATAGAGGCGGAGTTATAGTTGTTTATATCTGTGAGGCCATGAATCACCATTGACGTCAGGATTGCCTACCACTCGGAACGATCGACGTTTGACGAAACTATGCAAATTCTTCGCAGATCGGTATAAGATGGGTCGATCTGTCGTGTTTTAAGCTACAAATTGCTATGTCGCAGATTCGCGTACTACGAATAGAAGTGGAGTTATAGTTGATTATATCTGTCAGGCCATGAATCACCATTGACGGCCGGATTGCCTTCCACTCGAAACGATCGATGTTTGACGAAACTATGCAAGTTCGTCGCAGATCGGTATAAGGTGGGTCGTTGGTCCGTGTTTTAAGCTACAAGTTGCTATGTCGCAGATTTGCATACGACGAATAGAAGCGGAGTTATAGTTGTTTATATCTGTGAGGTTATGAATCATCATTGACGGCCGGAATGCCTATCACTCGAAACGATCGATGTTTGACGAAACTATGCAAGTTCTTCGCAGATCGGTATAAGATGGGTCGATCTGTCGTGTTTTAAGCTACAAATTGCTATGTCGCAGATTCGCGTACTACGAATAGAAGTGGAGTTATAGTTGATTATATCTGTCAGGCCATGAATCACCATTGACGGCCGGATTGCCTTCCACTCGAAACGATCGATGTTTGACGAAACTATGCAAGTTCGTCGCAGATCGGTATAAGGTGGGTCGTTGGTCCGTGTTTTAAGCTACAAGTTGCTATGTCGCAGATTTGCATACGACGAATAGAAGCGGAGTTATCGATGTTTATATCTGTGAGGCCATGAATCACCATTGACGACAGGATTGCCTACCACTCGGAACGATCGACGTTTGACGAAACTATGCAAGTTCTTCGCAGATCGGTATAAGGTGGGTCGATGTGTCGTGTTTTAACCTACAAATTGCTATGTCGCAGATTCGCATACGACGAATAGAAGCGGAGTTATAGTTGTTTATATCTGTGAGGTCATGAATCATCATTGACGGCCGGAATGCCTATCACTCGAAACGATCGATGTTTGACGAAACTATGCAAGTTCGTCGCAGATCGGTATAAGGTTGGTCGTTGGGCCGTGTTTTAAGCTACAAATTGCTATGCCGCAGATTCGCATACGACGAATAGAAGCGGAGTTATCGAAGTTTATATCTGTGAGGCCATGAATCACCATTGACGACAGGGTTGCCTACCACTCGGAACGATCGACGTTTGACGAAACTATGCAAGTTCTTCGCAGATCGGTATAAGGTGGGTCGATGTGTCGTGTTTTAACCTACAAATTGCTATGTCGCAGATTCGCATACGACGAATAGAAGTGGAGTTATAGTTGTTTATATCTGTGAGGCCATTAATCACCATTGACGACCGGATTGCCTACCACTCGAAACGATCGATGTTTGGCGAAACTATGTAAGTTCGTTGCAGATCGGTATAAGGTGGGTCGTTGGGCCGTGTTTTAAGCTACAAATTGCTATGCCGCAGATTCGCATACGACGAATAGAAGCGGAGTTATCGATGTTTATATCTGTGAGGCCATGAATCACCATTGACGACAGGCTTATCTACCACTCGGAACGATCGACGTTTGACGAAACTATGCAAGTTCTTCGCAGATCGGTATAAGGTGGGTCGATGTGTCGTGTTTTAACCTACAAATTGCTATGTCGCAGATTCGCATACGACGAATAGAAGCGGAGTTATAGTTGTTTATATGTATCAGGCCATGAAGCACCATTGACGACCGGATTGCTTTCCACTCGAAACGACCGATGTTTGACGAAACTATTCAAGTTCGTCGCAGATCGGTATAAGGTGGCTCGATGTGTCGTGTTTTAGGCTACATATTGCTATGTCGCAGATTCGCATACGACGAATAGAAGCGGAGTTATAGTTGTTTATATCTGTGAGGTCATGAATCATCATTGACGGCCGGAATGCCTATCACTCGAAACGATCGATGTTTGACGAAACTATGCAAGTTCGTCGCAGATCGGTATAAGGTGGGTCGATGTGTCGTGCTTTAAGCTACAAATTGCTATGTCGCAGAATTGCATACGACGAATAGAAGCGGAGTTATCGATGTTTATATCTGTGAGGTCATGAATCATCATTGACGGCCAGAATGCCTACCACTCGAAACGATCGATGTTTGACGAAACTATGCAAGTTCGTCGCAGATCGGTATAAGGTGGGTCGATGTGTCGTGCTTTAAGCTACAAATTGCTATGTCGCAGAATTGCATACGACGAATATAAGCGGAGTTATCGATGATTATATCTGTGAGGCCATGAATCACCATCGACGGCCGGATTGCCTACCACTCGGAACGATCGACGTTTGACGAAACTATGCAACTTCTTCGCAGATCGGCATAAGGTGGCTCGATGTGTCGTGTTTTAGGCTACATATTGCTATGTCGCAGATTTGCGTACGACGAATAGAAGCGGAGTTATAGTTGTTTATATCTGTCAGGCCGTGAATCACCATTGACGGCCGGATTCCCTACCACTCGGGACGATCGACGTTGGCCGAAACTATGCAAGTTCTTCGCAGATCGGTATAAGGTGGGTCGATGTGTCGTGTTTTAAGCTACAAATTGCTATGTCGCAGATTTGCATACGACGAATAGAGGTGGAGTTATAGTTGTTTATATCTGTGAGGTCATGAATCATCATTGACGGCCGGAATGCCTATCACTCGAAACGATCGATGTTTGACGAAACTATGCAAGTTCTTCACAGGTCGGTATAAGGTGGGTCGATGTGTCGTGTTTTAACCTACAAATTGCTATGTCGCAGATTCGCATACGATGAATAGAAGTGGAGTTATAGTTGTTTATATCTGTGAGGCCATTAATCACCATTGACGACCGGATTGCCTACCACTCGAAACGATCGATGTTTGACGAAACTATGCAAGTTCGTTGCAGATCGGTATAAGGTGGGTCGTTGGGCCGTGTTTTACGCTACAAATTGCTATGCCGCAGATTCGCATACGACGAATAGAAGCGGAGTTATCGATGTTTATATCTGTGAGGCCATGAATCACCATTAACGACAGGCTTGCCTACCACTCGGAACGATCGACGTTTGACGAAACTATGCAAGTTCTTCGCAGATCGGTATAAGGTGGGTCGATGTGTCGTGTTTTAACCTACAAATTGCTATGTCGCAGATTCGCATACGACGAATAGAAGCGGAGTTATAGTTGTTTATATGTGTCAGGCCATGAATCACCATTGATGACCGGATTGCTTTCCACTTGAAACGACCGATGTTTGACGAAACTATGCAAGTTCGTCGCAGATCGATATAAGGTGGCTCGATGTGTCGTGTTTTAGGCTACAAATTGCTATGTCGCAGATTTGCATACGACGAATAGAAGCGGAGTTGTAGTTGATTATATCTGTGAGGTCATGAATTATCATTGACGGCCAGAATGCCTACCACTCCAAACGATCGATATTTGACGAAACTATGCAAGTTTGTCGCAGATCGGTATAAGGTGGGTCGATGTGTCGTGCTTTAAGCTACAAATTGCTATGTCGCAGATTTGCATACGACGAATAGAAGCGGAGTTATAGTTGTTTATATCTGTGAGGCCATGAATCACCATTGACGACCGGATTGCCTACCACTCGGAACGATCGACGCTTGACGAAACTATGCAAGTTCGTCGCAGATCGGTATAAGGTGGCTCGATGTGTCGTGTTTTAGGCTACAAATTGCTATGTCGCAGATTTGCGTACGACGAATAGAAGCGGAGTTATAGTTGTTTATATCTGTCAGGCCATGAATCACCATTGACGGCCGGATTGCCTACCACTCGAAACGATCGATGTTTGACGAAACTATGCAAGTTCGTCGCAGATCCGTATAAGGTGGGTCGATGTGTCGTGCTTTAAGCTACAAATGGCTATGTTGCGGATTTGCATACGACGAATAGAAGCGGAGTTGTAGTTGTTTATATCTGTGAGGCCATGAATCACCATCGACGGCCGGATTGCCTACCACTCGGAACGATCGATGTTTGACGAAACTATGCAAGTTCGTTGCAGATCGGTATAAGGTGGGTCGATGTGTCGTGTTTTAACCTACAAATTGCTATGTCGCAGATTCGCATACGACGAATAGAAGTGGAGTTATAGTTGTTTATATATGTGAGGCCATTAATCACCATTGACGACCGAATTGCCTACCACTCGAAACGATCGATGTTTGACGAAACTATGCAAGTTCGTTGCAGATCGGTATAAGGTGGGTCGTTGGGCCGTGTTTTAAGCTACAAATTGCTATGCCGCAGATTCGCATACGACGAATAGAAGCGGAGTTATCGATGTTTATATCTGTGAGGCCATGAATCACCATTGACGACAGGATTGCCTACCACTCGGAACGATCGACGTTTGACGAAACTATGCAAGTTCTTCGCAGATCGGTATAAGGTGGGTCGATGTGTCGTGTTTTAACCTACAAATTGCTATGTCGCAGATTCGCATACGACGAATAGAAGCGGAATTATAGTTGTTTATATGTGTCAGGCCATGAATCACCATTGACGACCGGATTGCTTTCCACTTGAAACGACCGATGTTTGACGAAACTATGCAAGTTCGTCGCAGATCGGTATAAGGTGGCTCGATGTGTCGTGTTTTAGGCTACAAATTGCTATGTCGCAGATTTGCATACGACGAATAGAAGCGGAGTTATAGTTGTTTATATCTGTGAGGTCATGAATCATCATTGACGGCCAGAATGCCTACCACTCGAAACGATCGATGTTTGACGAAACTATGCAAGTTCGTCGCAGATCGGTATAAGGTGGGTCGATGTGTCGTGCTTTAAGCTACAAATTGCTATGTCGCAGATTCGCATACGACGAATAGAAGCGGAGTAATAGTTGTTTATATCTGTGAGGCCATGAATCACCATTGACGACCGGATTGCCTACCACTCGGAACGATCGACGCTTGACGAAACTATGCAAGTTCGTCGCAGATCGGTATAAGGTGGCTCGATGTGTCGTGTTTTAGGCTACAAACTGCTATGTCGCAGATTTGCGTACGACGAATAGAAGCGGAGTTATAGTTGTTTATATCTGTCAGGCCATGAATCACCATTGACGGCCGGATTGCCTACCACTCGAAACGATCGATGTTTGACCAAACTATGCAAGTTCGTCGCAGATCCGTATAAGGTGGGTCGATGTGTCGTGCTTTAAGCTACAAATGGCTATGTTGCGGATTTGCATACGACGAATAGAAGCGGAGTTGTAGTTGTTTATATCTGTGAGGCCATGAATCACCATCGACGGCCGGATTGCCTACCACTCGGAACGATCGATGTTTGACGAAACTATGCAAGTTCGTTGCAGATCGGTATAAGGTGGGTCGATGTGTCGTGTTTTAACCTACAAATTGCTATGTCGCAGATTCGCATACGACGAATAGAAGTGGAGTTATAGTTGTTTATATCTGTGAGGCCATTAATCACCATTGACGACCTGATTGCCTACCACTCGAAACGATCGATGTTTGACGAAACTATGCAAGTTCGTTGCAGATCGGTATAAGGTGGGTCGTTGGGCCGTGTTTTAAGCTACAAATTGCTATGCCGCAGATTCGCATACGACGAATAGAAGCGGAGTTATATAATAAAATAAAATAAAAAGCCATTATTTGATCTCGCTACATTGATACATTAATTTAGGTACTGTTGATTATGTTATTTTTAGCAAGGTCCCCAGATTGGGTAAAGGCCTCCTCCAACGATGTCCACTTCTCTCTATCCTGAGCTGTTTGCCACCACTTTGGACCAGCGACTTTTTTTATTTCATCCTCCCAGCGTGATAAGGGCCTGCCTCTCTTTCTTTTTCCTTGGGGTCCTCTCCATATGGTGGTGCTGTAGGTCCATCTTTTGTCTCTAAGCCTCGCTATATGACCGGCCCATTTCCACTTTAGCTTTTGCGCGTAGTTTAAGGCATTAGTGGCTTTTGTTATTTCTCTTATCTTTACGTGTCTAATCTTATCTAGTTTCTTTATTTTTAACATGCTTCTCTCTATTCCGCGCTGACAGGATGATATTTTATGCTTAGCTTTTGATGTAAATTTCCATGTTTGACATCCATATGTCAAGCATGGTAAGAGGTTAGAGTTCCATGTCCTAGTTTTCAGTTTTATTGGCATGTTACTTTTGAAGATTTCTTTCAGACTCCAGAATCTATTCCATGTTCGCTGTACTCTTCTTTCAATCTCTAGTTCGTTGTTTTCCTTTTCAAAACTGATTGTTTTTCCTAGATAAGTATATTTGTCTGTATAATCTAGTGGGTATCCATTGACTTTTATCTGTTTTTTGAGGTTATTAGTCATTATCATGGTCTTTGTGAGGTTGATTTCAAGTCCTACGTCTGCGCTAGCTGATTGTAAGTCATTGATCATGATCTGTAGTTCTGCGAAAGTCTCGGATAATACTACTATGTCATCGGCGAAACGCAAATGACTCAGAAAGGTTCTTTGTATGTAGATTCCCCGTTTCCTCCAGTTCAGTTTGTTTATGATGCTTTCTAGTATGGCTATAAATATTTTTGGCGACAAGGGATCGCCCTGCCTTACACCTCTCTTTATTTCAAAGCTCGGGCCCAGTATGTCTAGCTTTATTCTGCCCATGTTGTTGTTATATAAATTCCGGATTACTTTTATATACACTTCACTTACCTCCTGTTCTTTCAAGCTTTGCCAAACGCTATCGTGAGCAACCGTGTCGAAAGCTTTTTGGTAGTCGATGAATCCGAGATAGAGCGGCCTCTGTTGTTCCCGATATTTCTCTATAATTAACTCTAAGGTATGTATATGGTCCATCGTAGAGAAGCCTTTTCGGAAACCGGCCTGCTCTACAGGCTGTCTTGCTTCGATTACGGGGCTGATTCTCGAGTTTATGATCGCCGAGAAAAGCTTGTACAGAGTTGGTAGTAGGCTTATCGGTCTATAGTTGCCTATATCTTTTGGGTCTCCCTTCTTATATAATAGGATAATGTTGGATTCGGACCATTGTGCAGGCGTTTCAGAGCTTTGTAATATCAGATTGAATAATTCAGCGAGTGGTGTTGCCAGTAAATGATAAGCTGTTTTTAAAGCTTCGTTTGTTATGTTGTCTGACCCAGGGGATTTTTCTAGTTTGAGCCTTTTTATTGCATCTATGATTTCAGTTTCATCAATTGTTTTTATGTTATCTTCGTTTTCTTGTTCAATGTGGCTTTCCTTTATGTTTATAATGTTTTTATTTTTTAGTGTACTTAATTGTTTTTTATTGCTATACAAGTTTTTGTAAAAATTTGTTGCTGTGTTAATGATGTCTTTTCGATTGTTTAGGTCTTTTCCAAACTCTTTTAGACCTTCTATCCAGGTTTTACTTGTTCTGAGTTCTTTGTAAGCCTTTTTTGTGCTGCCTGTGAGGTTTAGATGCCTTTCTAATGTACTTTGGATATATGTTGAATAGTCCTTTCTTATATATTTATTGACTAGCTTGTAGAGTGCGGAGAGTTCATTTTTCGTAGATCTCGATTTGTTTCTAGTTTTTTGAAGTTCCTTCCTTCTTCGCAAGAGAGATGAAGTACGTTCTGATAGTATCTTGTGTCGTCTGTGTTCCTTTCCCATTGTTTGGGCTGATTTTAAACTCGTAGTGATTGCATTTGTGATGTTATCGTAATGGATTTGTACTGAGGTGTCACTATGGTCATCACATTGCCTAGATAACATTCCTGATAAGGTTTCCCTGTAATTTGCTATTTCTACATCAGATTTCAGTTGGTTTGCATGCCTAATACTGTAATTAATTCTACTATTCTTTAGTTTAGTTAGTTTTACTTTTGATCTGATTAACCTATGGTCTGAGGGGTAGTTTAAGTTCATAGTACCCATATCTTGGAACAATCTCGGTTGGCTTGATAATATATAATCTATCTCGTTTTTAGTTTTTCCATCCGGAGACCGCCATGTCCATCTTCTGCTTAATTTCTTTTTAAAACATGTATTTATTATAGTTAGTTTATGCTCCAATGCGAAATCCATCAACCTCTGTCCTCTTTCGTTCCTCGTCCCGCTCCCGAATTGCTTTGTTACTATATGTTCTTCTTTCTTGGGAAGCCCGATCTTCGCATTGAAGTCTCCCATAAGTATGATATTATTATGTGTAGTGTCCAGTGCTTTATCAATCGTTTTGTAGAACTCTTCGATTTCTTCTTCACTTGCAGATTCCGTTGGAGCATACACCTGAATAATAGAGATTAAATAGCCTTGAATGTTCATGTTTAGTACAGCGATTCTTTCCGTCAAGCCCGTAAAGCTCTCTATGTTGCTTTTGTGTATTTTGTTTACTATAAAGCCTACTCCATGCAGGCCGGGCGTGTGACCCACGTAACAAAATATAAAGTTTTTATGCTCTTGTATGTTGGTACCTAGCCGTCTCGTTTCTGAGAGTCCTATAACGTCGAATTTTGTTTCTTTTATTGCTTCTTCTAATTCTAATAGGCGTTCGTATGACGATAAGGATCTAACATTGTAAGTTGATATGTGTAAATATTGTGTTTTTTCTTTGTTTCTGCTCTTCACCTTTGTGGTATCTATTTTTGGAGGGTTGTGGTCATATTCTCCCACGGTGACCAGCCGGGTTGGAAGATTATTATTTTTGTTTCTTGATTTTAATTGTGTGTTTGTTTGTTCTGTGCCGGAGGAGGAGGCGTTTAAATGCTATTCTTGGTTGTTTTGATTATTGTTCTTGTTCCCTGTATTTTTCACTACGTAGTTTAGTATTCCTTTTTTACTGATCCCTTCAGAGGAGCTGCTAGACCTCCTGACCGATGTGTCAATTTGTTGGGTTTTATTCTTCTTGTTTAATTGCGTATTTTTCTCCACAGTTTCAGTGGCATTCTCGGGTGACGTAGGCAGCTTCCTTTTAGTGTTATTTTTTGTAATTATTAGTTTATCATATATAATTTTAGCTAGGTTTCCCTTTTCTCTTTCTTGTTGTAATTGTTCTTGTAGCTCCCTTCTTTTCTCTAGTACATATTTTGGATAGTCTTCTTTAATGTAATAATGTAAATCTTTTAGTGCTTTTTTGTGTTTTAAAATTTTTATCTTTGTACCAAGAGTTGTGAAGGTCGCTACTATTGGGCGTAATTTTTCTCCTTTCTTTCCTATTCTTTTTATTTCTTGGATGTCGTTGTGGCTTATTTTTAGAGAAAGATATTGTTCCGTCCATATAATGAAGTTTCTTTCTAGATTATCATATGATTTCTCGTTTTCTTCTATGCCGAAAAATACCAAGTTATTTTTCCTTGCCTGTTTTTCTATAGCGTGTATTCTTTTCTCCTGGTTTTCTACTATTTCTTTCAAATTTTTGTGATTTGTTTCCAATGCTAAAAATTTTTCTTCAAACATCCTGTTTATATTCTGTGTAACTTTCTCAGTAACATTATTTCCCATTTCACGGATTTCTTGTCTTTGATTATCTAAGTCCTTTTTGATTGCCTCAAGCGCTTTCAAAACTTCGTCCATTATTTTTAAGTTACGCGTAGCGCCCTCTTGTAGTTATTGACTGAAGCTCTTGGCTAGGTAGTATCAATGTCGAATGTAAACAATAGTGATTTTGTGATTGGTCTTTATCGATATTATTTCAAACATTGGCCGCTAGATGGCACCTTTCTGAGTTATCTGCTTTATCGTATAAATCCGTGATGACTTGAATATTTTTGTGTGTTTTTGAGGTTAAGTAGATCGTGTATATGAACAGGACGGACCTGGTAGAATGCGTAACAGGTAGATTTTGAATCACTTCGCCTATAATATCACTTTTTATTGCTCAGAACTAAGTAGAAAGTAGTTGTTTTGTTACACAGTGTCCTTTGTATTTTGATTGTTTTTTGGCACTATTAGTTTGTTTTTCACTAAAACTTTACACTTTCTGAGTGTTTTTTAGCTTGTAGTGTGTTTATTTACAAACTGTATCACTTTATTAGCCGTAAATTATTTATTAGGTAAATTTTCATACAGAGTAGATGTCAACAGTGGCACAGTGGCACAGTGGCGCCTCCCGATCCCCGAAGCGGAGTTATCGATGTTTATATCTGTGAGGCCATGAATCACCATTGACGACAGGATTGCCTACCACTCGGAACGATCGACGTTTGACGAAACTATGCAAGTTCTTCGCAGATCGGTATAAGGTGGGTCGATGTGTCGTGTTTTAACCTACAAATTGCTATGTCGCAGATTCGCATACGACGAATAGAAGCGGAGTTATAGTTGTTTATATGTGTCAGGCCATGAATCACCATTGACGACCGGATTGCTTTCCACTTGAAACGACCGATGTTTGACGAAACTATGCAAGTTCGTCGCAGATCGGTATAAGGTGGCTCGATGTGTCGTGTTTTAGGCTACAAATTGCTATGTCGCAGATTTGCATACGACGAATAGAAGCGGAGTTATAGTTGTTTATATCTGTGAGGTCATGAATCATCATTGACGGCCAGAATGCCTACCACTCGAAACGATCGATGTTTGACGAAACTATGCAAGTTCGTCGCAGATCGGTATATGGTGGGTCGATGTGTCGTGCTTTAAGCTACAATTTGCTTTGTCGCAGATTTGCATACGACGAATAGAAGCGGAGTAATAGTTGTTTATATCTGTGAGGCCATGAATCACCATTGACGACCGGATTGCCTACCACTCGAAACGATCGATGTTTGACGAAACTATGCAAGTTCGTCGCAGATCGGTATAAGGTGGGTCGATGTGTCGTGCTTTAAGCTACAAATTGCTATGTCGCAGATTCGCATACGACGAATAGAAGTGGAGTTATAGTTGTTTATATCTGTGAGGCCATTAATCACCATTGACGACCGGATTGCCTACCACTCGAGACGATCGATGTTTGACGAAACTATGCAAGTTCGTTGCAGATCGGTATAAGGTGGGTCGTTCGGCCGTGTTTTAAGCTACAAGTTGCTATGCCGCAGATTCGCATACGACGAATAGAAGCGGAGTTATCGGTGTTTATATCTGTGAGGCCATGAATCACCATTGACGACAGGATTGCCTACCACTCGAAACGATCGATGTTTGACGAAACTATGCAAGTTCGTCGCAGATCGGTATAAGGTGGGTCGATGTGTCGTGTTTTAACCCACAAATTGCTATGTCGCAGATTCGCATACGACGAATAGAAGCGGAGTTATAGTTGTTTATATGTGTCAGGCCATGAATCACCATTGACGACCGGATTGCTTTCCACTTGAAACGACCGATGTTTGACGAAACTATGCAAGTTCGTCGCAGATCGGTATAAGGTGGCTCGATGTGTCGTGTTTTAGGCTACAAATTGCTATGTCGCAGATTTGCATACGACGAATAGAAGCGGAATTGTAGTTGTTTATATCTGTGAGGTCATGAATCATCATTGACGGCCAGAATGCCTACCACTCGAAACGATCGATGTTTGACGAAACTATGCAAGTTCGTCGCAGATCCGTATAAGGTGGGTCGATGTGTCGGGCTTTAAGCTACAAATTGCTATGTCGCAGATTTGCATACGACGAATAGAAGCGGAGTTATAGTTGTTTATATCTGTGAGGTCATGAATCATCTTTGACGGCCGGAATGCCTACCACTCGAAACGATCGATGTTTGACGAAACTATGCAAGTTCGTCGCAGATCCGTATAAGGTGGGTCGATGTGTCGTGCTTTAAGCTACAAATTGCTATGTCGCAGATTTGCATACGACGAATAGAAGCGGAGTAATAGTTGTTTATATCTGTGAGGCCATGAATCACCATTGACGACCGGATTGCCTACCACTCGAAACGATCGACGTTTGCCGAAACTATGCAAGTTCGTCGCAGATCGGTATAAGGTGGGTCGTTGGGCCGTGTTTTAAGCTACAAGTTGCTATGTCGCAGATTCGCATACGACGAATAGAAGTGGAGTTATAGTTGTTTATATCTGTGAGGCCATTAATCACCATTGACAACGGATTACCTACCACTCGAAACGATCGATGTTTGACGAAACTATGCAAGTTCGTTGCAGATCGGTATAAGGTGGGTCGTTGGGCTGTGTTTTAAGCTACAAATTGCTATGCCGCAGATTCGCATACGACGAATAGAATCGGAGTTATCGATGTTTATATCTGTGAGGCCATGAATCACCATTGACGACAGGATTGCCTACCATTCGGAACGATCGACGTTTGACGAAACTATGCAAGTTCTTCGCAGATCGGTATAAGGTGGCTCGATGTGTCGTGTTTTAGGCTACAAATTGCTATGTCGCAGATTTGCATACGACGAATAGAAGCGGAGTTGTAGTTGTTTATATCTGTGAGGTCATGAATCATCATTGACGGCCAGAATGCCTACCACTCGAAACGACCGATGTTTGACGAAACTATGCAAGTTCGTCGCAGATCGGTATAAGGTGGGTCGATGTGTCGTGCTTTAAGCTACAAATTGCTATGTCGCAGATTTGCATACGACGAATAGAAGCGGAGTTATAGTTGTTTATATCTGTGAGGTCATGAATCATCATTGACGGCCGGAATGCCTACCACTCGAAACGATCGATGTTTGACGAAACTATGCACGTTCGTCGCAGATCGGTATAAGGTGGGTCGATGTGTCGTGCTTTAAGCTACAAATTGCTATGTCGCAGATTTGCATACGACGAATAGAAGCGGAGTAATAGTTGTTTATATCTGTGAGGCCATGAATCGCCATTGACGACCGGATTGCCTACCACTCGAAACGATCGATGTTTGACGAAACTATGCAAGTTCGTTGCAGATCGGCATAAGGTGGGTCGTTGGGCCGTGTTTTAAGCTACAAATCGCTATGCCGCAGATTCGCATACGACGAATAGAAGCGGAGTTATCGATGTTTATATCTGTGAGGCCTTGAATCACCATTGACGACAGGATTGCCTACCACTCGGAACGATCGACGTTTGACGAAACTATGCAAGTTCTTCGCAGATCGGTATAAGGTGGGTCGATGTGTCATGTTTTAAGCTACAAATTGCTATGTCGCAGATTTGCATACGACGAATAGAGGCGGAGTTATAGTTGTTTATATCTGTGAGGCCATGAATCACCATTGACGGCAGGATTGCCTACCACTCGGAACAATCGACGTTTGACGAAACTATGCAAGTTCGTCGCAGATCGGTATAAGGTGGCTCGATGTGTCGTGTTTTAGGCTACAAATTGCTATGTCGCAGATTTGCATACGACGAATAGAAGCGGAATTGTAGTTGTTTATATCTGTGAGGTCATGAATCATCATTGACGGCCAGAATGCCTACCACTCGAAACGATCGATGTTTGACGAAACTATGCAAGTTCGTCGCAGATCGGTATAAGGTGGGTCGATGTGTCGGGCTTTAAGCTACAAATTGCTATGTCGCAGATTTGCATACGACGAATAGAAGCGGAGTTATAGTTGTTTATATCTGTGAGGCCATGAATCACCATTGACGACCGGATTGCCTACCACTCGAAACGATCGACGTTTGCCGAAACTATGCAAGTTCTTCGCAGATCGGTATAAGGTGGGTCGTTTGGCCGTGTTTTAAGCTACAACTTGCTATGTCGCAGATTCGCATACGACGAATAGAAGCGGAGTTATCGATGTTTATATCTGTGAGGCCATTAACCACCATTGACGACCGGATTGCCTACCACTCGGAATGATCGACGCTTGACGAAACTATGCAAGTTCGTCGCAGATCGGTATAAGGTGGCTCGATGTGTCGTGTTTTAGGCTACAAATTGCTATGTCGCAGATTTGCGTACGACGAATAGAAGCGGAGTTATAGTTGTTTATATCTGTCAGGCCATGAATCACCATTGACGGCCGGATTGCCTACCACTCGAAACGATCGATGTTTGACGAAACTATGCAAGTTCGTCGCAGATCGGTATAAGGTGGGTCGTTGGGCCGTGTTTTAAGCTACAAGTTGCTATGTCGCAGATTCGCATACGTCGAATAGAAGTGGAGTTATAGTTGTTTATATCTGTGAGGCCATTAATCACCATTGACGACCGGATTACCTACCACTCGAAACGATCGATGTTTGACGAAACTATGCAAGTTCGTTGCAGATCGGTATAAGGTGGTTCGTTCGGCCGTATTTAAGCTACAAATTGCTATGCCGCAGATTCGCATACGACGAATAGAAGCGGAGTTATCGATGTTTATATCTGTGAGGCCATGAATCACCATTGACGACAGGATTGCCTACCACTCGGAACGATCGACGTTTGACGAAACTATGCAAGTTCTTCGCAGATCGGTATAAGATGGGTCGATGTGTTGCGTTTTAAGCTACAAATTGCTATGTCGCAGATTCGCGTACTACGAATAGAAGTGGAGTTATAGTTGTTTATATCTGTCAGGCCATGAATCACCATTGACGGCCGGATTGCCTTCCACTCGAAACGATCGATGTTTGACGAAACTATGCAAGTTCGTCGCAGATCGGTATAAGGTGGGTCGTTGGTCCATGTTTTAAGCTACAAGTTGCTGTGTCGCAGATTCGCATACGACGAATAGAAGCGGAGTTATCGATGTTTATATCTGTGAGGCCATTAATCACCATTGACGACAGGATTGCCTATCACTCGAAACGATCGATGTTTGACGAAACTATGCAAGTTCTTCGCAGGTCGGTATAAGGTGGGTCGAAGTGTCGTGTTTTAGGCTACAAATTGCTACGTCGCAGATTTGCATACGACGAATAGAAGCGGAGTTGTAGTTGTTTATATCTGTGAGGTCATGAATCATCATTGACGGCCAGAATGCCTACCACTCGTAACGATCGACGTTTGACGAAACTATGCAAGTTCTTCGCAGATCGGTATAAGATGGGTCGATGTGTCGTGTTTTAAGCTACAAATTGCTATGTCGCAGATTTGCGTACGACGAATAGAAGCGGAGTTATAGTTGTTTATATCTGTCAGGCCATGAATCACCATTGACGGCCGGATTGCCTACCACTCGAAACGATCGATGTTTGACGAAACTATGCAAGTTCGTCGCAGATCGGTATAAGGTGGGTCGTTGGGCCGTGTTTTAAGCTACAAGTTGCTATGTCGCAGATTCGCATACGTCGAATAGAAGTGGAGTTATAGTTGTTTATATCTGTGAGGCCATTAATCACCATTGACGACCGGATTACCTACCACTCGAAACGATCGATGTTTGACGAAACTATGCAAGTTCGTTGCAGATCGGTATAAGGTGGTTCGTTCGGCCGTATTTAAGCTACAAATTGCTATGCCGCAGATTCGCATACGACGAATAGAAGCGGAGTTATCGATGTTTATATCTGTGAGGCCATGAATCACCATTGACGACAGGATTGCCTACCACTCGGAACGATCGACGTTTGACGAAACTATGCAAGTTCTTCGCAGATCGGTATAAGATGGGTCGATGTGTTGCGTTTTAAGCTACAAATTGCTATGTCGCAGATTCGCGTACTACGAATAGAAGTGGAGTTATAGTTGTTTATATCTGTCAGGCCATGAATCACCATTGACGGCCGGATTGCCTTCCACTCGAAACGATCGATGTTTGACGAAACTATGCAAGTTCGTCGCAGATCGGTATAAGGTGGGTCGTTGGTCCAAGTTTTAAGCTACAAGTTGCTGTGTCGCAGATTCGCATACGACGAATAGAAGCGGAGTTATCGATGTTTATATCTGTGAGGCCATTAATCACCATTGACGACAGGATTGCCTATCACTCGAAACGATCGATGTTTGACGAAACTATGCAAGTTCTTCGCAGGTCGGTATAAGGTGGGTCGATGTGTCGTGTTTTAGGCTACAAATTGCTATGTCGCAGATTTGCATACGACGAATAGAAGCGGAGTTGTTGTTGTTTATATCTGTGAGGTCATGAATCATCATTGACGGCTAGAATGCCTACCACTCGTAACGATCGACGTTTGACGAAACTATGCAAGTTCTTCGCAGATCGGTATAAGATGGGTCGATGTGTCGTGTTTTAAGCTACAAATTGCTATGTCGCAGATTTGCGTACGACGAATAGAAGCGGAGTTATAGTTGTTTATATCTGTCAGGCCATGAATCACCATTGACGGCCGGATTGCCTACCACTCGGAACGATCGACGTTTGCCGAAACTCTGCAAGTTCTTCGCAGATCGGTATAAGGTGGGTCGATGTGCCGTGTTTTAAGCTACAAATTGCTATGCCGCAGATTTGCATACGACGAATAGAAGCGGAGTTATAGTTGTTTATGTCTGTCAGGTCATGAATCATCATTGACGGCCGGAATGCCTACCACTCGAAACGATCGATGTTTGACGAAACTATGCAAGTCGTCGCATATCGGTATAAGGTGGGTCGATGTGTCGTGTTTTAACCTACAAATTGCTATGTCGCAGATTCTCATACGACGAATAGAAGCGGAGTTATAGTTGTTTATATGTGTCAGGCCATGAATCACCATTGACGACCGGATTGCTTTCCACTTGAAACGACCGATGTTTGACGAAACTATGCAAGTTCGTCGCAGATCGGTATAAGGTGGCTCGATGTGTCGTGTTTTAGGCTACAAATTGCTATGCCGCAGATTTGCATACGACGATTAGAAACGGAGTTATAGTTGTTTATATCTGTGAGGTCATGAATCATCATTGACGGCCGGAATGCCTACCACTCGAAACGATCGATGTTTGACGAAACTATGCAAGTTCGTCGCAGATCGGTATAAGGTGGGTCGATGTGTCGTGTTTTAACCTACAAATTGCTATGTCGCAGATTCGCATACGACGAATAGAAGCGGAGTTATAGTTGTTTATATGTGTCAGGCCATGAATCACCATTGACGACCGGATTGCTTTCCACTTGAAACGACCGATGTTTGACGAAACTATGCAAGTTCGTCGCAGATCGGTATAAGGTGGCTCGATGTGTCGTGTTTTAGGCTACAAATTGCTATGTCGCAGATTTGCATACGACGAATAGAAGCGGAATTGTAGTTGTTTATATCTGTGAGGTCATGAATCATCATTGACGGCCAGAATGCCTACCACTGGAAACGATCGATGTTTGACGAAACTATGCAAGTTCGTCGCAGATCGGTATAAGGTGGGTCGATGTGTCGGGCTTTAAGCTACAAATTGCTATGTCGCAGATTTGCATACGACGAATAGAAGCGGAGTTATAGTTGTTTATATCTGTGAGGTCATGAATCATCATTGACGGCCGGAATGCTTTCCACTTGAAACGACCGATGTTTGACGAAACTATGCAAGTTCTTCGCAGATCGGTATAAGGTGGGTCGATGTGCCGTGTTTTAAGCTACAAATTGCTATGCCGCAGATTTGCATACGACGAATAGAAGCGGAGTTATAGTTGTTTATATCTGTCAGGCCGTGAATCACCATTGACGGCCGGATTGCCTACCACTCGGAACGATCGATGTTTGACGAAACTATGCAAGTTCTTCGCAGATCGGTATAAGGTGGGTCGATGTGTCGTGTTTTAAGCTACAAATTGCTATGTCGCAGATTTGCATACGACGAATAGAGGCGGAGTTATAGTTGTTTATATCTGTGAGGCCATGAATCACCATTGACGGCAGGATTGCCTACCACTCGGAACGATCGACGTTTGATGAAACTATGCAAGTTCGTCGCAGATCGGTATAAGGTGGGTCGATGTGTCGTGCTTTAAGCTACAAATTGCTATGTCGCAGATTTGCATACGATGAATAGAAGCGGAGTTATAGTTCTTTATATCTGTCAGGTCATGAATCATCATTGACGGCCGGAATGCCTACCACTCGAAACGATCGATGTTTGACGAAACTATGCAAGTTCGTCGCAGATCGGTATAAGGTGGGTCGATGTGTCGTGTTTTAACCTACAAATTGCTATGTCGCAGATTCGCATACGACGAATAGAAGCGGAGTTATCGATGTTTATATCTGTGAGGCCATTAACCACCATTGACGACCGGATTGCCTACCACTCGGAATGATCGACGCTTGACGAAACTATGCAAGTTCGTCGCAGATCGGTATAAGGTGGCTCGATGTGTCGTGTTTTAGACTACAAATTGCTATGTCGCAGATTTGCGTACGACGAATAGAAGCGGAGTTATAGTTGTTTATATCTGTCAGGCCATGAATCACCATTGACGGCCGGATTGCCTACCACTCGAAACGATCGATGTTTGACGAAACTATGCAAGTTCGTCGCAGATCGGTATAAGGTGGGTCGTTGGGCCGTGTTTTAAGCTACAAGTTGCTATGTCGCAGATTCGCATACGTCGAATAGAAGTGGAGTTATAGTTGTTTATATCTGTGAGGCCATTAATCACCATTGACGACCGGATTACCTACCACTCGAAACGATCGATGTTTGACGAAACTATGCAAGTTCGTTGCAGATCGGTATAAGGTGGTTCGTTCGGCCGTATTTAAGCTACAAATTGCTATGCCGCAGATTCGCATACGACGAATAGAAGCGGAGTTATCGATGTTTATATCTGTGAGGCCATGAATCACCATTGACGACAGGATTGCCTACCACTCGGAACGATCGACGTTTGACGAAACTATGCAAGTTCTTCGCAGATCGGTATAAGATGGGTCGATGTGTTGCGTTTTAAGCTACAAATTGCTATGTCGCAGATTCGCGTACTACGAATAGAAGTGGAGTTATAGTTGTTTATATCTGTCAGGCCATGAATCACCATTGACGGCCGGATTGCCTTCCACTCGAAACGATCGATGTTTGACGAAACTATGCAAGTTCGTCGCAGATCGGTATAAGGTGGGTCGTTGGTCCATGTTTTAAGCTACAAGTTGCTGTGTCGCAGATTCGCATACGACGAATAGAAGCGGAGTTATCGATGTTTATATCTGTGAGGCCATTAATCACCATTGACGACAGGATTGCCTATCACTCGAAACGATCGATGTTTGACGAAACTATGCAAGTTCTTCGCAGGTCGGTATAAGGTGGGTCGAAGTGTCGTGTTTTAGGCTACAAATTGCTACGTCGCAGATTTGCATACGACGAATAGAAGCGGAATTGTTGTTGTTTATATCTGTGAGGTCATGAATCATCATTGACGGCCAGAATGCCTACCACTCGTAACGATCGACGTTTGACGAAACTATGCAAGTTCTTCGCAGATCGGTATAAGATGGGTCGATGTGTCGTGTTTTAAGCTACAAATTGCTATGTCGCAGATTTGCGTACGACGAATAGAAGCGGAGTTATAGTTGTTTATATCTGTCAGGCCATGAATCACCATTGACGGCCGGATTGCCTACCACTCGAAACGATCGATGTTTGACGAAACTATGCAAGTTCGTCGCAGATCGGTATAAGGTGGGTCGTTGGGCCGTGTTTTAAGCTACAAGTTGCTATGTCGCAGATTCGCATACGTCGAATAGAAGTGGAGTTATAGTTGTTTATATCTGTGAGGCCATTAATCACCATTGACGACCGGATTACCTACCACTCGAAACGATCGATGTTTGACGAAACTATGCAAGTTCGTTGCAGATCGGTATAAGGTGGTTCGTTCGGCCGTATTTAAGCTACAAATTGCTATGCCGCAGATTCGCATACGACGAATAGAAGCGGAGTTATCGATGTTTATATCTGTGAGGCCATGAATCACCATTGACGACAGGATTGCCTACCACTCGGAACGATCGACGTTTGACGAAACTATGCAAGTTCTTCGCAGATCGGTATAAGATGGGTCGATGTGTTGCGTTTTAAGCTACAAATTGCTATGTCGCAGATTCGCGTACTACGAATAGAAGTGGAGTTATAGTTGTTTATATCTGTCAGGCCATGAATCACCATTGACGGCCGGATTGCCTTCCACTCGAAACGATCGATGTTTGACGAAACTATGCAAGTTCGTCGCAGATCGGTATAAGGTGGGTCGTTGGTCCAAGTTTTAAGCTACAAGTTGCTGTGTCGCAGATTCGCATACGACGAATAGAAGCGGAGTTATCGATGTTTATATCTGTGAGGCCATTAATCACCATTGACGACAGGATTGCCTATCACTCGAAACGATCGATGTTTGACGAAACTATGCAAGTTCTTCGCAGGTCGGTATAAGGTGGGTCGATGTGTCGTGTTTTAGGCTACAAATTGCTATGTCGCAGATTTGCATACGACGAATAGAAGCGGAGTTGTTGTTGTTTATATCTGTGAGGTCATGAATCATCATTGACGGCTAGAATGCCTACCACTCGTAACGATCGACGTTTGACGAAACTATGCAAGTTCTTCGCAGATCGGTATAAGATGGGTCGATGTGTCGTGTTTTAAGCTACAAATTGCTATGTCGCAGATTTGCGTACGACGAATAGAAGCGGAGTTATAGTTGTTTATATCTGTCAGGCCATGAATCACCATTGACGGCCGGATTGCCTACCACTCGGAACGATCGACGTTTGCCGAAACTCTGCAAGTTCTTCGCAGATCGGTATAAGGTGGGTCGATGTGCCGTGTTTTAAGCTACAAATTGCTATGCCGCAGATTTGCATACGACGAATAGAAGCGGAGTTATAGTTGTTTATGTCTGTCAGGTCATGAATCATCATTGACGGCCGGAATGCCTACCACTCGAAACGATCGATGTTTGACGAAACTATGCAAGTCGTCGCATATCGGTATAAGGTGGGTCGATGTGTCGTGTTTTAACCTACAAATTGCTATGTCGCAGATTCGCATACGACGAATAGAAGCGGAGTTATAGTTGTTTATATGTGTCAGGCCATGAATCACCATTGACGACCGGATTGCTTTCCACTTGAAACGACCGATGTTTGACGAAACTATGCAAGTTCGTCGCAGATCGGTATAAGGTGGCTCGATGTGTCGTGTTTTAGGCTACAAATTGCTATGCCGCAGATTTGCATACGACGATTAGAAACGGAGTTATAGTTGTTTACATCTGTGAGGTCATGAATCATCATTGACGGCCGGAATGCCTACCACTCGAAACGATCGATGTTTGACGAAACTATGCAAGTTCGTCGCAGATCGGTATAAGGTGGGTCGATGTGTCGTGTTTTAACCTACAAATTGCTATGTCGCAGATTCGCATACGACGAATAGAAGCGGAGTTATAGTTGTTTATATGTGTCAGGCCATGAATCACCATTGACGACCGGATTACTTTCCACTTGAAACGACCGATGTTTGACGAAACTATGCAAGTTCGTCGCAGATCGGTATAAGGTGGCTCGATGTGTCGTGTTTTAGGCTACAAATTGCTATGTCGCAGATTTGCATACGACGAATAGAAGCGGAATTGTAGTTGTTTATATCTGTGAGGTCATGAATCATCATTGACGGCCAGAATGCCTACCACTGGAAACGATCGATGTTTGACGAAACTATGCAAGTTCGTCGCAGATCGGTATAAGGTGGGTCGATGTGTCGGGCTTTAAGCTACAAATTGCTATGTCGCAGATTTGCATACGACGAATAGAAGCGGAGTTATAGTTGTTTATATCTGTGAGGTCATGAATCATCATTGACGGCCGGAATGCTTTCCACTTGAAACGACCGATGTTTGACGAAACTATGCAAGTTCTTCGCAGATCGGTATAAGGTGGGTCGATGTGCCGTGTTTTAAGCTACAAATTGCTATGCCGCAGATTTGCATACGACGAATAGAAGCGGAGTTATAGTTGTTTATATCTGTCAGGCCGTGAATCACCATTGACGGCCGGATTGCCTACCACTCGGAACGATCGATGTTTGACGAAACTATGCAAGTTCTTCGCAGATCGGTATAAGGTGGGTCGATGTGTCGTGTTTTAAGCTACAAATTGCTATGTCGCAGATTTGCATACGACGAATAGAGGCGGAGTTATAGTTGTTTATATCTGTGAGGCCATGAATCACCATTGACGGCAGGATTGCCTACCACTCGGAACGATCGACGTTTGATGAAACTATGCAAGTTCGTCGCAGATCGGTATAAGGTGGGTCGATGTGTCGTGCTTTAAGCTACAAATTGCTATGTCGCAGATTTGCATACGATGAATAGAAGCGGAGTTATAGTTCTTTATATCTGTCAGGTCATGAATCATCATTGACGGCCGGAATGCCTACCACTCGAAACGATCGATGTTTGACGAAACTATGCAAGTTCGTCGCAGATCGGTATAAGGTGGGTCGATGTGTCGTGTTTTAACCTACAAATTGCTATGTCGCAGATTCGCATACGACGAATAGAAGCGGAGTTATCGTTGTTTATATCTGTGAGGCCATTAACCACCATTGACGACCGGATTGCCTACCACTCGGAATGATCGACGCTTGACGAAACTATGCAAGTTCGTCGCAGATCGGTATAAGGTGGCTCGATGTGTCGTGTTTTAGACTACAAATTGCTATGTCGCAGATTTGCGTACGACGAATAGAAGCGGAGTTATAGTTGTTTATATCTGTCAGGCCATGAATCACCATTGACGGCCGGATTGCCTACCACTCGAAACGATCGATGTTTGACGAAACTATGCAAGTTCGTCGCAGATCGGTATAAGGTGGGTCGTTGGGCCGTGTTTTAAGCTACAAGTTGCTATGTCGCAGATTCGCATACGTCGAATAGAAGTGGAGTTATAGTTGTTTATATCTGTGAGGCCATTAATCACCATTGACGACCGGATTGCCTACCACTCGAAACGATCGATGTTTGACGAAACTATGCAAGTTCTTCGCAGATCGGTATAAGGTGGGTCGATGTGTCGTGTTTTAGGCTACAAATTGCTATGTCGCAGATTTGCATACGACGAATAGAAGCGGAGTTGTTGTTGTTTATATCTGTGAGGTCATGAATCATCATTGACGGCCAGAATGCCTACCACTCGTAACGATCGACGTTTGATGAAACTATGCAAGTTCTTCGCAGATCGGTATAAGATGGGTCGATGTGTCGTGTTTTAAGCTACAAATTGCTATGTCGCAGATTTGCGTACGACGAATAGAAGCGGAGTTATAGTTGTTTATATCTGTCAGGCCATGAATCACCATTGACGGCCGGATTGCCTACCACTCGGAACGATCGACGTTTGCCGAAACTCTGCAAGTTCTTCGCAGATCGGTATAAGGTGGGTCGATGTGCCGTGTTTTAAGCTACAAATTGCTATGCCGCAGATTTGCATACGACGAATAGAAGCGGAGTTATAGTAATTTATATCTGTCAGGCCGTGAATCACCATTGACGGCCGGATTGCCTACCACTCGGAACGATCGATGTTTGACGAAACTATGCAAGTTCTTCGCAGATCGGTATAAGGTGGGTCGATGTGTCGTGTTTTAAGCTACAAATTGCTATGTCGCAGATTTGCATACGACGAATAGAGGCGGAGTTATAGTTGTTTATATCTGTGAGGCCATGAATCACCATTGACGGCAGGATTGCCTACCACTCGGAACGATCGACGTTTGATGAAACTATGCAAGTTCGTCGCAGATCGGTATAAGGTGGGTCGATGTGTCGTGCTTTAAGCTACAAATTGCTATGTCGCAGATTTGCATACGATGAATAGAAGCGGAGTTATAGTTCTTTATATCTGTCAGGTCATGAATCATCATTGACGGCCGGAATGCCTACCACTCGAAACGATCGATGTTTGACGAAACTATGCAAGTTCGTCGCAGATCGGTTTAAGGTGGGTCGATGTGTCGTGTTTTAACCTACAAATTGCTATGTCGCAGATTCGCATACGACGAATAGAAGCGGAGTTATCGATGTTTATATCTGTGAGGCCATTAACCACCATTGACGACCGGATTGCCTACCACTCGGAATGATCGACGCTTGACGAAACTATGCAAGTTCGTCGCAGATCGGTATAAGGTGGCTCGATGTGTCGTGTTTTAGACTACAAATTGCTATGTCGCAGATTTGCGTACGACGAATAGAAGCGGAGTTATAGTTGTTTATATCTGTCAGGCCATGAATCACCATTGACGGCCGGATTGCCTACCACTCGAAACGATCGATGTTTGACGAAACTATGCAAGTTCGTCGCAGATCGGTATAAGGTGGGTCGTTGGGCCGTGTTTTAAGCTACAAGTTGCTATGTCGCAGATTCGCATACGTCGAATAGAAGTGGAGTTATAGTTGTTTATATCTGTGAGGCCATTAATCACCATTGACGACCGGATTACCTACCACTCGAAACGATCGATGTTTGACGAAACTATGCAAGTTCTTCGCAGATCGGTATAAGGTGGGTCGATGTGTCGTGTTTTAGGCTACAAATTGCTATGTCGCAGATTTGCATACGACGAATAGAAGCGGAGTTGTTGTTGTTTATATCTGTGAGGTCATGAATCATCATTGACGGCCAGAATGCCTACCACTCGTAACGATCGACGTTTGATGAAACTATGCAAGTTCTTCGCAGATCGGTATAAGATGGGTCGATGTGTCGTGTTTTAAGCTACAAATTGCTATGTCGCAGATTTGCGTACGACGAATAGAAGCGGAGTTATAGTTGTTTATATCTGTCAGGCCGTGAATCACCATTGACGGCCGGATTGCCTACCACTCGGAACGATCGATGTTTGACGAAACTATGCAAGTTCTTCGCAGATCGGTATAAGGTGGGTCGATGTGTCGTGTTTTAACCTACAAATTGCTATGTCGCAGATTCGCATACGACGAATAGAAGCGGAGTTATAGTTGTTTATATGTGTCAGGCCATGAATCACCATTGACGACCGGATTGCTTTCCACTTGAAACGACCGATGTTTGACGAAACTATGCAAGTTCGTCGCAGATCGGTATAAGGTGGCTCGATGTGTCGTGTTTTAGGCTACAAATTGCTATGCCGCAGATTTGCATACGACGAATAGAAACGGAGTTATAGTTGTTTATATCTGTGAGGTCATGAATCATCATTGACGGCCGGAATGCCTACCACTCGAAACGATCGATGTTTAACGAAACTATGCAAGTTCGTCGCAGATCGGTATAAGGTGGGTCGATGAGTCGAGTTTTAACCTACAAATTGCTATGTCGCAGATTCGCATACGACGAATAGAAGCGGAGTTATAGTTGTTTATATGTGTCAGGCCATGAATCACCATTGACGACCGGATTGCTTTCCACTTGAAACGACCGATGTTTGACGAAACTATGCAAGTTCGTCGCAGATCGGTATAAGGTGGCTCGATGTGTCGTGTTTTAGGCTACAAATTGCTATGTCGCAGATTTGCATACGACGAATAGAAGCGGAATTGTAGTTGTTTATATCTGTGAGGTCATGAAACATCATTGACGGCCAGAATGCCTACCACTCGAAACGATCGATGTTTGACGAAACTATGCAAGTTCTTCGCAGATCGGTATAAGGTGGGTCGATGTGCCGTGTTTTAAGCTACAAATTGCTATGCCGCAGATTTGCATACGACGAATAGAAGCGGAGTTATAGTTGTTTATATCTGTCAGGCCGTGAATCACCATTGACGGCCGGATTGCCTACCACTCGGAACGATCGATGTTTGACGAAACTATGCAAGTTCTTCGCAGATCGGTATAAGGTGGGTCGATGTGACGTGTTTTAAGCTACAAATTGCTATGTCGCAGATTTGCATACGACGAATAGAAGCGGAGTTATAGTTGTTTATATCTGTCAGGCCGTGAATCACCATTGACGGCCGGATTGCCTACCACTCGGAACGATCGATGTTTGACGAAACTATGCAAGTTCTTCGCAGATCGGTATAAGGTGGGTCGATGTGTCGTGTTTTAAGCTACAAATTGCTATGTCGCAGATTTGCATACGACGAATAGAGGCGGAGTTATAGTTGTTTATATCTGTGAGGCCATGAATCACCATTGACGGCAGGATTGCCTACCACTCGGAACGATCGACGTTTGATGAAACTATGCAAGTTCGTCGCAGATCGGTATAAGGTGGGTCGATGTGTCGTGCTTTAAGCTACAAATTGCTATGTCGCAGATTTGCATACGATGAATAGAAGCGGAGTTATAGTTCTTTATATCTGTCAGGTCATGAATCATCATTGACGGCCGGAATGCCTACCACTCGAAACGATCGATGTTTGACGAAACTATGCAAGTTCGTCGCATATCGGTATAAGGTGGGTCGATGTGTCGTGTTTTAACCTACAAATTGCTATGTCGCAGATTCGCATACGACGAATAGAAGCGGAGTTATCGATGTTTATATCTGTGAGGCCATTAACCACCATTGACGACCGGATTGCCTACCACTCGGAATGATCGACGCTTGACGAAACTATGCAAGTTCGTCGCAGATCGGTATAAGGTGGCTCGATGTGTCGTGTTTTAGACTACAAATTGCTATGTCGCAGATTTGCGTACGACGAATAGAAGCGGAGTTATAGTTGTTTATATCTGTCAGGCCATGAATCACCATTGACGGCCGGATTGCCTACCACTCGAAACGATCGATGTTTGACGAAACTATGCAAGTTCGTCGCAGATCGGTATAAGGTGGGTCGTTGGGCCGTGTTTTAAGCTACAAGTTGCTATGTCGCAGATTCGCATACGTCGAATAGAAGTGGAGTTATAGTTGTTTATATCTGTGAGGCCATTAATCACCATTGACGACCGGATTACCTACCACTCGAAACGATCGATGTTTGACGAAACTATGCAAGTTCTTCGCAGATCGGTATAAGGTGGGTCGATGTGTCGTGTTTTAGGCTACAAATTGCTATGTCGCAGATTTGCATACGACGAATAGAAGCGGAGTTGTTGTTGTTTATATCTGTGAGGTCATGAATCATCATTGACGGCCAGAATGCCTACCACTCGTAACGATCGACGTTTGATGAAACTATGCAAGTTCTTCGCAGATCGGTATAAGATGGGTCGATGTGTCGTGTTTTAAGCTACAAATTGCTATGTCGCAGATTTGCGTACGACGAATAGAAGCGGAGTTATAGTTGTTTATATCTGTCAGGCCATGAATCACCATTGACGGCCGGATTGCCTACCACTCGGAACGATCGACGTTTGCCGAAACTCTGCAAGTTCTTCGCAGATCGGTATAAGGTGGGTCGATGTGACGTGTTTTAAGCTACAAATTGCTATGCCGCAGATTTGCATACGACGAATAGAAGCGGAGTTATAGTTGTTTATATCTGTCAGGCCGTGAATCACCATTGACGGCCGGATTGCCTACCACTCGGAACGATCGATGTTTGACGAAACTATGCAAGTTCTTCGCAGATCGGTATAAGGTGGGTCGATGTGTCGTGTTTTAAGCTACAAATTGCTATGTCGCAGATTTGCATACGACGAATAGAGGCGGAGTTATAGTTGTTTATATCTGTGAGGCCATGAATCACCATTGACGGCAGGATTGCCTACCACTCGGAACGATCGATGTTTGACGAAACTATGCAAGTTCTTCGCAGATCGGTATAAGGTGGGTCGATGTGTCGTGCTTTAAGCTACAAATTGCTATGTCGCAGATTTGCATACGATGAATAGAAGCGGAGTTATAGTTCTTTATATCTGTCAGGTCATGAATCATCATTGACGGCCGGAATGCCTACCACTCGAAACGATCGATGTTTGACGAAACTATGCAAGTTCGTCGCAGATCGGTATAAGGTGGGTCGATGTGTCGTGTTTTAACCTACAAATTGCTATGTCGCAGATTCGCATACGACGAATAGAAGCGGAGTTATAGTTGTTTATATGTGTCAGGCCATGTATCACCATTGACGACCGGATTGCTTTCCACTTGAAACGACCGATGTTTGACGAAACTATGCAAGTTCGTCGCAGATCGGTATAAGGTGGCTCGATGTGTCGTGTTTTAGGCTACAAATTGCTATGCCGCAGATTTGCATACGACGAATAGAAACGGAGTTATAGTTGTTTATATCTGTGAGGTCATGAATCATCATTGACGGCCGGAATGCCTACCACTCGAAACGATCGATGTTTAACGAAACTATGCAAGTTCGTCGCAGATCGGTATAAGGTGGGTCGATGAGTCGTGTTTTAACCTACAAATTGCTATGTCGCAGATTCGCATACGACGAATAGAAGCGGAGTTATAGTTGTTTATATGTGTCAGGCCATGAATCACCATTGACGACCGGATTGCTTTCCACTTGAAACGACCGATGTTTGACGAAACTATGCAAGTTCGTCGCAGATCGGTATAAGGTGGCTCGATGTGTCGTGTTTTAGGCTACAAATTGCTATGTCGCAGATTTGCATACGACGAATAGAAGCGGAATTGTAGTTGTTTATATCTGTGAGGTCATGAAACATCATTGACGGCCAGAATGCCTACCACTCGAAACGATCGATGTTTGACGAAACTATGCAAGTTCTTCGCAGATCGGTATAAGGTGGGTCGATGTGCCGTGTTTTAAGCTACAAATTGCTATGCCGCAGATTTGCATACGACGAATAGAAGCGGAGTTATAGTTGTTTATATCTGTCAGGCCGTGAATCACCATTGACGGCCGGATTGCCTACCACTCGGAACGATCGATGTTTGACGAAACTATGCAAGTTCTTCGCAGATCGGTATAAGGTGGGTCGATGTGTCGTGTTTTAAGCTACAAATTGCTATGTCGCAGATTTGCATACGACGAATAGAAGCGGAGTTATAGTTGTTTATATCTGTCAGGCCGTGAATCACCATTGACGGCCGGATTGCCTACCACTCGGAACGATCGATGTTTGACGAAACTATGCAAGTTCTTCGCAGATCGGTATAAGGTGGGTCGATGTGTCGTGTTTTAAGCTACAAATTGCTATGTCGCAGATTTGCATACGACGAATAGAGGCGGAGTTATAGTTGTTTATATCTGTGAGGCCATGAATCACCATTGACGGCAGGATTGCCTACCACTCGGAACGATCGACGTTTGATGAAACTATGCAAGTTCGTCGCAGATCGGTATAAGGTGGGTCGATGTGTCGTGCTTTAAGCTACAAATTGCTATGTCGCAGATTTGCATACGATGAATAGAAGCGGAGTTATAGTTCTTTATATCTGTCAGGTCATGAATCATCATTGACGGCCGGAATGCCTACCACTCGAAACGATCGATGTTTGACGAAACTATGCAAGTTCGTCGCAGATCGGTATAAGGTGGGTCGATGTGTCGTGTTTTAACCTACAAATTGCTATGTCGCAGATTCGCATACGACGAATAGAAGCGGAGTTATCGATGTTTATATCTGTGAGGCCATTAACCACCATTGACGACCGGATTGCCTACCACTCGGAATGATCGACGCTTGACGAAACTATGCAAGTTCGTCGCAGATCGGTATAAGGTGGCTCGATGTGTCGTGTTTTAGACTACAAATTGCTATGTCGCAGATTTGCGTACGACGAATAGAAGCGGAGTTATAGTTGTTTATATCTGTCAGGCCATGAATCACCATTGACGGCCGGATTGCCTACCACTCGAAACGATCGATGTTTGACGAAACTATGCAAGTTCGTCGCAGATCGGTATAAGGTGGGTCGTTGGGCCGTGTTTTAAGCTACAAGTTGCTATGTCGCAGATTCGCATACGTCGAATAGAAGTGGAGTTATAGTTGTTTATATCTGTGAGGCCATTAATCACCATTGACGACCGGATTCCCTACCACTCGAAACGATCGATGTTTGACGAAACTATGCAAGTTCTTCGCAGATCGGTATAAGGTGGGTCGATGTGTCGTGTTTTAGGCTACAAATTGCTATGTCGCAGATTTGCATACGACGAATAGAAGCGGAGTTGTTGTTGTTTATATCTGTGAGGTCATGAATCATCATTGACGGCCAGAATGCCTACCACTCGTAACGATCGACGTTTGATGAAACTATGCAAGTTCTTCGCAGATCGGTATAAGATGGGTCGATGTGTCGTGTTTTAAGCTACAAATTGCTATGTCGCAGATTTGCGTACGACGAATAGAAGCGGAGTTATAGTTGTTTATATCTGTCAGGCCATGAATCACCATTGACGGCCGGATTGCCTACCACTCGGAACGATCGACGTTTGCCGAAACTCTGCAAGTTCTTCGCAGATCGGTATAAGGTGGGTCGATGTGCCGTGTTTTAAGCTACAAATTGCTATGCCGCAGATTTGCATACGACGAATAGAAGCGGAGTTATAGTTGTTTATATCTGTCAGGCCGTGAATCACCATTGACGGCCGGATTGCCTACCACTCGGAACGATCGATGTTTGACGAAACTATGCAAGTTCTTCGCAGATCGGTATAAGGTGGGTCGATGTGTCGTGTTTTAAGCTACAAATTGCTATGTCGCAGATTTGCATACGACGAATAGAGGCGGAGTTATAGTTGTTTATATCTGTGAGGCCATGAATCACCATTGACGGCAGGATTGCCTACCACTCGGAACGATCGACGTTTGATGAAACTATGCAAGTTCGTCGCAGATCGGTATAAGGTGGGTCGATGTGTCGTGCTTTAAGCTACAAATTGCTATGTCGCAGATTTGCATACGATGAATAGAAGCGGAGTTATAGTTCTTTATATCTGTCAGGTCATGAATCATCATTGACGGCCGGAATGCCTACCACTCGAAACGATCGATGTTTGACGAAACTATGCAAGTTCGTCGCAGATCGGTATAAGGTGGGTCGATGTGTCGTGTTTTAACCTACAAATTGCTATGTCGCAGATTCGCATACGACGAATAGAAGCGGAGTTATAGTTGTTTATATGTGTCAGGCCATGAATCACCATTGACGACCGGATTGCTTTCCACTTGAAACGACCGATGTTTGACGAAACTATGCAAGTTCGTCGCAGATCGGTATAAGGTGGCTCGATGTGTCGTGTTTTAGGCTACAAATTGCTATGTCGCAGATTTGCATACGACGAATAGAAGCGGAATTGTAGTTGTTTATATCTGTGAGGTCATGAAACATCATTGACGGCCAGAATGCCTACCACTCGAAACGATCGATGTTTGACGAAACTATGCAAGTTCGTCGCAGATCGGTATAAGGTGGGTCGATGTGTCGGGCTTTAAGCTACAAATTGCTATGTCGCAGATTTGCATACGACGAATAGAAGCGGAGTTATAGTTGTTTATATCTATGAGGTCATGAATCATCATTGACGGCCGGAATGCTTTCCACTTGAAACGACCGATGTTTGACGAAACTATGCAAGTTCTTCGCAGATCGGTATAAGGTGGGTCGATGTGCCGTGTTTTAAGCTACAAATTGCTATGTCGCAGATTTGCATACGATGAATAGAAGCGGAGTTATAGTTCTTTATATCTGTCAGGTCATGAATCATCATTGACGGCCGGAATGCCTACCACTCGAAACGATCGATGTTTGACGAAACTATGCAAGTTCGTCGCAGATCGGTATAAGGTGGGTCGATGTGTCGTGTTTTAACCTACAAATTGCTATGTCGCAGATTCGCATACGACGAATAGAAGCGGAGTTATAGTTGTTTATATGTGTCAGGCCATGAATCACCATTGACGACCGGATTGCTTTCCACTTGAAACGACCGATGTTTGACGAAACTATGCAAGTTCGTCGCAGATCGGTATAAGGTGGCTCGATGTGTCGTGTTTTAGGCTACAAATTGCTATGCCGCAGATTTGCATACGACGAATAGAAACGGAGTTATAGTTGTTTATATCTGTGAGGTCATGAATCATCATTGACGGCCGGAATGCCTACCACTCGAAACGATCGATGTTTGACGAAACTATGCAAGTTCGTCGCAGATCGGTATAAGGTGGCTCGATGTGTCGTGTTTTAGGCTACAAATTGCTATGTCGCAGATTTGCATACGACGAATAGAAGCGGAGTTTTAGTTGTTTATATCTGTGAGGTCATGAATCATCATTGACGGCCAGAATGCCTACCACTCGAAACGATCGATGTTTGACGAAACTATGCAAGTTCGTCGCAGATCGGTATAAGGTGGGTCGATGTGTCGGGCTTTAAGCTACAAATTGCTATGTCGCAGATTTGCATACGACGAATAGAAGCGGAGTTATAGTTGTTTATATCTGTGAGGTCATGAATCATCATTGACGGCCGGAATGCCTACCACTCGAAACGATCGATGTTTGACGAAACTATGCAAGTTCGTCGCAGATCGGTATAAGGTGGGTCGATGTGTCGTGCTTTAAGCTACAAATTGCTATGTCGCAGATTTGCATACGACGAATAGAAGCGGAGTTATAGTTGTTTATATCTGTGAGGTCATGAATCATCATTGACGGCCGGAATGCCTACCACTCGAAACGATCGATGTTTGACGAAACTATGCAAGTTCGTCGCAGATCGGTATAAGGTGGGTCGATGTGTCGTGCTTTAAGCTACAAATTGCTATGTCGCAGATTTGCATACGACGAATAGAAGCGGAGTAATAGTTGTTTATATCTGTGAGGCCATGAATCACCATTGACGACCGGATTGCCTACCACTCGAAACGATCGACGTTTGCCGAAACTATGCAAGTTCTTCGCAGATCGGTATAAGGTGGGTCGTTGGGCCGTGTTTTAAGCTACAACTTGCTATGTCGCAGATTTGCATATGACGAATAGAGGCGGAGTTATAGTTGTTTATATCTGTGAGGCCATGAATCACCATTGACGGCAGGATTGCCTACCACTCGGAACGATCGACGTTTGATGAAACTATGCAAGTTCGTCGCAGATCGGTATAAGGTGGGTCGATGTGTCGTGCTTTAAGCTACAAATTGCTATGTCGCAGATTTGCATACGATGAATAGAAGCGGAATTATAGTTCTTTATATCTGTGAGGTCATGAATCATCATTGACGGCCGGAATGCCTACCACTCGAAACGATCGATGTTTGACGAAACTTTGCAAGTTCGTCGCAGATCGGTATAAGGTGGGTCGATGTGTCGTGTTTTAACCTACAAATTGCTATGTCGCAGATTCGCATACGACGAATAGAAGCGGAGTTATAGTTGTTTATATGTGTCAGGCCATGAATCACCATTGACGACCGGATTGCTTTCCACTTGAAACGACCGATGTTTGACGGAACTATGCAAGTTCGTCGCAGATCGGTATAAGGTGGCTCGATGTGTCGTGTTTTAGGCTACAAATTGCTATGTCGCAGATTTGCATAGGACGAATAGAAGCGGAATTGTAGTTGTTTATATCTGTGAGGTCATGAATCATCATTGACGGCCAGAATGCCTACCACTCGAAACGATCGATGTTTGACGAAACTATGCAAGTTCGTCGCAGATCGGTATAAGGTGGGTCGATGTGTCGGGCTTTAAGCTACAAATTGGTATGTCGCAGATTTGCATACGACGAATAGAAGCGGAGTTGTTGTTGTTTATATCTGTGAGGTCATGAATCATCATTGACGGCCAGAATGCCTACCACTCGTAACGATCAACGTTTGACGAAACTATGCAAGTTCTTCGCAGATCGGTATAAGATGGGTCGATGTGTCGTGTTTTAAGCTACAAATTGCTATGTCGCAGATTTGCGTACGACGAATAGAAGCGGAGTTATAGTTGTTTATATCTGTCAGGCCATGAATCACCATTGACGGCCGGATTGCCTACCACTCGAAACGATCGATGTTTGACGAAACTATGCAAGTTCGTCGCAGATCGGTATAAGGTGTGTCGTTGGGCCGTGTTTTAAGCTACAAGTTGCTATGTCGCAGATTCGCATACGTCGAATAGAAGTGGAGTTATAGTTGTTTATATCTGTGAGGCCATTAATCACCATTGACGACCGGATTACCTACCACTCGAAACGATCGATGTTTGACGAAACTATGCAAGTTCGTCGCAGATCGGTATAAGGTGGGTCGTTGGTCCATGTTTTAAGCTACAAGTTGCTGTGTCGCAGATTCGCATACGACGAATAGAAGCGGAGTTATCGATGTTTATATCTGTGAGGCCATTAATCACCATTGACGACAGGATTGCCTATCACTCGAAACGATCGATGTTTGACGAAACTATGCAAGTTCGTCGCAGATCGGTATAAGGTGGGTCGATGTGTCGTGCTTTAAGCTACAAATTGCTATGTCGCAGATTTGCATACGACGAATAGAAGCGGAGTAATAGTTGTTTATATCTGTGAGGCCATGTATCACCATTGACGACCGGATTGCTTTCCACTTGAAACGACCGATGTTTGACGAAACTATGCAAGTTCGTCGCAGATCGGTATAAGGTGGCTCGATGTGTCGTGTTTTAGGCTACAAATTGCTATGTCGCAGATTTGCATACGACTAGTAGAGCGGAATTGTAGTTGTTTATATCTGTGAGGTCATGAATCATCATTGACGGCCAGAATGCATACCACTCGAAACGATCGATGTTTGACGAAACTATGCAAGTTCGTCGCAGATCGGTATAAGGTGGGTCGATGTGTCGGGCTTTAAGCTACAAATTGCTATGTCGCAGATTTGCATACGACGAATAGAAGCGGAGTTATAGTTGTTTATATCTGTGAGGTCATGAATCATCATTGACGGCCGGAATGCCTACCACTCGAAACGATCGATGTTTGACGAAACTATGCAAGTTCGTCGCAGATCGGTATAAGGTGGGTCGATGTGTCGTGCTTTAAGCTACAAATTGCTATGTCGCAGATTTGCATACGACGAATAGAAGCGGAGTAATAGTTGTTTATATCTGTGAGGCCATGAATCACCATTGACGACCGGATTGCCTACCACTCGAAACGATCGACGTTTGCCGAAACTATGCAAGTTCTTCGCAGATCGGTATAAGGTGGGTCGTTGGGCCGTGTTTTAAGCTACAACTTGCTATGTCGCAGATTCGCATACGACGAATAGAAGCGGAGTTATCGATGTTTATATCTGTGAGGCCATTAACCACCATTGACGGCCGGATTGCCTACCACTCGGAACGATCGACGTTTGCCGAAACTCTGCAAGTTCTTCGCAGATCGGTATAAGGTGGGTCGATGTGCCGTGTTTTAAGCTACAAATTGCTATGCCGCAGATTTGCATACGACGAATAGAAGCGGAGTTATAGTTGTTTATATCTGTCAGGCCGTGAATCACCATTGACGGCCGGATTGCCTACCACTCGGAACGATCGATGTTTGACGAAACTATGCAAGTTCTTCGCAGATCGGTATAAGGTGGGTCGATGTGTCGTGTTTTAAGCTACAAATTGCTATGTCGCAGATTTGCATACGACGAATAGAGGCGGAGTTATAGTTGTTTATATCTGTGAGGCCATGAATCACCGTTGACGGCAGGATTGCCTACCACTCGGAACGATCGACGTTTGATGAAACTATGCAAGTTCGTCGCAGATCGGTATAAGGTGGGTCGATGTGTCGTGCTTTAAGCTACAAATTGCTATGTCGCAGATTTGCATACGATGAATAGAAGCGGAGTTATAGTTCTTTATATCTGTGAGGTCATGAATCATCATTGACGGCCGGAATGCCTACCACTCGAAACGATCGATGTTTGACGAAACTATGCAAGTTCGTCGCAGATCGGTATAAGGTGGGTCGATGTGTCGTGTTTTAACCTACAAATTGCTATGTCGCAGATTCGCATACTACGAATAGAAGCGGAGTTATAGTTGTTTGTATGTGTCAGGCCATGAATCACCATTGACGACCGGATTGCTTTCCACTTGAAACGACCGATGTTTGACGAAACTATGCAAGTTCGTCGCAGATCGGTATAAGGTGGCTCGATGTGTCGTGTTTTAGGCTACAAATTGCTATGTCGCAGATTTGCACACGACGAATAGAAGCGGAATTGTAGTTGTTTATATCTGTGAGGTCATGAATCATCATTGACGGCCAGAATGCATACCACTCGAAACGATCGATGTTTGACGAAACTATGCAAGTTCGTCGCAGATCGGTATAAGGTGGGTCGTTGGTCCATGTTTTAAACTACAAGTTGCTGTGTCGCAGATTCGCATACGACGAATAGAAGCGGAGTTATCGATGTTTATATCTGTGAGGCCATTAATCACCATTGACGACAGGATTGCCTACCACTCGGAACGATCGACGTTTGACGAAACTATGCAAGTTCTTCGCAGATCGGTATAAGGTGTCTCGATGTGTCGGGTTTTAGGCTACAAATTGCTATGTCGCAGATTTGCGTACGACGAATAGAAGCGGAGTTATAGTTGTTTATATCTGTCAGGCCATGAATCACCATTGACGGCCGGATTGCCTTCCACTCGAAACGATCGATGTTTGACGAAACTATGCAAGTTCTTCGCAGATCGGTATAAGGTGGGTCGATGTGTCGTGTTTTAAGCTACAAATTGCTATGTCGCAGATTTGCATACGACGAATAGAGGCGGAGTTATAGTTGTTTTTATCTGTGAGGCCATGAATCACCATTGACGGTAGGATTGCTAACCACTCGGAACGATCGACGTTTGACGAAACTATGCAAGTTCTTCGCAGATCGGTATAAGATGGGTCGATGTGTCGTGTTTTCAGCTACAAATCGCTATGTCGCAGATTCGCATACGACGAATAGAAGTGGAGTTATGTTTGTTTATATCTGTCAGGCCATGAATCACCATTGACGGCCGGATTGCCTTCCACTCGAAACGATCGATGTTTGACGAAACTATGCAAGTTCGTCGCAGATCGGTATAAGGTGGGTCGATGTGTCGTGTTTTAAGCTACAAATTACTATGTCGCAGATTTGCATACGACGAATAGAGGCGGAGTTATAGTTGTTTATATCTGTGAGGCCATGAATCACCATTGACGTCAGGATTGCCTACCACTCGGAACGATCGACGTTTGACGAAACTATGCAAGTTCTTCGCAGATCGGTATAAGATGGGTCGATCTGTCGTGTTTTAAGCTACAAATTGCTATGTCGCAGATTCGCGTACTACGAATAGAAGTGGAGTTATAGTTGATTATATCTGTCAGGCCATGAATCACCATTGACGGCCGGATTGCCTTCCACTCGAAACGATCGATGTTTGACGAAACTATGCAAGTTCGTCGCAGATCGGTATAAGGTGGGTCGTTGGTCCGTGTTTTAAGCTACAAGTTGCTATGTCGCAGATTTGCATACGACGAATAGAAGCGGAGTTATCGATGTTTATATCTGTGAGGCCATGAATCACCATTGACGACAGGATTGCCTACCACTCGTAACGATCGACGTTTGACGAAACTATGCAAGTTCTTCGCAGATCGCTATAATGTGGGTCGATGTGTCGTGTTTTAACCTACAAATTGCTATGTCGCAGATTCGCATACGACGAATAGAAGCGGAGTTATAGTTGTTTATATCTGTGAGGTTATGAATCATCATTGACGGCCGGAATGCCTATCACTCGAAACGATCGATGTTTGACGAAACTATGCAAGTTCTTCGCAGATCGGTATAAGATGGGTCGATCTGTCGTGTTTTAAGCTACAAATTGCTATGTCGCAGATTCGCGTACTACGAATAGAAGTGGAGTTATAGTTGATTATATCTGTCAGGCCATGAATCACCATTGACGGCCGGATTGCCTTCCACTCGAAACGATCGATGTTTGACGAAACTATGCAAGTTCGTCGCAGATCGGTATAAGGTGGGTCGTTGGTCCGTGTTTTAAGCTACAAGTTGCTATGTCGCAGATTTGCATACGACGAATAGAAGCGGAGTTATCGATGTTTATATCTGTGAGGCCATGAATCACCATTGACGACAGGATTGCCTACCACTCGGAACGATCGACGTTTGACGAAACTATGCAAGTTCTTCGCAGATCGGTATAAGGTGGGTCGATGTGTCGTGTTTTAACCTACAAATTGCTATGTCGCAGATTCGCATACGACGAATAGAAGCGGAGTTATAGTTGTTTATATCTGTGAGGTCATGAATCATCATTGACGGCCGGAATGCCTATCACTCGAAACGATCGATGTTTGACGAAACTATGCAAGTTCGTCGCAGATCGGTATAAGGTTGGTCGTTGGGCCGTGTTTTAAGCTACAAATTGCTATGCCGCAGATTCGCATACGACGAATAGAAGCGGAGTTATCGAAGTTTATATCTGTGAGGCCATGAATCACCATTGACGACAGGGTTGCCTACCACTCGGAACGATCGACGTTTGACGAAACTATGCAAGTTCTTCGCAGATCGGTATAAGGTGGGTCGATGTGTCGTGTTTTAACCTACAAATTGCTATGTCGCAGATTCGCATACGACGAATAGAAGTGGAGTTATAGTTGTTTATATCTGTGAGGCCATTAATCACCATTGACGACCGGATTGCCTACCACTCGAAACGATCGATGTTTGGCGAAACTATGTAAGTTCGTTGCAGATCGGTATAAGGTGGGTCGTTGGGCCGTGTTTTAAGCTACAAATTGCTATGCCGCAGATTCGCATACGACGAATAGAAGCGGAGTTATCGATGTTTATATCTGTGAGGCCATGAATCACCATTGACGACAGGCTTATCTACCACTCGGAACGATCGATGTTTGACGAAACTATTCAAGTTCGTCGCAGATCGGTATAAGGTGGCTCGATGTGTCGTGTTTTAGGCTACATATTGCTATGTCGCAGATTCGCATACGACGAATAGAAGCGGAGTTATAGTTGTTTATATCTGTGAGGTCATGAATCATCATTGACGGCCGGAATGCCTATCACTCGAAACGATCGATGTTTGACGAAACTATGCAAGTTCGTCGCAGATCGGTATAAGGTGGGTCGATGTGTCGTGCTTTAAGCTACAAATTGCTATGTCGCAGAATTGCATACGACGAATAGAAGCGGAGTTATCGATGTTTATATCTGTGAGGTCATGAATCATCATTGACGGCCAGAATGCCTACCACTCGAAACGATCGATGTTTGACGAAACTATGCAAGTTCGTCGCAGATCGGTATAAGGTGGGTCGATGTGTCGTGCTTTAAGCTACAAATTGCTATGTCGCAGAATTGCATACGACGAATATAAGCGGAGTTATCGATGTTTATATCTGTGAGGCCATGAATCACCATCGACGGCCGGATTGCCTACCACTCGGAACGATCGACGTTTGACGAAACTATGCAACTTCTTCGCAGATCGGCATAAGGTGGCTCGATGTGTCGTGTTTTAGGCTACATATTGCTATGTCGCAGATTTGCGTACGACGAATAGAAGCGGAGTTATAGTTGTTTATATCTGTCAGGCCGTGAATCACCATTGACGGCCGGATTCCCTACCACTCGGGACGATCGACGTTGGCCGAAACTATGCAAGTTCTTCGCAGATCGGTATAAGGTGGGTCGATGTGTCGTGTTTTAAGCTACAAATTGCTATGTCGCAGATTTGCATACGACGAATAGAGGCGGAGTTATAGTTGTTTATATCTGTGAGGTCAAGAATCATCATTGACGGCCGGAATGCCTATCACTCGAAACGATCGATGTTTGACGAAACTATGCAAGTTCTTCACAGGTCGGTATAAGGTGGGTCGATGTGTCGTGTTTTAACCTACAAATTGCTATGTCGCAGATTCGCATACGATGAATAGAAGTGGAGTTATAGTTGTTTATATCTGTGAGGCCATTAATCACCATTGACGACCGGATTGCCTACCACTCGAAACGATCGATGTTTGACGAAACTATGCAAGTTTGTTGCAGATCGGTATAAGGTGGGTCGTTGGGCCGTGTTTTACGCTACAAATTGCTATGCCGCAGATTCGCATACGACGAATAGAAGCGGAGTTATCGATGTTTATATCTGTGAGGCCATGAATCACCATTAACGACAGGCTTGCCTACCACTCGGAACGATCGACGTTTGACGAAACTATGCAAGTTCTTCGCAGATCGGTATAAGGTGGGTCGATGTGTCGTGTTTTAACCTACAAATTGCTATGTCGCAGATTCGCATACGACGAATAGAAGCGGAGTTATAGTTGTTTATATGTGTCAGGCCATGAATCACCATTGATGACCGGATTGCTTTCCACTTGAAACGACCGATGTTTGACGAAACTATGCAAGTTCGTCGCAGATCGATATAAGGTGGCTCGATGTGTCGTGTTTTAGGCTACAAATTGCTATGTCGCAGATTTGCATACGACGAATAGAAGCGGAGTTGTAGTTGATTATATCTGTGAGGTCATGAATTATCATTGACGGCCAGAATGCCTACCACTCCAAACGATCGATATTTGACGAAACTATGCAAGTTTGTCGCAGATCGGTATAAGGTGGGTCGATGTGTCGTGCTTTAAGCTACAAATTGCTATGTCGCAGATTTGCATACGACGAATAGAAGCGGAGTTATAGTTGTTTATATCTGTGAGGTCATGAATCATCATTGACGGCCGGAATGCCTACCACTCGAAACGATCGATGTTTGACGAAACTATGCAAGTTCGTCGCAGATCGGTATAAGGTGGGTCGATGTGTCGTGCTTTAAGCTACAAATTGCTATGTCGCAGATTCGCATACGACGAATAGAAGCGGAGTTATAGTTGTTTATATCTGTGAGGCCATGAATCACCATTGACGACCGGATTGCCTACCACTCGGAACGATCGACGCTTGACGAAACTATGCAAGTTCGTCGCAGATCGGTATAAGGTGGCTCGATGTGTCGTGTTTTAGGCTACAAATTGCTATGTCGCAGATTTGCGTACGACGAATAGAAGCGGAGTTATAGTTGTTTATATCTGTCAGGCCATGAATCACCATTGACGGCCGGATTGCCTACCACTCGAAACGATCGATGTTTGACGAAACTATGCAAGTTCGTCGCAGATCCGTATAAGGTGGGTCGATGTGTCGTGCTTTAAGCTACAAATGGCTATGTTGCGGATTTGCATACGACGAATAGAAGCGGAGTTGTAGTTGTTTATATCTGTGAGGCCATGAATCACCATCGACGGCCGGATTGCCTACCACTCGGAACGATCGATGTTTGACGAAACTATGCAAGTTCGTTGCAGATCGGTATAAGGTGGGTCGATGTGTCGTGTTTTAACCTACAAATTGCTATGTCGCAGATTCGCATACGACGAATAGAAGTGGAGTTATAGTTGTTTATATCTGTGAGGCCATTAATCACCATTGACGACCGGATTGCCTACCACTCGAAACGATCGATGTTTGACGAAACTATGCAAGTTCGTTGCAGATCGGTATAAGGTGGGTCGTTGGGCCGTGTTTTAAGCTACAAATTGCTATGCCGCAGATTCGCATACGACGAATAGAAGCGGAGTTATCGATGTTTATATCTGTGAGGCCATGAATCACCATTGACGACAGGATTGCCTACCACTCGGAACGATCGACGTTTGACGAAACTATGCAAGTTCTTCGCAGATCGGTATAAGGTGGGTCGATGTGTCGTGTTTTAACCTACAAATTGCTATGTCGCAGATTCGCATACGACGAATAGAAGCGGAATTATAGTTGTTTATATGTGTCAGGCCATGAATCACCATTGACGACCGGATTGCTTTCCACTTGAAACGACCGATGTTTGACGAAACTATGCAAGTTCGTCGCAGATCGGTATAAGGTGGCTCGATGTGTCGTGTTTTAGGCTACAAATTGCTATGTCGCAGATTTGCATACGACGAATAGAAGCGGAGTTATAGTTGTTTATATCTGTGAGGTCATGAATCATCATTGACGGCCAGAATGCCTACCACTCGAAACGATCGATGTTTGACGAAACTATGCAAGTTCGTCGCAGATCGGTATAAGGTGGGTCGATGTGTCGTGCTTTAAGCTACAAATTGCTATGTCGCAGATTCGCATACGACGAATAGAAGCGGAGTAATAGTTGTTTATATCTGTGAGGCCATGAATCACCATTGACGACCGGATTGCCTACCACTCGGAACGATCGACGCTTGACGAAACTATGCAAGTTCGTCGCAGATCGGTATAAGGTGGCTCGATGTGTCGTGTTTTAGGCTACAAATTGCTATGTCGCAGATTTGCGTACGACGAATAGAAGCGGAGTTATAGTTGTTTATATCTGTCAGGCCATGAATCACCATTGACGGCCGGATTGCCTACCACTCGAAACGATCGATGTTTGACCAAACTATGCAAGTTCGTCGCAGATCCGTATAAGGTGGGTCGATGTGTCGTGCTTTAAGCTACAAATGGCTATGTTGCGGATTTGCATACGACGAATAGAAGCGGAGTTGTAGTTGTTTATATCTGTGAGGCCATGAATCACCATCGACGACCGGATTGCCTACCACTCGGAACGATCGATGTTTGACGAAACTATGCAAGTTCGTTGCAGATCGGTATAAGGTGGGTCGATGTGTCGTGTTTTAAGCTACAAATTGCTATGTCGCAGATTCGCATACGACGAATAGAAGTGGAGTTATAGTTGTTTATATCTGTGAGGCCATTAATCACCATTGACGACCGGATTGCCTACCACTCGAAACGATCGATGTTTGACGAAACTATGCAAGTTCGTTGCAGATCGGTATAAGGTGGGTCGTTGGGCCGTGTTTTAAGCTACAAATTGCTATGCCGCAGATTCGCATACGACGAATAGAAGCGGAGTTATATAATAAAATAAAATAAAAAGCCATTATTTGATCTCGCTACATTGATACATTAATTTAGGTACTGTTGATTATGTTATTTTTAGCAAGGTCCCCAGATTGGGTAAAGGCCTCCTCCAACGATGTCCACTTCTCTCTATCCTGAGCTGTTTGCCACCACTTTGGACCAGCGACTTTTTTTATTTCATCCTCCCAGCGTGATAAGGGCCTGCCTCTCTTTCTTTTTCCTTGGGGTCCTCTCCATATGGTGGTGCTGTAGGTCCATCTTTTGTCTCTAAGCCTCGCTATATGACCGGCCCATTTCCACTTTAGCTTTTGCGCGTAGTTTAAGGCATTAGTGGCTTTTGTTATTTCTCTTATCTTTACGTGTCTAATCTTATCTAGTTTCTTTATTTTTAACATGCTTCTCTCTATTCCGCGCTGACAGGATGATATTTTATGCTTAGCTTTTGATGTAAATTTCCATGTTTGACATCCATATGTCAAGCATGGTAAGAGGTTAGAGTTCCATGTCCTAGTTTTCAGTTTTATTGGCATGTTACTTTTGAAGATTTCTTTCAGACTCCAGAATCTATTCCATGTTCGCTGTACTCTTCTTTCAATCTCTAGTTCGTTGTTTTCCTTTTCAAAACTGATTGTTTTTCCTAGATAAGTATATTTGTCTGTATAATCTAGTGGGTATCCATTGACTTTTATCTGTTTTTTGAGGTTATTAGTCATTATCATGGTCTTTGTGAGGTTGATTTCAAGTCCTACGTCTGCGCTAGCTGATTGTAAGTCATTGATCATGATCTGTAGTTCTGCGAAAGTCTCGGATAATACTACTATATCATCGGCGAAACGCAAATGACTCAGAAAGGTTCTTTGTATGTAGATTCCCCGTTTCCTCCAGTTCAGTTTGTTTATGATGCTTTCTAGTATGGCTATAAATATTTTTGGCGACAAGGGATCGCCCTGCCTTACACCTCTCTTTATTTCAAAGCTCGGGCCCAGTATGTCTAGCTTTATTCTGCCCATGTTGTTGTTATATAAATTCCGGATTACTTTTATATACACTTCACTTACCTCCTGTTCTTTCAAGCTTTGCCAAACGCTATCGTGAGCAACCGTGTCGAAAGCTTTTTGGTAGTCGATGAATCCGAGATAGAGCGGCCTCTGTTGTTCCCGATATTTCTCTATAATTAACTCTAAGGTATGTATATGGTCCATCGTAGAGAAGCCTTTTCGGAAACCGGCCTGCTCTACAGGCTGTCTTGCTTCGATTACGGGGCTGATTCTCGAGTTTATGATCGCCGAGAAAAGCTTGTACAGAGTTGGTAGTAGGCTTATCGGTCTATAGTTGCCTATATCTTTTGGGTCTCCCTTCTTATATAATAGGATAATGTTGGATTCGGACCATTGTGCAGGCGTTTCAGAGCTTTGTAATATCAGATTGAATAATTCAGCGAGTGGTGTTGCCAGTAAATGATAAGCTGTTTTTAAAGCTTCGTTTGTTATGTTGTCTGACCCAGGGGATTTTTCTAGTTTGAGCCTTTTTATTGCATCTATGATTTCAGTTTCATCAATTGTTTTTATGTTATCTTCGTTTTCTTGTTCAATGTGGCTTTCCTTTATGTTTATAATGTTTTTATTTTTTAGTGTACTTAATTGTTTTTTATTGCTATACAAGTTTTTGTAAAAATTTGTTGCTGTGTTAATGATGTCTTTTCGATTGTTTAGGTCTTTTCCAAACTCTTTTAGACCTTCTATCCAGGTTTTACTTGTTCTGAGTTCTTTGTAAGCCTTTTTTGTGCTGCCTGTGAGGTTTAGATGCCTTTCTAATGTACTTTGGATATATGTTGAATAGTCCTTTCTTATATATTTATTGACTAGCTTGTAGAGTGCGGAGAGTTCATTTTTCGTAGATCTCGATTTGTTTCTAGTTTTTTGAAGTTCCTTCCTTCTTCGCAAGAGAGATGAAGTACGTTCTGATAGTATCTTGTGTCGTCTGTGTTCCTTTCCCATTGTTTGGGCTGATTTTAAGCTCGTAGTGATTGCATTTGTGATGTTATCGTAATGGATTTGTACTGAGGTGTCACTATGGTCATCACATTGCCTAGATAACATTCCTGATAAGGTTTCCCTGTAATTTGCTATTTCTACATCAGATTTCAGTTGGTTTGCATGCCTAATACTGTAATTAATTCTACTATTCTTTAGTTTAGTTAGTTTTACTTTTGATCTGATTAACCTATGGTCTGAGGGGTAGTTTAAGTTCATAGTACCCATATCTTGGAACAATCTCGGTTGGCTTGATAATATATAATCTATCTCGTTTTTAGTTTTTCCATCCGGAGACCGCCATGTCCATCTTCTGCTTAATTTCTTTTTAAAACATGTATTTATTATAGTTAGTTTATGCTCCAATGCGAAATCCATCAACCTCTGTCCTCTTTCGTTCCTCGTCCCGCTCCCGAATTGCTTTGTTACTATATGTTCTTCTTTCTTGGGAAGCCCGATCTTCGCATTGAAGTCTCCCATAAGTATGATATTATTATGTGTAGTGTCCAGTGCTTTATCAATCGTTTTGTAGAACTCTTCGATTTCTTCTTCACTTGCAGATTCCGTTGGAGCATACACCTGAATAATAGAGATTAAATAGCCTTGAATGTTCATGTTTAGTACAGCGATTCTTTCCGTCAAGCCCGTAAAGCTCTCTATGTTGCTTTTGTGTATTTTGTTTACTATAAAGCCTACTCCATGCAGGCCGGGCGTGTGACCCACGTAACAAAATATAAAGTTTTTATGCTCTTGTATGTTGGTACCTAGCCGTCTCGTTTCTGAGAGTCCTATAACGTCGAATTTTGTTTCTTTTATTGCTTCTTCTAATTCTAATAGGCGTTCGTATGACGATAAGGATCTAACATTGTAAGTTGATATGTGTAAATATTGTGTTTTTTCTTTGTTTCTGCTCTTCACCTTTGTGGTATCTATTTTTGGAGGGTTGTGGTCATATTCTCCCACGGTGACCAGCCGGGTTGGAAGATTATTATTTTTGTTTCTTGATTTTAATTGTGTGTTTGTTTGTTCTGTTCCGGAGGAGGAGGCGTTTAAATGCTATTCTTGGTTGTTTTGATTATTGTTCTTGTTCCCTGTATTTTTCACTACGTAGATTAGTATTCCTTTTTTACTGATCCCTTCAGAGGAGCTGCTAGACCTCCTGACCGATGTGTCAATTTGTTGGGTTTTATTCTTCTTGTTTAATTGCGTATTTTTCTCCACAGTTTCAGTGGCATTCTCGGGTGACGTAGGCAGCTTCCTTTTAGTGTTATTTTTTGTAATTATTAGTTTATCATATATAATTTTAGCTAGGTTTCCCTTTTCTCTTTCTTGTTGTAATTGTTCTTGTAGCTCCCTTCTTTTCTCTAGTACATATTTTGGATAGTCTTCTTTAATGTAATAATGTAAATCTTTTAGTGCTTTTTTGTGTTTTAAAATTTTTATCTTTGTACCAAGAGTTGTGAAGGTCGCTACTATTGGGCGTAATTTTTCTCCTTTCTTTCCTATTCTTTTTATTTCTTGGATGTCGTTGTGGCTTATTTTTAGAGAAAGATATTGTTCCGTCCATATAATGAAGTTTCTTTCTAGATTATCATATGATTTCTCGTTTTCTTCTATGCCGAAAAATACCAAGTTATTTTTCCTTGCCTGTTTTTCTATAGCGTGTATTCTTTTCTCCTGGTTTTCTACTATTTCTTTCAAATTTTTGTGATTTGTTTCCAATGCTAAAAATTTTTCTTCAAACATCCTGTTTATATTCTGTGTAACTTTCTCAGTAACATTATTTCCCATTTCACGGATTTCTTGTCTTTGATTATCTAAGTCCTTTTTGATTGCCTCAAGCGCTTTCAAAACTTCGTCCATTATTTTTAAGTTACGCGTAGCGCCCTCTTGTAGTTATTGACTGAAGCTCTTGGCTAGGTAGTATCAATGTCGAATGTAAACAATAGTGATTTTGTGATTGGTCTTTATCGATATTATTTCAAACATTGGCCGCTAGATGGCACCTTTCTGAGTTATCTGCTTTATCGTATAAATCCGTGATGACTTGAATATTTTTGTGTGTTTTTGAGGTTAAGTAGATCGTGTATATGAACAGGACGGACCTGGTAGAATGCGTAACAGGTAGATTTTGAATCACTTCGCCTATAATATCACTTTTTATTGCTCAGAACTAAGTAGAAAGTAGTTGTTTTGTTACACAGTGTCCTTTGTATTTTGATTGTTTTTTGGCACTATTAGTTTGTTTTTCACTAAAACTTTACACTTTCTGAGTGTTTTTTAGCTTGTAGTGTGTTTATTTACAAACTGTATCACTTTATTAGCCGTAAATTATTTATTAGGTAAATTTTCATACAGAGTAGATGTCAACAGTGGCACAGTGGCACAGTGGCGCCTCCCGATCCCCGAAGCGGAGTTATCGATGTTTATATCTGTGAGGCCATGAATCACCATTGACGACAGGATTGCCTACCACTCGGAACGATCGACGTTTGACGAAACTATGCAAGTTCTTCGCAGATCGGTATAAGGTGGGTCGATGTGTCGTGTTTTAACCTACAAATTGCTATGTCGCAGATTCGCATACGACGAATAGAAGCGGAGTTATAGTTGTTTATATGTGTCAGGCCATGAATCACCATTGACGACCGGATTGCTTTCCACTTGAAACGACCGATGTTTGACGAAACTATGCAAGTTCGTCGCAGATCGGTATAAGGTGGCTCGATGTGTCGTGTTTTAGGCTACAAATTGCTATGTCGCAGATTTGCATACGACGAATAGAAGCGGAGTTATAGTTGTTTATATCTGTGAGGTCATGAATCATCATTGACGGCCAGAATGCCTACCACTCGAAACGATCGATGTTTGACGAAACTATGCAAGTTCGTCGCAGATCGGTATATGGTGGGTCGATGTGTCGTGATTTAAGCTACAATTTGCTTTGTCGCAGATTTGCATACGACGAATAGAAGCGGAGTAATAGTTGTTTATATCTGTGAGGCCATGAATCACCATTGACGACCGGATTGCCTACCACTCGAAACGATCGATGTTTGACGAAACTATGCAAGTTCGTCGCAGATCGGTATAAGGTGGGTCGATGTGTCGTGCTTTAAGCTACAAATTGCTATGTCGCAGATTCGCATACGACGAATAGAAGTGGAGTTATAGTTGTTTATATCTGTGAGGCCATTAATCACCATTGACGACCGGATTGCCTACCACTCGAAACGATCGATGTTTGACGAAACTATGCAAGTTCGTTGCAGATCGGTATAAGGTGGGTCGTTCGGACGTGTTTTAAGCTACAAGTTGCTATGCCGCAGATTCGCATACGACGAATAGAAGCGGAGTTATCGGTGTTTATATCTGTGAGGCCATGAATCACCATTGACGACAGGATTGCCTACCACTCGGAACGATCGACGTTTGACGAAACTATGCAAATTCTTCGCAGATCGGTATAAGATGGGTCGATGTGTCGTGTTTTAACCTACAAATTGCTATGTCGCAGATTCGCATACGACGAATAGAAGTGGAGTTATAGTTGTTTATATGTGTCAGGCCATGAATCACCATCGACGGCCGGATTGCCTACCACTCGGAACGATCGACGTTTGACGAATCTATGCAAGTTCTTCGCAGATCGGTATAAGGTGGCTCGATGTGTCGTGTTTTAGGCTACAAATTGCTATGTCGCAGATTTGCGTACGTCGAATAGAAGCGGAGTTATAGTTGTTTATATCTGTGAGGTCATGAATCATCATTGACAGCCAGAATGCCTACCACTCGAAACGATCGATGTTTGACGAAACTATGCAAGTTCGTCGCAGATCGGTATAAGGTGGGTCGATGTGTCGTGTTTTAACCCACAAATTGCTATGTCGCAGATTCGCATACGACGAATAGAAGCGGAGTTATAGTTGTTTATATGTGTCAGGCCATGAATCACCATTGACGACCGGATTGCTTTCCACTTGAAACGACCGATGTTTGACGAAACTATGCAAGTTCGTCGCAGATCGGTATAAGGTGGCTCGATGTGTCGTGTTTTAGGCTACAAATTGCTATGTCGCAGATTTGCATACGACGAATAGAAGCGGAATTGTAGTTGTTTATATCTGTGAGGTCATGAATCATCATTGACGGCCAGAATGCCTACCACTCGAAACGATCGATGTTTGACGAAACTATGCAAGTTCGTCGCAGATCCGTATAAGGTGGGTCGATGTGTCGTGCTTTAAGCTACAAATTGCTATGTCGCAGATTTGCATACGACGAATAGAAGCGGAGTAATAGTTGTTTATATCTGTGAGGCCATGAATCACCATTGACGACCGGATTGCCTACCACTCGAAACGATCGACGTTTGCCGAAACTATGCAAGTTCGTCGCAGATCGGTATAAGGTGGGTCGATGTGTCCTGCTTTAAGCTACAAATTGCTATGTCGCAGATTTGCATACGACGAATAGAAGCGGAGTTATAGTTGTTTATATCTGTGAGGTCATGAATCATCATTGACGGCCGGAATGCCTACCACTCGAAACGATCGATGTTTGACGAAACTATGCAAGTTCGTCGCAGATCGGTATAAGGTGGGTCGATGTGTCGTGATTTAAGCTACAAATGGCTATGTCGCAGATTTGCATACGACGAATAGAAGCGGAGTTGTTGTTGTTTATATCTGTGAGGCCATGAATCACCATCGACGGCCGGATTGCCTACCACTCGAAACAATCGATGTTTGACGAAACTATGCAAGTTCGTCGCAGATCGGTATAAGGTGGGTCGATGTGTCGTGTTTTAAGCTACAAATTGCTATGTCGCAAATTTGCATACGATGAATAGAAGCGGAGTTATAGTTCTTTATACCTGTCCGGCCATGAATCACCATTGACGGCCGGATTGCCTACCACTCGGAACGATCGACGTTTGCCGAAACTCTGCAAGTTCTTCGCAGATCGGTATAAGGTGGGTCGATGTGTCGTGTTTTAAGCTACAAATTGCTATGTCGCAGATTCGCATACGACGAATAGAAGCGGAGTTATAGTTGTTTATATGTGTCAGGCCATGAATCACCATTGACGACCGGATTGCTTTCCACTCGAAACGACCGATGTTTGACGAAACTATGCAAGTTCGTCGCAGATCGGTATAAGGTGACTCGATGTGTCGTGTTTTAGGCTACAAATTGCTATGTCGCAGATTCGCAAACGACGAATAGAAGCGGAGTTGTAGTTCTTTATATCTGTGAGGTCATGAATCATCATTGACGGCCGGATTGCCTACCACTCGGAACGATCGACGTTTGACGAAACTATGCAAGTTCTACGCAGGTCGGTATAAGGTGGGTCGATGTGTCGTGCTTTAAGCAACAAATTGCTATGTCGCAGATTTGCATACGACGAATAAAAGCGGAGTTATAGTTATTTATATCTGTGAGGCCATGAATCACCATCGACGGCCGGATTGCCTACCACTCGGAACGATCGACGTTTGACGAAACTATGCAAGTTCGCCGCAGATTGGTATAAGGTGGGTCGATGTGTCGTGCTTTAAGCTACAAATTGCTATGTCGCAGATTTGCATACGATGAATAGAAGCGGAGTTGTAGTTCTTTATATCTGTAAGGTCATGAATCATCATTGACGGCCGGAATGCCTACCACTCGAAACGATCGATGTTTGACGAAACTATGCAAGTTCGTCGCAGATCGGTATAAGGTGGGTCGATGTGTCGTGTTTTAGGCTACAAATTGCTATGTCGCAGATTTGCAAACGACGAATATAAGCGGAGTTGTAGTTGTTTATATCTGTGAGGTCATGAATCACCATTGACGACAGGATTGCCTACCACTCGGAACGATCGACGTTTGACGAAACTATGCAAGTTCTTCGCAGATCGGTATAAGGTGGGTCGATGTGTCGTGCTTTAAGCTACAAATTGCTATGTCGCAGATTCGCATACGACGAATAGAAGTGGAGTTATAGTTGTTTATATCTGTGAGGCCATTAATCACCATTGACGACCGGATTGCCTACCACTCGAAACGATCGATGTTTGACGAAACTATGCAAGTTCGTTGCAGATCGGTATAAGGTGGGTCGTTCGGCCGTGTTTTAAGCTACAAGTTGCTATGCCGCAGATTCGCATACGACGAATAGAAGCGGAGTTATCGGTGTTTATATCTGTGAGGCCATGAATCACCATTGACGACAGGATTGCCTACCACTCGGAACGATCGACGTTTGACGAAACTATGCAAATTCTTCGCAGATCGGTATAAGATGGGTCGATGTGTCGTGTTTTAACCTACAAATTGCTATGTCGCAGATTCGCATACGACGAATAGAAGTGGAGTTATAGTTGTTTATATGTGTCAGGCCATGAATCACCATCGACGGCCGGATTGCCTACCACTCGGAACGATCGACGTTTGACGAATCTATGCAAGTTCTTCGCAGATCGGTATAAGGTGGCTCGATGTGTCGTGTTTTAGGCTACAAATTGCTATGTCGCAGATTTGCGTACGTCGAATAGAAGCGGAGTTATAGTTGTTTATATCTGTGAGGTCATGAATCATCATTGACAGCCAGAATGCCTACCACTCGAAACGATCGATGTTTGACGAAACTATGCAAGTTCTTCGCAGATCGGTATAAGTTGGGTCGATGTGTCGTGTTTTAACCCACAAATTGCTATGTCGCAGATTCGCATACGACGAATAGAAGCGGAGTTATAGTTGTTTATATGTGTCAGGCCATGAATCACCATTGACGACCGGATTGCTTTCCACTTGAAACGACCGATGTTTGACGAAACTATGCAAGTTCGTCGCAGATCGGTATAAGGTGGCTCGATGTGTCGTGTTTTAGGCTACAAATTGCTATGTCGCAGATTTGCATACGACGAATAGAAGCGGAATTGTAGTTGTTTATATCTGTGAGGTCATGAATCATCATTGACGGCCAGAATGCCTACCACTCGAAACGATCGATGTTTGACGAAACTATGCAAGTTCGTCGCAGATCGGTATAAGGTGGGTCGATGTGTCGGGCTTTAAGCTACAAATTGCTATGTCGCAGATTTGCATACGACGAATAGAAGCGGAGTTATAGTTGTTTATATCTGTGAGGTCATGAATCATCATTGACGGCCGGAATGCCTACCACTCGAAACGATCGATGTTTGACGAAACTATGCAAGTTCGTCGCAGATCCGTATAAGGTGGGTCGATGTGTCGTGCTTTAAGCTACAAATTGCTATGTCGCAGATTTGCATACGACGAATAGAAGCGGAGTAATAGTTGTTTATATCTGTGAGGCCATGAATCACCATTGACGACCGGATTGCCTACCACTCGAAACGATCGACGTTTGCCGAAACTATGCAAGTTCGTCGCAGATCGGAATAAGGTGGGTCGTTGGGCCGTGTTTTAAGCTACAAATGGCTATGTCGCAGATTTGCATACGACGAATAGAAGCGGAGTTGTTGTTGTTTATATCTGTGAGGCCATGAATCACCATCGACGGCCGGATTGCCTACCACTCGAAACAATCGATGTTTGACGAAACTATGCAAGTTCGTCGCAGATCGGTATAAGGTGGGTCGATGTGTCGTGTTTTAAGCTACAAATTGCTATGTCGCAAATTTGCATACGATGAATAGAAGCGGAGTTATAGTTCTTTATACCTGTCCGGCCATGAATCACCATTGACGGCCGGATTGCCTACCACTCGGAACGATCGACGTTTGCCGAAACTCTGCAAGTTCTTCGCAGATCGGTATAAGGTGGGTCGATGTGTCGTGTTTTAAGCTACAAATTGCTATGTCGCAGATTCGCATACGACGAATAGAAGCGGAGTTATAGTTGTTTATATGTGTCAGGCCATGAATCACCATTGACGACCGGATTGCTTTCCACTCGAAACGACCGATGTTTGACGAAACTATGCAAGTTCGTCGCAAATCGGTATAAGGTGACTCGATGTGTCGTGTTTTAGGCTACAAATTGCTATGTCGCAGATTCGCAAACGACGAATAGAAGCGGAGTTGTAGTTCTTTATATCTGTGAGGTCATGAATCATCATTGACGGCCGGATTGCCTACCACTCGGAACGATCGACGTTTGACGAAACTATGCAAGTTCTTCGCAGGTCGGTATAAGGTGGGTCGATGTGTCGTGCTTTAAGCAACAAATTGCTATGTCGCAGATTTGCATACGACGAATAAAAGCGGAGTTATAGTTATTTATATCTGTGAGGCCATGAATCACCATCGACGGCCGGATTGCCTACCACTCGGAACGATCGACGTTTGACGAAACTATGCAAGTTCGCCGCAGATTGGTATAAGGTGGGTCGATGTGTCGTGCTTTAAGCTACAAATTGCTATGTCGCAGATTTGCATACGATGAATAGAAGCGGAGTTGTAGTTCTTTATATCTGTGAGGTCATGAATCATCATTGACGGCCGGAATGCCTACCACTCGAAACGATCGATGTTTGACGAAACTATGCAAGTTCGTCGCAGATCGGTATAAGGTGGGTCGATGTGTCGTGTTTTAGGCTACAAATTGCTATGTCGCAGATTTGCAAACGACGAATATAAGCGGAGTTGTAGTTGTTTATATCTGTGAGGTCATGAATCACCATTGACGACAGGATTGCCTACCACTCGGAACGATCGACGTTTGACGAAACTATGCAAGTTCTTCGCAGATCGGTATAAGGTGGGTCGATGTGTCGTGCTTTAAGCTACAAATTGCTATGTCGCAGATTTGCATACGACGAATAGAGGCGGAGTTGTAGTTCTTTATATCTGTGAGGTCATGAATCATCATTGACGGCCGGAATGCCTACCACTCGAAACGATCGATGTTTGACGAAACTATGCAAGTTCGTCGCAGATCGGTATAAGGTGGGTCGATGTGTCGTGTTTTAGGCTACAAATTGCTATGTCGCAGATTTGCAAACGACGAATATAAGCGGAGTTGTAGTTGTTTATATCTGTGAGGTCATGAATCACCATTGACGACAGGATTGCCTACCACTCGGAACGATCGACGTTTGACGAAACTATGCAAGTTCTTCGCAGATCGGTATAAGGTGGGTCGATGTGTCATGTTTTAAGCTACAAATTGCTATGTCGCAGATTTGCATACGACGAATAGAGGCGGAGTTGTAGTTCTTTATATCTGTGAGGTCATGAATCATCATTGACGGCCGGATTGCCTACCACTCGGAACGATCGACGTTTGACGAAACTATGCAAGTTCTTCGCAGGTCGGTATAAGGTGGGTCGATGTGTCGTGCTTTAAGCAACAAATTGCTATGTCGCAGATTTGCATACGACGAATAAAAGCGGAGTTATAGTTATTTATATCTGTGAGGCCATGAATCACCATCGACGGCCGGATTGCCTACCACTCGGAACGATCGATGTTTGACGAAACTATGCAAGTTCTTCGCAGATCGGTATAAGGTGGGTCGATGTGTCGTGTTTTAAGCTACAAATTGCTATGTCGCAAATTTGCATACGACGAATAGAAGCGGAGTTATAGTTGTTTATATTTGTCAGTCCATGAATCACCATTGACGACCGGATTGCCTTCCACTCGAAACGATCGATGTTTGACGAAACTATGCAAGTTCGTCGCAGATCGGTATAAGGTGGGTCGATGTGTCGTGCTTTAAGCTACAAATGGCTATATCGCAGATTTGCATACGACGAATAGAAGCGGAGTTGTAGTTGTTTATATCTGTGAGGCCATGAATCACCATCGACGGCCGGATTGCCTACCACTCGGAACGATCGACGTTTGACGAAACTATGCAAGTTCGTCGCAGATCGGTGTAAGGTGGGTCGATGTGTCGTGTTTTAGGCTACAAATTGCTATGTCGCAGATTTGCAAACGACGAATATAAGCGGAGTTGTAGTTGTTTATATCTGTGAGGTCATGAATCATCATTGACGGCCGGAATGCCTACCACTCGAAACGATCGATGTTTGACGAAACTATGCAAGTTCGTCGCAGATCGGTATAAGGTGTCTCGATGTGTCGTGTTTTAGGCTACAAATTGCTATGTCGCAGATCCGCAAACGACGAATAGAAGCGGAGTTGTAGTTCTTTATATCTGTGAGGTCATGAATCATCATTGACGGCCGGATTGCCTACCACTCGGAACGATCGACGTTTGACGAAACTATGCAAGTTCTTCGCAGGTCGGTATAAGGTGGGTCGATGTGTCGTGCTTTAAGCTACAAATTGCTATGTCGCAGATTTGCATACGACGAATAAAAGCGGAGTTATAGTTATTTATATCTGTGAGGTCATGAATCATCATTGACGGCCGGAATGCCTACCACTCGAAACGATCGATGTTTGACGAAACTATGCAAGTTCTTCGCAGGTCGGTATAAGGTGGGTCGATGTGTCGTGTTTTAAGCTACAAAATTGCTATGTCGCAAATTTGCATACGACGAATAAAAGCGGAGTTATAGTTATTTATATCTGTGAGGCCATGAATCACCATCGACGGCCGGATTGCCTACCACTCGGAACGATCGACGTTTGACGAAACTATGCAAGTTCGTCGCAGATCGGTGTAAGGTGGGTCGATGTGTCGTGTTTTAGGCTACAAATTGCTATGTCGCAGATTTGCAAACGACGAATATAAGCGGAGTTGTAGTTGTTTATATCTGTGAGGTCATGAATCATCATTGACGGCCGGAATGCCTACCACTCGAAACGATCGATGTTTGACGAAACTATGCAAGTTCGTCGCAGATCGGTATAAGGTGACTCGATGTGTCGTGTTTTAGGCTACAAATTGCTATGTCGCAGATTCGCAAACGACGAATAGAAGCGGAGTTGTAGTTCTTTATATCTGTGAGGTCATGAATCATCATTGACGGCCGGATTGCCTACCACTCGGAACGATCGACGTTTGACGAAACTATGCAAGTTCTTCGCAGGTCGGCATAAGGTGGGTCGATGTGTCGTGCTTTAAGCAACAAATTGCTATGTCGCAGATTTGCATACGACGAATAAAAGCGGAGTTATAGTTATTTATATCTGTGAGGCCATGAATCACCATCGACGGCCGGATTGCCTACCACTCGGAACGATCGACGTTTGACGAAACTATGCAAGTTCTTCGCAGATCGGTATAAGGTGGGTCGATGTGTCGTGTTTTAAGCTACAAATTGCTATGTCGCAAATTTGCATACGACGAATAGAAGCGGAGTTATAGTTGTTTATATTTGTCAGTCCATGAATCACCATTGACGACCGGATTGCCTTCCACTCGAAACGATCGATGTTTGACGAAACTATGCAAGTTCGTCGCAGATCGGTATAAGGTGTGTCGATGTGTCGTGCTTTAAGCTACAAATGGCTATGTCGCAGATTTGCATACGACGAATAGAAGCGGAGTTGTAGTTGTTTATATCTGTGAGGCCATGAATCACCATCGACGGCCGGATTGCCTACCACTCGAAACAATCGATGTTTGACGAAACTATGCAAGTTCGTCGCAGATCGGTATAAGGTGGGTCGATGTGTCGTGCTTTAAGCTACAAATTGCTATGTCGCAGATTTGCATACGATGAATAGAAGCGGAGTTGTAGTTGTTTATATCTGTGAGGTCATGAATCATCATTGACGGCCGGAATGCCTACCACTCGAAACGATCGATGTTTGACGAAACTATGCAAGTTCGTCGCAGATCGGTATAAGGTGGGTCGATGTGTCGTGATTTAAGCTACAAATGGCTATGTCGCAGATTTGCATACGACGAATAGAAGCGGAGTTGTTGTTGTTTATATCTGTGAGGCCATGAATCACCATCGACGGCCGGATTGCCTACCACTCGAAACAATCGATGTTTGACGAAACTATGCAAGTTCGCCGCAGATCGGTATAAGGTGGGTCGATGTGTCGTGCTTTAAGCTACAAATTGCTATGTCGCAGATTTGCAAACGACGAATATAAGCGGAGTTGTAGTAGTTTATATCTGTGAGGTCATGAATCATCATTGACGGCCGGAATGCCTACCACTCGAAACGATCGATGTTTGACGAAACTATGCAAGTTCGTCGCAGATCGGTATAAGGTGGGTCGATGTGTCGTGTTTTAAGCTACAAATTGCTATGTCGCAAATTTGCATACGATGAATAGAAGCGGAGTTATAGTTCTTTATACCTGTCCGGCCATGAATCACCATTGACGGCCGGATTGCCTACCACTCGGAACGATCGACGTTTGCCGAAACTCTGCAAGTTCTTCGCAGATCGGTATAAGGTGGGTCGATGTGTCGTGTTTTAAGCTACAAATTGCTATGTCGCAGATTCGCATACGACGAATAGAAGCGGAGTTATAGTTGTTTATATGTGTCAGGCCATGAATCACCATTGACGACCGGATTGCTTTCCACTCGAAACGACCGATGTTTGACGAAACTATGCAAGTTCGTCGCAGATCGGTATAAGGTGACTCGATGTGTCGTGTTTTAGGCTACAAATTGCTATGTCGCAGATTCGCAAACGACGAATAGAAGCGGAGTTGTAGTTCTTTATATCTGTGAGGTCATGAATCATCATTGACGGCCGGATTGCCTACCACTCGGAACGATCGACGTTTGACGAAACTATGCAAGTTCTTCGCAGGTCGGTATAAGGTGGGTCGATGTGTCGTGCTTTAAGCAACAAATTGCTATGTCGCAGATTTGCATACGACGAATAAAAGCGGAGTTATAGTTATTTATATCTGTGAGGCCATGAATCACCATCGACGGCCGGATTGCCTACCACTCGGAACGATCGACGTTTGACGAAACTATGCAAGTTCGCCGCAGATTGGTATAAGGTGGGTCGATGTGTCGTGCTTTAAGCTACAAATTGCTATGTCGCAGATTTGCGTACGATGAATAGAAGCGGAGTTGTAGTTCTTTATATCTGTGAGGTCATGAATCATCATTGACGGCCGGAATGCCTACCACTCGAAACGATCGATGTTTGACGAAACTATGCAAGTTCGTCGCAGATCGGTATAAGGTGGGTCGATGTGTCGTGTTTTAGGCTACAAATTGCTATGTCGCAGATTTGCAAACGACGAATATAAGCGGAGTTGTAGTTGTTTATATCTGTGAGGTCATGAATCATCATTGACGGCCGGAATGCCTACCACTCGAAACGATCGATGTTTGACGAAACTATGCAAGTTCGTCGCAGATCGGTATAAGGTGACTCGATGTGTCGTGTTTTAGGCTACAAATTGCTATGTCGCAGATCCGCAAACGACGAATAGAAGCGGAGTTGTAGTTCTTTATATCTGTGAGGTCATGAATCATCATTGACGGCCGGATTGCCTACCACTCGGAACGATCGACGTTTGACGAAACTATGCAAGTTCTTCGCAGGTCGGTATAAGGTGGGTCGATGTGTCGTGCTTTAAGCAACAAATTGCTATGTCGCAGATTTGCATACGACGAATAAAAGCGGAGTTATAGTTATTTATATCTGTGAGGCCATGAATCACCATCGACGGCCGGATTGCCTACCACTCGGAACGATCGATGTTTGACGAAACTATGCAAGTTCTTCGCAGATCGGTATAAGGTGGGTCGATGTGTCGTGTTTTAAGCTACAAAATTGCTATGTCGCAAATTTGCATACGACGAATAGAAGCGGAGTTATAGTTGTTTATATTTGTCAGTCCATGAATCACCATTGACGACCGGATTGCCTTCCACTCCAAACGATCGATGTTTGACGAAACTATGCAAGTTCGTCGCAGATCGGTATAAGGTGGGTCGATGTGTCGGGCTTTAAGCTACAAATTGCTATGTCGCAGATTTGCATACGACGAATAGAAGCGGAGTTATAGTTGTTTACATCTGTGAGGTCATGAATCATCATTGACGGCCGGAATGCCTACCACTCGAAACGATCGATGTTTGACGAAACTATGCAAGTTCTTCGCAGATCGGTATAAGGTGGCTCGATGTGTCGTGTTTTAGGCTACAAATTGCTATGTCGCAGATTTGCGTACGACGAATAGAAGCGGAGTTATAGTTGTTTTTATCTGTCAGGCCATGAATCACCATTGACGGCCGGATTGCCTACCACTCGGAACGATCGACGTTTGCCGAAACTCTGCAAGTTCTTCGCAGATCGGTATAAGGTGGGTCGATGTGCCGTGTTTTAAGCTACAAATTGCTATGTCGCAGATTTGCGTACGACGAATAGAAGCGGAGTTATAGTTGTTTATATCTGTCAGGCCGTGAATCACCATTGACGGCAGGATTGCCTACCACTCGGAACGATCGACGTTTGACGAAACTATGCAAGTTCTTCGCAGATCGGTATAAGATGGGTCGATGTGTCGTGTTTTAAGCTACAAATTGCTATGTCGCAGATTCGCATACGACGAATAGATGTGGAGTTATAGTTGTTTATATCTGTCAGGCCATGAATCACCATTGACGGCCGGATTGCCTTCCACTCGAAACGATCGATGTTTGACGAAACTATGCAAGTTCTTCGCAGATCGGTATAAGGTGGGTCGATGTTTCGTGTTTTAACCTACAAATTGCTATGTCGCAGATTCGCATACGACGAATAGAAGCGGAGTTATAGTTGTTTATATGTGTCAGGCCATGAATCACCATTGACGACCGGATTGCTTTCCACTTGAAACGACCGATGTTTGACGAAACTATGCAAGTTCGTCGCAGATCGGAATAAGGTGGCTCGATGTGTCGTGTTTTAGGCTACAAATTGCTATGTCGCAGATTTGCATACGACGAATAGAAGCGGAGTTGTAGTTGTTTATATCTGTGAGGCCATTAATCACCATTGACGACAGGATTGCCTATCACTCGAAACGATCGATGTTTGACGAAACTATGCAAGTTCTTCGCAGATCGGTATAAGGTGGCTCGATGTGTCGTGTTTTAGGCTACAAATTGCTATGTCGCAGATTTGCGTACGACGAATAGAAGCTGAGTTATAGTTGTTTTTATCTGTCAGGCCATGAATCACCATTGACGGCCGGATTGCCTACCACTCGGAACGATCGACGTTTGCCGAAACTCTGCAAGTTCTTCGCAGATCGGTATAAGGTGGGTCGATGTGCCGTGTTTTAAGCTACAAATTGCTATGTCGCAGATTTGCGTACGACGAATAGAAGCGGAGTTATAGTTGTTTGTATCTGTCAGGCCATGAATCACCATTGACGGCCGGATTGCCTACCACTCGAAACGATCGATGTTTGACGAAACTATGCAAGTTCGTCGCAGATCGGTATAAGGTGGGTCGTTGGGCCGTGTTTTAAGCTACAAGTTGCTATGTCGCAGATTCGCATACGTCGAATAGAAGTGGAGTTATAGTTGTTTATATCTGTGAGGCCATTAATCACCATTGACGACCGGATTACCTACCACTCGAAACGATCGATGTTTGACGAAACTATGCAAGTTCGTCGCAGATCGGTATAAGGTGGGTCGTTGGTCCATGTTTTAAGCTACAAGTTGCTGTGTCGCAGATTCGCATACGACGAATAGAAGCGGAGTTGTAGTTGTTTATATCTGTGAGGCCATTAATCACCATTGACGACAGGATTGCCTATCACTCGAAACGATCGATGTTTGACGAAACTATCCAAGTTCTTCGCAGATCGGTATAAGGCGGCTCGATGTGTCGTGCTTTAAGCTACAAATTGCTATGTCGCAGATTTGCATACGACGAATAGAAGCGGAGTAATAGTTGTTTATATCTGTGAGGCCATGAATCACCATTGACGGCAGGATTGCCTACCACTCGGAACGATCGACGTTTGACGAAACTATGCAAGTTCTTCGCAGATCGGTATAAGATGGGTCGATGTGTCGTGTTTTAACCTACAAATTGCTATGTCGCAGATTCGCATACGACGAATAGAAGCGGAGTTATAGTTGTTTATATGTGTCAGGCCATGAATCACCATTGACGACCGGATTGCTTTCCTCTCGAAACGATCGATGTTTGACGAAACTATGCAAGTTCTTCGCAGGTCGGTATAAGGTGGGTCGATGTGTCGTGCTTTAAGCAACAAATTGCTATGTCGCAGATTTGCATACGACGAATATAAGCGGAGTTATAGTTATTTATATCTGTGAGGCCATGAATCACCATTGACGGCAGGATTGCCTACCACTCGGAACGATCGACGTTTGACGAAACTATGCAAGTTCTTCGCAGATCGGTATAAGATGGGTCGATGTGTCGTGTTTTAACCTACAAATTGCTATGTCGCAGATTCGCATACGACGAATAGAAGCGGAGTTATAGTTGTTTATATGTGTCAGGCCATGAATCACCATTGACGACCGGATTGCTTTCCTCTCGAAACGATCGATGTTTGACGAAACTATGCAAGTTCTTCGCAGGTCGGTATAAGGTGGGTCGATGTGTCGTGCTTTAAGCAACAAATTGCTATGTCGCAGATTTGCATACGACGAATAAAAGCGGAGTTATAGTTATTTATATCTGTGAGGCCATGAATCACCATCGACGGCCGGATTGCCTACCACTCGGCACGATCGACGTTTGACGAAACTATGCAAGTTCGTCGCAGATCGGTATAAGGTGGGTCGATGTGTAGTGCTTTAAGCTACAAATTGCTATGTCGCAGATTTGCATACGACGAATAGAAGCGGAGTTATAGTTGTTTATATTTGTCAGTCCATGAATCACCATTGACGACCGGATTGCCTTCCACTCGAAACGATCGATGTTTGACGAAACTATGCAAGTTCGTCGCAGATCGGTATAAGGTGGGTCGATGTGTCGTGCTTTAAGCTACAAATGGCTATGTCGCAGATTTGCATACGACGAATAGAAGCGGAGTTGTAGTTGTTTATATCTGTGAGGCCATGAATCACCATCGACGGCCGGATTGCCTACCACTCGAAACAATCGATGTTTGACGAAACTATGCAAGTTCGCCGCAGATTGGTATAAGGTGGGTCGATGTGTCGTGCTTTAAGCTACAAATTGCTATGTCGCAGATTTGCATACGATGAATAGAAGCGGAGTTATAGTTCTTTATATCTGTGAGGTCATGAATCATCATTGACGGCCGGAATGCCTACCACTCGAAACGATCGATGTTTGACGAAACTATGCAAGTTCGTCGCGGATCGGTATAAGGTGGGTCGATGTGTCGTGTTTTAGGCTACAAATTGCTATGTCGCAGATGTGCAAACGACGAATAGAAGCGGAGTTGTAGTTGTTTATATCTGTGAGGTCATGAATCATCATTGACGGCCGGAATGCCTACCACTTGAAACGATCGATGTTTGACGAAACTATGCAAGTTCGTCGCAGATCGGTATAAGGTGACTCGATGTGTCGTGTTTTAGGCTACAATTTGCTATGTCGCAGATTTGCAAACGACGAATAGAAGCGGAGTTGTAGTTGTTTATATCTGTGGGGTCATGAATCATCATTGACGGCCGGATTGCCTACCACTCGGAACGATCGACGTTTGACGAAACTATGCAAGTTCTTCGCAGATCGGTATAAGGTGGCTCGATGTGTCGTGTTTTAGGCTACAAATTGCTATGTCGCAGATTTGCGTACGACGAATAGAAGCGGAGTTATAGTTGTTTATATCTGTCAGGCCATGAATCACCTTTGACGGCCGGATTGCCTACCACTCGGAACGATCGACGTTTGCCGAAACTCTGCAAGTTCTTCGCAGATCGGTATAAGGTGGGTCGATGTGTCGTGTTTTAAGCTACAAATTGCTATGTCGCAGATTTGCATACGACGAATAGAGGCGGAGTTATAGTTGTTTATATCTGTGAGGCCATGAATCACCATTGACGGCAGGATTGCCTACCACTCGGAACGATCGACGTTTGACGAAACTATGCAAGTTCGTCGCAGACCGGTATAACGTGGGTCGATGTGTCGTGTTTTAACCTACAAATTGCTATGTCGCAGATTCGCATACGACGAATAGAAGCGGAGTTATAGTTGTTTATATGTGTCAGGCCATGAATCACCATTGACGACCGGATTGCTTTCCACTCGAAACGACCGATGTTTGACGAAACTATGCAAGTTCTTCGCAGATCGGTATAAGGCGGCTCGATGTGTCGTGCTTTAAGCTACAAATTGCTATGTCGCAGATTTGCATACGACGAATGGAAGCGGAGTAATAGTTGTTTATATCTGTGAGGCCATGAATCACCATTGACGGCAGGATTGCCTACCACTCGGAACGATCGACGTTTGACGAAACTATGCAAGTTCTTCGCAGATCGGTATAAGATGGGTCGATGTGTCGTGTTTTAACCTACAAATTGCTATGTCGCAGATTCGCATACGACGAATAGAAGCGGAGTTATAGTTGTTTATATGTGTCAGGCCATGAATCACCATTGACGACCGGATTGCTTTCCTCTCGAAACGATCGATGTTTGACGAAACTATGCAAGTTCTTCGCAGGTCGGTATAAGGTGGGTCGATGTGTCGTGCTTTAAGCAACAAATTGCTATGTCGCAGATTTGCATACGACGAATAAAAGCGGAGTTATAGTTATTTATATCTGTGAGGCCATGAATCACCATTGACGGCAGGATTGCCTACCACTCGGAACGATCGACGTTTGACGAAACTATGCAAGTTCTTCGCAGATCGGTATAAGATGGGTCGATGTGTCGTGTTTTAACCTACAAATTGCTATGTCGCAGATTCGCATACGACGAATAGAAGCGGAGTTATAGTTGTTTATATGTGTCAGGCCATGAATCACCATTGACGACCGGATTGCTTTCCTCTCGAAACGATCGATGTTTGACGAAACTATGCAAGTTCTTCGCAGGTCGGTATAAGGTGGGTCGATGTGTCGTGCTTTAAGCAACAAATTGCTATGTCGCAGATTTGCATATGACGAATAAAAGCGGAGTTATAGTTATTTATATCTGTGAGGCCATGAATCACCATCGACGGCCGGATTGCCTACCACTCGGCACGATCGACGTTTGACGAAACTATGCAAGTTCGTCGCAGATCGGTATAAGGTGGGTCGATGTGTAGTGCTTTAAGCTACAAATTGCTATGTCGCAGATTTGCATACGACGAATAGAAGCGGAGTTATAGTTGTTTATATTTGTCAGTCCATGAATCACCATTGACGACCGGATTGCCTTCCACTCGAAACGATCGATGTTTGACGAAACTATGCAAGTTCGTCGCAGATCGGTATAAGGTGGGTCGATGTGTCGTGCTTTAAGCTACAAATGGCTATGTCGCAGATTTGCATACGACGAATAGAAGCGGAGTTGTAGTTGTTTATATCTGTGAGGCCATGAATCACCATCGACGGCCGGATTGCCTACCACTCGAAACAATCGATGTTTGACGAAACTATGCAAGTTCGCCGCAGATTGGTATAAGGTGGGTCGATGTGTCGTGCTTTAAGCTACAAATTGCTATGTCGCAGATTTGCATACGATGAATAGAAGCGGAGTTATAGTTCTTTATATCTGTGAGGTCATGAATCATCATTGACGGCCGGAATGCCTACCACTCGAAACGATCGATGTTTGACGAAACTATGCAAGTTCGTCGCGGATCGGTATAAGGTGGGTCGATGTGTCGTGTTTTAGGCTACAAATTGCTATGTCGCAGATTTGCAAACGACGAATAGAAGCGGAGTTGTAGTTGTTTATATCTGTGAGGTCATGAATCATCATTGACGGCCGGAATGCCTACCACTTGAAACGATCGATGTTTGACGAAACTATGCAAGTTCGTCGCAGATCGGTATAAGGTGACTCGATGTGTCGTGTTTTAGGCTACAATTTGCTATGTCGCAGATTTGCAAACGACGAATAGAAGCGGAGTTGTAGTTGTTTATATCTGTGGGGTCATGAATCATCATTGACGGCCGGATTGCCTACCACTCGGAACGATCGACGTTTGACGAAACTATGCAAGTTCTTCGCAGATCGGTATAAGGTGGCTCGATGTGTCGTGTTTTAGGCTACAAATTGCTATGTCGCAGATTTGCGTACGACGAATAGAAGCGGAGTTATAGTTGTTTATATCTGTCAGGCCATGAATCACCTTTGACGGCCGGATTGCCTACCACTCGGAACGATCGACGTTTGCCGAAACTCTGCAAGTTCTTCGCAGATCGGTATAAGGTGGGTCGATGTGTCGTGTTTTAAGCTACAAATTGCTATGTCGCAGATTTGCATACGACGAATAGAGGCGGAGTTATAGTTGTTTATATCTGTGAGGCCATGAATCACCATTGACGGCAGGATTGCCTACCACTCGGAACGATCGACGTTTGACGAAACTATGCAAGTTCGTCGCAGACCGGTATAACGTGGGTCGATGTGTCGTGTTTTAACCTACAAATTGCTATGTCGCAGATTCGCATACGACGAATAGAAGCGGAGTTATAGTTGTTTATATGTGTCAGGCCATGAATCACCATTGACGACCGGATTGCTTTCCACTCGAAACGACCGATGTTTGACGAAACTATGCAAGTTCGTCGCAGATCGGTATAAGGTGGGTCGATGTGTCGTGCTTTAAGCTACAAATTGCTATGCCGCAGATTCGTATACGACGAATAGAAGCGGTGTTATCGATGTTTATATCTGTGAGGCCATGAATCACCATCGACGGCCGGATTGCCTACCACTCGGAACGATCGACGTTTGACGAAACTATGCAAGTTCGTCGCAGATCGGTATAAGGTGGGTCGATGTGTCGTGCTTTAAGCTACAAATGGCTATGTCGCAGATTTGCATACGACGAATAGAAGCGGAGTTGTAGTTGTTTATATCTGTGAGGCCATGAATCACCATCGACGGCCGGATTGCCTACCACTCGAAACAATCGACGTTTGACGAAACTATGCAAGTTCTTCGCAGATCGGTATAAGGTGGCTCGATGTGTCGTGTTTTTGGCTACAAATTGCTATGTCGCAGATTTGCAAACGACGAATAGAAGCGGAGTTGTAGTTGTTTATATCTGTGAGGTCATAAATCATCATTGACGGCCGGAATGCCTACCACTCGAAACGATCGATGTTTGACGAAACTATGCAAGTTCGTCGCAGATCGGTATAAGGTGGGTCGATGTGTCGTGCTTTAAGCTACAAATGGCTATGTCGCAGATTTGCATACGACGAATAGAAGCGGAGTTGTAGTTGTTTATATCTGTGAGGCCATGAATCACCATCGACGGCCGGATTGCCTACCACTCGAAACAATCGATGTTTGACGAAACTATGCAAGTTAGTCGCAGATCGGTATTAGGTGGGTCGATGTGTCGTGCTTTAAGCTACAAATTGCTATGCCGCAGATTCGTATACGACGAATAGAAGCGGTGTTATCGATGTTTATATCTGTGAGGCCATGAATCACCATTGACGGCAGGATTGCCTACCACTCGGAACGATCGACGTTTGACGAAACTATGCAAGTTCTTCGCAGATCGGTATAAGATGGGTCGATGTGTCGTGTTTTAAGCTACAAATTGCTATGTCGCAGATTCGCGTACTACGAATAGAAGTGGAGTTATAGTTGTTTATATCTGTCAGGCCATGAATCACCATTGACGGCCGGATTGCCTTCCACTCGAAACGATCGATGTTTGACGAAACTATGCAAGTTCGTCGCAGATCGGTATAAGGTGGGTCGTTGGTCCGTGTTTTAAGCTACAAGTTGCTGTGTCGCAGATTCGCATACGACGAATAGAAGCGGAGTTATCGATGTTTATATCTGTGAGGCCATTAATCACCATTGACGACAGGATTGCCTATCACTCGAAACGATCGATGTTTGACGAAACTATGCAAGTTCTTCGCAGATCGGTATAAGGTGGGTGGATGTGTCGTGTTTTAGGCTACAAATTGCTATGTCGCAGATTTGCATACGACGAATAGAAGCGGAGTTGTAGTTGTTTATATCTGTCAGGCCATGAATCACCATTGACGGCCGGATTGCCTACCACTCGGAACGATCGACGTTTGCCGAAACTCTGCAAGTTCTTCGCAGATCGGTATAAGGTGGGTCGATGTGCCGTGTTTTAAGCTACAAATTGCTATGTCGCAGATTTGCATACGACGAATAGAAGCGGAGTTATAGTTGTTTATATCTGTCAGGCCGTGAATCACCATTGACGGCCGGATTGCCTACCACTCGGAACGATCGATGTTTGACCAAACTATGCAAGTTCTTTGCAGATCGGTATAAGGTGGGTCGATGTGTCGTGTTTTAAGCTACAATTTGCTATGTCGCAGATTTGCGTACGACGAATAGAAGCGGAGTTATAGTTGTTTATATCTGTCAGGCCGTGAATCACCATTGACGGCAGGATTGCCTACCACTCGGAACGATCGACGTTTGACGAAACTATGCAAGTTCTTCGCAGATCGGTATAAGATGGGTCGATGTGTCGTGTTTTAAGCTACAAATTGCTATGTCGCAGATTCGCATACGACGAATAGAAGTGGAGTTATAGTTGTTTATATCTGTCAGGCCATGAATCACCATTGACGGCCGGATTGCCTTCCACTCGAAACGATCGATGTTTGACGAAACTATGCAAGTTCTTCGCAGATCGGTATAAGGTGGGTCGATGTGTCGTGTTTTAACCTACAAATTGCTATGTCGCAGATTCGCATACGACGAATAGAAGCGGAGTTATAGTTGTTTATATGTGTCAGGCCATGAATCACCATTGACGACCGGATTGCTTTCCACTTGAAACGACCGATGTTTGACGAAACTATGCAAGTTCGTCGCAGATCGGTATAAGGTGGCTCGATGTGTCGTGTTTTAGGCTACAAATTGCTATGTCGCAGATTTGCATACGACGAATAGAAGCGGAGTTGTAGTTGTTTATATCTGTGAGGCCATTAATCACCATTGACGACAGGATTGCCTATCACTCGAAACGATCGATGTTTGACGAAACTATCCAAGTTCTTCGCAGATCGGTATAAGGCGGCTCGATGTGTCGTGTTTTAGGCTACAAATTGCTATGTCGCAGATTTGCGTACGACGAATAGAAGCGGAGTTATAGTTGTTTTTATCTGTCAGGCCATGAATCACCATTGACGGCCGGATTGCCTACCACTCGGAACGATCGACGTTTGCCGAAACTCTGCAAGTTCTTCGCAGATCGGTATAAGGTGGGTCGATGTGCCGTGTTTTAAGCTACAAATTGCTATGTCGCAGATTTGCGTACGACGAATAGAAGCGGAGTTATAGTAGTTTATATCTGTCAGGCCATGAATCACCATTGACGGCCGGATTGCCTACCACTCGAAACGATCGATGTTTGACGAAACTATGCAAGTTCGTCGCAGATCGGTATATGGTGGGTCGATGTGTCGTGCTTTAAGCTACAAATTGCTATGTCGCAGATTTGCATACGACGAATAGAAGCGGAGTAATAGTTGTTTATATCTGTGAGGCCATGAATCACCATTGACGACCGGATTGCTTTCCACTTGAAACGACCGATGTTTGACGAAACTATGCAAGATCGTCGCAGATCGGTATAAGGTGGCTCGATGTGTCGTGTTTTAGGCTACAAATTGCTATGTCGCAGATTTGCATACGACGAATAGAAGCGGAATTGTAGTTGTTTATATCTGTGAGGTCATGAATCATCATTGACGGCCAGAATGCATACCACTCGAAACGATCGATGTTTGACGAAACTATGCAAGTTCGTCGCAGATCGGTATAAGGTGGGTCGATGTGTCGGGCTTTAAGCTACAAATTGCTATGTCGCAGATTTGCATACGACGAATAGAAGCGGAGTTATAGTTGTTTATATCTGTGAGGTCATGAATCATCATTGACGGCCGGAATGCCTACCACTCGAAACGATCGATGTTTGACGAAACTATGCAAGTTCGTCGCAGATCGGTATAAGGTGGGTCGATGTGTCGGGCTTTAAGCTACAAATTGCTATGTCGCAGATTTGCATACGACGAATAGAAGCGGAGTTATAGTTGTTTATATCTGTGAGGTCATGAATCATCATTGACGGCCGGAATGCCTACCACTCGAAACGATCGATGTTTGACGAAACTATGCAAGTTCGTCGCAGATCGGTATAAGGTGGGTCGATGTGTCGTGCTTTAAGCTACAAATTGCTATGTCGCAGATTTGCATACGACGAATAGAAGCGGAGTAATAGTTGTTTATATCTGTGAGGCCATGAATCACCATTGACGACCGGATTGCCTACCACTCGAAACGATCGACGTTTGCCGAAACTATGCAAGTTCTTCGCAGATCGGTATAAGGTGGGTCGTTGGGCCGTGTTTTAAGCTACAACTTGCTATGTCGCAGATTCGCATACGACGAATAGAAGCGGAGTTATCGATGTTTATATCTGTGAGGCCATTAACCACCATTGACGGCCGGATTGCCTACCACTCGGAACGATCGACGTTTGCCGAAACTCTGCAAGTTCTTCGCAGATCGGTATAAGGTGGGTCGATGTGTAGTGCTTTAAGCTACAAATTGCTATGTCGCAGATTTGCATACGACGAATAGAAGCGGAGTTATAGTTGTTTATATCTGTGAGGTCATGAATCATCATTGACGGCCGGAATGCCTACCACTCGAAACGATCGATGTTTGCCGAAACTCTGCAAGTTCTTCGCAGATCGGTATAAGGTGGGTCGATGTGTCGTGTTTTAGGCTACAAATTGCTATGTCGCAGATTTGCGTACGACGAATAGAAGCGGAGTTATAGTTGTTTTTATCTGTCAGGCCATGAATCACCATTGACGGCCGGATTGCCTACCACTCGGAACGATCGACGTTTGCCGAAACTCTGCAAGTTCTTCGCAGATCGGTATAAGGTGGGTCGATGTGCCGTGTTTTAAGCTACAAATTGCTATGTCGCAGATTTGCGTACGACGAATAGAAGCGGAGTTATAGTTGTTTATATCTGTCAGGCCGTGAATCACCATTGACGGCAGGATTGCCTACCACTCGGAACGATCGACGCTTGACGAAACTATGCAAGTTCTTCGCAGATCGGTATAAGATGGGTCGATGTGTCGTGTTTTAAGCTACAAATTGCTATGTCGCAGATTCGCATACGACGAATAGATGTGGAGTTATAGTTGTTTATATCTGTCAGGCCATGAATCACCATTGACGGCCGGATTGCCTTCCACTCGAAACGATCGATGTTTGACGAAACTATGCAAGTTCTTCGCAGATCGGTATAAGGTGGGTCGATGTTTCGTGTTTTAACCTACAAATTGCTATGTCGCAGATTCGCATACGACGAATAGAAGCGGAGTTATAGTTGTTTATATGTGTCAGGCCATGAATCACCATTGACGACCGGATTGCTTTCCACTTGAAACGATCGATGTTTGACGAAACTATGCAAGTTCGTCGCAGATCGGTATAAGGTGGGTCGTTGGGCCGTGTTTTAAGCTACAAGTTGCTATGTCGCAGATTCGCATACGTCGAATAGAAGTGGAGTTATAGTTGTTTATATCTGTGAGGCCATTAATCACCATTGACGACCGGATTGCCTACCACTCGAAACAATCGATGTTTGACGAAACTATGCAAGTTAGTCGCAGATCGGTATTAGGTGGGTCGATGTGTCGTGCTTTAAGCTACAAATTGCTATGCCGCAGATTCGTATACGACGAATAGAAGCGGTGTTATCGATGTTTATATCTGTGAGGCCATGAATCACCATTGACGGCAGGATTGCCTACCACTCGGAACGATCGACGTTTGACGAAACTATGCAAGTTCTTCGCAGATCGGTATAAGATGGGTCGATGTGTCGTGTTTTAAGCTACAAATTGCTATGTCGCAGATTCGCGTACTACGAATAGAAGTGGAGTTATAGTTGTTTATATCTGTCAGGCCATGAATCACCATTGACGGCCGGATTGCCTTCCACTCGAAACGATCGATGTTTGACGAAACTATGCAAGTTCGTCGCAGATCGGTATAAGGTGGGTCGTTGGTCCGTGTTTTAAGCTACAAGTTGCTGTGTCGCAGATTCGCATACGACGAATAGAAGCGGAGTTATCGATGTTTATATCTGTGAGGCCATTAATCACCATTGACGACAGGATTGCCTATCACTCGAAACGATCGATGTTTGACGAAACTATGCAAGTTCTTCGCAGATCGGTATAAGGTGGGTGGATGTGTCGTGTTTTAGGCTACAAATTGCTATGTCGCAGATTTGCATACGACGAATAGAAGCGGAGTTGTAGTTGTTTATATCTGTCAGGCCATGAATCACCATTGACGGCCGGATTGCCTACCACTCGGAACGATCGACGTTTGCCGAAACTCTGCAAGTTCTTCGCAGATCGGTATAAGGTGGGTCGATGTGCCGTGTTTTAAGCTACAAATTGCTATGTCGCAGATTTGCATACGACGAATAGAAGCGGAGTTATAGTTGTTTATATCTGTCAGGCCGTGAATCACCATTGACGGCCGGATTGCCTACCACTCGGAACGATCGATGTTTGACCAAACTATGCAAGTTCTTTGCAGATCGGTATAAGGTGGGTCGATGTGTCGTGTTTTAAGCTACAATTTGCTATGTCGCAGATTTGCGTACGACGAATAGAAGCGGAGTTATAGTTGTTTATATCTGTCAGGCCGTGAATCACCATTGACGGCAGGATTGCCTACCACTCGGAACGATCGACGTTTGACGAAACTATGCAAGTTCTTCGCAGATCGGTATAAGATGGGTCGATGTGTCGTGTTTTAAGCTACAAATTGCTATGTCGCAGATTCGCATACGACGAATAGAAGTGGAGTTATAGTTGTTTATATCTGTCAGGCCATGAATCACCATTGACGGCCGGATTGCCTTCCACTCGAAACGATCGATGTTTGACGAAACTATGCAAGTTCTTCGCAGATCGGTATAAGGTGGGTCGATGTGTCGTGTTTTTACCTACAAATTGCTATGTCGCAGATTCGCATACGACGAATAGAAGCGGAGTTATAGTTGTTTATATGTGTCAGGCCATGAATCACCATTGACGACCGGATTGCTTTCCACTTGAAACGACCGATGTTTGACGAAACTATGCAAGTTCGTCGCAGATCGGTATAAGGTGGCTCGATGTGTCGTGTTTTAGGCTACAAATTGCTATGTCGCAGATTTGCATACGACGAATAGAAGCGGAGTTGTAGTTGTTTATATCTGTGAGGCCATTAATCACCATTGACGACAGGATTGCCTATCACTCGAAACGATCGATGTTTGACGAAACTATCCAAGTTCTTCGCAGATCGGTATAAGGCGGCTCGATGTGTCGTGTTTTAGGCTACAAATTGCTATGTCGCAGATTTGCGTACGACGAATAGAAGCGGAGTTATAGTTGTTTTTATCTGTCAGGCCATGAATCACCATTGACGGCCGGATTGCCTACCACTCGGAACGATCGACGTTTGCCGAAACTCTGCAAGTTCTTCGCAGATCGGTATAAGGTGGGTCGATGTGCCGTGTTTTAAGCTACAAATTGCTATGTCGCAGATTTGCATACGACGAATAGAAGCGGAGTTATAGTAGTTTATATCTGTCAGGCCATGAATCACCATTGACGGCCGGATTGCCTACCACTCGAAACGATCGATGTTTGACGAAACTATGCAAGTTCGTCGCAGATCGGTATATGGTGGGTCGATGTGTCGTGCTTTAAGCTACAAATTGCTATGTCGCAGATTTGCATACGACGAATAGAAGCGGAGTAATAGTTGTTTATATCTGTGAGGCCATGAATCACCATTGACGACCGGATTGCTTTCCACTCGAAACGACCGATGTTTGACGAAACTATGCAAGATCGTCGCAGATCGGTATAAGGTGGCTCGATGTGTCGTGTTTTAGGCTACAAATTGCTATGTCGCAGATTTGCATACGACGAATAGAAGCGGAATTGTAGTTGTTTATATCTGTGAGGTCATGAATCATCATTGACGGCCAGAATGCATACCACTCGAAACGATCGATGTTTGACGAAACTATGCAAGTTCGTCGCAGATCGGTATAAGGTGGGTCGATGTGTCGGGCTTTAAGCTACAAATTGCTATGTCGCAGATTTGCATACGACGAATAGAAGCGGAGTTATAGTTGTTTATATCTGTGAGGTCATGAATCATCATTGACGGCCGGAATGCCTACCACTCGAAACGATCGATGTTTGACGAAACTATGCAAGTTCGTCGCAGATCGGTATAAGGTGGGTCGATGTGTCGGGCTTTAAGCTACAAATTGCTATGTCGCAGATTTGCATACGACGAATAGAAGCGGAGTTATAGTTGTTTATATCTGTGAGGTCATGAATCATCATTGACGGCCGGAATGCCTACCACTCGAAACGATCGATGTTTGACGAAACTATGCAAGTTCGTCGCAGATCGGTATAAGGTGGGTCGATGTGTCGTGCTTTAAGCTACAAATTGCTATGTCGCAGATTTGCATACGACGAATAGAAGCGGAGTAATAGTTGTTTATATCTGTGAGGCCATGAATCACCATTGACGACCGGATTGCCTACCACTCGAAACGATCGACGTTTGCCGAAACTATGCAAGTTCTTCGCAGATCGGTATAAGGTGGGTCGTTGGGCCGTGTTTTAAGCTACAACTTGCTATGTCGCAGATTCGCATACGACGAATAGAAGCGGAGTTATCGATGTTTATATCTGTGAGGCCATTAACCACCATTGACGGCCGGATTGCCTACCACTCGGAACGATCGACGTTTGCCGAAACTCTGCAAGTTCTTCGCAGATCGGTATAAGGTGGGTCGATGTGTCGGGCTTTAAGCTACAAATTGCTATGTCGCAGATTTGCATACGACGAATAGAAGCGGAGTTATAGTTGTTTATATCTGTGAGGTCATGAATCATCATTGACGGCCGGAATGCCTACCACTCGAAACGATCGATGTTTGCCGAAACTCTGCAAGTTCTTCGCAGATCGGTATAAGGTGGGTCGATGTGTCGTGTTTTAGGCTACAAATTGCTATGTCGCAGATTTGCGTACGACGAATAGAAGCGGAGTTATAGTTGTTTTTATCTGTCAGGCCATGAATCACCATTGACGGCCGGATTGCCTACCACTCGGAACGATCGACGTTTGCCGAAACTCTGCAAGTTCTTCGCAGATCGGTATAAGGTGGGTCGATGTGCCGTGTTTTAAGCTACAAATTGCTATGTCGCAGATTTGCGTACGACGAATAGAAGCGGAGTTATAGTTGTTTATATCTGTCAGGCCGTGAATCACCATTGACGGCAGGATTGCCTACCACTCGGAACGATCGACGCTTGACGAAACTATGCAAGTTCTTCGCAGATCGGTATAAGATGGGTCGATGTGTCGTGTTTTAAGCTACAAATTGCTATGTCGCAGATTCGCATACGACGAATAGATGTGGAGTTATAGTTGTTTATATCTGTCAGGCCATGAATCACCATTGACGGCCGGATTGCCTTCCACTCGAAACGATCGATGTTTGACGAAACTATGCAAGTTCTTCGCAGATCGGTATAAGGTGGGTCGATGTTTCGTGTTTTAACCTACAAATTGCTATGTCGCAGATTCGCATACGACGAATAGAAGCGGAGTTATAGTTGTTTATATGTGTCAGGCCATGAATCACCATTGACGACCGGATTGCTTTCCACTTGAAACGATCGATGTTTGACGAAACTATGCAAGTTCGTCGCAGATCGGTATAAGGTGGGTCGTTGGGCCGTGTTTTAAGCTACAAGTTGCTATGTCGCAGATTCGCATACGTCGAATAGAAGTGGAGTTATAGTTGTTTATATCTGTGAGGCCATTAATCACCATTGACGACCGGATTACCTACCACTCGAAACGATCGATGTTTGACGAAACTATGCAAGTTCGTCGCAGATCGGTATAAGGTGGGTCGTTGGTCCATGTTTTAAGCTACAAGTTGCTGTGTCGCAGATTCGCATACGACGAATAGAAGCGGAGTTATCGATGTTTATATCTGTGAGGCCATTAATCACCATTGACGACAGGATTGCCTATCACTCGAAACGATCGATGTTTGACGAAACTATGCAAGTTCGTCGCAGATCGGTATAAGGTGGGTCGATGTGTCGTGCTTTAAGCTACAAATTGCTATGTCGCAGATTTGCATACGACGAATAGAAGCGGAGTAATAGTTGTTTATATCTGTGAGGCCATGAATCACCATTGACGACCGGATTGCTTTCCACTTGAAACGACCGATGTTTGACGAAACTATGCAAGTTCGTCGCAGATCGGTATAAGGTGGCTCGATGTGTCGTGTTTTAGGCTACAAATTGCTATGTCGCAGATTTGCATACGACGAATAGAAGCGGAATTGTAGTTGTTTATATCTGTGAGGTCATGAATCATCATTGACGGCCAGAATGCATACCACTCGAAACGATCGATGTTTGACGAAACTATGCAAGTTCGTCGCAGATCGGTATAAGGTGGGTCGATGTGTCGGGCTTTAAGCTACAAATTGCTATGTCGCAGATTTGCATACGACGAATAGAAGCGGAGTTATAGTTGTTTATATCTGTGAGGTCATGAATCATCATTGACGGCCGGAATGCCTACCACTCGAAACGATCGATGTTTGACGAAACTATGCAAGTTCGTCGCAGATCGGTATAAGGTGGGTCGATGTGTCGTTCTTTAAGCTACAAATTGCTATGTCGCAGATTTGCATACGACGAATAGAAGCGGAGTAATAGTTGTTTATATCTGTGAGGCCATGAATCACCATTGACGACCGGATTGCCTACCACTCGAAACGATCGACGTTTGCCGAAACTATGCAAGTTCGTCGCAGATCGGTATAAGGTGGGTCGATGTGTCGTGTTTTAACCTACAAATTGCTATGTCGCAGATTCGCATACGTCGAATAGAAGCGGAGTTATAGTTGTTTATATGTGTCAGGCCATGAATCACCATTGACGACCGGATTGCTTTCCACTTGAAACGACCGATGTTTGACGAAACTATGCATGTTCGTCGCAGATCGGTATAAGGTGGGTCGTTGGTCCATGTTTTAAGCTACAAGTTGCTGTGTCGCAGATTCGCATACGACGAATAGAAGCGGAGTTATCGATGTTTATATCTGTGAGGCCATTAATCACCATTGACGACAGGATTGCCTACCACTCGGAACGATCGACGTTTGACGAAACTATGCAAGTTCTTCGCAGATCGGTATAAGATGGGTCGATGTGTCGTGTTTTAAGCTACAAATTGCTATGTCGCAGATTTGCATACGACGAATAGAAGCGGAGTTATAGTTGTTTATATCTGTCAGGCCGTGAATCACCATTGACGGCCGTATTGCCTACCACTCGAAACAATCGATGTTTGACGAAACTATGCAAGTTCGTCGCAGATCGGTATAAGGTGGGTCGATGTGTCGTGCTTTAAGCTACAAATTGCTATGCCGCAGATTCGCATACGACGAATAGAAGCGGAGTTATCGATGTTTATATCTGTGAGGCCATGAATCACCATCGACGGCCGGATTGCCTACCACTCGGAACGATCGACGTTTGACGAAACTATGCAAGTTCTTCGCAGATCGGTATAAGGTGTCTCGATGTGTCGGGTTTTAGGCTACAAATTGCTATGTCGCAGATTTGCGTACGACGAATAGAAGCGGAGTTATAGTTGTTTATATCTGTCAGGCCATGAATCACCATTGACGGCCGGATTGCCTACCACTCGGAACGATCGACGTTTGCCGAAACTCTGCAAGTTCTTCGCAGATCGGTATAAGGTGGCTCGATGTGTCGTGTTTTAGGCTACAAATTGCTATGTCGCAGATTTGCACACGACGAATAGAAGCGGAATTGTAGTTGTTTATATCTGTGAGGTCATGAATCATCATTGACGGCCAGAATGCATACCACTCGAAACGATCGATGTTTGACGAAACTATGCAAGTTCGTCGCAGATCGGTATAAGGTGGGTCGTTGGTCCATGTTTTAAGCTACAAGTTGCTGTGTCGCAGATTCGCATACGACGAATAGAAGCGGAGTTATCGATGTTTATATCTGTGAGGCCATTAATCACCATTGACGACAGGATTGCCTACCACTCGGAACGATCGACGTTTGACGAACCTATGCAAGTTCTTCGCAGATCGGTATAAGATGGGTCGATGTGTCGTGTTTTAAGCTACAAATTGCTATGTCGCAGATTTGCATACGACGAATAGAAGCGGAGTTATAGTTGTTTATATCTGTCAGGCCGTGAATCACCATCGACGGCCGGATTGCCTACCACTCGAAACAATCGATGTTTGACGAAACTATGCAAGTTCGCCGCAGATCGGTATAAGGTGGGTCGATGTGTCGTGCTTTAAGCTACAAATTGCTATGTCGCAGATTTGCATACGATGAATAGAAGCGGAGTTATAGTTCTTTATATCTGTGAGGACATGAATCATCATTGACGGCCGGATTGCCTACCACTCGGAACGATCGACGTTTGACGAAACTATGCAAGTTCTTCGCAGATCGGTATAAGGTGGCTCGATGTGTCGTGTTTTAGGCTACAAATTGCTATGTCGCAGATTTGCAAACGACGAATAGAAGCGGAGTTGTAGTTGTTTATATCTGTGAGGTCATAAATCATCATTGACGGCCGGAATGCCTACCACTCGAAACGATCGATGTTTGACGAAACTATGCAAGTTCGTCGCAGATCGGTATTAGGTGGGTCGATGTGTCGTGCTTTAAGCTACAAATTGCTATGCCGCAGATTCGTATACGACGAATAGAAGCGGTGTTATCGATGTTTATATCTGTGAGGCCATGAATCACCATCGACGGCCGGATTGCCTTCCACTCGAAACGATCGATGTTTGACGAAACTATGCAAGTTCGTCGCAGATCGGTATAAGGTGGGTCGTTGGTCCGTGTTTTAAGCTACAAGTTGCTGTGTCGCAGATTCGCATACGACGAATAGAAGCGGAGTTATCGATGTTTATATCTGTGAGGCCATTAATCACCATTGACGACAGGATTGCCTATCACTCGAAACGATCGATGTTTGACGAAACTATGCAAGTTCTTCGCAGATCGGTATAAGGTGGGTGGATGTGTCGTGTTTTAGGCTACAAATTGCTATGTCGCAGATTTGCATACGACGAATAGAAGCGGAGTTGTAGTTGATTATATCTGTCAGGCCATGAATCACCATTGACGGCCGGATTGCCTACCACTCGGAACGATCGACGTTTGCCGAAACTCTGCAAGTTCTTCGCAGATCGGTATAAGGTGGGTCGATGTGTCGTGCTTTAAGCTTCAAATGGCTATGTCGCAGATTTGCATACGACGAATAGAAGCGGAGTAATAGTTGTTTATATCTGTGAGGCCATGAATCACCATTGACGACCGGATTGCTTTCTACTTGAAACGACCGATGTTTGACGAAACTATGCAAGTTCGTCGCAGATCGGTATAAGGTGGCTCGATGTGTCGTGTTTTAGGCTACAAATTGCTATGTCGCAGATTTGCATACGACGAATAGAAGCGGAATTGTAGTTGTTTATATCTGTGAGGTCATGAATCATCATTGACGGCCAGAATGCATACCACTCGAAACGATCGATGTTTGACGAAACTATGCAAGTTCGTCGCAGATAGGTGTAAGGTGGGTCGATGTGTCGGGCTTTAAGCTACAAATTGCTATGTCGCAGATTTGCATACGACGAATAGAAGCGGAGTTATAGTTGTTTATATCTGTGAGGTCATGAATCATCATTGACGGCCGGAATGCCTACCACTCGAAACGATCGATGTTTGACGAAACTATGCAAGTTCGTCGCAGATCGGTATAAGGTGGGTCGATGTGTCGTGCTTTAAGCTACAAATTGCTATGTCGCAGATTTGCATACGACGAATAGAAGCGGAGTAATAGTTGTTTATATCTGTGAGGCCATGAATCACCATTGACGACCGGATTGCCTATTACTCGAAACGATCGACGTTTGCCGAAGCTATGCAGGTTCTTCGCAGATCGGTATAAGGTGGGTCGTTGGGCCGTGTTTTAAGCTACAACTTGCTATGTCGCAGATTCGCATACGACGAATAGAAGCGGAGTTATCGATGTTTATATCTGTGAGGCCATTAACCACCATTGACGACAGGATTGCCTACCACTCGGAACGATCGACGTTTGCCGAAACTCTGCAAGTTCTTCGCAGATCGGTATAAGGTGGGTCGATGTGTCGTGTTTTAACCTACAAATTGCTATGTCGCAGATTCGCATACTACGAATAGAAGCGGAGTTATAGTTGTTTATATGTGTCAGGCCATGAATCACCATTGACGACCGGATTGCTTTCCACTTGAAACGACCGATGTTTGACGAAACTATGCAAGTTCGTCGCAGATCGGTATAAGGTGGCTCGATGTGTCGTGTTTTAGGCTACAAATTGCTATGTCGCAGATTTGCACACGACGAGTAGAAGCGGAATTGTAGTTGTTTATATCTGTGAGGTCATGAATCATCATTGACGGCCAGAATGCATACCACTCGAAACGATCGATGTTTGACGAAACTATGCAAGTTCGTCGCAGATCGGTATAAGGTGGGTCGTTGGTCCATGTTTTAAGCTACAAGTTGCTGTGTCGCAGATTCGCATACGACGAATAGAAGCGGAGTTATCGATGTTTATATCTGTGAGGCCATTAATCACCATTGACGACAGGATTGCCTACCACTCGGAACGATCGACGTTTGACGAACCTATGCAAGTTCTTCGCAGATCGGTATAAGATGGGTCGATGTGTCGTGTTTTAAGCTACAAATTGCTATGTCGCAGATTTGCATACGACGAATAGAAGCGGAGTTATAGTTGTTTATATCTGTCAGGCCGTGAATCACCATCGACGGCCGGATTGCCTACCACTCGAAACAATCGATGTTTGACGAAACTATGCAAGTTCGCCGCAGATCGGTATAAGGTGGGTCGATGTGTCGTGCTTTAAGCTACAAATTGCTATGTCGCAGATTTGCATACGATGAATAGAAGCGGAGTTATAGTTCTTTATATCTGTGAGGACATGAATCATCATTGACGGCCGGAATGCCTACCACTCGAAACGATCGATGTTTGACGAAACTATGCAAGTTCGTCGCAGATCGGTATAAGGTGGGTCGATGTGTCGTGCTTTAAGCTACAAATTGCTATGCCGCAGATTCGCATACGACGAATAGAAGCGGAGTAATCGATGTTTAGATCTGTGAGGTCATGAATCATCATTGACGGCCGGAATGCCTACCACTCGAAACGATCGATGTTTGACGAAACTATGCAAGTTCGTCGCAGACCGGTATAACGTGGGTCGATGTGTCGTGTTTTAACCTACAAATTGCTATGTCGCAGATTCGCATACGACGAATAGAAGCGGAGTTATAGTTGTTTATATGTGTCAGGCCATGAATCACCATTGACGACCGGATTGCTTTCCACTCGAAACGACCGATGTTTGACGAAACTATGCAAGTTCGTCGCAGATCGGTATAAGGTGGGTCGATGTGTCGGGCTTTAAGCTACAAATTGCTATGTCGCAGATTTGCATACGACGAATAGAAGCGGAGTTATAGTTGTTTATATCTGTGAGGTCATGAATCATCATTGACGGCCGGAATGCCTACCACTCGAAACGATCGATGTTTGACGAAACTATGCAAGTTCGTCGCAGATCGGTATAAGGTGGCTCGATGTGTCGTGTTTTAGGCTACAAATTGCTATGTCGCAGATTTGCATACGACGAATAGAAGCGGAATTGTAGTTGCTTATATCTGTGAGGTCATGAATCATCATTGACGGCCAGAATGCATACCACTCGAAACGATCGATGTTTGACGAAACTATGCAAGTTCGTCGCAGATCGGTATAAGGTGGGTCGATGTGTCGGGCTTTAAGCTACAAATTGCTATGTCGCAGATTTGCATACGACGAATAGAAGCGGAGTTATAGTTGTTTATATCTGTGAGGTCATGAATCATCATTGACGGCCGGAATGCCTACCACTCGAAACGATCGATGTTTGACGAAACTATGCAAGTTCGTCGCAGATCGGTATAAGTTGGGTCGATGTGTCGTGCTTTAAGCTACAAATTGCTATGTCGCAGATTTGCATACGACGAATAGAAGCGGAGTAATAGTTGTTTATATCTGTGAGGCCATGAATCACCATTGACGACCGGATTGCTTTCCACTTGAAACGACCGATGTTTGACGAAACTATGCAAGTTCGTCGCAGATCGGTATAAGGTGGCTCGATGTGTCGTGTTTTAGGCTACAAATTGCTATGTCGCAGATTTGCATACGACGAATAGAAGCGGAATTGTAGTTGTTTATATCTGTGAGGTCATGAATCATCATTGACGGCCAGAATGCATACCACTCGAAACGATCGATGTTTGACGAAACTATGCAAGTTCGTCGCAGATCGGTATAAGGTGGGTCGATGTGTCGGGCTTTAAGCTACAAATTGCTATGTCGCAGATTTGCATACGACGAATAGAAGCGGAGTTATAGTTGTTTGTATCTGTCAGGCCATGAATCACCATTGACGGCCGGATTGCCTACCACTCGAAACGATCGATGTTTGACGAAACTATGCAAGTTCGTCGCAGATCGGTATAAGGTGGGTCGTTGGGCCGTGTTTTAAGCTACAAGTTGCTATGTCGCAGATTCGCATACGTCGAATAGAAGTGGAGTTATAGTTGTTTATATCTGTGAGGCCATTAATCACCATTGACGACCGGATTACCTACCACTCGAAACGATCGATGTTTGACGAAACTATGCAAGTTCGTCGCAGATCGGTATAAGGTGGGTCGTTGGTCCATGTTTTAAGCTACAAGTTGCTGTGTCGCAGATTCGCATACGACGAATAGAAGCGGAGTTATCGATGTTTATATCTGTGAGGCCATTAATCACCATTGACGACAGGATTGCCTATCACTCGAAACGATCGATGTTTGACGAAACTATGCAAGTTCGTCGCAGATCGGTATAAGGTGGGTCGATGTGTCGTGCTTTAAGCTACAAATTGCTATGTCGCAGATTTGCATACGACGAATAGAAGCGGAGTAATAGTTGTTTATATCTGTGAGGCCATGAATCACCATTGACGTCCGGATTGCTTTCCACTTGAAACGACCGATGTTTGACGAAACTATGCAAGTTCGTCGCAGATCGGTATAAGGTGGCTCGATGTGTCGTGTTTTAGGCTACAAATTGCTATGTCGCAGATTTGCATACGACGAATAGAAGCGGAATTGTAGTTGTTTATATCTGTGAGGTCATGAATCATCATTGACGGCCAGAATGCATACCACTCGAAACGATCGATGTTTGACGAAACTATGCAAGTTCGTCGCAGATCGGTATAAGGTGGGTCGATGTGTCGGGCTTTAAGCTACAAATTGCTATGTCGCAGATTTGCATACGACGAATAGAAGCGGAGTTATAGTTGTTTATATCTGTGAGGTCATGAATCATCATTGACGGCCGGAATGCATACCACTCGAAACGATCGATGTTTGACGAAACTATGCAAGTTCGTCGCAGATCGGTATAAGGTGGGTCGATGTGTCGTTCTTTAAGCTACAAATTGCTATGTCGCAGATTTGCATACGACGAATAGAAGCGGAGTAATAGTTGTTTATATCTGTGAGGCCATGAATCACCATTGACGATCGGATTTCCTACCACTCGAAACGATCGACGTTTGCCGGAACTATGCAAGTTCTTCGCAGATCGGTATAAGGTGGGTCGTTGGGCCGTGTTTTAAGCTACAACTTGCTATGTCGCAGATTCGCATACGACGAATAGAAGCGGAGTTATCGATGTTTATATCTGTGAGGCCATTAACCACCATTGACGGCCGGATTGCCTACCACTCGGAACGATCGACGTTTGCCGAAACTCTGCAAGTTCTTCGCAGATCGGTATAAGGTGGGTCGATGTGTCGGGCTTTAAGCTACAAATTGCTATGTCGCAGATTTGCATACGACGAATAGAAGCGGAGTTATAGTTGTTTATATCTGTGAGGTCATGAATCATCATTGACGGCCGGAATGCCTACCACTCGAAACGATCGATGTTTGACGAAACTATGCAAGTTCGTCGCAGATCGGTATAAGGTGGGTCGATGTGTCGGGCTTTAAGTTACAAATTGCTATGCCGCAGATTTGCATACGACGAATAGAAGCGGAGTTATAGTTGTTTATATCTGTCAGGCCGTGAATCACCATTGACGGCCGGATTGCCTACCACTCGGAACGATCGATGTTTGACGAAACTATGCAAGTTCGTCGCAGATCGGTATAAGGTGGGTCGATGTGTCGTGTTTTAACCTACACATTGCTATGTCGCAGATTCGCATACGTCGAATAGAAGCGGAGTTAAAGTTGTTTATATGTGTCAGGCCATGAATCACCATTGACGACCGGATTGCTTTCCACTTGAAACGACCGATGTTTGACGAAACTATGCAAGTTCGTCGCAGATCGGTATAAGGTGGGTCGTTGGTCCATGTTTTAAGCTACAAGATGCTGTGTCGCAGATTCGCATACGACGAATAGAAGCGGAGTTATCGATGTTTATATCTGTGAGGCCATTAATCACCATTGACGACAGGATTGCCTATCACTCGAAACGATCGATGTTTGACGAAACTATGCAAGTTCGTCGCAGATCGGTATAAGGTGGGTCGATGTGTCGTGCTTTAAGCTACAAATTGCTATGTCGCAGATTTGCATACGACGAATAGAAGCGGAGTAATAGTTGTTTATATCTGTGAGGCCATGAATCACCATTGACGACCGGATTGCTTTCCACTTGAAACGACCGATGTTTGACGAAACTATGCAAGTTCGTCGCAGATCGGTATAAGGTGGCTCGATGTGTCGTGTTTTAGGCTACAAATTGCTATGTCGCAGATTTGCATACGACGAATAGAAGCGGAATTGTAGTTGTTTATATCTGTGAGGTCATGAATCATCATTGACGGCCAGAATGCATACCACTCGAAACGATCGATGTTTGACGAAACTATGCAAGTTCGTCGCAGATCGGTATAAGGTGGGTCGATGTGTCGGGCTTTAAGCTACAAATTGCTATGTCGCAGATTTGCATACGACGAATAGAAGCGGAGTTATAGTTGTTTATATCTGTGAGGTCATGAATCATCATTGACGGCCGGAATGCCTACCACTCGAAACGATCGATGTTTGACGAAACTATGCAAGTTCGTCGCAGATCGGTATAAGGTGGGTCGATGTGTCGTTCTTTAAGCTACAAATTGCTATGTCGCAGATTTGCATACGACGAATAGAAGCGGAGTAATAGTTGTTTATATCTGTGAGGCCATGAATCACCATTGACGATCGGATTTCCTACCACTCGAAACGATCGACGTTTGCCGGAACTATGCAAGTTCTTCGCAGATCGGTATAAGGTGGGTCGTTGGGCCGTGTTTTAAGCTACAACTTGCTATGTCGCAGATTCGCATACGACGAATAGAAGCGGAGTTATCGATGTTTATATCTGTGAGGCCATTAACCACCATTGACGGCCGGATTGCCTACCACTCGGAACGATCGACGTTTGCCGAAACTCTGCAAGTTCTTCGCAGATCGGTATAAGGTGGGTAGATGTGTCGGGCTTTAAGCTACAAATTGCTATGTCGCAGATTTGCATACGACGAATAGAAGCGGAGTTATAGTTGTTTATATCTGTGAGGTCATGAATCATCATTGACGGCCGGAATGCCTACCACTCGAAACGATCGATGTTTGACGAAACTATGCAAGTTCGTCGCAGATCGGTATAAGGTGGGTCGATGTGTCGGGCTTTAAGTTACAAATTGCTATGCCGCAGATTTGCATACGACGAATAGAAGCGGAGTTATAGTTGTTTATATCTGTCAGGCCGTGAATCACCATTGACGGCCGGATTGCCTACCACTCGGAACGATCGATGTTTGACGAAACTATGCAAGTTCGTCGCAGATCGGTATAAGGTGGGTCGATGTGTCGTGTTTTAACCTACAAATTGCTATGTCGCAGATTCGCATACGTCGAATAGAAGCGGAGTTAAAGTTGTTTATATGTGTCAGGCCATGAATCACCATTGACGACCGGATTGCTTTCCACTTGAAACGACCGATGTTTGACGAAACTATGCAAGTTCGTCGCAGATCGGTATAAGGTGGGTCGTTGGTCCATGTTTTAAGCTACAAGATGCTGTGTCGCAGATTCGCATACGACGAATAGAAGCGGAGTTATCGATGTTTATATCTGTGAGGCCATTAATCACCATTGACGACAGGATTGCCTACCACTCGGAACGATCGACGTTTGACGAAACTATGCAAGTTCTTCGCAGATCGGTATAAGATGGGTCGATGTGTCGTGTTTTAAGCTACAAATTGCTATGTCGCAGATTTGCATACGACGAATAGAAGCGGAGTTATAGTTGTTTATATCTGTCAGGCCGTGAATCACCATTGACGGCCGGATTGCCTACCACTCGAAACAATCGATGTTTGACGAAACTATGCAAGTTCGTCGCAGATCGGTATAAGGTGGGTCGATGTGTCGTGCTTTAAGCTACAAATTGCTATGCCGCAGATTCGCATACGACGAATAGAAGCGGAGTTATCGATGTTTATATCTGTGAGGCCATGAATCACCATTGACGGTAGGATTGCTAACCACTCGGAACGATCGACGTTTGACGAAACTATGCAAGTTCTTCGCAGATCGGTATAAGGTGGGTCGATGTGTCGTGTTTTAAGCTACAAATTGCTATGTCGCAAATTTGCATACGACGAATAGAAGCGGAGTTATAGTTGTTTATATTTGTCAGTCCATGAATCACCATTGACGACCGGATTGCCTTCCACTCGAAACGATCGATGTTTGACGAAACTATGCAGGTTCGTCGCAGATCGGTATAAGGTGGGTCGATGTGTCGTGCTTTAAGCTACAAATGGCTAGGTCGCAGATTTGCATACGACGAATAGAAGCGGAGTTGTAGTTGTTTATATCTGTGAGGCCATGAATCACCATCGACGGCCGGATTGCCTACCACTCGAAACAATCGATGTTTGACGAAACTATGCAAGTTCGCCGCAGATCGGTATAAGGTGGGTCGATGTGTCGTGCTTTAAGCTACAAATTGCTATGTCGCAGATTTGCATACGATGAATAGAAGCGGAGTTATAGTTTTTTATATCTGTGAGGACATGAATCATCATTGACGGCCGGAATGCCTACCACTCGAAACGATCGATGTTTGACGAAACTATGCAAGTTCGTCGCAGATCGGTATAAGGTGGGTCGATGTGTAGTGCTTTAAGCTACAAATTGCTATGTCGCAGATTTGCATACGACGAATAGAAGCGGAGTTATAGTTGTCTATATCTGTGAGGCCATGAATCACCAACGACGGCCGGATTGCCTTCCACTCGAAACAATCGATGTTTGACGAAACTATGCAAGTTCGTCGCAGATCGGTATAAGGTGGGTCGATGTGTCGTGCTTTAAGCTACAAATTGCTATGCCGCAGATTCGCATACGACGAATAGAAGCGGAGTAATCGATGTTTAGATCTGTGAGGTCATGAATCATCATTGACGGCCGGAATGCCTACCACTCGAAACGATCGATGTTTGACGAAACTATGCAAGTTCGTCGCAGACCGGTATAACGTGGGTCGATGTGTCGTGATTTAACCTACAAATTGCTATGTCGCAGATTCGCATAGGACGAATAGAAGCGGAGTTATAGTTGTTTATATGTGTCAGGCCATGAATCACCATTGACGACCGGATTGCTTTCCACTCGAAACGACCGATGTTTGACGAAACTATGCAAGTTCGTCGCAGATCGGTATAAGGTGACTCGATGTGTCGTGCTTTAAGCTACAAATGGCTATGTCGCAGATTTGCATACGACGAATAGAAGCGGAGTTGTAGTTGTTTATATCTGTGAGGCCATGAATCACCATCGACGGCCGGATTGCCTTCCACTCGAAACGATCGATGTTTGACGAAACTATGCAAGTTCGCCGCAGATCGGTATAAGGTGGGTCGATGTGTCGTGCTTTAAGCTACAAATTGCTATGTCGCAGATTTGCATACGATGAATAGAAGCGGAGTTATAGTTTTTTATATCTGTGAGGACATGAATCATCATTGACGGCCGGAATGCCTACCACTCGAAACGATCGATGTTTGACGAAACTATGCAAGTTCGTCGCAGATCGGTATAAGGTGGGTCGATGTGTAGTGCTTTAAGCTACAAATTGCTATGTCGCAGATTTGCATACGACGAATAGAAGCGGAGTTATAGTTGTTTATATCTGTGAGGCCATGAATCACCAACGACGGCCGGATTGCCTACCACTCGAAACAATCGATGTTTGACGAAACTATGCAAGTTCGTCGCAGATCGGTATAAGGTGGGTCGATGTGTCGTGCTTTAAGCTACAAATTGCTATGCCGCAGATTCGCATACGACGAATAGAAGCGGAGTAATCGATGTTTAGATCTGTGAGGTCATGAATCATCATTGACGGCCGGAATGCCTACCACTCGAAACGATCGATGTTTGACGAAACTATGCAAGTTCGTCGCAGATCGGTATAACGTGGGTCGATGTGTCGTGATTTAACCTACAAATTGCTATGTCGCAGATTCGCATAGGACGAATAGAAGCGGAGTTATAGTTGTTTATATGTGTCAGGCCATGAATCACCATTGACGACCGGATTGCTTTCCACTCGAAACGACCGATGTTTGACGAAACTATGCAAGTTCGTCGCAGATCGGTATAAGGTGACTCGATGTGTCGTGCTTTAAGCTACAAATGGCTATGTCGCAGATTTGCATACGACGAATAGAAGCGGAGTTGTAGTTGTTTATATCTGTGAGGCCATGAATCACCATCGACGGCCGGATTGCCTTCCACTCGAAACGATCGATGTTTGACGAAACTATGCAAGTTCGTCGCAGATCGGTATAAGGTGGGTCGTTGGTCCGTGTTTTAAGCTACAAGTTGCTGTGTCGCAGATTCGCATACGACGAATAGAAGCGGAGTTATCGATGTTTATATCTGTGAGGCCATTAATCACCATTGACGACAGGATTGCCTATCACTCGAAACGATCGATGTTTGACGAAACTATGCAAGTTCTTCGCAGATCGGTATAAGGTGGGTGGATGTGTCGTGTTTTAGGCTACAAATTGCTATGTCGCAGATTTGCATACGACGAATAGAAGCGGAGTTGTAGTTGATTATATCTGTCAGGCCATGAATCACCATTGACGGCCGGATTGCCTACCACTCGGAACGATCGACGTTTGCCGAAACTCTGCAAGTACTTCGCAGATCGGTATAAGGTGGGTCGATGTGCCGTGTTTTAAGCTACAAATTGCTATGTCGCAGATTTGCATACGACGAATAGAAGCGGAGTTATAGTTGTTTATATCTGTCAGGCCGTGAATCACCATTGACGGCCGGATTGCCTACCACTCGGAACGATCGACGTTTGCCGAAACTCTGCAAGTTCTTCGCAGATCGGTATAAGGTGGGTCGTTGGTCCATGTTTTAAGCTACAAGTTGCTGTGTCGCAGATTCGCATACGACGAATAGAAGCGGAGTTATCGATGTTTATATCTGTGAGGCCATTAATCACCATTGACGACAGGATTGCCTATCACTCGAAACGATCGATGTTTGACGAAACTATGCAAGTTCGTCGCAGATCGGTATAAGGTGGGTCGATGTGTCGTGCTTTAAGCTTCAAATGGCTATGTCGCAGATTTGCATACGACGAATAGAAGCGGAGTAATAGTTGTTTATATCTGTGAGGCCATGAATCACCATTGACGACCGGATTGCTTTCCACTTGAAACGACCGATGTTTGACGAAACTATGCAAGTTCGTCGCAGATCGGTATAAGGTGGCTCGATGTGTCGTGTTTTAGGCTACAAATTGCTATGTCGCAGATTTGCATACGACGAATAGAAGCGGAATTGTAGTTGTTTATATCTGTGAGGTCATGAATCATCATTGACGGCCAGAATGCATACCACTCGAAACGATCGATGTTTGACGAAACTATGCAAGTTCGTCGCAGATCGGTATAAGGTGGGTCGATGTGTCGGGCTTTAAGCTACAAATTGCTATGTCGCAGATTTGCATACGACGAATAGAAGCGGAGTTATAGTTGTTTATATCTGTGAGGTCATGAATCATCATTGACGGCCGGAATGCCTACCACTCGAAACGATCGATGTTTGACGAAACTATGCAAGTTCGTCGCAGATCGGTATAAGGTGGGTCGATGTGTCGTGCTTTAAGCTACAAATTGCTATGTCGCAGATTTGCATACGACGAATAGAAGCGGAGTAATAGTTGTTTATATCTGTGAGGCCATGAATCACCATTGACGACCGGATTGCCTATTACTCGAAACGATCGACGTTTGCCGAAGCTATGCAGGTTCTTCGCAGATCGGTATAAGGTGGGTCGTTGGGCCGTGTTTTAAGCTACAACTTGCTATGTCGCAGATTCGCATACGACGAATAGAAGCGGAGTTATCGATGTTTATATCTGTGAGGCCATTAACCACCATTGACGGCCGGATTGCCTACCACTCGGAACGATCGACGTTTGCCGAAACTCTGCAAGTTCTTCGCAGATCGGTATAAGGTGGGTCGATGTGCCGTGTTTTAAGCTACAAATTGCTATGCCGCAGATTTGCATACGACGAATAGAAGCGGAGTTATAGTTGTTTATATCTGTCAGGCCGTGAATCACCATTGACGGCCGGATTGCCTACCACTCGGAACGATCGATGTTTGACGAAACTATGCAAGTTCTTCGCAGATCGGTATAAGGTGGGTCGATGTGTCGTGTTTTAAGCTACAAATTGCTATGTCGCAAATTTGCATACGACGAATAGAAGCGGAGTTATAGTTGTTTATATTTGTCAGTCCATGAATCACCATTGACGACCGGATTGCCTTCCACTCGAAACGATCGATGTTTGACGAAACTATGCAGGTTCGTCGCAGATCGGTATAAGGTGGGTCGATGTGTCGTGCTTTAAGCTACAAATGGCTAGGTCGCAGATTTGCATACGACGAATAGAAGCGGAGTTGTAGTTGTTTATATCTGTGAGGCCATGAATCACCATCGACGGCCGGATTGCCTACCACTCGGAACGATCGACGTTTGCCGAAACTCTGCAAGTTCTTCGCAGATCGGTATAAGGTGGGTCGATGTGTCGTGTTTTAAGCTACATATTGCTATGTCGCAGATTTGCATACGACGAATAGAAGCGGAGTTATAGTTGTTTATATCTGTCAGGCCGTGAATCACCATTGACGGCCGGATTGCCTACCACTCGGAACGATCGACGTTTGCCGAAACTCTGCAAGTTCTTCGCAGATCGGTATAAGGTGGGTCGATGTGCCGTGTTTTAAGCTACAAATTGCTATGTCGCAGATTTGCATACGACGAATAGAAGCGGAGTTATAGTTGTTTATATCTGTCAGGCCGTGAATCACCATTGACGGCCGGATTGCCTACCACTCGGAACGATCGATGTTTGACCAAACTATGCAAGTTCTTTGCAGATCGGTATAAGGTGGGTCGATGTGTCGTGTTTTAAGGTACAAATTGCTATGTCGCAGATTTGCGTACGACGAATAGAAGCGGAGTTATAGTTGTTTATATCTGTCAGGCCGTGAATCACCATTGACGGCAGGATTGCCTACCACTCGGAACGATCGACGTTTGACGAAACTATGCAAGTTCTTCGCAGATCGGTATAAGATGGGTCGATGTGTCGTGTTTTAAGCTACAAATTGCTATGTCGCAGATTCGCATACGACGAATAGAAGTGGAGTTATAGTTGTTTATATCTGTCAGGCCATGAATCACCATTGACGGCCGGATTGCCTTCCACTCGAAACGATCGATGTTTGACGAAACTATGCAAGTTCTTCGCAGATCGGTATAAGGTGGGTCGATGTGTCGTGTTTTAACCTACAAATTGCTATGTCGCAGATTCGCATACGACGAATAGAAGCGGAGTTATAGTTGTTTATATGTGTCAGGCCATGAATCACCATTGACGACCGGATTGCTTTCCACTTGAAACGACCGATGTTTGACGAAACTATGCAAGTTCTTCGCAGATCGGTATAAGGTGGCTCGATGTGTCGTGTTTTAGGCTACAAATTGCTATGTCGCAGATTTGCATACGACGAATAGAAGCGGAGTTGTAGTTGTTTATATCTGTGAGGCCATTAATCACCATTGACGACAGGATTGCCTATCACTCGAAACGATCGATGTTTGACGAAACTATGCAAGTTCTTCGCAGATCGGTATAAGGTGGCTCGATGTGTCGTGTTTTAGGCTACAAATTGCTATGTCGCAGATTTGCGTACGACGAATAGAAGCGGAGTTATCGATGTTTATATCTGTGAGGCCATTAATCACCATTGACGACAGGATTGCCTATCACTCGAAACGATCGATGTTTGACGAAACTATGCAAGTTCGTCGCAGATCGGTATAAGGTGGGTCGATGTGTCGTGCTTTAAGCTACAAATTGCTATGTCGCAGATTTGCATACGACGAATAGAAGCGGAGTAATAGTTGTTTATATCTGTGAGGCCATGAATCACCATTGACGACCGGATTGCTTTCCACTTGAAACGACCGATGTTTGACGAAACTATGCAAGTTCGTCGCAGATCGGTATAAGGTGGCTCGATGTGTCGTGTTTTAGGCTACAAATTGCTATGTCGCAGATTTGCATACGACGAATAGAAGCGGAATTGTAGTTGTTTATATCTGTGAGGTCATGAATCATCATTGACGGCCAGAATGCATACCACTCGAAACGATCGATGTTTGACGAAACTATGCAAGTTCGTCGCAGATCGGTATAAGGTGGGTCGATGTGTCGGGCTTTAAGCTACAAATTGCTATGTCGCAGATTTGCATACGACGAATAGAAGCGGAGTTATAGTTGTTTATATCTGTGAGGTCATGAATCATCATTGACGGCCGGAATGCCTACCACTCGAAACGATCGATGTTTGACGAAACTATGCAAGTTCGTCGCAGATCGGTATAAGGTGGGTCGATGTGTCGTGCTTTAAGCTACAAATTGCTATGTCGCAGATTTGCATACGACGAATAGAAGCGGAGTAATAGTTGTTTATATCTGTGAGGCCATGAATCACCATTGACGACCGGATTGCCTACCACTCGAAACAATCGACGTTTGCCGAAACTATGCAAGTTATTCGCAGATCGGTATAAGGTGGGTCGTTGGGCCGTGTTTTAAGCTACAACTTGCTATGTCGCAGATTCGCATACGACGAATAGAAGCGGAGTTATCGATGTTTATATCTGTGAGGCCATTAACCACCATTGACGGCCGGATTGCCTACCACTCGGAACGATCGACGTTTGCCGAAACTCTGCAAGTTCTTCGCAGATCGGTATAAGGTGGGTCGATGTGCCGTGTTTTAAGCTACAAATTGCTATGCCGCAGATTTGCATACGACGAATAGAAGCGGAGTTATAGTTGTTTATATCTGTCAGGCCGTGAATCACCATTGACGGCCGGATTGCCTACCACTCGGAACGATCGACGTTTGCCGAAACTCTGCAAGTTCTTCGCAGATCGGTATAAGGTGGGTCGATGTGCCGTGTTTTAAGCTACAAATTGCTATGCCGCAGATTTGCATACGACGAATAGAAGCGGAGTTATAGTTGTTTATATCTGTCAGGCCGTGAATCACCATTGACGGCCGGATTGCCTACCACTCGGAACGATCGATGTTTGACGAAACTATGCAAGTTCTTCGCAGATCGGTATAAGGTGGGTCGATGTGTCGTGTTTTAAGCTACAAATTGCTATGTCGCAGATTTGCATACGACGAATAGAGGCGGAGTTATAGTTGTTTATATCTGTGAGGCCATGAATCACCATTGACGGCAGGATTGCCTACCACTCGGAACGATCGACGTTTGATGAAACTATGCAAGTTCGTCGCAGATCGGTATAATGTGGGTCGATGTGTCGTGCTTTAAGCTACAAATTGCTATGTCGCAGATTTGCATACGATGAATAGAAGCGGAGTTATAGTTGTTTATATGTGTCAGGCCATGAATCACCATTGACGACCGGATTGCTTTCCACTCGAAACGACCGATGTTTGACGAAACTATGCAAGTTCGTCGCAGATCGGTATAAGGTGACTCGATGTGTCGTGCTTTAAGCTACAAATGGCTATGTCGCAGATTTGCATACGACGAATAGAAGCGGAGTTGTAGTTGTTTATATCTGTGAGGCCATGAATCACCATCGACGGCCGGATTGCCTTCCACTCGAAACGATCGATGTTTGACGAAACTATGCAAGTTCGTCGCAGATCGGTATAAGGTGGGTCGTTGGTCCGTGTTTTAAGCTACAAGTTGCTGTGTCGCAGATTCGCATACGACGAATAGAAGCGGAGTTATCGATGTTTATATCTGTGCGGCCATTAATCACCATTGACGACAGGATTGCCTATCACTCGAAACAATCGATGTTTGACGAAACTATGCAAGTTCTTCGCAGATCGGTATAAGGTGGGTGGATGTGTCGTGTTTTAGGCTACAAATTGCTATGTCGCAGATTTGCATACGACGAATAGAAGCGGAGTTGTAGTTGTTTATATCTGTCAGGCCATGAATCACCATTGACGGCCGGATTGCCTACCACTCGGAACGATCGACGTTTGCCGAAACTCTGCAAGTTCTTCGCAGATCGGTATAAGGTGAGTCGATGTGTCGTGTTTTAAGCTACAAATTGCTATGTCGCAGATTTGCATACGACGAATAGAAGCGGAGTTATAGTTGTTTATATCTGTCAGGCCGTGAATCACCATTGACGGCCGGATTGCCTACCACTCGGAACGATCGACGTTTGCCGAAACTCTGCAAGTTCTTCGCAGATCGGTATAAGGTGGGTCGATGTGCCGTGTTTTAAGCTACAAATTGCTATGTCGCAGATTTGCATACGACGAATAGAAGCGGAGTTATAGTTGTTTATATCTGTCAGGCCGTGAATCACCATTGACGGCCGGATTGCCTACCACTCGGAACGATCGATGTTTGACCAAACTATGCAAGTTCTTTGCAGATCGGTATAAGGTGGGTCGATGTGTCGTGTTTTAAGGTACAAATTGCTATGTCGCAGATTTGCGTACGACGAATAGAAGCGGACTTATAGTTGTTTATATCTGTCAGGCCGTGAATCACCATTGACGGCAGGATTGCCTACCACTCGGAACGATCGACGTTTGACGAAACTATGCAAGTTCTTCGCAGATCGGTATAAGATGGGTCGATGTGTCGTGTTTTAAGCTACAAATTGCTATGTCGCAGATTCGCATACGACGAATAGAAGTGGAGTTATAGTTGTTTATATCTGTCAGGCCATGAATCACCATTGACGGCCGGATTGCCTTCCACTCGAAACGATCGATGTTTGACGAAACTATGCAAGTTCTTCGCAGATCGGTATAAGGTGGGTCGATGTGTCGTGTTTTAACCTACAAATTGCTATGTCGCAGATTCGCATACGACGAATAGAAGCGGAGTTATAGTTGTTTATATGTGTCAGGCCATGAATCACCATTGACGACCGGATTGCTTTCCACATGAAACGACCGATGTTTGACGAAACTATGCAAGTTCGTCGCAGATCGGTATAAGGTGGCTCGATGTGTCGTGTTTTAGGCTACAAATTGCTATGTCGCAGATTTGCATACGACGAATAGAAGCGGAGTTGTAGTTGTTTATATCTGTGAGGCCATTAATCACCATTGACGACAGGATTGCCTATCACTCGAAACGATCGATGTTTGACGAAACTATGCAAGTTCTTCGCAGATCGGTATAAGGTGGCTCGATGTGTCGTGTTTTAGGCTACAAATTGCTATGTCGCAGATTTGCGTACGACGAATAGAAGCGGAGTTATCGATGTTTATATCTGTGAGGCCATTAATCACCATTGACGACAGGATTGCCTATCACTCGAAACGATCGATGTTTGACGAAACTATGCAAGTTCGTCGCAGATCGGTATAAGGTGGGTCGATGTGTCGTGCTTTAAGCTACAAATTGCTATGTCGCAGATTTGCATACGACGAATAGAAGCGGAGTAATAGTTGTTTATATCTGTGAGGCCATGAATCACCATTGACGACCGGATTGCTTTCCACTTGAAACGACCGATGTTTGACGAAACTATGCAAGTTCGTCGCAGATCGGTATAAGGTGGCTCGATGTGTCGTGTTTTAGGCTACAAATTGCTATGTCGCAGATTTGCATACGACGAATAGAAGCGGAATTGTAGTTGTTTATATCTGTGAGGTCATGAATCATCATTGACGGCCAGAATGCATACCACTCGAAACGATCGATGTTTGACGAAACTATGCAAGTTCGTCGCAGATCGGTATAAGGTGGGTCGATGTGTCGGGCTTTAAGCTACAAATTGCTATGTCGCAGATTTGCATACGACGAATAGAAGCGGAGTTATAGTTGTTTATATCTGTGAGGTCATGAATCATCATTGACGGCCTGAATGCATACCACTCGAAACGATCGATGTTTGACGAAACTATGCAAGTTCGTCGCAGATCGGTATAAGGTGGGTCGATGTGTCGTGCTTTAAGCTACAAATTGCTATGTCGCAGATTTGCATACGACGAATAGAAGCGGAGTAATAGTTGTTTATATCTGTGAGGCCATGAATCACCATTGACGACCGGATTGCCTACCACTCGAAACGATCGACGTTTGCCGAAACTATGCAAGTTCTTCGCAGATCGGTATAAGGTGGGTCGTTGGGCCGTGTTTTAAGCTACAACTTGCTATGTCGCAGATTCGCATACGACGAATAGAAGCGGAGTTATCGATGTTTATATCTGTGAGGCCATTAACCACCATTGACGGCCGGATTGCCTACCACTCGGAACGATCGACGTTTGCCGAAACTCTGCAAGTTCTTCGCAGATCGGTATAAGGTGGGTCGATGTGCCGTGTTTTAAGCTACAAATTGCTATGCCGCAGATTTGCATACGACGAATAGAAGCGGAGTTATAGTTGTTTATATCTGTCAGGCCGTGAATCACCATTGACGGCCGGATTGCCTACCACTCGGAACGATCGATGTTTGACGAAACTATGCAAGTTCTTCGCAGATCGGTATAAGGTGGGTCGATGTGTCGTGTTTTAAGCTACAAATTGCTATGTCGCAGATTTGCATACGACGAATAGAGGCGGAGTTATAGTTGTTTATATCTGTGAGGCCATGAATCACCATTGACGGCAGGATTGCCTACCAATCGAAACGATCGATGTTTGACGAAACTATGCAAGTTCGTCGCAGATCGGTATAAGGTGGGTCGATGTGTCGTGCTTTAAGCTACAAATTGCTATGCCGCAGATTCGCATACGACGAATAGAAGCGGAGTAATCGATGTTTAGATCTGTGAGGTCATGAATCATCATTGACGGCCGGAATGCCTACCACTCGAAACGATCGATGTTTGACGAAACTATGCAAGTTTGTCGCAGACCGGTATAACGTGGGTCGATGTGTCGTGTTTTAACCTACAAATTGCTAAATCGCAGATTCGCATACGACGAATAGAAGCGGAGTTATAGTTGTTTATATGTGTCAGGCCATGAATCACCATTGACGACCGGATTGCTTTCCACTCGAAACGACCGATGTTTGACGAAACTATGCAAGTTCGTCGCAGATCGGTATAAGGTGACTCGATGTGTCGTGCTTTAAGCTACAAATGGCTATGTCGCAGATTTGCATACGACGAATAGAAGCGGAGTTGTAGTTGTTTATATCTGTGAGGCCATGAATCACCATCGACGGCCGGATTGCCTTCCACTCGAAACGATCGATGTTTGACGAAACTATGCAAGTTCGTCGCAGATCGGTATAAGGTGGGTCGTTGGTCCGTGTTTTAACTACAAGTTGCTGTGTCGCAGATTCGCATACGACGAATAGAAGCGGAGTTATCGATGTTTATATCTGTGGGGCCATTAATCACCATTGACGACAGGATTGCCTATCACTCGAAACGATCGATGTTTGACGAAACTATGCAAGTTCTTCGCAGATCGGTATAAGGTGGGTGGATGTGTCGTGTTTTAGGCTACAAATTGCTATGTCGCAGATTTGCATACGACGAATAGAAGCGGAGTTGTAGTTGTTTATATCTGTCAGGCCATGAATCACCATTGACGGCCGGATTGCCTACCACTCGGAACGATCGACGTTTGCCGAAACTCTGCAAGTTCTTCGCAGATCGGTATAAGGTGGGTCGATGTGTCGTGTTTTAAGCTACAAATTGCTATGTCGCAGATTTGCATACGACGAATAGAAGCGGAGTTATAGTTGTTTATATCTGTCAGGCCGTGAATCACCATTGACGGCCGGATTGCCTACCACTCGGAACGATCGACGTTTGCCGAAACTCTGCAAGTTCTTCGCAGATCGGTATAAGGTGGGTCGATGTGCCGTGTTTTAAGCTACAAATTGCTATGTCGCAGATTTGCATACGACGAATAGAAGCGGAGTTATAGTTGTTTATATCTGTGAGGTCATGAATCATCATTGACGGCCGGAATGCCTACCACTCGAAACGATCGATGTTTGACGAAACTATGCAAGTTCGTCGCAGATCGGTATAAGGTGGGTCGATGTGTCGTGCTTTAAGCTACAAATTGCTATGTCGCAGATTTGCATACGACGAATAGAAGCGGAGTAATAGTTGTTTATATCTGTGAGGCCATGAATCACCATTGACGACCGGATTGCCTACCACTCGAAACGATCGACGTTTGCCGAAACTATGCAAGTTCTTCGCAGATCGGTATAAGGTGGGTCGTTGGGCCGTGTTTTAAGCTACAACTTGCTATGTCGCAGATTCGCATACGACGAATAGAAGCGGAGTTATCGATGTTTATATCTGTGAGGCCATTAACCACCATTGACGGCCGGATTGCCTACCACTCGGAACGATCGACGTTTGCCGAAACTCTGCAAGTTCTTCGCAGATCGGTATAAGGTGGGTCGATGTGCCGTGTTTTAAGCTACAAATTGCTATGCCGCAGATTTGCATACGACGAATAGAAGCGGAGTTATAGTTGTTTATATCTGTCAGGCCGTGAATCACCATTGACGGCCGGATTGCCTACCACTCGGAACGATCGATGTTTGACGAAACTATGCAAGTTCTTCGCAGATCGGTATAAGGTGGGTCGATGTGTCGTGTTTTAAGCTACAAATTGCTATGTCGCAGATTTGCATACGACGAATAGAGGCGGAGTTATAGTTGTTTATATCTGTGAGGCCATGAATCACCATTGACGGCAGGATTGCCTACCAATCGAAACGATCGATGTTTGACGAAACTATGCAAGTTCGTCGCAGATCGGTATAAGGTGGGTCGATGTGTCGTGCTTTAAGCTACAAATTGCTATGCCGCAGATTCGCATACGACGAATAGAAGCGGAGTAATCGATGTTTAGATCTGTGAGGTCATGAATCATCATTGACGGCCGGAATGCCTACCACTCGAAACGATCGATGTTTGACGAAACTATGCAAGTTTGTCGCAGACCGGTATAACGTGGGTCGATGTGTCGTGTTTTAACCTACAAATTGCTATGTCGCAGATTCGCATACGACGAATAGAAGCGGAGTTATAGTTGTTTATATGTGTCAGGCCATGAATCACCATTGACGACCGGATTGCTTTCCACTCGAAACGACCGATGTTTGACGAAACTATGCAAGTTCGTCGCAGATCGGTATAAGGTGACTCGATGTGTCGTGCTTTAAGCTACAAATGGCTATGTCGCAGATTTGCATACGACGAATAGAAGCGGAGTTGTAGTTGTTTATATCTGTGAGGCCATGAATCACCATCGACGGCCGGATTGCCTTCCACTCGAAACGATCGATGTTTGACGAAACTATGCAAGTTCGTCGCAGATCGGTATAAGGTGGGTCGTTGGTCCGTGTTTTAAGCTACAAGTTGCTGTGTCGCAGATTCGCATACGACGAATAGAAGCGGAGTTATCGATGTTTATATCTGTGGGGCCATTAATCACCATTGACGACAGGATTGCCTATCACTCGAAACGATCGATGTTTGACGAAACTATGCAAGTTCTTCGCAGATCGGTATAAGGTGGGTGGATGTGTCGTGTTTTAGGCTACAAATTGCTATGTCGCAGATTTGCATACGACGAATAGAAGCGGAGTTGTAGTTGTTTATATCTGTCAGGCCATGAATCACCATTGACGGCCGGATTGCCTACCACTCGGAACGATCGACGTTTGCCGAAACTCTGCAAGTTCTTCGCAGATCGGTATAAGGTGGGTCGATGTGTCGTGTTTTAAGCTACAAATTGCTATGTCGCAGATTTGCATACGACGAATAGAAGCGGAGTTATAGTTGTTTATATCTGTCAGGCCGTGAATCACCATTGACGGCCGGATTGCCTACCACTCGGAACGATCGACGTTTGCCGAAACTCTGCAAGTTCTTCGCAGATCGGTATAAGGTGGGTCGATGTGCCGTGTTTTAAGCTACAAATTGCTATGTCGCAGATTTGCATACGACGAATAGAAGCGGAGTTATAGTTGTTTATATCTGTGAGGTCATGAATCATCATTGACGGCCGGAATGCCTACCACTCGAAACGATCGATGTTTGACGAAACTATGCAAGTTCGTCGCAGATCGGTATAAGGTGGGTCGATGTGTCGTGCTTTAAGCTACAAATTGCTATGTCGCAGATTTGCATACGACGAATAGAAGCGGAGTAATAGTTGTTTATATCTGTGAGGCCATGAATCACCATTGACGACCGGATTGCCTACCACTCGAAACGATCGACGTTTGACGAAACTATGCAAGTTCTTCGCAGATCGGTATAAGGTGGGTCGTTGGGCCGTGTTTTAAGCTACAACTTGCTATGTCGCAGATTCGCATACGACGAATAGAAGCGGAGTTATCGATGTTTATATCTGTGAGGCCATTAACCACCATTGACGGCCGGATTGCCTACCACTCGGAACGATCGACGTTTGCCGAAACTCTGCAAGTTCTTCGCAGATCGGTATAAGGTGGGTCGATGTGCCGTGTTTTAAGCTACAAATTGCTATGCCGCAGATTTGCATACGACGAATAGAAGCGGAGTTATAGTTGTTTATATCTGTCAGGCCGTGAATCACCATTGACGGCCGGATTGCCTACCACTCGGAACGATCGATGTTTGACGAAACTATGCAAGTTCTTCGCAGATCGGTATAAGGTGGGTCGATGTGTCGTGTTTTAAGCTACAAATTGCTATGTCGCAGATTTGCATACGACGAATAGAGGCGGAGTTATAGTTGTTTATATCTGTGAGGCCATGAATCACCATTGACGGCAGGATTGCCTACCAATCGAAACGATCGATGTTTGACGAAACTATGCAAGTTCGTCGCAGATCGGTATAAGGTGGGTCGATGTGTCGTGCTTTAAGCTACAAATTGCTATGCCGCAGATTCGCATACGACGAATAGAAGCGGAGTAATCGATGTTTATATCTGTGAGGTCATGAATCATCATTGACGGCCGGAATGCCTACCACTCGAAACGATCGATGTTTGACGAAACTATGCAAGTTTGTCGCAGACCGGTATAACGTGGGTCGATGTGTCGTGTTTTAACCTACAAATTGCTATGTCGCAGATTCGCATACGACGAATAGAAGCGGAGTTATAGTTGTTTATATGTGTCAGGCCATGAATCACCATTGACGACCGGATTGCTTTCCACTCGAAACGACCGATGTTTGACGAAACTATGCAAGTTCGTCGCAGATCGGTATAAGGTGACTCGATGTGTCGTGCTTTAAGCTACAAATGGCTATGTCGCAGATTTGCATACGACGAATAGAAGCGGAGTTGTAGTTGTTTATATCTGTGAGGCCATGAATCACCATCGACGGCCGGATTGCCTTCCACTCGAAACGATCGATGTTTGACGAAACTATGCAAGTTCGTCGCAGATCGGTATAAGGTGGGTCGTTGGTCCGTGTTTTAAGCTACAAGTTGCTGTGTCGCAGATTCGCATACGACGAATAGAAGCGGAGTTATCGATGTTTATATCTGTGGGGCCATTAATCACCATTGACGACAGGATTGCCTATCACTCGAAACGATCGATGTTTGACGAAACTATGCAAGTTCTTCGCAGATCGGTATAAGGTGGGTGGATGTGTCGTGTTTTAGGCTACAAATTGCTATGTCGCAGATTTGCATACGACGAATAGAAGCGGAGTTGTAGTTGTTTATATCTGTCAGGCCATGAATCACCATTGACGGCCGGATTGCCTACCACTCGGAACGATCGACGTTTGCCGAAACTCTGCAAGTTCTTCGCAGATCGGTATAAGGTGGGTCGATGTGTCGTGTTTTAAGCTACAAATTGCTATGTCGCAGATTTGCATACGACGAATAGAAGCGGAGTTATAGTTGTTTATATCTGTCAGGCCGTGAATCACCATTGACGGCCGGATTGCCTACCACTCGGAACGATCGACGTTTGCCGAAACTCTGCAAGTTCTTCGCAGATCGGTATAAGGTGGGTCGATGTGCCGTGTTTTAAGCTACAAATTGCTATGTCGCAGATCTGCATACGACGAATAGAAGCGGAGTTATAGTTGTTTATATCTGTCAGGCCGTGAATCACCATTGACGGCCGGATTGCCTACCACTCGGAACGATCGATGTTTGACCAAACTATGCAAGTTCTTTGCAGATCGGTATAAGGTGGGTCGATGTGTCGTGTTTTAAGGTACAAATTGCTATGTCGCAGATTTGCATACGACGAATAGAAGCGGAGTTATAGTTGTTTATATCTGTCAGGCCGTGAATCACCATTGACGGCAGGATTGCCTACCACTCGGAACGATCGACGTTTGACGAAACTATGCAAGTTCTTCGCAGATCGGTATAAGATGGGTCGATGTGTCGTGTTTTAAGCTACAAATTGCTATGTCGCAGATTCGCATACGACGAATAGAAGTGGAGTTATAGTTGTTTATATCTGTCAGGCCATGAATCACCATTGACGGCCGGATTGCCTTCCACTCGAAACGATCGATGTTTGACGAAACTATGCAAGTTCTTCGCAGATCGGTATAAGGTGGGTCGATGTGTCGTGTTTTAACCTACAAATTGCTATGTCGCAGATTCGCATACGACGAATAGAAGCGGAGTTATAGTTGTTTATATGTGTCAGGCCATGAATCACCATTGACGACCGGATTGCTTTCCACTTGAAACGACCGATGTTTGACGAAACTATGCAAGTTCGTCGCAGATCGGTATAAGGTGGCTCGATGTGTCGTGTTTTAGGCTACAAATTGCTATGTCGCAGATTTGCATACGACGAATAGAAGCGGAGTTGTAGTTGTTTATATCTGTGAGGCCATTAATCACCATTGACGACAGGATTGCCTATCACTCGAAACGATCGATGTTTGACGAAACTATGCAAGTTCTTCGCAGATCGGTATAAGGTGGCTCGATGTGTCGTGTTTTAGGCTACAAATTGCTATGTCGCAGATTTGCGTACGACGAATAGAAGCGGAGTTATCGATGTTTATATCTGTGAGGCCATTAATCACCATTGACGACAGGATTGCCTATCACTCGAAACGATCGATGTTTGACGAAACTATGCAAGTTCGTCGCAGATCGGTATAAGGTGGGTCGATGTGTCGTGCTTTAAGCTACAAATTGCTATGTCGCAGATTTGCATACGACGAATAGAAGCGGAGTAATAGTTGTTTATATCTGTGAGGCCATGAATCACCATTGACGACCGGATTGCTTTCCACTTGAAACGACCGATGTTTGACGAAACTATGCAAGTTCGTCGCAGATCGGTATAAGGTGGCTCGATGTGTCGTGTTTTAGGCTACAAATTGCTATGTCGCAGATTTGCATACGACGAATAGAAGCGGAATTGTAGTTGTTTATATCTGTGAGGTCATGAATCATCATTGACGGCCAGAATGCATACCACTCGAAACGATCGATGTTTGACGAAACTATGCAAGTTCGTCGCAGATCGGTATAAGGTGGGTCGATGTGTCGGGCTTTAAGCTACAAATTGCTATGTCGCAGATTTGCATACGACGAATAGAAGCGGAGTTATAGTTGTTTATATCTGTGAGGTCATGAATCATCATTGACGGCCGGAATGCCTACCACTCGAAACGATCGATGTTTGACGAAACTATGCAAGTTCGTCGCAGATCGGTATAAGGTGGGTCGATGTGTCGTGCTTTAAGCTACAAATTGCTACGTCGCAGATTTGCATACGACGAATAGAAGCGGAGTAATAGTTGTTTATATCTGTGAGGCCATGAATCACCATTGACGACCGGATTGCCTACCACTCGAAACGATCGACGTTTGCCGAAACTATGCAAGTTCTTCGCAGATCGGTATAAGGTGGGTCGTTGGGCCGTGTTTTAAGCTACAACTTGCTATGTCGCAGATTCGCATACGACGAATAGAAGCGGAGTTATCGATGTTTATATCTGTGAGGCCATTAACCACCATTGACGGCCGGATTGCCTACCACTCGGAACGATCGACGTTTGCCGAAACTCTGCAAGTTCTTCGCAGATCGGTATAAGGTGGGTCGATGTGCCGTGTTTTAAGCTACAAATTGCTATGCCGCAGATTTGCATACGACGAATAGAAGCGGAGTTATAGTTGTTTATATCTGTCAGGCCGTGAATCACCATTGACGGCCGGATTGCCTACCACTCGGAACGATCGATGTTTGACGAAACTATGCAAGTTCTTCGCAGATCGGTATAAGGTGGGTCGATGTGTCGTGTTTTAACCTACAAATTGCTATGTCGCAGATTCGCATACTACGAATAGAAACGGAGTTATAGTTGTTTATATGTGTCAGGCCATGAATCACCATTGACGACCGGATTGCTTTCCACTTGAAACGACCGATGTTTGACGAAACTATGCAAGTTCGTCGCAGATCGGTATAAGGTGGGTCGATGTGTCGTGTTTTAAGCTACAAATTGCTATGTCGCAGATTTGCATACGACGAATAGAGGCGGAGTTATAGTTGTTTTTATCTGTGAGGCCATGAATCACCATTGACGGTAGGATTGCTAACCACTCGGAACGATCGACGTTTGACGAAACTATGCAAGTTCTTCGCAGAGCGGTATAAGATGGGTCGATGTGTCGTGTTTTCAGCTACAAATCGCTATGTCGCAGATTCGCATACGACGAATAGAAGTGGAGTTATGGTTGTTTATATCTGTCAGGCCATGAATCACCATTGACGGCCGGATTGCCTTCCACTCGAAACGATCGATGTTTGACGAAACTATGCAAGTTCGTCGCAGATCGGTATAAGGTGGGTCGATGTGTCGTGCTTTAAGCTACAAATTGCTATGCCGCAGATTCGCATACGACGAATAGAAGCGGAGTTATCGATGTTTATATCTGTGAGGCCATGAATCACCATCGACGGCCGGATTGCCTACCACTCGGAACGATCGACGTTTGACGAAACTCTGCAAGTTCTTCGCAGATCGGTATAAGGTGGGTCGATGTGTCGTGTTTTAAGCTACAAATTGCTATGTCGCAGATTTGCATACGACGAATAGAAGCGGAGTTATAGTTGTTTATATTTGTCAGTCCATGAATCACCATTGACGACCGGATTGCCTTCCACTCGAAACGATCGATGTTTGACGAAACTATGCAAGTTCGTCGCAGATCGGTATAAGGTGGGTCGATGTGTAGTGCTTTAAGCTACAAATTGCTATGTCGCAGATTTGCATACGACGAATAGAAGCGGAGTTATAGTTGTCTATATCTGTGAGGCCATGAATCACCATCGACGGCCGGATTGCCTACCACTCGAAACGATCGATGTTTGACGAAACTATGCAAGTTCGTCGCAGATCGGTATAAGGTGGGTCGATGTGTCGTGCTTTAAGCTACAAATTGCTATGCCGCAGATTCGCATACGACGAATAGAAGCGGAGTAATCGATGTTTAGATCTGTGAGGTCATGAATCATCATTGACGGCCGGAATGCCTACCACTCGAAACGATCGATGTTTGACGAAACTATGCAAGTTCGTCGCAGACCGGTATAACGTGGGTCGATGTGTCGTGTTTTAACCTACAAATTGCTATGTCGCAGATTCGCATACGACGAATAGAAGCGGAGTTATAGTTGTTCATATGTGTCAGGCCATGAATCACCATTGACGACCGGATTGCTTTCCACTCGAAACGACCGATGTTTGACGAAACTATGCAAGTTCGTCGCAGATCGGTATAAGGTGGGTCGATGTGTCGTGCTTTAAGCTACAAATTGCTATGTCGCAGATTTGCATACGATGAACAGAAGCGGAGTTATAGTTCTTTATATCTGTGAGGACATGAATCATCATTGACGGCCGGAATGCCTACCACTCGAAACGATCGATGTTTGACGAAACTATGCAAGTTCGTCGCAGATCGGTATAAGGTGGGTCGATGTGTAGTGCTTTAAGCTACAAATTGCTATGTCGCAGATTTGCATACGACGAATAGAAGCGGAGTTATAGTTGTCTATATCTGTGAGGCCATGAATCACCATCGACGGCCGGATTGCCTACCACTCGAAACAATCGATGTTTGACGAAACTATGCAAGTTCGTCGCAGATCGGTATAAGGTGGGTCGATGTGTCGTGCTTTAAGCTACAAATTGCTATGCCGCAGATTCGCATACGACGAATAGAAGCGGAGTAATCGATGTTTAGATCTGTGAGATCATGAATCATCATTGACGGCCGGAATGCCTACCACTCGAAACGATCGATGTTTGACGAAACTATGCAAGTTCGTCGCAGACCGGTATAACGTGGGTCGATGTGTCGTGTTTTAACCTACAAATTGCTATGTCGCAGATTCGCATACGACGAATAGAAGCGGAGTTATAGTTGTTCATATGTGTCAGGCCATGAATCACCATTGACGACCGGATTGCTTTCCACTCGAAACGACCGATGTTTGACGAAACTATGCAAGTTCGTCGCAGATCGGTATAAGGTGACTCGATGTGTCGTGCTTTAAGCTACAAATGGCTATGTCGCAGATTTGCATACGACGAATAGAAGCGGAGTTGTAGTTGTTTATATCTGTGAGGCCATGAATCACCATCGACGGCCGGATTGCCTACCACTCGAAACAATCGATGTTTGACGAAACTATGCAAGTTAGTCGCAGATCGGTATAAGGTGGGTCGATGTGTCGTGCTTTAAGCTACAAATTGCTATGCCGCAGATTCGTATACGACGAATAGAAGCGGTGTTATCGATGTTTATATCTGTGAGGCCATGAATCACCATCGACGGCCGGATTGCCTACCACTCGGAACGATCGACGTTTGACGAAACTATGCAAGTTCTTCGCAGATCGGTATAAGGTGGCTCGATGTGTCGTGTTTTAGGCTACAAATTGCTATGTCGCAGATTTGCAAACGACGAATAGAAGCGGAGTTGTAGTTGTTTATATCTGTGAGGTCATAAATCATCATTGACGGCCGGAATGCCTACCACTCGAAACGATCGATGTTTGACGAAACTATGCAAGTTCGTCGCAGATCGGTATTAGGTGGGTCGATGTGTCGTGCTTTAAGCTACAAATTGCTATGCCGCAGATTCGTATACGACGAATAGAAGCGGTGTTATCGATGTTTATATCTGTGAGGCCATGAATCACCATCGACGGCCGGATTGCCTTCCACTCGAAACGATCGATGTTTGACGAAACTATGCAAGTTCGTCGCAGATCGGTATAAGGTGGGTCGTTGGTCCGTGTTTTAAGCCACAAATTGCTATGTCGCAGATTTGCATACGACGAATAGAAGCGGAGTTGTAGTTGTTTATATCTGTCAGGCCATGAATCACCATTGACGACAGGATTGCCTATCACTCGAAACGATCGATGTTTGACGAAACTCTGCAAGTTCTTCGCAGATCGGTATAAGGTGGGTGGATGTGTCGTGTTTTAGGCTACAAATTGCTATGTCGCAGATTTGCATACGACGAATAGAAGCGGAGTTGTAGTTGTTTATATCTGTCAGGCCATGAATCACCATTGACGGCCGGATTGCCTACCACTCGGAACGATCGACGTTTGCCGAAACTCTGCAAGTTCTTCGCAGATCGGTATAAGGTGGGTCGATGTGCCGTGTTTTAAGCTACAAATTGCTATGTCGCAGATTTGCATACGACGAATAGAAGCGGAGTTATAGTTGTTTATATCTGTCAGGCCGTGAATCACCATTGACGGCCGGATTGCCTACCACTCGGAACGATCGACGTTTGCCGAAACTCTGCAAGTTCTTCGCAGATCGGTATAAGGTGGGTCGATGTGCCGTGTTTTAAGCTACAAATTGCTATGTCGCAGATTTGCATACGACGAATAGAAGCGGAGTTATAGTTGTTTATATCTGTCAGGCCATGAATCACCATTGACGGCCGGATTGCCTACCACTCGAAACGATCGATGTTTGACGAAACTATGCAAGTTCGTCGCAGATCGGTATAAGGTGTGTCGTTGGGCCGTGTTTTAAGTTACAAGTTGCTATGTCGCAGATTCGCATACGTCGAATAGAAGTGGAGTTATAGTTGTTTATATCTGTGAGGCCATTAATCACCATTGACGACCGGATTACCTACCACTCGAAACGATCGATGTTTGACGAAACTATGCAAGTTCGTCGCAGATCGGTATAAGGTGGGTCGTTGGTCCATGTTTTAAGCTACAAGTTGCTGTGTCGCAGATTCGCATACGACGAATAGAAGCGGAGTTATCGATGTTTATATCTGTGAGGCCATTAATCACCATTGACGACAGGATTGCCTATCACTCGAAACGATCGATGTTTGACGAAACTATGCAAGTTCGTCGCAGATCGGTATAAGGTGGGTCGATGTGTCGTGCTTTAAGCTACAAATTGCTATGTCGCAGATTTGCATACGACGAATAGAAGCGGAGTAATAGTTGTTTATATCTGTGAGGCCATGTATCACCATTGACGACCAGATTGCTTTCCACTTGAAACGACCGATGTTTGACGAAACTATGCAAGTTCGTCGCAGATCGGTATAAGGTGGCTCGATGTGTCGTGTTTTAGGCTACAAATTGCTATGTCGCAGATTTGCATACGACGAATAGAAGCGGAATTGTAGTTGTTTATATCTGTGAGGTCATGAATCATCATTGACGGCCAGAATGCATACCACTCGAAACGATCGATGTTTGACGAAACTATGCAAGTTCGTCGCAGATCGGTATAAGGTGGGTCGATGTGTCGGGCTTTAAGCTACAAATTGCTATGTCGCAGATTTGCATACGACGAATAGAAGCGGTGTTATCGATGTTTATATCTGTGAGGCCATGAATCACCATCGACGGCCGGATTGCCTTCCACTCGAAACGATCGATGTTTGACGAAACTATGCAAGTTCGTCGCAGATCGGTATAAGGTGGGTCGTTGGTCCGTGTTTTAAGCCACAAATTGCTATGTCGCAGATTTGCATACGACGAATAGAAGCGGAGTTGTAGTTGTTTATATCTGTCAGGCCATGAATCACCATTGACGACAGGATTGCCTATCACTCGAAACGATCGATGTTTGACGAAACTCTGCAAGTTCTTCGCAGATCGGTATAAGGTGGGTGGATGTGTCGTGTTTTAGGCTACAAATTGCTATGTCGCAGATTTGCATACGACGAATAGAAGCGGAGTTGTAGTTGTTTATATCTGTCAGGCCATGAATCACCATTGACGGCCGGATTGCCTACCACTCGGAACGATCGACGTTTGCCGAAACTCTGCAAGTTCTTCGCAGATCGGTATAAGGTGGGTCGATGTGCCGGGTTTTAAGCTACAAATTGCTATGTCGCAGATTTGCATACGACGAATAGAAGCGGAGTTATAGTTGTTTATATCTGTCAGGCCGTGAATCACCATTGACGGCCGGATTGCCTACCACTCGGAACGATCGACGTTTGCCGAAACTCTGCAAGTTCTTCGCAGATCGGTATAAGGTGGGTCGATGTGCCGTGTTTTAAGCTACAAATTGCTATGTCGCAGATTTGCATACGACGAATAGAAGCGGAGTTATAGTTGTTTATATCTGTCAGGCCATGAATCACCATTGACGGCCGGATTGCCTACCACTCGAAACGATCGATGTTTGACGAAACTATGCAAGTTCGTCGCAGATCGGTATAAGGTGTGTCGTTGGGCCGTGTTTTAAGCTACAAGTTGCTATGTCGCAGATTCGCATACGTCGAATAGAAGTGGAGTTATAGTTGTTTATATCTGTGAGGCCATTAATCACCATTGACGACCGGATTACCTACCACTCGAAACGATCGATGTTTGACGAAACTGTGCAAGTTCGTCGCAGATCGGTATAAGGTGGGTCGTTGGTCCATGTTTTAAGCTACAAGTTGCTGTGTCGCAGATTCGCAAACGACGAATAGAAGCGGAGTTATCGATGTTTATATCTGTGAGGCCATTAATCACCATTGACGACAGGATTGCCTATCACTCGAAACGATCGATGTTTGACGAAACTATGCAAGTTCGTCGCAGATCGGTATAAGGTGGGTCGATGTGTCGTGCTTTAAGCTACAAATTGCTATGTCGCAGATTTGCATACGACGAATAGAAGCGGAGTAATAGTTGTTTATATCTGTGAGGCCATGTATCACCATTGACGACCGGATTGCTTTCCACTTGAAACGACCGATGTTTGACGAAACTATGCAAGTTCGTCGCAGATCGGTATAAGGTGGCTCGATGTGTCGTGATTTAGGCTACAAATTGCTATGTCGCAGATTTGCATACGACGAATAGAAGCGGAATTGTAGTTGTTTATATCTGTGAGGTCATGAATCATCATTGACGGCCAGAATGCATACCACTCGAAACGATCGATGTTTGACGAAACTATGCAAGTTCGTCGCAGATCGGTATAAGGTGGGTCGATGTGTCGGGCTTTAAGCTACAAATTGCTATGTCGCAGATTTGCATACGACGAATAGAAGCGGAGTTATAGTTGTTTATATCTGTGAGGTCATGAATCATCATTGACGGCCGGAATGCCTACCACTCGAAACGATCGATGTTTGACGAAACTATGCAAGTTCGTCGCAGATCGGTATAAGGTGGGTCGATGTGTCGTGCTTTAAGCTACAAATTGCTATGTCGCAGATTTGCATACGACGAATAGAAGCGGAGTAATAGTTGTTTATATCTGTGAGGCCATGAATCACCATTGACGACCGGATTGCCTACCACTCGAAACGATCGACGTTTGCCGAAACTATGCAAGTTCTTCGCAGATCGGTATAAGGTGGGTCGTTGGGCCGTGTTTTAAGCTACAACTTGCTATGTCGCAGATTCGCATACGACGAATAGAAGCGGAGTTATCGATGTTTATATCTGTGAGGCCATTAACCACCATTGACGGCCGGATTGCCTACCACTCGGAACGATCGACGTTTGCCGAAACTCTGCAAGTTCTTCGCAGATCGGTATAAGGTGGGTCGATGTGCCGTGTTTTAAGCTACAAATTGCTATGCCGCAGATTTGCATACGACGAATAGAAGCGGAGTTATAGTTGTTTATATCTGTCAGGCCGTGAGTCACCATTGACGGCCGGATTGCCTACCACTCGGAACGATCGATGTTTGACGAAACTATGCAAGTTCGTCGCAGATCGGTATAAGGTGGGTCGATGTGTCGTGCTTTAAGCTACAAATTGCTATGTCGCAGATTTGCATACGACGAATAGAAGCGGAGTTATAGTTCTTTATATCTGTGAGGTCATGAATCATCATTGACGGCCGGAATGCCTACCAATCGAAACGATCGATGTTTGACGAAACTATGCAAGTTCGTCGCAGATCGGTATAAGGTGGGTCGATGTGTCGTGTTTTAACCTACAAATTGCTATGTCGCAGATTCGCATACTACGAATAGAAACGGAGTTATAGTTGTTTATATGTGTCAGGCCATGAATCACCATTGACGACCGGATTGCTTTCCACTTGAAACGACCGATGTTTGACGAAACTATGCAAGTTCGTCGCAGATCGGTATAAGGTGACTCGATGTGTCGTGCTTTAAGCTACAAATGGCTATGTCGCAGATTCGCATACGACGAATAGAAGCGGAGTTGTAGTTGTTTATATCTGTGAGGCCATGAATCACCATCGACGGCCGGATTGCCTACCACTCGAAACAATCGATGTTTGACGAAACTATGCAAGTTAGTCGCAGATCGGTATAAGGTGGGTCGATGTGTCGTGCTTTAAGCTACAAATTGCTATGCCGCAGATTCGTATACGACGAATAGAAGCGGTGTTATCGATGTTTATATCTGTGAGGCCATGAATCACCATCGACGGCCGGATTGCCTACCACTCGGAACGATCGACGTTTGACGAAACTATGCAAGTTCTTCGCAGATCGGTATAAGGTGGCTCGATGTGTCGTGTTTTAGGCTACAAATTGCTATGTCGCAGATTTGCAAACGACGAATAGAAGCGGAGTTGTAGTTGTTTATATCTGTGAGGTCATAAATCATCATTGACGGCCGGAATGCCTACCACTCGAAACGATCGATGTTTGACGAAACTATGCAAGTTCGTCGCAGATCGGTATTAGGTGGGTCGATGTGTCGTGCTTTAAGCTACAAATTGCTATGCCGCAGATTCGTATACGACGAATAGAAGCGGTGTTATCGATGTTTATATCTGTGAGGCCATGAATCACCATCGACGGCCGGATTGCCTTCCACTCGAAACGATCGATGTTTGACGAAACTATGCAAGTTCGTCGCAGATCGGTATAAGGTGGGTCGTTGGTCCGTGTTTTAAGCCACAAATTGCTATGTCGCAGATTTGCATACGACGAATAGAAGCGGAGTTGTAGTTGTTTATATCTGTCAGGCCATGAATCACCATTGACGACAGGATTGCCTATCACTCGAAACGATCGATGTTTGACGAAACTCTGCAAGTTCTTCGCAGATCGGTATAAGGTGGGTGGATGTGTCGTGTTTTAGGCTACAAATTGCTATGTCGCAGATTTGCATACGACGAATAGAAGCGGAGTTGTAGTTGTTTATATCTGTCAGGCCATGAATCACCATTGACGGCCGGATTGCCTACCACTCGGAACGATCGACGTTTGCCGAAACTCTGCAAGTTCTTCGCAGATCGGTATAAGGTGGGTCGATGTGCCGTGTTTTAAGCTACAAATTGCTATGTCGCAGATTTGCATACGACGAATAGAAGCGGAGTTATAGTTGTTTATATCTGTCAGGCCGTGAATCACCATTGACGGCCGGATTGCCTACCACTCGGAACGATCGACGTTTGCCGAAACTCTGCAAGTTCTTCGCAGATCGGTATAAGGTGGGTCGATGTGCCGTGTTTTAAGCTACAAATTGCTATGTCGCAGATTTGCATACGACGAATAGAAGCGGAGTTATAGTTGTTTATATCTGTCAGGCCATGAATCACCATTGACGGCCGGATTGCCTACCACTCGAAACGATCGATGTTTGACGAAACTATGCAAGTTCGTCGCAGATCGGTATAAGGTGGGTCGATGTGTAGTGCTTTAAGCTACAAATTGCTATGTCGCAGATTTGCATACGACGAATAGAAGCGGAGTTATCGATGTTTATATCTGTGAGGCCATGAATCACCATTGACGACAGGCTTGCCTACCACTCGGAACGATCGACGTTTGACGAAACTATGCAAGTTCTTCGCAGATCGGTATAAGGTGGGTCGATGTGTCGTGTTTTAACCTACAAATTGCTATGTCGCAGATTCGCATACGACGAATAGAAGCGGAGTTATAGTTGTTTATATGTATCAGGCCATGAAGCACCATTGACGACCGGATTGCTTTCCACTCGAAACGACCGATGTTTGTCGAAACTATTCAAGTTCGTCGCAGGTCGGTATAAGGTGGCTCGATGTGTCGTGTTTTAGGCTACATATTGCTATGTCGCAGATTCGCATACGACGAATAGAAGCGGAGTTATAGTTGTTTATATCTGTGAGGTCATGAATCATCATTGACGGCCGGAATGCCTATCACTCGAAACGATCGATGTTTGACGAAACTATGCAAGTTCGTCGCAGATCGGTATAAGGTGGGTCGATGTGTCGTGCTTTAAGCTACAAATTGCTATGTCGCAGAATTGCATACGACGAATAGAAGCGGAGTTATCGATGTTTATATCTGTGAGGTCATGAATCATCATTGACGGCCAGAATGCCTACCACTCGAAACGATCGATGTTTGACGAAACTATGCAAGTTCGTCGCAGATCGGTATAAGGTGGGTCGATGTGTCGTGCTTTAAGCTACAAATTGCTATGGCGCAGATTTGCATACGACGAATAGAAGCGGAGTTATAGTTGTCTATATCTGTGAGGCCATGAATCACCATCGACGGCCGGATTGCCTACCACTCGGAACGATCGACGTTTGACGAAACTATGCAACTTCTTCGCAGATCGGCATAAGGTGGCTCGATGTGTCGTGTTTTAGGCTACATATTGCTATGTCGCAGATTTGCGTACGACGAATAGAAGCGGAGTAATCGATGTTTAGATCTGTGAGGTCATGAATCATCATTGACGGCCGGAATGCCTACCACTCGAAACGATCGATGTTTGACGAAACTATGCAAGTTCGTCGCAGACCGGTATAACGTGGGTCGATGTGTCGTGTTTTAACCTACAAATTGCTATGTCGCAGATTCGCATACGACGAATAGAAGCGGAGTTATAGTTGTTCATATGTGTCAGGCCATGAATCACCATTGACGACCGGATTGCTTTCCACTCGAAACGACCGATGTTTGACGAAACTATGCAAGTTCGTCGCAGATCGGTATAAGGTGACTCGATGTGTCGTGCTTTAAGCTACAAATGGCTATGTCGCAGATTTGCATACGACGAATAGAAGCGGAGTTGTAGTTGTTTATATCTGTGAGGCCATGAATCACCATCGACGGCCGGATTGCCTACCACTCGAAACAATCGATGTTTGACGAAACTATGCAAGTTAGTCGCGGATCGGTATAAGGTGGGTCGATGTGTCGTGCTTTAAGCTACAAATTGCTATGCCACAGATTCGTATACGACGAATAGAAGCGGTGTTATCGATGTTTATATCTGTGAGGCCATGAATCACCATCGACGGCCGGATTGCCTACCACTCGGAACGATCGACGTTTGACGAAACTATGCAAGTTCTTCGCAGATCGGTATAAGGTGGCTCGATGTGTCGTGTTTTAGGCTACAAATTGCTATGTCGCAGATTTGCAAACGACGAATAGAAGCGGAGTTGTAGTTGTTTATATCTGTGAGGTCATAAATCATCACTGACGGCCGGAATGCCTACCACTCGAAACGATCGATGTTTGACGAAACTATGCAAGTTCGTCGCAGATCGGTATTAGGTGGGTCGATGTGTCGTGCTTTAAGCTACAAATTGCTATGCCGCAGATTCGTATACGACGAATAGAAGCGGTGTTATCGATGTTTATATCTGTGAGGCCATGAATCACCATCGACGGCCGGATTGCCTTCCACTCGAAACGATCGATGTTTGACGAAACTATGCAAGTTCGTCGCAGATCGGTATAAGGTGGGTCGTTGGTCCGTGTTTTAAGCCACAAATTGCTATGTCGCAGATTTGCATACGACGAATAGAAGCGGAGTTGTAGTTGTTTATATCTGTCAGGCCATGAATCACCATTGACGACAGGATTGCCTATCACTCGAAACGATCGATGTTTGACGAAACTCTGCAAGTTCTTCGCAGATCGGTATAAGGTGGGTGGATGTGTCGTGTTTTAGGCTACAAATTGCTATGTCGCAGATTTGCATACGACGAATAGAAGCGGAGTTGTAGTTGTTTATATCTGTCAGGCCATGAATCACCATTGACGGCCGGATTGCCTACCACTCGGAACGATCGACGTTTGCCGAAACTCTGCAAGTTCTTCGCAGATCGGTATAAGGTGGGTCGATGTGCCGTGTTTTAAGCTACAAATTGCTATGTCGCAGATTTGCATACGACGAATAGAAGCGGAGTTATAGTTGTTTATATCTGTCAGGCCGTGAATCACCATTGACGGCCGGATTGCCTACCACTCGGAACGATCGACGTTTGCCGAAACTCTGCAAGTTCTTCGCAGATCGGTATAAGGTGGGTCGATGTGCCGTGTTTTAAGCTACAAATTGCTATGTCGCAGATTTGCATACAACGAATAGAAGCGGAGTTATAGTTGTTTATATCTGTCAGGCCATGAATCACCATTGACGGCCGGATTGCCTACCACTCGAAACGATCGATGTTTGACGAAACTATGCAAGTTCGTCGCAGATCGGTATAAGGTGTGTCGTTGGGCCGTGTTTTAAGCTACAAGTTGCTGTGTCGCAGATTCGCATACGTCGAATAGAAGTGGAGTTATAGTTGTTTATATCTGTGAGGCCATTAATCACCATTGACGGCCGGATTGCCTACCACTCGAAACGATCGATGTTTGACGAAACTATGCAAGTTCGTCGCAGATCGGTATAAGGTGGGTCGTTGGTCCATGTTTTAAGCTACAAGTTGCTGTGTCGCAGATTCGCATACGACGAATAGAAGCGGAGTTATCGATGTTTATATCTGTGAGGCCATTAATCACCATTGACGACAGGATTGCCTATCACTCGAAACGATCGATGTTTGACGAAACTATGCAAGTTCGTCGCAGATCGGTATAAGGTGGGTCGATGTGTCGTGCTTTAAGCTACAAATTGCTATGTCGCAGATTTGCATACGACGAATAGAAGCGGAGTAATAGTTGTTTATATCTGTGAGGCCATGTATCACCATTGACGACCGGATTGCTTTCCACTTGAAACGACCGATGTTTGACGAAACTATGCAAGTTCGTCGCAGATCGGTATAAGGTGGCTCGATGTGTCGTGTTTTAGGCTACAAATTGCTATGTCGCAGATTTGCATACGACTAGTAGAGCGGAATTGTAGTTGTTTATATCTGTGAGGTCATGAAACATCATTGACGGCCAGAATGCATACCACTCGAAACGATCGATGTTTGACGAAACTATGCAAGTTCGTCGCAGATCGGTATAAGGTGGGTCGATGTGTCGGGCTTTAAGCTACAAATTGCTATGTCGCAGATTTGCATACGACGAATAGAAGCGGAGTTATAGTTGTTTATATCTGTGAGGTCATGAATCATCATTGACGGCCGGAATGCCTACCACTCGACACGATCGATGTTTGACGAAACTATGCAAGTTCGTCGCAGATCGGTATAAGGTGGGTCGATGTGTCGTGCTTTAAGCTACAAATTGCTATGTCGCAGATTTGCATACGACGAATAGAAGCGGAGTAATAGTTGTTTATATCTGTGAGGCCATGAATCACCATTGACGACCGGATTGCCTACCACTCGGAACGATCGATGTTTGACGAAACTATGCAAGTTCTTCGCAAATCGGTATAAGGTGGGTCGCTGTGTCGTGTTTTAAGCTACAAATTGCTATGTCGCAGATTTGCATACGACGAATAGAGGCGGAGTTATAGTTGTTTATATCTGTGAGGCCATGAATCACCATTGACGGCAGGATTGCCTACCACTCGGAACGATCGACGTTTGATGAAACTATGCAAGTTCGTCGCAGATCGGTATAAGGTGGGTCGATGTGTCGTGCTTTAAGCTACAAATTGCTATGTCGCAGATTTGCATACGATGAATAGAAGCGGAGTTATAGTTCTTTATATCTGTGAGGTCATGAATCTTCATTGACGGCCGGAATGCCTACCACTCGAAACGATCGATGTTTGACGAAACTATGCAAGTTCGTCGCAGATCGGTATAAGGTGGGTCGATGTGTCGTGTTTTAACCTACAAATTGCTATGTCGCAGATTCGCATACTACGAATAGAAGCGGAGTTATAGTTGTTTGTATGTGTCAGGCCATGAATCACCATTGACGACCGGATTGCTTTCCACTTGAAACGACCGATGTTTGACGAAACTATGCAAGTTCGTCGCAGATCGGTATAAGGTGGCTCGATTTGTCGTGTTTTAGGCTACAAATTGCTATGTCGCAGATTTGCACACGACGAATAGAAGCGGAATTGTAGTTGTTTATATCTGTGAGGTCATGAATCATCATTGACGGCCAGAATGCATACCACTCGAAACGATCGATGTTTGACGAAACTATGCAAGTACGTCGCAGATCGGTATAAGGTGGGTCGTTGGTCCATGTTTTAAGCTACAAGTTGCTGTGTCGCAGATTCGCATACGACGAATAGAAGCGGAGTTATCGATGTTTATATCTGTGAGGCCATTAATCACCATTGACGACAGGATTGCCTACCACTCGGAACGATCGACGTTTGACGAAACTATGCAAGTTCTTCGCAGATCGGTATAAGGTGTCTCGATGTGTCGGGTTTTAGGCTACAAATTGCTATGTCGCAGATTTGCGTACGACGAATAGAAGCGGAGTTATAGTTGTTTATATCTGTCAGGCCATGAATCACCATTGACGGCCGGATTGCCTTCCACTCGAAACGATCGATGTTTGACGAAACTATGCAAGTTCTTCGCAGATCGGTATAAGGTGGGTCGATGTGTCGTGTTTTAAGCTACAAATTGCTATGTCGCAGATTTGCATACGACGAATAGAGGCGGAGTTATAGTTGTTTATATCTGTGAGGCCATGAATCACCATTGACGTCAGGATTGCCTACCACTCGGAACGATCGACGTTTGACGAAACTATGCAAGTTCTTCGCAGATCGGTATAAGATGGGTCGATCTGTCGTGTTTTAAGCTACAAATTGCTATGTCGCAGATTCGCGTACTACGAATAGAAGTGGAGTTATAGTTGATTATATCTGTCAGGCCATGAATCACCATTGACGGCCGGATTGCCTTCCACTCGAAACGATCGATGTTTGACGAAACTATGCAAGTTCGTCGCAGATCGGTATAAGGTGGGTCGTTGGTCCGTGTTTTAAGCTACAAGTTGCTATGTCGCAGATTTGCATACGACGAATAGAAGCGGAGTTATCGATGTTTATATCTGTGAGGCCATGAATCACCATTGACGACAGGATTGCCTACCACTCGTAACGATCGACGTTTGACGAAACTATGCAAGTTCTTCGCAGATCGGTATAAGGTGGGTCGATGTGTCGTGTTTTAACCTACAAATTGCTATGTCGCAGATTCGCATACGACGAATAGAAGCGGAGTTATAGTTGTTTATATCTGTGAGGTTATGAATCATCATTGACGGCCGGAATGCCTATCACTCGAAACGATCGATGTTTGACGAGACTATGCAAGTTCTTCGCAGATCGGTATAAGATGGGTCGATCTGTCGTGTTTTAAGCTACAAATTGCTATGTCGCAGATTCGCGTACTACGAATAGAAGTGGAGTTATAGTTGATTATATCTGTCAGGCCATGAATCACCATTGACGGCCGGATTGCCTTCCACTCGAAACGATCGATGTTTGACGAAACTATGCAAGTTCGTCGCAGATCGGTATAAGGTGGGTCGTTGGTCCGTGTTTTAAGCTACAAGTTGCTATGTCGCAGATTTGCATACGACGAATAGAAGCGGAGTTATCGATGTTTATATCTGTGAGGCCATGAATCACCATTGACGACAGGATTGCCTACCACTCGGAACGATCGACGTTTGACGAAACTATGCAAGTTCTTCGCAGATCGGTATAAGGTGGGTCGATGTGTCGTGTTTTAACCTACAAATTGCTATGTCGCAGATTCGCTTACGACGAATAGAAGCGGAGTTATAGTTGTTTATATCTGTGAGGTCATGAATCATCATTGACGGCCGGAATGCCTATCACTCGAAACGATCGATGTTTGACGAAACTATGCAAGTTCGTCGCAGATCGGTATAAGGTGGGTCGTTGGGCCGTGTTTTAAGCTACAAATTGCTATGCCGCAGATTCGCATACGACGAATAGAAACGGAGTTATCGAAGTTTATATCTGTGAGGCCATGAATCACCATTGACGACAGGGTTGCCTACCACTCGGAACGATCGACGTTTGACGAAACTATGCAAGTTCTTCGCAGATCGGTATAAGGTGGGTCGATGTGTCGTGTTTTAACCTACAAATTGCTATGTCGCAGATTCGCATACGGCGAATAGAAGTGGAGTTGGCCATTAATCACCATTGACGACCGGATTGCCTACCACTCGAAACGATCGATGTTTGGCGAAACTATGTAAGTTCGTTGCAGATCGGTATAAGGTGGGTCGTTGGGCCGTGTTTTAAGCTACAAATTGCTATGCCGCAGATTCGCATACGACGAATAGAAGCGGAGTTATCGATGTTTATATCTGTGAGGCCATGAATCACCATTGACGACAGGCTTGCCTACCACTCGGAACGATCGACGTTTGACGAAACTATGCAAGTTCTTCGCAGATATGGATAAGGTGGGTCGATGTGTCGTGTTTTAACCTACAAATTGCTATGTCGCAGATTCGCATACGACGAATAGAAGCGGAGTTATAGTTGTTTATATGTATCAGGCCATGAAGCACCATTGACGACCGGATTGCTTTCCACTCGAAACGACCGATGTTTGACGAAACTATTCAAGTTCGTCGCAGATCGGTATAAGGTGGCTCGATGTGTCGTGTTTTAGGCTACATATTGCTATGTCGCAGATTCGCATGCGACGAATAGAAGCGGAGTTATAGTTGTTTATATCTGTGAGGTCATGAATCATCATTGACGGCCGGAATGCCTATCACTCGAAACGATCGATGTTTGACGAAACTATGCAAGTTCGTCGCAGATCGGTATAAGGTGGGTCGATGTGTCGTGCTTTAAGCTACAAGTTGCTATGTCGCAGAATTGCATACGACGAATAGAAGCGGAGTTATCGATGTTTATATCTGTGAGGTCATGAATCATCATTGACGGCCAGAATGCCTACCACTCGAAACGATCGATGTTTGACGAAACTATGCAAGTTCGTCGCAGATCGGTATAAGGTGGGTCGATGTGTCGTGCTTTAAGCTACAAATTGCTATGTCGCAGAATTGCATACGACGAATAGAAGCGGAGTTATCGATGTTTATATCTGTGAGGCCATGAATCACCATCGACGGCCGGATTGCCTACCACTCGGAACGATCGACGTTTGACGAAACTATGCAACTTCTTCGCAGATCGGCATAAGGTGGCTCGATGTGTCGTGTTTTATGCTACAAATTGCTATGTCGCAGATTTGCGTACGACGAATAGAAGCGGAGTTATAGTTGTTTATATCTGTCAGGCCGTGAATCACCATTGACGGCCGGATTCTCTACCACTCGAAACGATCGATGTTTGACGAAACTATGCAAGTTCTTCACAGATCGGTATAAGGTGGGTCGATGTGTCGTGTTTTAACCTACAAATTGCTATGTCGCAGATTCGCATACGACGAATAGAAGCGGAGTTATAGTTGTTTATATGTGTCAGGCCATGAATCACCATTGACGACCGGATTGCTTTCCACTTGAAACGACCGATGTTTGACGAAACTATGCAAGTTCGTCGCAGATCGGTATAAGGTGGCTCGATGTGTCGTGTTTTAGGCTACAAATTGCTATGTCGCAGATTTGCATACGACGAATAGAAGCGGAGTTATAGTTGTTTATATATGTGAGGCCATGAATCACCATTGACGGCAGGATTGCCTACCACTCGGAACGATCGACGTTTGATGAAACTATGCAAGTTCGTCGCAGATCGGTATAAGGTGGGTCGATGTGTCGTGCTTTAAGCTACAAATTGCTATGTCGCAGATTTGCATACGATGAATAGAAGCGGAGTTATAGTTCTTTATATCTGTGAGGTCATGAATCATCATTGACGGCCGGAATGCCTATCACTCGAAACGATCGATGTTTGACGAAACTATGCAAGTTCGTCGCAGATCGGTATAAGGTGGGTCGTTGGGCCGTGTTTTAAGCTACAAATTGCTATGCCGCAGATTCGCATACGACGAATAGAAACGGAGTTATCGAAGTTTATATCTGTGAGGCCATGAATCACCATTGACGACAGGGTTGCCTACCACTCGGAACGATCGACGTTTGACGAAACTATGCAAGTTCTTCGCAGATCGGTATAAGGTGGGTCGATGTGTCGTGTTTTAACCTACAAATTGCTATGTCGCAGATTCGCATACGACGAATAGAAGTGGAGTTATAGTTGTTTATATCTGTGAGGCCATTAATCACCATTGACGACCGGATTGCCTACCACTCGAAACGATCGATGTTTGGCGAAACTATGTAAGTTCGTTGCAGATCGGTATAAGGTGGGTCGTTGGGCCGTGTTTTAAGCTACAAATTGCTATGCCGCAGATTCGCATACGACGAATAGAAGCGGAGTTATCGATGTTTATATCTGTGAGGCCATGAATCACCATTGACGACAGGCTTGCCTACCACTCGGAACGATCGACGTTTGACGAAACTATGCAAGTTCTTCGCAGATATGGATAAGGTGGGTCGATGTGTCGTGTTTTAACCTACAAATTGCTATGTCGCAGATTCGCATACGACGAATAGAAGCGGAGTTATAGTTGTTTATATGTATCAGGCCATGAAGCACCATTGACGACCGGATTGCTTTCCACTCGAAACGACCGATGTTTGACGAAACTATTCAAGTTCGTCGCAGATCGGTATAAGGTGGGTCGATGTGTCGTGTTTTAAGCTACATATTGCTATGTCGCAGATTCGCATGCGACGAATAGAAGCGGAGTTATAGTTGTTTATATCTGTGAGGTCATGAATCATCATTGACGGCCGGAATGCCTATCACTCGAAACGATCGATGTTTGACGAAACTATGCAAGTTCGTCGCAGATCGGTATAAGGTGGGTCGATGTGTCGTGCTTTAAGCTACAAGTTGCTATGTCGCAGAATTGCATACGACGAATAGAAGCGGAGTTATCGATGTTTATATCTGTGAGGTCATGAATCATCATTGACGGCCAGAATGCCTACCACTCGAAACGATCGATGTTTGACGAAACTATGCAAGTTCGTCGCAGATCGGTATAAGGTGGGTCGATGTGTCGTGCTTTAAGCTACAAATTGCTATGTCGCAGAATTGCATACGACGAATAGAAGCGGAGTTATCGATGTTTATATCTGTGAGGCCATGAATCACCATCGACGGCCGGATTGCCTACCACTCGGAACGATCGACGTTTGACGAAACTATGCAACTTCTTCGCAGATCGGCATAAGGTGGCTCGATGTGTCGTGTTTTAGGCTACATATTGCTATGTCGCAGATTTGCGTACGACGAATAGAAGCGGAGTTATAGTTGTTTATATCTGTCAGGCCGTGAATCACCATTGACGGCCGGATTCCCTACCACTCGAAACGATCGATGTTTGACGAAACTATGCAAGTTCTTCACAGATCGGTATAAGGTGGGTCGATGTGTCGTGTTTTAACCTACAAATTGCTATGTCGCAGATTCGCATACGACGAATAGAAGCGGAGTTATAGTTGTTTATATGTGTCAGGCCATGAATCACCATTGACGACCGGATTGCTTTCCACTTGAAACGACCGATGTTTGACGAAACTATGCAAGTTCGTCGCAGATCGGTATAAGGTGGCTCGATGTGTCGTGTTTTAGGCTACAAATTGCTATGTCGCAGATTTGCATACGACGAATAGAAGCGGAGTTATAGTTGTTTATATATGTGAGGCCATGAATCACCATTGACGGCAGGATTGCCTACCACTCGGAACGATCGACGTTTGATGAAACTATGCAAGTTCGTCGCAGATCGGTATAAGGTGGGTCGATGTGTCGTGCTTTAAGCTACAAATTGCTATGTCGCAGATTTGCATACGATGAATAGAAGCGGAGTTATAGTTCTTTATATCTGTGAGGTCATGAATCATCATTGACGGCCGGAATGCCTACCACTCGAAACGATCGATGTTTGACGAAACTATGCAAGTTCGTCGCAGATCGGTATAAGGTGGGTCGATGTGTCGTGTTTTAACCTACAAATTGCTATGTCGCAGATTCGCATACTACGAATAGAAGCGGAGTTATAGTTGTTTGTATGTGTCAGGCCATGAATCACCATTGACGACCGGATTGCTTTCCACTTGAAACGACCGATGTTTGACGAAACTATGCAAGTTCGTCGCAGATCGGTATAAGGTGGCTCGATTTGTCGTGTTTTAGGCTACAAATTGCTATGTCGCAGATTTGCACACGACGAATAGAAGCGGAATTGTAGTTGTTTATATCTGTGAGGTCATGAATCATCATTGACGGCCAGAATGCATACCACTCGAAACGATCGATGTTTGACGAAACTATGCAAGTACGTCGCAGATCGGTATAAGGTGGGTCGTTGGTCCATGTTTTAAGCTACAAGTTGCTGTGTCGCAGATTCGCATACGACGAATAGAAGCGGAGTTATCGATGTTTATATCTGTGAGGCCATTAATCACCATTGACGACAGGATTGCCTACCACTCGGAACGATCGACGTTTGACGAAACTATGCAAGTTCTTCGCAAATCGGTATAAGGTGTCTCGATGTGTCGGGTTTTAGGCTACAAATTGCTATGTCGCAGATTTGCGTACGACGAATAGAAGCGGAGTTATATTTGTTTATATCTGTCAGGCCATGAATCACCATTGACGGCCGGATTGCCTTCCACTCGAAACGATCGATGTTTGACGAAACTATGCAAGTTCTTCGCAGATCGGTATAAGGTGGGTCGATGTGTCGTGTTTTAAGCTACAAATTGCTATGTCGCAGATTTGCATACGACGAATAGAGGCGGAGTTATAGTTGTTTATATCTGTGAGGCCATGAATCACCATTGACGTCAGGATTGCCTACCACTCGGAACGATCGACGTTTGACGAAACTATGCAAGTTCTTCGCAGATCGGTATAAGATGGGTCGATCTGTCGTGTTTTAAGCTACAAATTGCTATGTCGCAGATTCGCGTACTACGAATAGAAGTGGAGTTATAGTTGATTATATCTGTCAGGCCATGAATCACCATTGACGGCCGGATTGCCTTCCACTCGAAACGATCGATGTTTGACGAAACTATGCAAGTTCGTCGCAGATCGGTATAAGGTGGGTCGTTGGTCCGTGTTTTAAGCTACAAGTTGCTATGTCGCAGATTTGCATACGACGAATAGAAGCGGAGTTATCGATGTTTATATCTGTGAGGCCATGAATCACCATTGACGACAGGATTGCCTACCACTCGTAACGATCGACGTTTGACGAAACTATGCAAGTTCTTCGCAGATCGGTATAAGGTGGGTCGATGTGTCGTGTTTTAACCTACAAATTGCTATGTCGCAGATTCGCATACGACGAATAGAAGCGGAGTTATAGTTGTTTATATCTGTGAGGTTATGAATCATCATTGACGGCCGGAATGCCTATCACTCGAAACGATCGATGTTTGACGAAACTATGCAAGTTCTTCGCAGATCGGTATAAGATGGGTCGATCTGTCGTGTTTTAAGCTACAAATTGCTATGTCGCAGATTCGCGTACTACGAATAGAAGTGGAGTTATAGTTGATTATATCTGTCAGGCCATGAATCACCATTGACGGCCGGATTGCCTTCCACTCGAAACGATCGATGTTTGACGAAACTATGCAAGTTCGTCGCAGATCGGTATAAGGTGGGTCGTTGGTCCGTGTTTTAAGCTACAAGTTGCTATGTCGCAGATTTGCATACGACGAATAGAAGCGGAGTTATCGATGTTTATATCTGTGAGGCCATGAATCACCATTGACGACAGGATTGCCTACCACTCGGAACGATCGACGTTTGACGAAACTATGCAAGTTCTTCGCAGATCGGTATAAGGTGGGTCGATGTGTCGTGTTTTAACCTACAAATTGCTATGTCGCAGATTCGCTTACGACGAATAGAAGCGGAGTTATAGTTGTTTATATCTGTGAGGTCATGAATCATCATTGACGGCCGGAATGCCTATCACTCGAAACGATCGATGTTTGACGAAACTATGCAAGTTCGTCGCAGATCGGTATAAGGTGGGTCGTTGGGCCGTGTTTTAAGCTACAAATTGCTATGCCGCAGATTCGCATACGACGAATAGAAACGGAGTTATCGAAGTTTATATCTGTGAGGCCATGAATCACCATTGACGACAGGGTTGCCTACCACTCGGAACGATCGACGTTTGACGAAACTATGCAAGTTCTTCGCAGATCGGTATAAGGTGGGTCGATGTGTCGTGTTTTAACCTACAAATTGCTATGTCGCAGATTCGCATACGACGAATAGAAGTGGAGTTATAGTTGTTTATATCTGTGAGGCCATTAATCACCATTGACGACCGGATTGCCTACCACTCGAAACGATCGATGTTTGGCGAAACTATGTAAGTTCGTTGCAGATCGGTATAAGGTGGGTCGTTGGGCCGTGTTTTAAGCTACAAATTGCTATGCCGCAGATTCGCATACGACGAATAGAAGCGGAGTTATCGATGTTTATATCTGTGAGGCCATGAATCACCATTGACGACAGGCTTGCCTACCACTCGGAACGATCGACGTTTGACGAAACTATGCAAGTTCTTCGCAGATATGGATAAGGTGGGTCGATGTGTCGTGTTTTAACCTACAAATTGCTATGTCGCAGATTCGCATACGACGAATAGAAGCGGAGTTATAGTTGTTTATATGTATCAGGCCATGAAGCACCATTGACGACCGGATTGCTTTCCACTCGAAACGACCGATGTTTGACGAAACTATTCAAGTTCGTCGCAGATCGGTATAAGGTGGCTCGATGTGTCGTGTTTTAGGCTACATATTGCTATGTCGCAGATTCGCATGCGACGAATAGAAGCGGAGTTATAGTTGTTTATATCTGTGAGGTCATGAATCATCATTGACGGCCGGAATGCCTATCACTCGAAACGATCGATGTTTGACGAAACTATGCAAGTTCGTCGCAGATCGGTATAAGGTGGGTCGATGTGTCGTGCTTTAAGCTACAAGTTGCTATGTCGCAGATTTGCATACGACGAATAGAAGCGGAGTTATCGATGTTTATATCTGTGAGGTCATGAATCATCATTGACGGCCAGAATGCCTACCACTCGAAACGATCGATGTTTGACGAAACTATGCAAGTTCGTCGCAGATCGGTATAAGGTGGGTCGATGTGTCGTGCTTTAAGCTACAAATTGCTATGTCGCAGAATTGCATACGACGAATAGAAGCGGAGTTATCGATGTTTATATCTGTGAGGCCATGAATCACCATCGACGGCCGGATTGCCTACCACTCGGAACGATCGACGTTTGACGAAACTATGCAACTTCTTCGCAGATCGGCATAAGGTGGCTCGATGTGTCGTGTTTTAGGCTACATATTGCTATGTCGCAGATTTGCGTACGACGAATAGAAGCGGAGTTATAGTTGTTTATATCTGTCAGGCCGTGAATCACCATTGACGGCCGGATTCCCTACCACTCGAAACGATCGATGTTTGACGAAACTATGCAAGTTCTTAACAGATCGGTATAAGGTGGGTCGATGTGTCGTGTTTTAACCTACAAATTGCTATGTCGCAGATTCGCATACGACGAATAGAAGCGGAGTTATAGTTGTTTATATGTGTCAGGCCATGAATCACCATTGACGACCGGATTGCTTTCCACTTGAAACGACCGATGTTTGACGAAACTATGCAAGTTCGTCGCAGATCGGTATAAGGTGGCTCGATGTGTCGTGTTTTAGGCTACAAATTGCTATGTCGCAGATTTGCATACGACGAATAGAAGCGGAGTTATAGTTGTTTATATCTGTGAGGTCATGAATCATCATTGACGGCCAGAATGCCTACCACTCGAAACGATCGATGTTTGACGAAACTATGCAAGTTCGTCGCAGATCGGTATATGGTGGGTCGATGTGTCGTGCTTTAAGCTACAATTTGCTTTGTCGCAGATTTGCATACGACGAATAGAAGCGGAGTAATAGTTGTTTATATCTGTGAGGCCATGAATCACCATTGACGACCGGATTGCCTACCACTCGAAACGATCGATGTTTGACGAAACTATGCAAGTTCGTCGCAGATCGGTATAAGGTGGGTCGATGTGTCGTGCTTTAAGCTACAAATTGCTATGTCGCAGATTCGCATACGACGAATAGAAGTGGAGTTATAGTTGTTTATATCTGTGAGGCCATTAATCACCATTGACGACCGGATTGCCTACCACTCGAAACGATCGATGTTTGACGAAACTATGCAAGTTCGTTGCAGATCGGTATAAGGTGGGTCGTTCGGCCGTGTTTTAAGCTACAAGTTGCTATGCCGCAGATTCGCATACGACGAATAGAAGCAGAGTTATCGGTGTTTATATCTGTGAGGCCATGAATCACCATTGACGACAGGATTGCCTACCACTCGGAACGATCGACGTTTGACGAAACTATGCAAATTCTTCGCAGATCGGTATAAGATGGGTCGATGTGTCGTGTTTTAACCTACAAATTGCTATGTCGCAGATTCGCATACGGCGAATAGAAGTGGAGTTATAGTTGTTTATATGTGTCAGGCCATGAATCACCATCGACGGCCGGATTGCCTACCACTCGGAACGATCGACGTTTGACGAATCTATGCAAGTTCTTCGCAGATCGGTATAAGGTGGCTCGATGTGTCGTGTTTTAGGCTACAAATTGCTATGTCGCAGATTTGCGTACGTCGAATAGAAGCGGAGTTATAGTTGTTTATATCTGTGAGGTCATGAATCATCATTGACAGCCAGAATGCCTACCACTCGAAACGATCGATGTTTGACGAAACTATGCAAGTTCGTCGCAGATCGGTATAAGGTGGGTCGATGTGTCGTGTTTTAACCCACAAATTGCTATGTCGCAGATTCCCATACGACGAATAGAAGCGGAGTTATAGTTGTTTATATGTGTCAGGCCATGAATCACCATTGACGACCGGATTGCTTTCCACTTGAAACGACCGATGTTTGACGAAACTATGCAAGTTCGTCGCAGATCGGTATAAGGTGGCTCGATGTGTCGTGTTTTAGGCTACAAATTGCTATGTCGCAGATTTGCATACGACGAATAGAAGCGGAATTGTAGTTGTTTATATCTGTGAGGTCATGAATCATCATTGACGGCCAGAATGCCTACCACTCGAAACGATCGATGTTTGACGAAACTATGCAAGTTCGTCGCAGATCGGTATAAGGTGGGTCGATGTGTCGGGCTTTAAGCTACAAATTGCTATGTCGCAGATTTGCATACGACGAATAGAAGCGGAGTTATAGTTGTTTATATCTGTGAGGTCATGAATCATCATTGACGGCCGGAATGCCTACCACTCGAAACGATCGATGTTTGACGAAACTATGCAAGTTCGTCGCAGATCCGTATAAGGTGGGTCGATGTGTCGTGCTTTAAGCTACAAATTGCTATGTCGCAGATTTGCATACGACGAATAGAAGCGGAGTAATAGTTGTTTATATCTGTGAGGCCATGAATCACCATTGACGACCGGATTGCCTACCACTCGAAACGATCGACGTTTGCCGAAACTATGCAAGTTCGTCGCAGATCGGTATAAGGTGGGTCGTTGGGCCGTGTTTTAAGCTACAAGTTGCTATGTCGCAGATTCGCATACGACGAATAGAAGTGGAGTTATAGTTGTTTATATCTGTGAGGCCATTAATCACCATTGACGGCCGGATTGCCTTCCACTCGAAACGATCGATGTTTGACGAAACTATGCAAGTTCGTCGCAGATCGGTATAAGGTGGGTCGTTGGTCCGTGTTTTAAGCTACAAGTTGCTATGTCGCAGATTTGCATACGACGAATAGAAGCGGAGTTATCGATGTTTATATCTGTGAGGCCATGAATCACCATTGACGACAGGATTGCCTACCACTCGGAACGATCGACGTTTGACGAAACTATGCAAGTTCTTCGCAGATCGGTATAAGGTGGGTCGATGTGTCGTGTTTTAACCTACAAATTGCTATGTCGCAGATTCGCTTACGACGAATAGAAGCGGAGTTATAGTTGTTTATATCTGTGAGGTCATGAATCATCATTGACGGCCGGAATGCCTATCACTCGAAACGATCGATGTTTGACGAAACTATGCAAGTTCGTCGCAGATCGGTATAAGGTGGGTCGTTGGGCCGTGTTTTAAGCTACAAATTGCTATGCCGCAGATTCGCATACGACGAATAGAAACGGAGTTATCGAAGTTTATATCTGTGAGGCCATGAATCACCATTGACGACAGGGTTGCCTACCACTCGGAACGATCGACGTTTGACGAAACTATGCAAGTTCTTCGCAGATCGGTATAAGGTGGGTCGATGTGTCGTGTTTTAACCTACAAATTGCTATGTCGCAGATTCGCATACGACGAATAGAAGTGGAGTTATAGTTGTTTATATCTGTGAGGCCATTAATCACCATTGACGACCGGATTGCCTACGACTCGAAACGATCGATGTTTGGCGAAACTATGTAAGTTCGTTGCAGATCGGTATAAGGTGGGTCGTTGGGCCGTGTTTTAAGCTACAAATTGCTATGCCGCAGATTCGCATACGACGAATAGAAGCGGAGTTATCGATGTTTATATCTGTGAGGCCATGAATCACCATTGACGACAGGCTTGCCTACCACTCGGAACGATCGACGTTTGACGAAACTATGCAAGTTCTTCGCAGATATGGATAAGGTGGGTCGATGTGTCGTGTTTTAACCTACAAATTGCTATGTCGCAGATTCGCATACGACGAATAGAAGCGGAGTTATAGTTGTTTATATGTGTCAGGCCATGAAGCACCATTGACGACCGGATTGCTTTCCACTCGAAACGACCGATGTTTGACGAAACTATTCAAGTTCGTCGCAGATCGGTATAAGGTGGCTCGATGTGTCGTGTTTTAGGCTACATATTGCTATGTCGCAGATTCGCATGCGACGAATAGAAGCGGAGTTATAGTTGTTTATATCTGTGAGGTCATGAATCATCATTGACGGCCGGAATGCCTATCACTCGAAACGATCGATGTTTGACGAAACTATGCAAGTTCGTCGCAGATCGGTATAAGGTGGGTCGATGTGTCGTGCTTTAAGCTACAAGTTGCTATGTCGCAGAATTGCATACGACGAATAGAAGCGGAGTTATCGATGTTTATATCTGTGAGGTCATGAATCATCATTGACGGCCAGAATGCCTACCACTCGAAACGATCGATGTTTGACGAAACTATGCAAGTTCGTCGCAGATCGGTATAAGGTGGGTCGATGTGTCGTGCTTTAAGCTACAAATTGCTATGTCGCAGAATTGCATACGACGAATAGAAGCGGAGTTATCGATGTTTATATCTGTGAGGCCATGAATCACCATCGACGGCCGGATTGCCTACCACTCGGAACGATCGACGTTTGACGAAACTATGCAACTTCTTCGCAGATCGGCATAAGGTGGCTCGATGTGTCGTGTTTTAGGCTACATATTGCTATGTCGCAGATTTGCGTACGACGAATAGAAGCGGAGTTATAGTTGTTTATATCTGTCAGGCCGTGAATCACCATTGACGGCCGGATTCCCTACCACTCGAAACGATCGATGTTTGACGAAACTATGCAAGTTCTTCACAGATCGGTATAAGGTGGGTCGATGTGTCGTGTTTTAACCTACAAATTGCTATGTCGCAGATTCGCATACGACGAATAGAAGCGGAGTTATAGTTGTTTATATGTGTCAGGCCATGAATCACCATTGACGACCGGATTGCTTTCCACTTGAAACGACCGATGTTTGACGAAACTATGCAAGTTCGTCGCAGATCGGTATAAGGTGGCTCGATGTGTCGTGTTTTAGGCTACAAATTGCTATGTCGCAGATTTGCATACGACGAATAGAAGCGGAGTTATAGTTGTTTATATCTGTGAGGTCATGAATCATCATTGACGGCCAGAATGCCTACCACTCGAAACGATCGATGTTTGACGAAACTATGCAAGTTCGTCGCAGATCGGTATATGGTGGGTCGATGTGTCGTGCTTTAAGCTACAATTTGCTTTGTCGCAGATTTGCATACGACGAATAGAAGCGGAGTAATAGTTGTTTATATCTGTGAGGCCATGAATCACCATTGACGACCGGATTGCCTACCACTCGAAACGATCGATGTTTGACGAAACTATGCAAGTTCGTCGCAGATCGGTATAAGGTGGGTCGATGTGTCGTGCTTTAAGCTACAAATTGCTATGTCGCAGATTCGCATACGACGAATAGAAGTGGAGTTATAGTTGTTTATATCTGTGAGGCCATTAATCACCATTGACGACCGGATTGCCTACCACTCGAAACGATCGATGTTTGACGAAACTATGCAAGTTCGTTGCAGATCGGTATAAGGTGGGTCGTTCGGCCGTGTTTTAAGCTACAAGTTGCTATGCCGCAGATTCGCATACGACGAATAGAAGCAGAGTTATCGGTGTTTATATCTGTGAGGCCATGAATCACCATTGACGACAGGATTGCCTACCACTCGGAACGATCGACGTTTGACGAAACTATGCAAATTCTTCGCAGATCGGTATAAGGTGGGTCGATGTGTCGTGTTTTAACCTACAAATTGCTATGTCGCAGATTCGCATACGGCGAATAGAAGTGGAGTTATAGTTGTTTATATGTGTCAGGCCATGAATCACCATCGACGGCCGGATTGCCTACCACTCGGAACGATCGACGTTTGACGAATCTATGCAAGTTCTTCGCAGATCGGTATAAGGTGGCTCGATGTGTCGTGTTTTAGGCTACAAATTGCTATGTCGCAGATTTGCGTACGTCGAATAGAAGCGGAGTTATAGTTGTTTATATCTGTGAGGTCATGAATCATCATTGACAGCCAGAATGCCTACCACTCGAAACGATCGATGTTTGACGAAACTATGCAAGTTCGTCGCAGATCGGTATAAGGTGGGTCGATGTGTCGTGTTTTAACCCACAAATTGCTATGTCGCAGATTCCCATACGACGAATAGAAGCGGAGTTATAGTTGTTTATATGTGTCAGGCCATGAATCACCATTGACGACCGGATTGCTTTCCACTTGAAACGACCGATGTTTGACGAAACTATGCAAGTTCGTCGCAGATCGGTATAAGGTGGCTCGATGTGTCGTGTTTTAGGCTACAAATTGCTATGTCGCAGATTTGCATACGACGAATAGAAGCGGAATTGTAGTTGTTTATATCTGTGAGGTCATGAATCATCATTGACGGCCAGAATGCCTACCACTCGAAACGATCGATGTTTGACGAAACTATGCAAGTTCGTCGCAGATCGGTATAAGGTGGGTCGATGTGTCGGGCTTTAAGCTACAAATTGCTATGTCGCAGATTTGCATACGACGAATAGAAGCGGAGTTATAGTTGTTTATATCTGTGAGGTCATGAATCATCATTGACGGCCGGAATGCCTACCACTCGAAACGATCGATGTTTGACGAAACTATGCAAGTTCGTCGCAGATCCGTATAAGGTGGGTCGATGTGTCGTGCTTTAAGCTACAAATTGCTATGTCGCAGATTTGCATACGACGAATAGAAGCGGAGTAATAGTTGTTTATATCTGTGAGGCCATGAATCACCATTGACGACCGGATTGCCTACCACTCGAAACGATCGACGTTTGCCGAAACTATGCAAGTTCGTCGCAGATCGGTATAAGGTGGGTCGTTGGGCCGTGTTTTAAGCTACAAGTTGCTATGTCGCAGATTCGCATACGACGAATAGAAGTGGAGTTATAGTTGTTTATATCTGTGAGGCCATTAATCACCATTGACAACGGATTACCTACCACTCGAAACGATCGATGTTTGACGAAACTATGCAAGTTCGTTGCAGATCGGTATAAGGTGGGTCGTTGGGCTGTGTTTTAAGCTACAAATTGCTATGCCGCAGATTCGCATACGACGAATAGAATCGGAGTTATCGATGTTTATATCTGTGAGGCCATGAATCACCATTGACGACAGGATTGCCTACCACTCGGAACGATCGACGTTTGACGAAACTATGCAAGTTCTTCGCAGATCGGTATAAGGTGGCTCGATGTGTCGTGTTTTAGGCTACAAATTGCTATGTCGCAGATTTGCATACGACGAATAGAAGCGGAGTTGTAGTTGTTTATATCTGTGAGGTCATGAATCATCATTGACGGCCAGAATGCCTACCACTCGAAACGACCGATGTTTGACGAAACTATGCAAGTTCGTCGCAGATCGATATAAGGTGGGTCGATGTGTCGTGCTTTAAGCTACAAATTGCTATGTCGCAGATTTGCATACGACGAATAGAAGCGGAGTTATAGTTGTTTATATCTGTGAGGTCATGAATCATCATTGACGGCCGGAATGCCTACCACTCGAAACGATCGATGTTTGACGAAACTATGCACGTTCGTCGCAGATCGGTATAAGGTGGGTCGATGTGTCGTGCTTTAAGCTACAAATTGCTATGTCGCAGATTTGCATACGACGAATAGAAGCGGAGTAATAGTTGTTTATATCTGTGAGGCCATGAATCGCCATTGACGACCGGATTGCCTACCACTCGAAACGATCGATGTTTGACGAAACTATGCAAGTTCGTCGCAGATCGGTATAAGGTGGGTCGATGTGTCGGGCTTTAAGCTACAAATTGCTATGTCGCAGATTTGCATACGACGAATAGAAGCGGAGTTATAGTTGTTTATATCTGTGAGGTCATGAATCATCATTGACGGCCGGAATGCCTACCACTCGAAACGATCGATGTTTGACGAAACTATGCAAGTTCGTCGCAGATCCGTATAAGGTGGGTCGATGTGTCGTGCTTTAAGCTACAAATTGCTATGTCGCAGATTTGCATACGACGAATAGAAGCGGAGTAATAGTTGTTTATATCTGTGAGGCCATGAATCACCATTGACGACCGGATTGCCTACCACTCGAAACGATCGACGTTTGCCGAAACTATGCAAGTTCGTCGCAGATCGGTATAAGGTGGGTCGTTGGGCCGTGTTTTAAGCTACAAGTTGCTATGTCGCAGATTCGCATACGACGAATAGAAGTGGAGTTATAGTTGTTTATATCTGTGAGGCCATTAATCACCATTGACAACGGATTACCTACCACTCGAAACGATCGATGTTTGACGAAACTATGCAAGTTCGTTGCAGATCGGTATAAGGTGGGTCGTTGGGCTGTGTTTTAAGCTACAAATTGCTATGCCGCAGATTCGCATACGACGAATAGAATCGGAGTTATCGATGTTTATATCTGTGAGGCCATGAATCACCATTGACGACAGGATTGCCTACCACTCGGAACGATCGACGTTTGACGAAACTATGCAAGTTCTTCGCAGATCGGTATAAGGTGGCTCGATGTGTCGTGTTTTAGGCTACAAATTGCTATGTCGCAGATTTGCATACGACGAATAGAAGCGGAGTTGTAGTTGTTTATATCTGTGAGGTCATGAATCATCATTGACGGCCAGAATGCCTACCACTCGAAACGACCGATGTTTGACGAAACTATGCAAGTTCGTCGCAGATCGATATAAGGTGGGTCGATGTGTCGTGCTTTAAGCTACAAATTGCTATGTCGCAGATTTGCATACGACGAATAGAAGCGGAGTTATAGTTGTTTATATCTGTGAGGTCATGAATCATCATTGACGGCCGGAATGCCTACCACTCGAAACGATCGATGTTTGACGAAACTATGCACGTTCGTCGCAGATCGGTATAAGGTGGGTCGATGTGTCGTGCTTTAAGCTACAAATTGCTATGTCGCAGATTTGCATACGACGAATAGAAGCGGAGTAATAGTTGTTTATATCTGTGAGGCCATGAATCGCCATTGACGACCGGATTGCCTACCACTCGAAACGATCGATGTTTGACGAAACTATGCAAGTTCGTTGCAGATCGGCATAAGGTGGGTCGTTGGGCCGTGTTTTAAGCTACAAATCGCTATGCCGCAGATTCGCATACGACGAATAGAAGCGGAGTTATCGATGTTTATATCTGTGAGGCCATGAATCACCATTGACGACAGGATTGCCTACCACTCGGAACGATCGACGTTTGACGAAACTATGCAAGTTCTTCGCAGATCGGTATAAGGTGGGTCGATGTGTCATGTTTTAAGCTACAAATTGCTATGTCGCAGATTTGCATACGACGAATAGAGGCGGAGTTATAGTTGTTTATATCTGTGAGGCCATGAATCACCATTGACGGCAGGATTGCCTACCACTCGGAACAATCGACGTTTGACGAAACTATGCAAGTTCGTCGCAGATCGGTATAAGGTGGGTCGTTGGGCCGTGTTTTAAGCTACAAGTTGCTATGTCGCAGATTCGCATACGTCGAATAGAAGTGGAGTTATAGTTGTTTATATCTGTGAGGCCATTAATCACCATTGACGACCGGATTACCTACCACTCGAAACGATCGATGTTTGACGAAACTATGCAAGTTCGTTGCAGATCGGTATAAGGTGGTTCGTTCGGCCGTATTTAAGCTACAAATTGCTATGCCGCAGATTCGCATACGACGAATAGAAGCGGAGTTATCGATGTTTATATCTGTGAGGCCATGAATCACCATTGACGACAGGATTGCCTACCACTCGGAACGATCGACGTTTGACGAAACTATGCAAGTTCTTCGCAGATCGGTATAAGATGGGTCGATGTGTTGCGTTTTAAGCTACAAATTGCTATGTCGCAGATTCGCGTACTACGAATAGAAGTGGAGTTATAGTTGTTTATATCTGTCAGGCCATGAATCACCATTGACGGCCGGATTGCCTTCCACTCGAAACGATCGATGTTTGACGAAATTATGCAAGTTCGTCGCAGATCGGTATAAGGTGGGTCGTTGGTCCATGTTTTAAGCTACAAGTTGCTGTGTCGCAGATTCGCATACGACGAATAGAAGCGGAGTTATCGATGTTTATATCTGTGAGGCCATTAATCACCATTGACGACAGGATTGCCTATCACTCGAAACGATCGATGTTTGACGAAACTATGCAAGTTCTTCGCAGGTCGGTATAAGGTGGGTCGAAGTGTCGTGTTTTAGGCTACAAATTGCTACGTCGCAGATTTGCATACGACGAATAGAAGCGGAGTTGTTGTTGTTTATATCTGTGAGGTCATGAATCATCATTGACGGCCAGAATGCCTACCACTCGTAACGATCGACGTTTGACGAAACTATGCAAGTTCTTCGCAGATCGGTATAAGATGGGTCGTTGGGCCGTGTTTTAAGCTACAAGTTGCTATGTCGCAGATTCGCATACGTCGAATAGAAGTGGAGTTATAGTTGTTTATATCTGTGAGGCCATTAATCACCATTGACGACCGGATTACCTACCACTCGAAACGATCGATGTTTGACGAAACTATGCAAGTTCGTTGCAGATCGGTATAAGGTGGTTCGTTCGGCCGTATTTAAGCTACAAATTGCTATGCCGCAGATTCGCATACGACGAATAGAAGCGGAGTTATCGATGTTTATATCTGTGAGGCCATGAATCACCATTGACGACAGGATTGCCTACCACTCGGAACGATCGACGTTTGACGAAACTATGCAAGTTCTTCGCAGATCGGTATAAGATGGGTCGATGTGTTGCGTTTTAAGCTACAAATTGCTATGTCGCAGATTCGCGTACTACGAATAGAAGTGGAGTTATAGTTGTTTATATCTGTCAGGCCATGAATCACCATTGACGGCCGGATTGCCTTCCACTCGAAACGATCGATGTTTGACGAAACTATGCAAGCTCGTCGCAGATCGGTATAAGGTGGGTCGTTGGTCCATGTTTTAAGCTACAAGTTGCTGTGTCGCAGATTCGCATACGACGAATAGAAGCGGAGTTATCGATGTTTATATCTGTGAGGCCATTAATCACCATTGACGACAGGATTGCCTATCACTCGAAACGATCGATGTTTGACGAAACTATGCAAGTTCTTCGCAGGTCGGTATAAGGTGGGTCGATGTGTCGTGTTTTAGGCTACAAATTGCTATGTCGCAGATTTGCATACGACGAATAGAAGCGGAGTTGTTGTTGTTTATATCTGTGAGGTCATGAATCATCATTGACGGCTAGAATGCCTACCACTCGTAACGATCGACGTTTGACGAAACTATGCAAGTTCTTCGCAGATCGGTATAAGATGGGTCGATGTGTCGTGTTTTAAGCTACAAATTGCTATGTCGCAGATTTGCGTACGACGAATAGAAGCGGAGTTATAGTTGTTTATATCTGTCAGGCCATGAATCACCATTGACGGCCGGATTGCCTACCACTCGGAACGATCGACCTTTGCCGAAACTCTGCAAGTTCTTCGCAGATCGGTATAAGGTGGGTCGATGTGCCGTGTTTTAAGCTACAAATTGCTATGCCGCAGATTTGCATACGACGAATAGAAGCGGAGTTATAGTTGTTTATGTCTGTCAGGCCGTGAATCACCATTGACGGCCGGATTGCCTACCACTCGGAACGATCGATGTTTGACGAAACTATGCAAGTTCTTCGCAGATCGGTATAAGGTGGGTCGATGTGTCGTGTTTTAAGCTACAAATTGCTATGTCGCAGATTTGCATACGACGAATAGAGGCGGAGTTATAGTTGTTTATATCTGTGAGGCCATGAATCACCATTGACGGCAGGATTGCCTACCACTCGGAACGATCGTCGTTTGATGAAACTATGCAAGTTCGTCGCAGATCGGTATAAGGTGGGTCGATGTGTCGTGCTTTAAGCTACAAATTGCTATGTCGCAGATTTGCATACGATGAATAGAAGCGGAGTTATAGTTCTTTATATCTGTCAGGTCATGAATCATCATTGACGGCCGGAATGCCTACCACTCGAAACGATCGATGTTTGACGAAACTATGCAAGTTCGTCGCAGATCGGTATAAGGTGGGTCGATGTGTCGTGTTTTAACCTACAAATTGCTATGTCGCAGATTCGCATACGACGAATAGAAGCGGAGTTATAGTTGTTTATATGTGTCAGGCCATGAATCACCATTGACGACCGGATTGCTTTCCACTTGAAACGACCGATGTTTGACGAAACTATGCAAGTTCGTCGCAGATCGGTATAAGGTGGCTCGATGTGTCGTGTTTTAGGCTACAAATTGCTATGCCGCAGATTTGCATACGACGAATAGAAACGGAGTTATAGTTGTTTATATCTGTGAGGTCATGAATCATCATTGACGGCCGGAATGCCTACCACTCGAAACGATCGATGTTTAACGAAACTATGCAAGTTCGTCGCAGATCGGTATAAGGTGGGTCGATGAGTCGTGTTTTAACCTACAAATTGCTATGTCGCAGATTCGCATACGACGAATAGAAGCGGAGTTATAGTTGTTTATATGTGTCAGGCCATGAATCACCATTGACGACCGGATTGCTTTCCACTTGAAACGACCGATGTTTGACGAAACTATGCAAGTTCGTCGCAGATCGGTATAAGGTGGCTCGATGTGTCGTGTTTTAGGCTACAAATTGCTATGTCGCAGATTTGCATACGACGAATAGAAGCGGAATTGTAGTTGTTTATATCTGTGAGGTCATGAAACATCATTGACGGCCAGAATGCCTACCACTCGAAACGATCGATGTTTGACGAAACTATGCAAGTTCTTCGCAGATCGGAATAAGGTGGGTCGATGTGCCGTGTTTTAAGCTACAAATTGCTATGCCGCAGATTTGCATACGACGAATAGAAGCGGAGTTATAGTTGTTTATATCTGTCAGGCCGTGAATCACCATTGACGGCCGGATTGCCTACCACTCGGAACGATCGATGTTTGACGAAACTATGCAAGTTCTTCGCAGATCGGTATAAGGTGGGTCGATGTGTCGTGTTTTAAGCTACAAATTGCTATGTCGCAGATTTGCATACGACGAATAGAAGCGGAGTTATAGTTGTTTATATCTGTCAGGCCGTGAATCACCATTGACGGCCGGATTGCCTACCACTCGGAACGATCGATGTTTGACGAAACTATGCAAGTTCTTCGCAGATCGGTATAAGGTGGGTCGATGTGTCGTGTTTTAAGCTACAAATTGCTATGTCGCAGATTTGCATACGACGAATAGAGGCGGAGTTATAGTTGTTTATATCTGTGAGGCCATGAATCACCATTGACGGCAGGATTGCCTACCACTCGGAACGATCGACGTTTGATGAAACTATGCAAGTTCGTCGCAGATCGGTATAAGGTGGGTCGATGTGTCGTGCTTTAAGCTACAAATTGCTATGTCGCAGATTTGCATACGATGAATAGAAGCGGAGTTATAGTTCTTTATATCTGTCAGGTCATGAAGCATCATTGACGGCCGGAATGCCTACCACTCGAAACGATCGATGTTTGACGAAACTATGCAAGTTCGTCGCAGATCGGTATAAGGTGGGTCGATGTGTCGTGTTTTAACCTACAAATTGCTATGTCGCAGATTCGCATACGACGAATAGAAGCGGAGTTATCGATGTTTATATCTGTGAGGCCATTAACCACCATTGACGACCGGATTGCCTACCACTCGGAATGATCGACGCTTGACGAAACTATGCAAGTTCGTCGCAGATCGGTATAAGGTGGCTCGATGTGTCGTGTTTTATACTACAAATTGCTATGTCGCAGATTTGCGTACGACGAATAGAAGCGGAGTTATAGTTGTTTATATCTGTCAGGCCATGAATCACCATTGACGGCCGGATTGCCTACCACTCGAAACGATCGATGTTTGACGAAACTATGCAAGTTCGTCGCAGATCGGTATAAGGTGGGTCGTTGGGCCGTGTTTTAAGCTACAAGTTGCTATGTCGCAGATTCGCATACGTCGAATAGAAGTGGAGTTATAGTTGTTTATATCTGTGAGGCCATTAATCACCATTGACGACCGGATTACCTACCACTCGAAACGATCGATGTTTGACGAAACTATGCAAGTTCTTCGCAGATCGGTATAAGGTGGGTCGATGTGTCGTGTTTTAGGCTACAAATTGCTATGTCGCAGATTTGCATACGACGAATAGAAGCGGAGTTGTTGTTGTTTATATCTGTGAGGTCATGAATCATCATTGACGGCCAGAATGCCTACCACTCGTAACGATCGACGTTTGATGAAACTATGCAAGTTCTTCGCAGATCGGTATAAGATGGGTCGATGTGTCGTGTTTTAAGCTACAAATTGCTATGTCGCAGATTTGCGTACGACGAATAGAAGCGGAGTTATAGTTGTTTATATCTGTCAGGCCATGAATCACCATTGACGGCCGGATTGCCTACCACTCGGAACGATCGACGTTTGCCGAAACTCTGCAAGTTCTTCGCAGATCGGTATAAGGTGGGTCGATGTGCCGTGTTTTAAGCTACAAATTGCTATGCCGCAGATTTGCATACGACGAATAGAAGCGGAGTTATAGTTGTTTATATCTGTCAGGCCGTGAATCACCATTGACGGCCGGATTGCCTACCACTCGGAACGATCGATGTTTGACGAAACTATGCAAGTTCTTCGCAGATCGGTATAAGGTGGGTCGATGTGTCGTGTTTTAAGCTACAAATTGCTATGTCGCAGATTTGCATACGACGAATAGAGGCGGAGTTATAGTTGTTTATATCTGTGAGGCCATGAATCACCATTGACGGCAGGATTGCCTACCACTCGGAACGATCGACGTTTGAAGAAACTATGCAAGTTCGTCGCAGATCGGTATAAGGTGGGTCGATGTGTCGTGCTTTAAGCTACAAATTGCTATGTCGCAGATTTGCATACGATGAATAGAAGCGGAGTTATAGTTCTTTATATCTGTCAGGTCATGAATCATCATTGACGGCCGGAATGCCTACCACTCGAAACGATCGATGTTTGACGAAACTATGCAAGTTCGTCGCAGATCGGTATAAGGTGGGTCGATGTGTCGTGTTTTAACCTACAAATTGCTATGTCGCAGATTCGCATACGACGAATAGAAGCGGAGTTATAGTTGTTTATATGTGTCAGGCCATGAATCACCATTGACGACCGGATTGCTTTCCACTTGAAACGACCGATGTTTGACGAAACTATGCAAGTTCGTCGCAGATCGGTATAAGGTGGCTCGATGTGTCGTGTTTTAGGCTACAAATTGCTATGCCGCAGATTTGCATACGACGAATAGAAACGGAGTTATAGTTGTTTATATCTGTGAGGTCATGAATCATCATTGACGGCCGGAATGCCTACCACTCGAAACGATCGATGTTTAACGAAACTATGCAAGTTCGTCGCAGATCGGTATAAGGTGGGTCGATGAGTCGTGTTTTAACCTACAAATTGCTATGTCGCAGATTCGCATACGACGAATAGAAGCGGAGTTATAGTTGTTTATATGTGTCAGGCCATGAATCACCATTGACGACCGGATTGCTTTCCACTTGAAACGACCGATGTTTGACGAAACTATGCAAGTTCGTCGCAGATCGGTATAAGGTGGCTCGATGTGTCGTGTTTTAGGCTACAAATTGCTATGTCGCAGATTTGCATACGACGAATAGAAGCGGAATTGTAGTTGTTTATATCTGTGAGGTCATGAAACATCATTGACGGCCAGAATGCCTACCACTCGAAACGATCGATGTTTGACGAAACTATGCAAGTTCTTCGCAGATCGGTATAAGGTGGGTCGATGTGTCGTGTTTTAAGCTACAAATTGCTATGTCGCAGATTTGCATACGACGAATAGAGGCGGAGTTATAGTTGTTTATATCTGTGAGGCCATGAATCACCATTGACGGCAGGATTGCCTACCACTCGGAACGATCGACGTTTGATGAAACTATGCAAGTTCGTCGCAGATCGGTATAAGGTGGGTCGATGTGTCGTGCTTTAAGCTACAAATTGCTATGTCGCAGATTTGCATACGATGAATAGAAGCGGAGTTATAGTTCTTTATATCTGTCAGGTCATGAATCATCATTGACGGCCGGAATGCCTACCACTCGAAACGATCGATGTTTGACGAAACTATGCAAGTTCGTCGCAGATCGGTATAAGGTGGGTCGATGTGTCGTGTTTTAACCTACAAATTGCTATGTCGCAGATTCGCATACGACGAATAGAAGCGGAGTTATCGATGTTTATATCTGTGAGGCCATTAACCACCATTGACGACCGGATTGCCTACCACTCGGAATGATCGACGCTTGACGAAACTATGCAAGTTCGTCGCAGATCGGTATAAGGTGGCTCGATGTGTCGTGTTTTATACTACAAATTGCTATGTCGCAGATTTGCGTACGACGAATAGAAGCGGAGTTATAGTTGTTTATATCTGTCAGGCCATGAATCACCATTGACGGCCGGATTGCCTACCACTCGAAACGATCGATGTTTGACGAAACTATGCAAGTTCGTCGCAGATCGGTATAAGGTGGGTCGTTGGGCCGTGTTTTAAGCTACAAGTTGCTATGTCGCAGATTCGCATACGTCGAATAGAAGTGGAGTTATAGTTGTTTATATCTGTGAGGCCATTAATCACCATTGACGACCGGATTACCTACCACTCGAAACGATCGATGTTTGACGAAACTATGCAAGTTCTTCGCAGATCGGTATAAGGTGGGTCGATGTGTCGTGTTTTAGGCTACAAATTGCTATGTCGCAGATTTGCATACGACGAATAGAAGCGGAGTTGTTGTTGTTTATATCTGTGAGGTCATGAATCATCATTGACGGCCAGAATGCCTACCACTCGTAACGATCGACGTTTGATGAAACTATGCAAGTTCTTCGCAGATCGGTATAAGATGGGTCGATGTGTCGTGTTTTAAGCTACAAATTGCTATGTCGCAGATTTGCGTACGACGAATAGAAGCGGAGTTATAGTTGTTTATATCTGTCAGGCCATGAATCACCATTGACGGCCGGATTGCCTACCACTCGGAACGATCGACGTTTGCCGAAACTCTGCAAGTTCTTCGCAGATCGGTATAAGGTGGGTCGATGTGCCGTGTTTTAAGCTACAAATTGCTATGCCGCAGATTTGCATACGACGAATAGAAGCGGAGTTATAGTTGTTTATATCTGTCAGGCCGTGAATCACCATTGACGGCCGGATTGCCTACCACTCGGAACGATCGATGTTTGACGAAACTATGCAAGTTCTTCGCAGATCGGTATAAGGTGGGTCGATGTGTCGTGTTTTAAGCTACAAATTGCTATGTCGCAGATTTGCATACGACGAATAGAGGCGGAGTTATAGTTGTTTATATCTGTGAGGCCATGAATCACCATTGACGGCAGGATTGCCTACCACTCGGAACGATCGACGTTTGATGAAACTATGCAAGTTCGTCGCAGATCGGTATAAGGTGGGTCGATGTGTCGTGCTTTAAGCTACAAATTGCTATGTCGCAGATTTGCATACGATGAATAGAAGCGGAGTTATAGTTGTTTATATCTGTGAGGTCATGAATCATCATTGACGGCCGGAATGCCTACCACTCGAAACGATCGATGTTTAACGAAACTATGCAAGTTCGTCGCAGATCGGTATAAGGTGGGTCGATGAGTCGTGTTTTAACCTACAAATTGCTATGTCGCAGATTCGCATACGACGAATAGAAGCGGAGTTATAGTTGTTTATATGTGTCAGGCCATGAATCACCATTGACGACCGGATTGCTTTCCACTTGAAACGACCGATGTTTGACGAAACTATGCAAGTTCGTCGCAGATCGGTATAAGGTGGCTCGATGTGTCGTGTTTTAGGCTACAAATTGCTATGTCGCAGATTTGCATACGACGAATAGAAGCGGAATTGTAGTTGTTTATATCTGTGAGGTCATGAAACATCATTGACGGCCAGAATGCCTACCACTCGAAACGATCGATGTTTGACGAAACTATGCAAGTTCTTCGCAGATCGGTATAAGGTGGGTCGATGTGCCGTGTTTTAAGCTACAAATTGCTATGCCGCAGATTTGCATACGACGAATAGAAGCGGAGTTATAGTTGTTTATATCTGTCAGGCCGTGAATCACCATTGACGGCCGGATTGCCTACCACTCGGAACGATCGATGTTTGACGAAACTATGCAAGTTCTTCGCAGATCGGTATAAGGTGGGTCGATGTGTCGTGTTTTAAGCTACAAATTGCTATGTCGCAGATTTGCATACGACGAATAGAAGCGGAGTTACAGTTGTTTATATCTGTCAGGCCGTGAATCACCATTGACGGCCGGATTGCCTACCACTCGGAACGATCGATGTTTGACGAAACTATGCAAGTTCTTCGCAGATCGGTATAAGGTGGGTCGATGTGTCGTGTTTTAAGCTACAAATTGCTATGTCGCAGATTTGCATACGACGAATAGAGGCGGAGTTATAGTTGTTTATATCTGTGAGGCCATGAATCACCATTGACGGCAGGATTGCCTACCACTCGGAACGATCGACGTTTGATGAAACTATGCAAGTTCGTCGCAGATCGGTATAAGGTGGGTCGATGTGTCGTGCTTTAAGCTACAAATTGCTATGTCGCAGATTTGCATACGATGAATAGAAGCGGAGTTATAGTTCTTTATATCTGTCAGGTCATGAATCATCATTGACGGCCGGAATGCCTACCACTCGAAACGATCGATGTTTGACGAAACTATGCAAGTTCGTCGCAGATCGGTATAAGGTGGGTCGATGTGTCGTGTTTTAACCTACAAATTGCTATGTCGCAGATTCGCATACGACGAATAGAAGCGGAGTTATCGATGTTTATATCTGTGAGGCCATTAACCACCATTGACGACCGGATTGCCTACCACTCGGAATGATCGACGCTTGACGAAACTATGCAAGTTCGTCGCAGATCGGTATAAGGTGGCTCGATGTGTCGTGTTTTAGACTACAAATTGCTATGTCGCAGATTTGCGTACGACGAATAGAAGCGGAGTTATAGTTGTTTATATCTGTCAGGCCATGAATCACCATTGACGGCCGGATTGCCTACCACTCGAAACGATCGATGTTTGACGAAACTATGCAAGTTCGTCGCAGATCGGTATAAGGTGGGTCGTTGGGCCGTGTTTTAAGCTACAAGTTGCTATGTCGCAGATTCGCATACGTCGAATAGAAGTGGAGTTATAGTTGTTTATATCTGTGAGGCCATTAATCACCATTGACGACCGGATTACCTACCACTCGAAACGATCGATGTTTGACGAAACTATGCAAGTTCTTCGCAGATCGGTATAAGGTGGGTCGATGTGTCGTGTTTTAGGCTACAAATTGCTATGTCGCAGATTTGCATACGACGAATAGAAGCGGAGTTGTTGTTGTTTATATCTGTGAGGTCATGAATCATCATTGACGGCCAGAATGCCTACCACTCGTAACGATCGACGTTTGATGAAACTATGCAAGTTCTTCGCAGATCGGTATAAGATGGGTCGATGTGTCGTGTTTTAAGCTACAAATTGCTATGTCGCAGATTCGCATACGACGAATAGAAGCGGAGTTATAGTTGTTTATATGTGTCAGGCCATGAATCACCATTGACGACCGGATTGCTTTCCACTTGAAACGACCGATGTTTGACGAAACTATGCAAGTTCGTCGCAGATCGGTATAAGGTGGCTCGATGTGTCGTGTTTTAGGCTACAAATTGCTATGTCGCAGATTTGCATACGACGAATAGAAGCGGAATTGTAGTTGTTTATATCTGTGAGGTCATGAAACATCATTGACGGCCAGAATGCCTACCACTCGAAACGATCGATGTTTGACGAAACTATGCAAGTTCTTCGCAGATCGGTATAAGGTGGGTCGATGTGCCGTGTTTTAAGCTACAAATTGCTATGCCGCAGATTTGCATACGACGAATAGAAGCGGAGTTATAGTTGTTTATATCTGTCAGGCCGTGAATCACCATTGACGGCCGGATTGCCTACCACTCGGAACGATCGATGTTTGACGAAACTATGCAAGTTCTTCGCAGATCGGTATAAGGTGGGTCGATGTGTCGTGTTTTAAGCTACAAATTGCTATGTCGCAGATTTGCATACGACGAATAGAAGCGGAGTTATAGTTGTTTATATCTGTCAGGCCGTGAATCACCATTGACGGCCGGATTGCCTACCACTCGGAACGATCGATGTTTGACGAAACTATGCAAGTTCTTCGCAGATCGGTATAAGGTGGGTCGATGTGTCGTGTTTTAAGCTACAAATTGCTATGTCGCAGATTTGCATACGACGAATAGAGGCGGAGTTATAGTTGTTTATATCTGTGAGGCCATGAATCACCATTGACGGCAGGATTGCCTACCACTCGGAACGATCGACGTTTGATGAAACTATGCAAGTTCGTCGCAGATCGGTATAAGGTGGGTCGATGTGTCGTGCTTTAAGCTACAAATTGCTATGTCGCAGATTTGCATACGATGAATAGAAGCGGAGTTATAGTTCTTTATATCTGTCAGGTCATGAATCATCATTGACGGCCGGAATGCCTACCACTCGAAACGATCGATGTTTGACGAAACTATGCAAGTTCGTCGCAGATCGGTATAAGGTGGGTCGATGTGTCGTGTTTTAACCTACAAATTGCTATGTCGCAGATTCGCATACGACGAATAGAAGCGGAGTTATCGATGTTTATATCTGTGAGGCCATTAACCACCATTGACGACCGGATTGCCTACCACTCGGAATGATCGACGCTTGACGAAACTATGCAAGTTCGTCGCAGATCGGTATAAGGTGGCTCGATGTGTCGTGTTTTAGACTACAAATTGCTATGTCGCAGATTTGCGTACGACGAATAGAAGCGGAGTTATAGTTGTTTATATCTGTCAGGCCATGAATCACCATTGACGGCCGGATTGCCTACCACTCGAAACGATCGATGTTTGACGAAACTATGCAAGTTCGTCGCAGATCGGTATAAGGTGGGTCGTTGGGCCGTGTTTTAAGCTACAAGTTGCTATGTCGCAGATTCGCATACGTCGAATAGAAGTGGAGTTATAGTTGTTTATATCTGTGAGGCCATTAATCACCATTGACGACCGGATTACCTACCACTCGAAACGATCGATGTTTGACGAAACTATGCAAGTTCTTCGCAGATCGGTATAAGGTGGGTCGATGTGTCGTGTTTTAGGCTACAAATTGCTATGTCGCAGATTTGCATACGACGAATAGAAGCGGAGTTGTTGTTGTTTATATCTGTGAGGTCATGAATCATCATTGACGGCCAGAATGCCTACCACTCGTAACGATCGACGTTTGATGAAACTATGCAAGTTCTTCGCAGATCGGTATAAGATGGGTCGATGTGTCGTGTTTTAAGCTACAAATTGCTATGTCGCAGATTTGCGTACGACGAATAGAAGCGGAGTTATAGTTGTTTATATCTGTCAGGCCATGAATCACCATTGACGGCCGGATTGCCTACCACTCGGAACGATCGACGTTTGCCGAAACTCTGCAAGTTCTTCGCAGATCGGTATAAGGTGGGTCGATGTGCCGTGTTTTAAGCTACAAATTGCTATGCCGCAGATTTGCATACGACGAATAGAAGCGGAGTTATAGTTGTTTATATCTGTCAGGCCGTGAATCACCATTGACGGCCGGATTGCCTACCACTCGGAACGATCGATGTTTGACGAAACTATGCAAGTTCTTCGCAGATCGGTATAAGGTGGGTCGATGTGTCGTGTTTTAACCTACAAATTGCTATGTCGCAGATTCGCATACGACGAATAGAAGCGGAGTTATAGTTGTTTATATGTGTCAGGCCATGAATCACCATTGACGACCGGATTGCTTTCCACTTGAAACGATCGACGTTTGATGAAACTATGCAAGTTCGTCGCAGATCGGTATAAGGTGGGTCGATGTGTCGTGCTTTAAGCTACAAATTGCTATGTCGCAGATTTGCATACGATGAATAGAAGCGGAGTTATAGTTCTTTATATCTGTCAGGTCATGAATCATCATTGACGGCCGGAATGCCTACCACTCGAAACGATCGATGTTTGACGAAACTATGCAAGTTCGTCGCAGATCGGTATAAGGTGGGTCGATGTGTCGTGTTTTAACCTACAAATTGCTATGTCGCAGATTCGCATACGACGAATAGAAGCGGAGTTATAGTTGTTTATATGTGTCAGGCCATGAATCACCATTGACGACCGGATTGCTTTCCACTTGAAACGACCGATGTTTGACGAAACTATGCAAGTTCGTCGCAGATCGGTATAAGGTGGCTCGATGTGTCGTGTTTTAGGCTACAAATTGCTATGCCGCAGATTTGCATACGACGAATAGAAACGGAGTTATAGTTGTTTATATCTGTGAGGTCATGAATCATCATTGACGGCCGGAATGCCTACCACTCGAAACGATCGATGTTTAACGAAACTATGCAAGTTCGTCGCAGATCGGTATAAGGTGGGTCGATGAGTCGTGTTTTAACCTACAAATTGCTATGTCGCAGATTCGCATACGACGAATAGAAGCGGAGTTATAGTTGTTTATATGTGTCAGGCCATGAATCACCATTGACGACCGGATTGCTTTCCACTTGAAACGACCGATGTTTGACGAAACTATGCAAGTTCGTCGCAGATCGGTATAAGGTGGCTCGATGTGTCGTGTTTTAGGCTACAAATTGCTATGTCGCAGATTTGCATACGACGAATAGAAGCGGAATTGTAGTTGTTTATATCTGTGAGGTCATGAAACATCATTGACGGCCAGAATGCCTACCACTCGAAACGATCGATGTTTGACGAAACTATGCAAGTTCTTCGCAGATCGGTATAAGGTGGGTCGATGTGCCGTGTTTTAAGCTACAAATTGCTATGCCGCAGATTTGCATACGACGAATAGAAGCGGAGTTATAGTTGTTTATATCTGTCAGGCCGTGAATCACCATTGACGGCCGGATTGCCTACCACTCGGAACGATCGATGTTTGACGAAACTATGCAAGTTCTTCGCAGATCGGTATAAGGTGGGTCGATGTGTCGTGTTTTAAGCTACAAATTGCTATGTCGCAGATTTGCATACGACGAATAGAAGCGGAGTTATAGTTGTTTATATCTGTCAGGCCGTGAATCACCATTGACGGCCGGATTGCCTACCACTCGGAACGATCGATGTTTGACGAAACTATGCAAGTTCTTCGCAGATCGGTATAAGGTGGGTCGATGTGTCGTGTTTTAAGCTACAAATTGCTATGTCGCAGATTTGCATACGACGAATAGAGGCGGAGTTATAGTTGTTTATATCTGTGAGGCCATGAATCACCATTGACGGCAGGATTGCCTACCACTCGGAACGATCGACGTTTGATGAAACTATGCAAGTTCGTCGCAGATCGGTATAAGGTGGGTCGATGTGTCGTGCTTTAAGCTACAAATTGCTATGTCGCAGATTTGCATACGATGAATAGAAGCGGAGTTATAGTTCTTTATATCTGTCAGGTCATGAATCATCATTGACGGCCGGAATGCCTACCACTCGAAACGATCGATGTTTGACGAAACTATGCAAGTTCGTCGCAGATCGGTATAAGGTGGGTCGATGTGTCGTGTTTTAACCTACAAATTGCTATGTCGCAGATTCGCATACGACGAATAGAAGCGGAGTTATCGATGTTTATATCTGTGAGGCCATTAACCACCATTGACGACCGGATTGCCTACCACTCGGAAAGATAGACGCTTGACGAAACTATTCAAGTTCGTCGCAGATCGGTATAAGGTGGCTCGATGTGTCGTGTTTTATACTACAAATTGCTATGTCGCAGATTTGCGTACGACGAATAGAAGCGGAGTTATAGTTGTTTATATCTGTCAGGCCATGAATCACCATTGACGGCCGGATTGCCTACCACTCGAAACGATCGATGTTTGACGAAACTATGCAAGTTCGTCGCAGATCGGTATAAGGTGGGTCGTTGGGCCGTGTTTTAAGCTACAAGTTGCTATGTCGCAGATTCGCATACGTCGAATAGAAGTGGAGTTATAGTTGTTTATATCTGTGAGGCCATTAGTCACCATTGACGACCGGATTACCTACCACTCGAAACGATCGATGTTTGACGAAACTATGCAAGTTCTTCGCAGATCGGTATAAGGTGGGTCGATGTGTCGTGTTTTAGGCTACAAATTGCTATGTCGCAGATTTGCATACGACGAATAGAAGCGGAGTTGTTGTTGTTTATATCTGTGAGGTCATGAATCATCATTGACGGCCAGAATGCCTACCACTCGTAACGATCGACGTTTGATGAAACTATGCAAGTTCTTCGCAGATCGGTATAAGATGGGTCGATGTGTCGTGTTTTAAGCTACAAATTGCTATGTCGCAGATTTGCGTACGACGAATAGAAGCGGAGTTATAGTTGTTTATATCTGTCAGGCCATGAATCACCATTGACGGCCGGATTGCCTACCACTCGGAACGATCGACGTTTGCCGAAACTCTGCAAGTTCTTCGCAGATCGGTATAAGGTGGGTCGATGTGCCGTGTTTTAAGCTACAAATTGCTATGCCGCAGATTTGCATACGACGAATAGAAGCGGAGTTATAGTTGTTTATATCTGTCAGGCCGTGAATCACCATTGACGGCCGGATTGCCTACCACTCGGAACGATCGATGTTTGACGAAACTATGCAAGTTCTTCGCAGATCGGTATAAGGTGGGTCGATGTGTCGTGTTTTAACCTACAAATTGCTATGTCGCAGATTCGCATACGACGAATAGAAGCGGAGTTATAGTTGTTTATATGTGTCAGGCCATGAATCACCATTGACGACCGGATTGCTTTCCACTTGAAACGACCGATGTTTGACGAAACTATGCAAGTTCGTCGCAGATCGGTATAAGGTGGCTCGATGTGTCGTGTTTTAGGCTACAAATTGCTATGCCGCAGATTTGCATACGACGAATAGAAACGGAGTTATAGTTGTTTATATCTGTGAGGTCATGAATCATCATTGACGGCCGGAATGCCTACCACTCGAAACGATCGATGTTTAACGAAACTATGCAAGTTCGTCGCAGATCGGTATAAGGTGGGTCGATGAGTCGTGTTTTAACCTACAAATTGCTATGTCGCAGATTCGCATACGACGAATAGAAGCGGAGTTATAGTTGTTTATATGTGTCAGGCCATGAATCACCATTGACGACCGGATTGCTTTCCACTTGAAACGACCGATGTTTGACGAAACTATGCAAGTTCGTCGCAGATCGGTATAAGGTGGCTCGATGTGTCGTGTTTTAGGCTACAAATTGCTATGTCGCAGATTTGCATACGACGAATAGAAGCGGAATTGTAGTTGTTTATATCTGTGAGGTCATGAAACATCATTGACGGCCAGAATGCCTACCACTCGAAACGATCGATGTTTGACGAAACTATGCAAGTTCTTCGCAGATCGGTATAAGGTGGGTCGATGTGTCGTGTTTTAAGCTACAAATTGCTATGTCGCAGATTTGCATACGACGAATAGAAGCGGAGTTATAGTTGTTTATATCTGTCAGGCCGTGAATCACCATTGACGGCCGGATTGCCTACCACTCGGAACGATCGATGTTTGACGAAACTATGCAAGTTCTTCGCAGATCGGTATAAGGTGGGTCGATGTGTCGTGTTTTAAGCTACAAATTGCTATGTCGCAGATTTGCATACGACGAATAGAGGCGGAGTTATAGTTGTTTATATCTGTGAGGCCATGAATCACCATTGACGGCAGGATTGCCTACCACTCGGAACGATCGACGTTTGATGAAACTATGCAAGTTCGTCGCAGATCGGTATAAGGTGGGTCGATGTGTCGTGCTTTAAGCTACAAATTGCTATGTCGCAGATTTGCATACGATGAATAGAAGCGGAGTTATAGTTCTTTATATCTGTCAGGTGATGAATCATCATTGACGGCCGGAATGCCTACCACTCGAAACGATCGATGTTTGACGAAACTATGCAAGTTCGTCGCAGATCGGTTTAAGGTGGGTCGATGTGTCGTGTTTTAACCTACAAATTGCTATGTCGCAGATTCGCATACGACGAATAGAAGCGGAGTTATCGATGTTTATATCTGTGAGGCCATTAACCACCATTGACGACCGGATTGCCTACCACTCGGAATGATCGACGCTTGACGAAACTATGCAAGTTCGTCGCAGATCGGTATAAGGTGGCTCGATGTGTCGTGTTTTAGACTACAAATTGCTATGTCGCAGATTTGCGAACGACGAATAGAAGCGGAGTTATAGTTGTTTATATCTGTCAGGCCATGAATCACCATTGACGGCCGGATTGCCTACCACTCGAAACGATCGATGTTTGACGAAACTATGCAAGTTCGTCGCAGATCGGTATAAGGTGGGTCGTTGGGCCGTGTTTTAAGCTACAAGTTGCTATGTCGCAGATTCGCATACGTCGAATAGAAGTGGAGTTATAGTTGTTTATATCTGTGAGGCCATTAATCACCATTGACGACCGGATTACCTACCACTCGAAACGATCGATGTTTGACGAAACTATGCAAGTTCTTCGCAGATCGGTATAAGGTGGGTCGATGTGTCGTGTTTTAGGCTACAAATTGCTATGTCGCAGATTTGCATACGACGAATAGAAGCGGAGTTGTTGTTGTTTATATCTGTGAGGTCATGAATCATCATTGACGGCCAGAATGCCTACCACTCGTAACGATCGACGTTTGATGAAACTATGCAAGTTCTTCGCAGATCGGTATAAGATGGGTCGATGTGTCGTGTTTTAAGCTACAAATTGCTATGTCGCAGATTTGCGTACGACGAATAGAAGCGGAGTTATAGTTGTTTATATCTGTCAGGCCATGAATCACCATTGACGGCCGGATTGCCTACCACTCGGAACGATCGACGTTTGCCGAAACTCTGCAAGTTCTTCGCAGATCGGTATAAGGTGGGTCGATGTGCCGTGTTTTAAGCTACAAATTGCTATGCCGCAGATTTGCATACGACGAATAGAAGCGGAGTTATAGTTGTTTATATCTGTCAGGCCGTGAATCACCATTGACGGCCGGATTGCCTACCACTCGGAACGATCGATGTTTGACAAAACTATGCAAGTTCGTTGCAAATCGGTATAAGATGGGTCGATGTGTCGTGTTTTAAGCTACAAATTGCTATGTCGCAGATTTGCGTACGACGAATAGAAGCGGAGTTATAGTTGTTTATATCTGTCAGGCCATGAATCACCATTGACGGCCGGATTGCCTACCACTCGGAACGATCGACGTTTGCCGAAACTCTGCAAGTTCTTCGCAGATCGGTATAAGGTGGGTCGATGTGCCGTGTTTTAAGCTACAAATTGCTATGCCGCAGATTTGCATACGACGAATAGAAACGGAGTTATAGTTGTTTATATCTGTGAGGTCATGAATCATCATTGACGGCCGGAATGCCTACCACTCGAAACGATCGATGTTTAACGAAACTATGCAAGTTCGTCGCAGATCGGTATAAGGTGGGTCGATGAGTCGTGTTTTAACCTACAAATTGCTATGTCGCAGATTCGCATACGACGAATAGAAGCGGAGTTATAGTTGTTTATATGTGTCAGGCCATGAATCACCATTGACGACCGGATTGCTTTCCACTCGAAACGACCGATGTTTGACGAAACTATGCAAGTTCGTCGCAGATCGGTATAAGGTGGCTCGATGTGTCGTGTTTTAGGCTACAAATTGCTATGTCGCAGATTTGCATACGACGAATAGAAGCGGAATTGTAGTTGTTTATATCTGTGAGGTCATGAAACATCATTGACGGCCAGAATGCCTACCACTCGAAACGATCGATGTTTGACGAAACTATGCAAGTTCGTCGCAGATCGGTATAAGGTGGGTCGATGTGTCGTGTTTTAAGCTACAAATTGCTATGTCGCAGATTTGCATACGACGAATAGAAGCGGAGTTATAGTTGTTTATATCTGTCAGGCCGTGAATCACCATTGACGGCCGGATTGCCTACCACTCGGAACGATCGATGTTTGACGAAACTATGCAAGTTCTTCGCAGATCGGTATAAGGTGGGTCGATGTGTCGTGTTTTAAGCTACAAATTGCTATGTCGCAGATTTGCATACGACGAATAGAGGCGGAGTTATAGTTGTTTATATCTGTGAGGCCATGAATCACCATTGACGGCAGGATTGCCTACCACTCGGAACGATCGACGTTTGATGAAACTATGCAAGTTCGTCGCAGATCGGTATAAGGTGGGTCGATGTGTCGTGCTTTAAGCTACAAATTGCTATGTCGCAGATTTGCATACGATGAATAGAAGCGGAGTTATAGTTCTTTATATCTGTCAGGTCATGAATCATCATTGACGGCCGGAATGCCTACCACTCGAAACGATCGATGTTTGACGAAACTATGCAAGTTCGTCGCAGATCGGTATAAGGTGGGTCGATGTGTCGTGTTTTAACCTACAAATTGCTATGTCGCAGATTCGCATACGACGAATAGAAGCGGAGTTATCGATGTTTATATCTGTGAGGCCATTAACCACCATTGACGACCGGATTGCCTACCACTCGGAATGATCGACGCTTGACGAAACTATGCAAGTTCGTCGCAGATCGGTATAAGGTGGCTCGATGTGTCGTGTTTTAGACTACAAATTGCTATGTCGCAGATTTGCGAACGACGAATAGAAGCGGAGTTATAGTTGTTTATATCTGTCAGGCCATGAATCACCATTGACGGCCGGATTGCCTACCACTCGAAACGATCGATGTTTGACGAAACTATGCAAGTTCGTCGCAGATCGGTATAAGGTGGGTCGTTGGGCCGTGTTTTAAGCTACAAGTTGCTATGTCGCAGATTCGCATACGTCGAATAGAAGTGGAGTTATAGTTGTTTATATCTGTGAGGCCATTAATCACCATTGACGACCGGATTACCTACCACTCCAAACGATCGATGTTTGACGAAACTATGCAAGTTCTTCGCAGATCGGTATAAGGTGGGTCGATGTGTCGTGTTTTAGGCTACAAATTGCTATGTCGCAGATTTGCATACGACGAATAGAAGCGGAGTTGTTGTTGTTTATATCTGTGAGGTCATGAATCATCATTGACGGCCAGAATGCCTACCACTCGTAACGATCGACGTTTGATGAAACTATGCAAGTTCTTCGCAGATCGGTATAAGATGGGTCGATGTGTCGTGTTTTAAGCTACAAATTGCTATGTCGCAGATTTGCGTACGACGAATAGAAGCGGAGTTATAGTTGTTTATATCTGTCAGGCCATGAATCACCATTGACGGCCGGATTGCCTACCACTCGGAACGATCGACGTTTGCCGAAACTCTGCAAGTTCTTCGCAGATCGGTATAAGGTGGGTCGATGTGCCGTGTTTTAAGCTACAAATTGCTATGCCGCAGATTTGCATACGACGAATAGAAGCGGAGTTATAGTTGTTTATATCTGTCAGGCCGTGAATCACCATTGACGGCCGGATTGCCTACCACTCGGAACGATCGATGTTTGACGAAACTATGCAAGTTCTTCGCAGATCGGTATAAGATGGGTCGATGTGTCGTGTTTTAAGCTACAAATTGCTATGTCGCAGATTTGCGTACGACGAATAGAAGCGGAGTTATAGTTGTTTATATCTGTCAGGCCATGAATCACCATTGACGGCCGGATTGCCTACCACTCGGAACGATCGACGTTTGCCGAAACTCTGCAAGTTCTTCGCAGATCGGTATAAGGTGGGTCGATGTGCCGTGTTTTAAGCTACAAATTGCTATGCCGCAGATTTGCATACGACGAATAGAAACGGAGTTATAGTTGTTTATATCTGTGAGGTCATGAATCATCATTGACGGCCGGAATGCCTACCACTCGAAACGATCGATGTTTAACGAAACTATGCAAGTTCGTCGCAGATCGGTATAAGGTGGGTCGATGAGTCGTGTTTTAACCTACAAATTGCTATGTCGCAGATTCGCATACGACGAATAGAAGCGGAGTTATAGTTGTTTATATGTGTCAGGCCATGAATCACCATTGACGACCGGATTGCTTTCCACTTGAAACGACCGATGTTTGACGAAACTATGCAAGTTCGTCGCAGATCGGTATAAGGTGGCTCGATGTGTCGTGTTTTAGGCTACAAATTGCTATGTCGCAGATTTGCATACGACGAATAGAAGCGGAATTATAGTTGTTTATATCTGTGAGGTCATGAAACATCATTGACGGCCAGAATGCCTACCACTCGAAACGATCGATGTTTGACGAAACTATGCAAGTTCTTCGCAGATCGGTATAAGGTGGGTCGATGTGTCGTGTTTTAAGCTACAAATTGCTATGTCGCAGATTTGCATACGACGAATAGAAGCGGAGTTATAGTTGTTTATATCTGTCAGGCCGTGAATCACCATTGACGGCCGGATTGCCTACCACTCGGAACGATCGATGTTTGACGAAACTATGCAAGTTCTTCGCAGATCGGTATAAGGTGGGTCGATGTGTCGTGTTTTAAGCTACAAATTGCTATGTCGCAGATTTGCATACGACGAATAGAGGCGGAGTTATAGTTGTTTATATCTGTGAGGCCATGAATCACCATTGACGGCAGGATTGCCTACCACTCGGAACGATCGACGTTTGATGAAACTATGCAAGTTCGTCGCAGATCGGTATAAGGTGGGTCGATGTGTCGTGCTTTAAGCTACAAATTGCTATGTCGCAGATTTGCATACGATGAATAGAAGCGGAGTTATAGTTCTTTATATCTGTCAGGTCATGAATCATCATTGACGGCCGGAATGCCTACCACTCGAAACGATCGATGTTTGACGAAACTATGCAAGTTCGTCGCAGATCGGTATAAGGTGGGTCGATGTGTCGTGTTTTAACCTACAAATTGCTATGTCGCAGATTCGCATACGACGAATAGAAGCGGAGTTATCGATGTTTATATCTGTGAGGCCATTAACCACCATTGACGACCGGATTGCCTACCACTCGGAATGATCGACGCTTGACGAAACTATGCAAGTTCGTCGCAGATCGGTATAAGGTGGCTCGATGTGTCGTGTTTTAGACTACAAATTGCTATGTCGCAGATTTGCGAACGACGAATAGAAGCGGAGTTATAGTTGTTTATATCTGTCAGGCCATGAATCACCATTGACGGCCGGATTGCCTACCACTCGAAACGATCGATGTTTGACGAAACTATGCAAGTTCGTCGCAGATCGGTATAAGGTGGGTCGTTGGGCCGTGTTTTAAGCTACAAGTTGCTATGTCGCAGATTCGCATACGTCGAATAGAAGTGGAGTTATAGTTGTTTATATCTGTGAGGCCATTAATCACCATTGACGACCGGATTACCTACCACTCCAAACGATCGATGTTTGACGAAACTATGCAAGTTCTTCGCAGATCGGTATAAGGTGGGTCGATGTGTCGTGTTTTAGGCTACAAATTGCTATGTCGCAGATTTGCATACGACGAATAGAAGCGGAGTTGTTGTTGTTTATATCTGTGAGGTCATGAATCATCATTGACGGCCAGAATGCCTACCACTCGTAACGATCGACGTTTGATGAAACTATGCAAGTTCTTCGCAGATCGGTATAAGATGGGTCGATGTGTCGTGTTTTAAGCTACAAATTGCTATGTCGCAGATTTGCGTACGACGAATAGAAGCGGAGTTATAGTTGTTTATATCTGTCAGGCCATGAATCACCATTGACGGCCGGATTGCCTACCACTCGGAACGATCGACGTTTGACGAAACTCTGCAAGTTCTTCGCAGATCGGTATAAGGTGGGTCGATGTGCCGTGTTTTAAGCTACAAATTGCTATGCCGCAGATTTGCATACGACGAATAGAAGCGGAGTTATAGTTGTTTATATCTGTCAGGCCGTGAATCACCATTGACGGCCGGATTGCCTACCACTCGGAACGATCGATGTTTGACGAAACTATGCAAGTTCTTCGCAGATCGGTATAAGGTGGGTCGATGTGTCGTGTTTTAAGCTACAAATTGCTATGTCGCAGATTTGCATACGACGAATAGAGGCGGAGTTATAGTTGTTTATATCTGTGAGGCCATGAATCACCATTGACGGCAGGATTGCCTACCACTCGGAACGATCGACGTTTGATGAAACTATGCAAGTTCGTCGCAGATCGGTATAAGGTGGGTCGATGTGTCGTGCTTTAAACTACAAATTGCTATGTCGCAGATTTGCATACGATGAATAGAAGCGGAGTTATAGTTCTTTATATCTGTCAGGTCATGAATCATCATTGACGGCCGGAATGCCTACCACTCGAAACGATCGATGTTTGACGAAACTATGCAAGTTCGTCGCAGATCGGTATAAGGTGGGTCGATGTGTCGTGTTTTAACCTACAAATTGCTATGTCGCAGATTCGCATACGACGAATAGAAGCGGAGTTATAGTTGTTTATATGTGTCAGGCCATGAATCACCATTGACGACCGGATTGCTTTCCACTTGAAACGACCGATGTTTGACGAAACTATGCAAGTTCGTCGCAGATCGGTATAAGGTGGCTCGATGTGTCGTGTTTTAGGCTACAAATTGCTATGCCGCAGATTTGCATACGACGAATAAAAACGGAGTTATAGTTGTTTATATCTGTGAGGTCATGAATCATCATTGACGGCCGGAATGCCTACCACTCGAAACGATCGATGTTTAACGAAACTATGCAAGTTCGTCGCAGATCGGTATAAGGTGGGTCGATGAGTCGTGTTTTGACCTACAAATTGCTATGTCGCAGATTCGCATACGACGAATAGAAGCGGAGTTATAGTTGTTTATATGTGTCAGGCCATGAATCACCATTGACGACCGGATTGCTTTCCACTTGAAACGACCGATGTTTGACGAAACTATGCAAGTTCGTCGCAGATCGGTATAAGGTGGCTCGATGTGTCGTGTTTTAGGCTACAAATTGCTATGCCGCAGATTTGCATACGACGAATAAAAACGGAGTTATAGTTGTTTATATCTGTGAGGTCATGAATCATCATTGACGGCCGGAATGCCTACCACTCGAAACGATCGATGTTTAACGAAACTATGCAAGTTCGTCGCAGATCGGTATAAGGTGGGTCGATGAGTCGTGTTTTGACCTACAAATTGCTATGTCGCAGATTCGCATACGACGAATAGAAGCGGAGTTATAGTTGTTTATATGTGTCAGGCCATGAATCACCATTGACGACCGGATTGCTTTCCACTTGAAACGACCGATGTTTGACGAAACTATGCAAGTTCGTCGCAGATCGGTATAAGGTGGCTCGATGTGTCGTGTTTTAGGCTACAAATTGCTATGTCGCAGATTTGCATACGACGAATAGAAGCGGAATTGTAGTTGTTTATATCTGTGAGGTCATGAAACATCATTGACGGCCAGAATGCCTACCACTCGAAACGATCGATGTTTGACGAAACTATGCAAGTTCTTCGCAGATCGGTATAAGGTGGGTCGATGTGCCGTGTTTTAAGCTACAAATTGCTATGCCGCAGATTTGCATACGACGAATAGAAGCGGAGTTATAGTTGTTTATATCTGTCAGGCCGTGAATCACCATTGACGGCCGGATTGCCTACCACTCGGAACGATCGATGTTTGACGAAACTATGCAAGTTCTTCGCAGATCGGTATAAGGTGGGTCGATGTGTCGTGTTTTAAGCTACAAATTGCTATGTCGCAGATTTGCATACGACGAATAGAAGAGGAGTTATAGTTGTTTATATCTGTCAGGCCGTGAATCACCATTGACGGCCGGATTGCCTACCACTCGGAACGATCGATGTTTGACGAAACTATGCAAGTTCTTCGCAGATCGGTATAAGGTGGGTCGATGTGTCGTGTTTTAAGCTACAAATTGCTATGTCGCAGATTTGCATACGACGAATAGAGGCGGAGTTATAGTTGTTTATATCTGTGAGGCCATGAATCACCATTGACGGCAGGATTGCCTACCACTCGGAACGATCGACGTTTGATGAAACTATGCAAGTTCGTCGCAGATCGGTATAAGGTGGGTCGATGTGTCGTGCTTTAAGCTACAAATTGCTATGTCGCAGATTTGCATACGATGAATAGAAGCGGAGTTATAGTTCTTTATATCTGTCAGGTCATGAATCATCATTGACGGCCGGAATGCCTACCACTCGAAACGATCGATGTTTGACGAAACTATGCAAGTTCGTCGCAGATCGGTATAAGGTGGGTCGATGTGTCGTGTTTTAACCTACAAATTGCTATGTCGCAGATTCGCATACGACGAATAGAAGCGGAGTTATAGTTGTTTATATGTGTCAGGCCATGAATCACCATTGACGACCGGATTGCTTTCCACTTGAAACGACCGATGTTTGACGAAACTATGCAAGTTCGTCGCAGATCGGTATAAGGTGGCTCGATGTGTCGTGTTTTAGGCTACAAATTGCTATGTCGCAGATTTGCATACGACGAATAGAAGCGGAGTTGTTGTTGTTTATATCTGTGAGGTCATGAATCATCATTGACGGCCAGAATGCCTACCACTCGTAACGATCGACGTTTGATGAAACTATGCAAGTTCTTCGCAGATCGGTATAAGATGGGTCGATGTGTCGTGTTTTAAGCTACAAATTGCTATGTCGCAGATTTGCGTACGACGAATAGAAGCGGAGTTATAGTTGTTTATATCTGTCAGGCCATGAATCACCATTGACGGCCGGATTGCCTACCACTCGGAACGATCGACGTTTGCCGAAACTCTGCAAGTTCTTCGCAGATCGGTATAAGGTGGGTCGATGTGCCGTGTTTTAAGCTACAAATTGCTATGCCGCAGATTTGCATACGACGAATAGAAGCGGAGTTATAGTTGTTTATATCTGTCAGGCCGTGAATCACCATTGACGGCCGGATTGCCTACCACTCGGAACGATCGATGTTTGACGAAACTATGCAAGTTCTTCGCAGATCGGTATAAGGTGGGTCGATGTGTCGTGTTTTAACCTACAAATTGCTATGTCGCAGATTCGCATACGACGAATAGAAGCGGAGTTATAGTTGTTTATATGTGTCAGGCCATGAATCACCATTGACGACCGGATTGCTTTCCACTTGAAACGACCGATGTTTGACGAAACTATGCAAGTTCGTCGCAGATCGGTATAAGGTGGCTCGATGTGTCGTGTTTTAGGCTACAAATTGCTATGCCGCAGATTTGCATACGACGAATAGAAACGGAGTTATAGTTGTTTATATCTGTGAGGTCATGAATCATCATTGACGGCCGGAATGCCTACCACTCGAAACGATCGATGTTTAACGAAACTATGCAAGTTCGTCGCAGATCGGTATAAGGTGGGTCGATGAGTCGTGTTTTAACCTACAAATTGCTATGTCGCAGATTCGCATACGACGAATAGAAGCGGAGTTATAGTTGTTTATATGTGTCAGGCCATGAATCACCATTGACGACCGGATTGCTTTCCACTTGAAACGACCGATGTTTGACGAAACTATGCAAGTTCGTCGCAGATCGGTATAAGGTGGCTCGATGTGTCGTGTTTTAGGCTACAAATTGCTATGTCGCAGATTTGCATACGACGAATAGAAGCGGAATTGTAGTTGTTTATATCTGTGAGGTCATGAAACATCATTGACGGCCAGAATGCCTACCACTCGAAACGATCGATGTTTGACGAAACTATGCAAGTTCTTCGCAGATCGGTATAAGGTGGGTCGATGTGTCGTGTTTTAAGCTACAAATTGCTATGTCGCAGATTTGCATACGACGAATAGAAGCGGAGTTATAGTTGTTTATATCTGTCAGGCCGTGAATCACCATTGACGGCCGGATTGCCTACCACTCGGAACGATCGATGTTTGACGAAACTATGCAAGTTCTTCGCAGATCGGTATAAGGTGGGTCGATGTGTCGTGTTTTAAGCTACAAATTGCTATGTCGCAGATTTGCATACGACGAATAGAGGCGGAGTTATAGTTGTTTATATCTGTGAGGCCATGAATCACCATTGACGGCAGGATTGCCTACCACTCGGAACGATCGACGTTTGATGAAACTATGCAAGTTCGTCGCAGATCGGTATAAGGTGGGTCGATGTGTCGTGCTTTAAGCTACAAATTGCTATGTCGCAGATTTGCATACGATGAATAGAAGCGGAGTTATAGTTCTTTATATCTGTCAGGTCATGAATCATCATTGACGGCCGGAATGCCTACCACTCGAAACGATCGATGTTTGACGAAACTATGCAAGTTCGTCGCAGATCGGTATAAGGTGGGTCGATGTGTCGTGTTTTAACCTACAAATTGCTATGTCGCAGATTCGCATACGACGAATAGAAGCGGAGTTATCGATGTTTATATCTGTGAGGCCATTAACCACCATTGACGACCGGATTGCCTACCACTCGGAATGATCGACGCTTGACGAAACTATGCAAGTTCGTCGCAGATCGGTATAAGGTGGCTCGATGTGTCGTGTTTTAGACTACAAATTGCTATGTCGCAGATTTGCGAACGACGAATAGAAGCGGAGTTATAGTTGTTTATATCTGTCAGGCCATGAATCACCATTGACGGCCGGATTGCCTACCACTCGAAACGATCGATGTTTGACGAAACTATGCAAGTTCGTCGCAGATCGGTATAAGGTGGGTCGTTGGGCCGTGTTTTAAGCTACAAGTTGCTATGTCGCAGATTCGCATACGTCGAATAGAAGTGGAGTTATAGTTGTTTATATCTGTGAGGCCATTAATCACCATTGACGACCGGATTACCTACCACTCGAAACGATCGATGTTTGACGAAACTATGCAAGTTCTTCGCAGATCGGTATAAGGTGGGTCGATGTGTCGTGTTTTAGGCTACAAATTGCTATGTCGCAGATTTGCATACGACGAATAGAAGCGGAGTTGTTGTTGTTTATATCTGTGAGGTCATGAATCATCATTGACGGCCAGAATGCCTACCACTCGTAACGATCGACGTTTGATGAAACTATGCAAGTTCTTCGCAGGTCGGTATAAGATGGGTCGATGTGTCGTGTTTTAAGCTACAAATTGCTATGTCGCAGATTTGCGTACGACGAATAGAAGCGGAGTTATAGTTGTTTATATCTGTCAGGCCATGAATCACCATTGACGGCCGGATTGCCTACCACTCGGAACGATCGACGTTTGCCGAAACTCTGCAAGTTCTTCGCAGATCGGTATAAGGTGGGTCGATGTGCCGTGTTTTAAGCTACAAATTGCTATGCCGCAGATTTGCATACGACGAATAGAAGCGGAGTTATAGTTGTTTATATCTGTCAGGCCGTGAATCACCATTGACGGCCGGATTGCCTACCACTCGGAACGATCGATGTTTGACGAAACTATGCAAGTTCTTCGCAGATCGGTATAAGATGGGTCGATGTGTCGTGTTTTAAGCTACAAATTGCTATGTCGCAGATTTGCGTACGACGAATAGAAGCGGAGTTATAGTTGTTTATATCTGTCAGGCCATGAATCACCATTGACGGCCGGATTGCCTACCACTCGGAACGATCGACGTTTGCCGAAACTCTGCAAGTTCTTCGCAGATCGGTATAAGGTGGGTCGATGTGACGTGTTTTAAGCTACAAATTGCTATGCCGCAGATTTGCATACGACGAATAGAAACGGAGTTATAGTTGTTTATATCTGTGAGGTCATGAATCATCATTGACGGCCGGAATGCCTACCACTCGAAACGATCGATGTTTAACGAAACTATGCAAGTTCGTCGCAGATCGGTATAAGGTGGGTCGATGAGTCGTGTTTTAACCTACAAATTGCTATGTCGCAGATTCGCATACGACGAATAGAAGCGGAGTTATAGTTGTTTATATGTGTCAGGCCATGAATCACCATTGACGACCGGATTGCTTTCCACTTGAAACGACCGATGTTTGACGAAACTATGCAAGTTCGTCGCAGATCGGTATAAGGTGGCTCGATGTGTCGTGTTTTAGGCTACAAATTGCTATGTCGCAGATTTGCATACGACGAATAGAAGCGGAATTGTAGTTGTTTATATCTGTGAGGTCATGAAACATCATTGACGGCCAGAATGCCTACCACTCGAAACGATCGATGTTTGACGAAACTATGCAAGTTCTTCGCAGATCGGTATAAGGTGGGTCGATGTGTCGTGTTTTAAGCTACAAATTGCTATGTCGCAGATTTGCATACGACGAATAGAAGCGGAGTTATAGTTGTTTATATCTGTCAGGCCGTGAATCACCATTGACGGCCGGATTGCCTACCACTCGGAACGATCGATGTTTGACGAAACTATGCAAGTTCTTCGCAGATCGGTATAAGGTGGGTCGATGTGTCGTGTTTTAAGCTACAAATTGCTATGTCGCAGATTTGCATACGACGAATAGAGGCGGAGTTATAGTTGTTTATATCTGTGAGGCCATGAATCACCATTGACGGCAGGATTGCCTACCACTCGGAACGATCGACGTTTGATGAAACTATGCAAGTTCGTCGCAGATCGGTATAAGGTGGGTCGATGTGTCGTGCTTTAAGCTACAAATTGCTATGTCGCAGATTTGCATACGATGAATAGAAGCGGAGTTATAGTTCTTTATATCTGTCAGGTCATGAATCAACATTGACGGCCGGAATGCCTACCACTCGAAACGATCGATGTTTGACGAAACTATGCAAGTTCGTCGCAGATCGGTATAAGGTGGGTCGATGTGTCGTGTTTTAACCTACAAATTGCTATGTCGCAGATTCGCATACGACGAATAGAAGCGGAGTTATCGATGTTTATATCTGTGAGGCCATTAACCACCATTGACGACCGGATTGCCTACCACTCGGAATGATCGACGCTTGACGAAACTATGCAAGTTCGTCGCAGATCGGTATAAGGTGGCTCGATGTGTCGTGTTTTAGACTACAAATTGCTATGTCGCAGATTTGCGAACGACGAATAGAAGCGGAGTTATAGTTGTTTATATCTGTCAGGCCATGAATCACCATTGACGGCCGGATTGCCTACCACTCGAAACGATCGATGTTTGACGAAACTATGCAAGTTCGTCGCAGATCGGTATAAGGTGGGTCGTTGGGCCGTGTTTTAAGCTACAAGTTGCTATGTCGCAGATTCGCATACGTCGAATAGAAGTGGAGTTATAGTTGTTTATATCTGTGAGGCCATTAATCACCATTGACGACCGGATTACCTACCACTCGAAACGATCGATGTTTGACGAAACTATGCAAGTTCTTCGCAGATCGGTATAAGGTGGGTCGATGTGTCGTGTTTTAGGCTACAAATTGCTATGTCGCAGATTTGCATACGACGAATAGAAGCGGAGTTGTTGTTGTTTATATCTGTGAGGTCATGAATCATCATTGACGGCCAGAATGCCTACCACTCGTAACGATCGACGTTTGATGAAACTATGCAAGTTCGTCGCAGATCGGTATAAGATGGGTCGATGTGTCGTGTTTTAAGCTACAAATTGCTATGTCGCAGATTTGCGTACGACGAATAGAAGCGGAGTTATAGTTGTTTATATCTGTCAGGCCATGAATCACCATTGACGGCCGGATTGCCTACCACTCGGAACGATCGACGTTTGCCGAAACTCTGCAAGTTCTTCGCAGATCGGTATAAGGTGGGTCGATGTGCCGTGTTTTAAGCTACAAATTGCTATGCCGCAGATTTGCATACGACGAATAGAAGCGGAGTTATAGTTGTTTATATCTGTCAGGCCGTGAATCACCATTGACGGCCGGATTGCCTACCACTCGGAACGATCGATGTTTGACGAAACTATGCAAGTTCTTCGCAGATCGGTATAAGATGGGTCGATGTGTCGTGTTTTAAGCTACAAATTGCTATGTCGCAGATTTGCGTACGACGAATAGAAGCGGAGTTATAGTTGTTTATATCTGTCAGGCCATGAATCACCATTGACGGCCGGATTGCCTACCACTCGGAACGATCGACGTTTGCCGAAACTCTGCAAGTTCTTCGCAGATCGGTATAAGGTGGGTCGATGTGCCGTGTTTTAAGCTACAAATTGCTATGCCGCAGATTTGCATACGACGAATAGAAACGGAGTTATAGTTGTTTATATCTGTGAGGTCATGAATCATCATTGACGGCCGGAATGCCTACCACTCGAAACGATCGATGTTTAACGAAACTATGCAAGTTCGTCGCAGATCGGTATAAGGTGGGTCGATGAGTCGTGTTTTAACCTACAAATTGCTATGTCGCAGATTCGCATACGACGAATAGAAGCGGAGTTATAGTTGTTTATATGTGTCAGGCCATGAATCACCATTGACGACCGGATTGCTTTCCACTTGAAACGACCGATGTTTGACGAAACTATGCAAGTTCGTCGCAGATCGGTATAAGGTGGCTCGATGTGTCGTGTTTTAGGCTACAAATTGCTATGTCGCAGATTTGCATACGACGAATAGAAGCGGAATTGTAGTTGTTTATATCTGTGAGGTCATGAAACATCATTGACGGCCAGAATGCCTACCACTCGAAACGATCGATGTTTGACGAAACTATGCAAGTTCTTCGCAGATCGGTATAAGGTGGGTCGATGTGTCGTGTTTTAAGCTACAAATTGCTATGTCGCAGATTTGCATACGACGAATAGAAGCGGAGTTATAGTTGTTTATATCTGTCAGGCCGTGAATCACCATTGACGGCCGGATTGCCTACCACTCGGAACGATCGATGTTTGACGAAACTATGCAAGTTCTTCGCAGATCGGTATAAGGTGGGTCGATGTGTCGTGTTTTAAGCTACAAATTGCTATGTCGCAGATTTGCATACGACGAATAGAGGCGGAGTTATAGTTGTTTATATCTGTGAGGCCATGAATCACCATTGACGGCAGGATTGCCTACCACTCGGAACGATCGACGTTTGATGAAACTATGCAAGTTCGTCGCAGATCGGTATAAGGTGGGTCGATGTGTCGTGCTTTAAGCTACAAATTGCTATGTCGCAGATTTGCATACGATGAATAGAAGCGGAGTTATAGTTCTTTATATCTGTCAGGTCATGAATCATCATTGACGGCCGGAATGCCTACCACTCGAAACGATCGATGTTTGACGAAACTATGCAAGTTCGTCGCAGATCGGTATAAGGTGGGTCGATGTGTCGTGTTTTAACCTACAAATTGCTATGTCGCAGATTCGCATACGACGAATAGAAGCGGAGTTATCGATGTTTATATCTGTGAGGCCATTAACCACCATTGACGACCGGATTGCCTACCACTCGGAATGATCGACGCTTGACGAAACTATGCAAGTTCGTCGCAGATCGGTATAAGGTGGCTCGATGTGTCGTGTTTTAGACTACAAATTGCTATGTCGCAGATTTGCGAACGACG